>CM040127.1:16134781-16734781 GCA_022559845.1 Amorphophallus konjac | reverse complement strand
CCCCATCCCCGGCGAGGCCTCACCGCCCATCAGCTTTTGTCCTCCCCCCCTTTCTCCCCTTCCTCCATTGTTAGGTTCTTGTGTCCTGCTTGCTCTCTTCAGAGACGGCAGCCGTGTAGTATTTAGGAAATGACCTTCTTCTTGCCCTATGTGCTTCTTCTGTAAAAAATAAAATGGCAGTTTTGGGTAATTTATAGTTATGTATACATAGATTTTCCGGTGTACATGGGAGATTTTTCTTTTGTAATTTGCCCCTCTTTTTTTGTTTTATTTTGATGGATCTATAGAGAACTAGTTTGGATTTAATTGATAGATGTTTTGCTCTCTCTCTCTCTCTCTCTCTCGGTTGGGTGGGGGGGGGGGGAAGGGAAACTCCAAGATTAGGGTTTTGTATATGAGCCATAATTAATTATGTGATGGCTCTTTTTAAGATACAACTGATATTTTATTTGCTTTGGTTGGTTACAACCTACAAGCGTTTATCTACAGATATGGGAAATAAGACCCGATCTTATGGGAGATTACATATGTAGGTCAGGTTTTCTAGCCTACATGGTTGATGGGCTGTTTATCCAATTTGGTGCCACATCAAAGGAAATCATGCACAAGATGTAATCTTTAAGATGTCTTTTTTAATGTATATTTGAAAATAATAGAGGATTATACATTTTTTACACATCCGCGCGTCTCTATTCACGTCTCTAAAGCCCTCTTTTATATTCGAACGGGGTAAGGTCGAATGCGCCGTGTTCACTTCGATATGGGTTGAACTCGAATGAGTGATTCACGTGAAATCTATTACAAACCCCAATTACGGGGAAGTCAACCAAATTTGGTTAAGCCCGTTAAACCTTGGTTACCAAGAGAATCATGTACCGGCAAATGCGCCATGCTCATAAATCCTGTTCAGATATCAAATTAAGTTGGCCTAAAAGAGATTCTAACCGGAGGTGCTCGAGCCAAAAAGAAATTCTTCGGAGGATTTTACATACTACAATGATTTTTACCTCGCGTCTCCGGAGAGCATCAGTTTGGGTCTACGGGATGCATCGTTTAAGTCTAGAATGGAAGTGCCCGTTCAACCCAAGAAATTAAGTGTTAATAATTTTATGGTGGAGTTAGAATTTGATTTTTTTTAATCATGTTTGGAAATGAGGTTGGATTGGAGACTTTTTCCTTCCTAGAGAGAAGCAAAGAAGAATCTGGTTTTCATTTTAGGCTGTGTTTGAAAATAAGATTGGATTGAGATTTCTACCTGAATTCATTAAGGAGAGTTAATTTTGGAGATTTTCCCCCCTCTCTCTCTCTCTCCCCATCTCTCTATATCTTTTAAAATTCCTTTCTGCAGAATCTAATGGGATACGGCATCTTTTGAAAATGCATGCGACTTTGTTGTTGAGAGATTCAAATCCAATCCTCTCTCCGGTGGGAAAATATCCCAATCCAAATCAGGTCTTCGCGTTGATTCCCTTAATTTTGAAACATATCCAAATGAATTATATATCCACTTGTTTCGTCCCTCTTTCTTTTCTTTTTTCTTTTTTTAAATGGGTTGAGAGGAAACCGGGAAAATTAAATTAAGTAGATAATGTTGCCCACTTGGCGTGGCGTAGTTGGTAGGCAAGGATATCGATGTGGTCTCCAATAGCGATGAAGATCATATATACGTGTCTGAGGAGGAAGGCTTTCCGTTTGGTATACCGTATGTGTGGAGGATTAGATAATGTTAATCTTCTGGTTAAAGAAATAAAGAAATATCTCGTCGATCCCATAATGATAAGGCAGGCAGCCGGTGAAGCAGTGATATTGATGGACTATTGATTATCACATGCGTGTGTTAAGACGAAATTAATGGCCACGTGCATGACGAGGCCTGCCCGTTCCAGGAGGTGAATGGTTAGGCTTGACATGAATAATTAACGTGGCGTGGTAGAAGCTGGTTGGACGCTTCCCGGCTAGCGTCACAAAAGTCTCTTGCTCATGGTGAAGTTTTAGATTTAAAATTTAGTTTTCATAGTTATATATTGTGTTGGCAAAAGAATTTAACTTACGGGTTTTAATTATTTGAAGCATATATATATATATATACATATATATATATATATATATATATATATATAGAGAGAGAGAGAGAGAGAGAGAGAGAGAGAGAGAGAGAGAGAGAGAGAGAGATCAGGGTTGAAAGAGTCGATTGGAAAAATCAGAATTATTGCAACAATAAAATAAAAAATATATAAATACAGATTTAAAAATATCATTGAAGAGAATTTATAAATACCTTGGCCAAGGAAAAAAAAGATGGTTGGACGATTGAATAGCATTGTGAACAAAATAATTAAGGATGTAAGTTGAGTAGGATGGATACTTTCAGTTGGCCCAAAATACGTAGCTATTGTACTGGACATAAATCAAAACTAAAAGTCTTTTACATAGATACCCCTATAAACTATTTTATTTATATATATCTCCCTCTTTTTGCATATTATCATAAATACCTTTGAAACCTTAAAAAAGAATGCAATCATACCCCTCCGTCGGAATGATGTTAACTTCAACAAAATATGCCAAAAAGATTTCAAAATTTTGTTGAAGTCAAGGGCATATATATATATGTAAAAGCATGGTTTGTCGACCCGGTGCGTCTCGCACCGACTCGCACGACCCGACCCGACCCAGCCCGGGACCGGGTCGGCCGGGCCGTGGGTCGCCACCGGGTCGGTCTATTATTTTAATATTATATTATATGATATTTTATATATAATGTGTGTTTTTTATTTTATTATATTATATTATATATTATATATATATATATATAAAGTGGTGTTTTAGAATGAAACGGATCGGGTCGGACCGAGACGGGACCGACCTGACCCGACCCAGGCCGAGACCGGGTCGGCCGGGTCGACCGGGCCGGCAAACCATGTGCAAAAGTATCTGAATTGTTTTGATAGATTAAGTTGGACTTGAGGGCATTTTGATTAGAAGGGTATTAATTATAACTATCACCCTTTTGAAGATGTGGGGGGTATTTAGAGCAATATACAAAAATTGGGAGTATATATAAATAGAACAGTACTCTATAGCTAGTCTATACTATATATAGGAGGAGTCCAATGGGCAAAAAAAAAAAAGACTTGATTTAAAATACTTGAATATATCCCAAGAAATTAAACTCTGTTGTTCTGGCTCACTTTTTCCGAAGCCACTCCATTGAGAAATTAAGATGGTGAGCGTGGTGCATGGGGACAGTACTAGCTAGACTATGTAATGTATATATTAAAATGTGGTTCATGATCGTGTTTAATTATTTCCCCTTTTCCTTTTAAATATTATTATGCCCCCAAGGTCCCAAGTACGGAATATATATATATATATATATATATATATATCAGCCGAAGAAAGACGTGGGACTCAAATGGGATGATGAGACGTGGGGGATAAGATCGAAAATCCTCACTAAAGAAACGTGCGTGGGATCCATATATATATCCACTTTTTCTTTAATTTTTTTTTGATGGAGACATTTGTGTCCTTCAAAGTCTATCATTCTATATACGAATCAATCATGGGTAAATTTGCAAGATATTAATCATAATTTGCACCCCATGCTCTGATCAGAAAGTATTACTCTTGCAATATTATTTTACAACAAGGCTTTCTGAAGGCCCCCAAAAAAACCCCACTATAACGGCCTCAGTACGTACGTACGTAGAAACGCTCAATGATGACACATGCAGCCTCTCATGGCTATTCCTATCTCCGAGGTTTTTTTAATACGGGGATGGATCGATCATCACATTGGTGTGTGCATGCTACCGATCGATGGAGATTAGGTTATGAAGTTCTTCACGTAAACCCTAGCCATTTCTTCACGTAATGCAGCGGCCAAACAACAGAAGCTGTTTTTCGTGGCTTACATTATCGAAACACTGATTAATTAAGAGGATGTGCACGCTTGTGGTTTTTATTAATTGAGGTGTCCGGTGGTTGATCAAATTAATGTGTGCAGTACTGGCATGGTCATGATGATATGTAGTTCAAATTCATGAACCGTAAAGCCCATGTTGAATTTTAAGAACGAATCATATATATAATATTACTCCCTTGTGTTTATATATACGTACGTAAAGATGTGCTCCTCAAATGTTAAAGTGCAGAACGGTAGTTGAATTTACGTAGAGAGGGAAAGTATATGTGAGGGTCAGCTAGTCATGCATGGTCATGTAGTGTTTTATTTGAATCAAAAGGTGTCCGAAAAGTTTTGAACAAGAGAGGGGAAAAAAGGTAGGAGGAAGAATAAGAGAAATATCCATCTACTCTTCGCAGTCAACTTACCAAGAGCATGCTTATAATGTATACTCAGAGGATTTCATTTGCATAATGTGTGTCCGTACAATAACTCTATTGTTCTACAGATGTTCTTCGATATTTTCATTTTAAGAGGAACAGGGTGACAGTGGATTTGGAAGACCAATGGCCCGACTAATGCAAGGCTTGGTATTGACAACTGTGCTGGTCCAGTGTTGGGGGGCCGAGTTTGGGCTGAACCAGAGCTGGCGTACCACTCTTTACGTTAATTATGGACCTTCGACACTCGCTACCTAATCAAGCATTTTAAAATTTCAAATTACATTTATTTATTATAAATCAAGAAAAATTATGCATATCATATGTAAATATGCAATATATATATATTAGTGGTTTGGAGATGGGCTTGAAGGGTCGGGGTTTGGCCTGTTAAACTATTGATGATCATCAACTAGATGCATGTCTGCTTGGGGGAAAAACAAGGTTTGAGGAAAAGTATAAAATAAGAAAAATGAAGAAAATGGCTGTGAATTGAGAGAGGACAAAGAATCATCATTCTTCGGCACACAAGTTAGATTTTAAATAAATGAATCGAGAATTGTTGAAAGCTAGGTGATTTTACCAATTACAAGTTACAAATTTGTCGAAAGGATTAATATTTCTAGTTTTTGGAAAAATAGCACAGACGTTTACGAAGTTTACTTATTTTTTTGCTTAAAATGGCAGATCAATTCTTTCTTTTTCCCTTTTGGAAAAATCAAGTGGCTAGATTCTAATGCCACGTCAGCTGGGATGGTTGCCCTAAGTGCCCGAAAGTGTTAATACATTTATGGACTTCTACTTTTTAAAAGCCATTAAATCATTTAATAAAACACATAACATCATTATCGAGAGGACCGTTTATACAGCCTTTGCATAGGCAAAACGTGTCGCATAATGGGTAAGCTTCTTTAATTAGAAGTGGTTATCTTAGATAATTACTTTATCCAAATGCGATAATATTGCTTAATTTGTTAACAACTTCATTCGAGATAATTAAGTCGTGACATGAATTAAAGATTTTATTGGTGGACGGAAAACGGTTTTATATATTTTATGCATAAATACCCCTGATAAATTCGAAATTGGATGAGAATCTATCCTAAATTTGCATTTGTATGTACGCCTATCAAATTCAATGTCACGTATGCTCGTGACATCACTGTTCATCAATAAACCATTAATTTTTTTTAAGGAGAGTTGACGAAGAAGAGGAATAAGGCCGGAGAAGAAATAATATATTCTATGAATTATATTTTGAAGAAAGTTTACGTAGCATTCTTGACATCAAATCCGTGTACGTGAAGAATATACATACAAGTGCAAATATAAGATAAATGTTTAAGCAATTTCACTTCAGGAGGACGTATAAAATGAAGTCCCGTAGATGCAACATCCAAATAAGTGTAGTATTCAAATGAAGTATGTTTTGTAAGTGTATTACCTTTAAGCAAAGACAAGTGAGATGACAAGACTTGTCATAGGTGAATAGCCCGCCTAGCGTAGACACTATCTAACTTTTCCGGGAAAAAAAAGATGACAAGCCTCTTGACAAGAGTGAATACTTTTATATTACACAAACAAGCAGCTTCTAATTAATTAAGACGATTCAACTTACTAGCCTCTGTCAACTGCTTGGCACGTCATGAGTTCCACATTCTCCCATATATATATATATATATATATATAATCTCAAATGTCTTTTTTAATATTATCTCTGTCACGTCATAGGGCGATTAAAATTTTATCTTTTTTTACGATAAAAAGAGTCTTCAGAAGAGAATGTTTGAGTCTTACTTATAAATAAATATCTATCTTTATAATTTTTAATATAAGATCTTTTGAGTCCTCTTCTTTAACACACTTACACACACAATATACATATATATATATATATATATATATATATATATATATATATATATATATATATATATATATATATATATATATAAGCCATCCATATATATATATATAAGTTACTAGTTAGTATGACGTTTTAATTTGTAGTGACTGCTCAGTTTCTTTTCTGATGCCTAATAATTAATTGGATTCCAAATTAATAATAGGTAAGTAGCCACTTAGCACAAAGAATTATTAGTTATTAAAGGATAAGCCCTATTGTCACTTAATTAATTTACCATCAAATGGCATTTGTAGTGCTTAATTAACACATGCATGAAGAAACATTAATTAGCTGTCCAACCCCATAGATTGAGAATATCTCAACACACCATCCTCTCCCGATCCGTCTCTCACCCTCCTAACATATATATATATATATATATATATATATAGAGAGAGAGAGAGAGAGAGAGAGAGAGAGAGAGAGAGAGAGAGAGACGAATGGGAGGAATTTGATGCGATGATCTATATGTCCAACAGCATGACAGCAGTCTTTATATATATATGTAAATTAAACAACGGGGAGCATGAATTTGTTGCAATGATACGTCAACAAGATGACAGGAATTAAAAGTTAGGTTTCTTTCGGAAGAAATAGAGCATGCATGCAACACTTGAACACCACGTTCCATTAATTAGCTTGTGATTCAGTTGTGATCACCTATTAATAGAAACTATTTATTCATCCAGCTAACAGTTCTCTCTCTCTCTCTCTCTCTCGTCGGGCTCGGGATGGGTTTAGGTTGGTCCCGCTCGGGCCCGACTTATTAATATTAAAATTCAAGTTTTGTGTGACCCGAGCTATGTCGGGTCGGGTTGGGCCAACACTATTAAAAAGTGTAAAACCCGATTAAGGCCCGATTCGACTCGACAATTTAAATAAAACTAAAAAATAATATATTTAATAATGTAAAATTTATAATCTCACTAAATTAATTAGAAGTTTGATATTAATTATATAATTTATGTGAAAAGAGAGTTTTAAAATTTTTAATTAAGTAAAATGATATAATTTTAACTAAGTGATTTTTAAAATTTGAAAGGAGAAAAAAAAAAGAACGAATCGGATGGGCACGCGGACCAAACTCAAAGCCCCAACCCGACCATAGACTTAGTCTGGTCATATTTTTAAGACTGACTAAGTGTCTACAGGTCGAAAAATATTTTAAGATCCGATCCAAAATCGAGTCGGACCTACGGACCTATTGGATCGATCAGACCCATTGCCTATATATACATCCCCTTGGGCAGGTTGATAGCCTGTTTCAGAGGAAAGTGACGGAGGTAATGTGTTCCCCGAGGAACTCCTCTAATTAATTAATTACAGCTGTTTAATTTGTTAGGCACGACCTCATGACATCTGATACACGTACGTACACTCCCAAATCTATATTACCTGTCTACGCACGTACCCTGTGCATCTATTAATTAATTCACCCTATGTATAAAGACATGAGGATATATATATATTTATATATAAAGTTTGGTAATTAACGCTTCTCTAGCTTGCTACTCACAGTCCCCGACGATATATATAAAGTTTGGTCCTCACAGTACCCTCCCATAGCTATTGAAAAGGAGGCAAGTGCCGTTACATATTGACCGTCCACATTTCACACGCATAAAAATATTATGGTATCTGGAGGGCCGGAGGGTTTCAGAACTAATTAATGTTTCTCGGACATTGCCTTCAATAGCGTGTGTCGATCGGACCATTACCTTGATATTGCGTAAGAATATCGTCCAAATCTTATAATTTAATATTCCATCTAAAAATATACAACGGCACCCGGCCCGGCCCGGCCCGGCCCGACCCACTCTCTCTCTCTCTCTCTCTCTCTCTCTCTCTCTATATATATATATATATATATATAATATCTTCCCGAATGGTTTGCATGGTTCCAAAATGTGACAGTGCAGGAGATACGTGCAAGCCTGAGGATGATGGTGATAACGCACGTCAAATATGGGGTGGAGATTAGCTGACGTCGGCTGGAGTCCACCCTGACGTACGTCTTCAGACCACTTAATTAGAGAACCTGATTTAATTTAATTTGGACGGGTCGTCACCCGGTTGTAGCGATTGAGATCCCACCGTCAGCAGGGGGACCCCGATCGGGAGGGGATCTAATTAATCATCCTTGGCATGCAGACTAGCTAGTATTGCACCGGTACTGCGACTCGATATCGACTGGTATTGTACTCGATCAGTCGACTCATACTCATACCATGCATCTAGGGGAATCTGCGGCACGCACGGCCGGTTGGTTCGGACAGATTTTATTGGTCTATTTGAGTCAAACTCAAGTCATCAAAATTTTCGCTGGACGACTCAATTTGAGTCGATCCAAGTCAGACCCAGTACTCTTACCATATCAATTATACGAAACCGATTCAATCCATCCATTTGAATCGGCCTGCAACCTTAGATCTAATTATGATTACTCGCTTAATTAATTGGGTGTGTGGGGGCCGGGTTATGGCATCGTGGAGGCACAGTTGGCATGCCAATATATAAGCTGCCACAAGATTACATTAAATATCAGCCAAATTAAGTACCAGGTGGCCGGGTGAACTTGGGTCTGGTAAAGATTTATCCTGTCCGTTGATCTCTGTCTCAACCCCTAAAACAATTAGCTGGGTTTCAAAATTTTGACAATTGGCCGGGGCCAAGTTTAGAATAATGGTCATCTGGAACCGAATTTTATACCAGCTAGGTTGGAATATGGTTAATAAAATTGACTCAAAGTACCGGCCAGCTGCTTAACCAAGTAAAACTAGTAGTTTTTGATCCTAATATATTCCTTCCAACTCTGATCTGTCCAAATTAGGGCCAAGATATATACATCGATACTTAATTAGGTTTGATATGCAGTCGGATTGGTCAGGTTAATAATTAGGATCAAGCAAGTTTTGTCAGTCTCCGCCAATGGCACAATCCGAACTTCACCCATGCATCACGATTCTGGGTGAACCTAAAAAGAGCTCTGCTCTAGGAAGGGGGCCACGTACATTAAAAGGGTACCAATATATATACATATATATATGTATATAGTTTGAACTTAGGCTAGACCAACTTTAACATGGCCAAACTGACCTAACAATTATAATATTAATATTTTATATCAAAAAGCAATAATCCAACCAAAATTGGGTGTAATATTTGGACCTTCACCATCCTAATTGTGTCCTCCAAAAAGAGTACGTACGTAGTTATATATATGTTGTCCACTCGATCCGGTGTTCCTACTTTGGGAGCTACCGTTTCATGTGCTGTGTTGGATGGCTCCATTGGACAACCTTCGTGAGTAGGCATACGTGATGCAACATTGAAATGTCTAAATAATTTAGGGTAGGTATTCACATGGACCCGGGTGACTTGAGTTTCTGTGTCTGTCAAGACAGTTGGGAGCGTTTTATGCAATGCCCTGTCAACTAGAGATGAAGTAGAAGTTTGGTTTTTGGGAGACGTAGGACATGCAACACTTAAAACTCCATGCATGTCCCACTAGTTTGTGAACCAGTAGTGCTTTTATAGCCACAATTCATTCATTGAGAAGAAGTCTCTCTCTCTCTCTCTCTCTCTCTCTCTCTCTCTCTCCCCACACACACACACACACACACAAGAACACACAAACACACACGCGCACGCACGCACATTCCATCTTGCTGCTCTTACATCATTCTCTACAAAGAGTGTTAATTTGGTACTGCGTAACATCTATTGAATGCACAGATTTTTTTAGAAAAGTTAAACATATGGTGTAATACATTCCCATTAATGTTTGTCTTCAAATCCGGATTTGCTTAGAATCCATGTTAATTATGATCAAACTCTCCCCAAAAACATGTGCACACGTAGTAAAATGCTGTACCAAACGGATGCTAACTTCTAGTGAATTTTCCGACGAAGGGAACAAGGATGGCGGGGCATATATGTTATATACACTGTCATATCCCCCCACCCCCCCCCCCCCCCCCCCCCCCGGGCGCGCAGGTGGGTTGTGTTGCGTAGGTAATGTTCCATGCATGAGGAACTCCTCACGTACGCACGCTAATGTGTCCTTTTAGTTGGAGACGCGACGACCTCAGTTTATTTAATTAAAGGTGGAGGGTGAGAAGAAGACAATAGAGTTTATTTAATTAAGAGCAAAGCTTAGCTCTAATTTATATCTTTTTGGAGTTAATTAATTAGATGGTCAATTAATTAATTCACATAGTATCAAAACAGACGATTATGATTGTGGACCATGTATAGCATGTTTGCCATTATTCATATGGTAGTCTAAATCGATGTACAGATGAGAAAGCATATCGATCGTATATGTGCTCGATCGATAACAAAACAAATTATTTTTAAGAGAGAGTATAGATCATTCTATTGCATAACTTAAAATTTTGCGTTAATTAGATGGCACGTTAGTTCAATATAAAAGGACTTGCATCATTATGGATTTGTAATCTAAAACCTAAAACCACTCGTTCAACACATGCAAGGGGTTAGAAGAGGATTTTTCAGCGCATGCAGCCACAATTATTGATCTCCCCTTTTAATTAAGATGAAGACAACTGCTGTTTCAAGCTAAAAAGCCTGCAGTTGAGGGGATGATCTTTCCGGCTCTGCATTTAGCTAGCAGATAAAGAAGCATGATCAGAACGTACGTAAAACCTGCAGATCCCTCTGATGGATATGTAATTCCATTTTCTCTTCCCAAGTGTCATGCTTGCGTGGTGTTCCATATATATATATATATATAATGTAATCCGAGCAACAAAACATATATACGCAGAAGATCACCGATCGAGGACGATCGATAAATATTACGTCCAACGTACATCAGCTCACGTCAGCTGGAGTGCACCCTGGCATCCCGGCCGGGCCGGCCAATGGGGGATTTCAACAGGGCACATGTATAGCATGCTGTTATTCTCAACGTCATCAGTGGGATCGTGTAGTTGTGTGCAGGGATGTGATGCAGCATCGGTTACACACTTTTCATGCAAATAGAAAGTATCCCTTGTTGGACGTGAAAGTTATCGTATCAATGTGACTACTTCATGGGGGAGGCACAGTACTGCATGGCATGCCAATGAGCATGATACATGTATATACATATGCCCCACAAAGGCCATAATATCAGCGAATTTGGTTGGTGGGCACGGTACTGATACGGTACGCGCGCGTCGGGTAAACCTATATATCTTATGGCTCTACATATAACCCCGGCAACACCCCCACCACAAGAAGTGGGAGCTTAATATTAGTAAAAGTTCGGCATTAATTTGTCGACTGCTCTTCTTCTTTTTTAATAGTTCCTCTCCAATACAAAAGTTCAAACACCAACTTTGTTAACATTCTTTTTGAAGTTTTCTACTTGTCTTGAGTATATATGGATACTATATACTTTTACATATATATATATATATATATATACCTAAAGATCCTACGTACCATGAAGATAACCTCGATCATAAACTCCATTTCTTGTGCAGAGTGTCGATAGATAGAGACCATATCAATATGAGGGTTACGTTAAATCCCCC
The DNA here is from genome assembly GCA_022559845.1 of Amorphophallus konjac. NCBI lineage: Eukaryota > Viridiplantae > Streptophyta > Magnoliopsida > Alismatales > Araceae > Amorphophallus > Amorphophallus konjac. The sequence goes on along the minus strand of CM040127.1, from coordinate 16,722,985 downwards.
CTCTCCCCCACCATCCACTCACAGCTAGCTGATGAGGGGGGATCGATTAACCCCCACCGGCCGGTAACTATATATACGCACCCGACCTTTCAACATGGGCCAGGCAAACATATCCGGGGAAGAAAGTGGAGGAAGCCCAAGGTGCACCTCTGTGACTTATGGTTGGCTGGACGCCCTGCCCTCCTTATCTTCTCCAGTTCTCCTCCGGTCCTCGTCATCTCCTTATAACCAGTCACCCCTTTGCAACTTGCAAGTTCCATATCTGCATCTCGCTCTCTCTGGTCTCTACTACGTGCTTCCATTCTCTCTCCTGTTATCTCTCATATATCTCTCTTCCCCCGTACGTGCTTCTCTTCCATTCTCTTTCTATCTTTCCCCCCCCCCCTCCGCCTGGCCGCCGCCTGCTGCGCACTCACCGCTTTTGACCCAACCTGGCCCTGACGAGGAGTGGGACCACCCACGGGAGGGAGGGGGGACCTGTTCGTGTTCTCCCCAAGCTCGACCGTCTGACGTGGCATCCGGTAAAAAGAAACAACTCTGCAAAGTTAACGAGTGGGGTCGGACACAGGACGATGGTCAGCGTCAAGCCTTAAACGCTGCCGTGTGATCGCAGCTTCGAGCGTGGGCCCCGCAATATAACTTTTTTGTCTCTACCTAAATGGGATTTTAAAGGACTTGACCCCTCCCCACCCCATAACATTTGCTTGGGCTTTTTGCTGTCCCCCTCCCCTTGACGTTTTCTAATGAAAAAAACTGGGGAGTGGATAAAGAGGCCCAAGTCACTGATCCACCGGCCGGCAATCATGGCTAAACCAGTCCCGGATTGGATTCCAAGGAATAATGGGTGGGTCGGTAGCATGTCCCGGAGGATCAGCAGAACCTCCAGGGGCGGGGGGGGAGTTCTGTGTCCACTTCGTATATATATATATATATATACATATACGTTTCATCACCTACATATTTTGTTAGAGAGAGAGAGAGACAGAGAGGTCTATGGAGATTAGAGGTTGGTTCAGGAAATGACATAAAGCGTTCATGTTTGGGAACTGCAATGTGACCAAATATCAAGCCTATTCGACCATGACAAGATTAAGCTATAAGCTCTTACATGATCATGGTGATTAAAAACTCTGCATACCCTGCAGGGAGGGTAGCCCTGTGTGGACACGGAAGCCCAGGACCAAGCCTCTCCAACATACAGAGAGAGAGAGAGAGAGAGAGAGAGAGAGAGAGAGGTAAGAAGGAACACACACAGGAACTGAGAGAGAGAAATATACAGAAGCATGTCGGAGGGGTGGATGTGATGAACTACGACTTGCTACTGGGCATGCTGATCCTAACTAGAAAGGCTGATATATAGCTGACAGATAAAACATATCTACTGAAATAACCTCCGCTTCCTCGTAGAGGGCTCCCCTCCTCCTCTTGAAGAAATTGGTTCTCTAGCTCTTGCTTCAATTGGCAGCGCCGGCTTCTGCTCTGGGCAGGTCGGGGGGCGCCCTCCGCGGGTGTGTTTTCTTTCTACCGGAGCAGGCTCCTGATTAGCTCGGCTTGGGCGCTGTTGTCGTCCAAGGTGGACATGAGGTCGGACAGCCGGTCGCTGAGGTCGCCCACCTCCCTCTGCAGGCTCTTGATGTAGTTGCATGTCTCCTTGAGCAGCTTCGAGGCCGACGCCTGCACATTAAACAGCACACCAATTTGATCAGTTACAGTTATAGGACTGCCTTCGTCTCAAATTTGGTAGCCTGCACAAACACAAATATGCTGGGTTGGTTGGTCGTGTGCCTGTTGTGCATGGTGGTGTGACGGACTGTGTACTGTGCCTAGTGCCGTGTGGGTGTCCGGGAATCAAAACCCAGTCTCGACTTTGTTTCGTGTTGCCACCGTTGCCATGTTCAAATCTCACGGAAGAGAGGGCGGGATTTGGGGGGGAGAGCTTGTTTCCTGGAAACTCTGCTCAGGTTAACAATAATGGTCGCCCTGTTCATGATTTGGCTCCTCAGAGACCCTCATTGTCCCGAGTAGAATTATGGGTTCCCCAGAAAAGCAGAGGGTTGGAGAGGGAGGAAGGCATTTGCTCTGGTGATGAGAAGCACATAGGGGTCAGTGGGGTGGCAGGGGGAGCATACCCTGCCCATGCTCCGGCGCCTGGCCTCCGGCAGAAGCGACTGCAATTTGGCAACGAGCTCGTTGAGGTCATCCTCGGTGATCCTCGACCCGGACCTCCTGCTCGACATTTTCCCTCCTGTTTCTTGTGCTTGACGAGTTGTCGTGAGTGTTCTCCTCTCGGAGGCTCAGCTGAGAAGAACCCCCGTACGAGAAAGAGAGAGAGGGAGAGAGAGGCGAAAAGCTGTGGGAAGAAGGGGGAGGGCCGGAAAGGCAGAAGAGACGACCTGTAGTAGTAGTAGTAATACTAGTAGTAGGAAAAGAAGGGTTGGGGGGCTTTGTGAGAGGAGATCAGGGACCAAGGAGGGCTATGCGAAAAGCCAAGTCCGCGGGGTCATATATCAAGGAAGATACCGGGTCCCACGTGTCGCCCAACTGGGCCCATGACAACAGACATGGCCCACTCATTTGGGAGCACACCTTCTCCTGTCAGCCCATGGGCTCAGGTTCCCCACTGACGAAGCCCACATCCTCCCTCACCTCCCAGCCATGTCCGGCAATCAAATTAACCCCCTCTCCAGTTGGGTGGCACCCCTTCCCACATATTTTTAATGCTTTGACGCAAGAATAGGAACATAATAATATCATGCTGCTTTTATAAGCGCTATGCTAATATTGTCCTGACGTGTATTGGTTTCCGCAGAGATGATGGATTAGTTTTCCACTTTGCATCGACTTGGCCGCATCTAAATGAATGTTTACGTGCATGTCATTAACAGAGATTAAGGTTAAGATGGGACTAATGTGGCGAAGTTGTAGGCTTAACCGGTTGCATTAGGAATAAACGCGACGTCATTTCTGCTGGACGCATTTAACGGAGGCCCCAGTAAGGCGGGTGGCGGGCCGGACAAGGCAGCGCCACGTGGTGACCCATTACTGGACGTTCACTGCGAGAGCGGCGGAGGCCCGCGGTGGTGATGTGACGTGGTAGGTGCCATCGGGGTTTCTGCTCTCTTGCCTGCCATGTGGCTGACCAGGGTGCCGCCACGTGATGTGACGTGGTGGTGTGTATGGGCCGTGGGCCCCCCCCGCCTTCCTTCTTCCTTCCTGGTAGGGGACCGGGGAGGCGCCGATGGGGAGGGGGGGGGTGGACGTTATGGGCCCATCGGCATTTAAGGGGGGCCATGTGCGGCAGCGCCCTGAGGGCACAAGGGCCAGCGAGGGGAGTGCTCCTCCGCGTTGTGGAATGGTGGGATAATGATGTTCTTGTCTGGTAGGGGTGACATGGTGTTCTCATTTGTTTTGGGGGGGGGGGGTGGGGGACGCTACCCGCCGACCTCCACCGTTGTGTGATAGATAACTACTCAATAAAGGGTAGATGGGTAGGTTTTTTTTTTTTCTTCTGCTTCTTCTACTTCTGCTTCAATTTTTTTGCTGTTTTATTTTTGGGAGAGGTGTTCATGGGCACGGGTGGAAGACATACATGTGACTGCTACTGCCCGTAGACACCCACATGGAGGAGGGTATTCCATCCCCGGGTGAGGCTTGCAAATGGGCTGACGGGACCCTCAGTTTGGGACAAAAACAAAGCGCCCCTTTGCACGTGGTTATCAGCCCCATGTGAAACAAGGGGGACATTTCACAGCAGGGAGATGGGGAGTTAGGTTATAGAGTAAGGGAAGGGTGGGGAGAAGTGCAGGTCAGCGTGTTGGGGGTGGGGTTGGCTCCCCTTCCCTTCCCTGATTACCTTCCCAAAACAATATTACATGGGCAGCTGCTCGTCTCATAAAGCAGAGTACCCACATGTTGCTTTCAATTACTCCCATCCTTTTTAAATCAGCCCTCATAATTGGTAAAGAAGAAGAAGAAGAAGAAGAAGAAGAAGAAGAAGAAGAAGAAGAAGAAGGAGATGTGTGGCAGGGGGGAAGGAGAGAGCAGGAGAGTAATGGGATCGGGAAGGGGGGAAAAGAGGCCCATGTCAGAGAGAACTAATTGTCAACTCCGAACCCACCTCCCCTCTCTCTTCCCGATCAAAATGCAGGTCATCATCAGAGGTGATTCCATGAGCTCTCTCATTTCTCTTCCTGCATGGACCAGCCTACATGGGCTGCCCCCACTTGCATGAGCAGCCACACGTGGTCATGTCCGGGAGTCCTCACTGCAAGGCCTCGGCACACCTCCCCCCACCTCCCAACCACTAAAAATTACCAGACCCCTGGGTGCAGAAGGATGAACTATATATATATATATATATATATATATATATATATATATATATATATATATATATGTATATATATAAATTTCACATGCGCACCCAGCAAGTTAACAGCTCCAGTTAACCACACCCACTGCTCTGCTGCATGGGTGGGAAGCGGGGAGGCCCTGCATGCGGCGGTGGGGCCTTTAAGAACTGGCCGTGCCACCCACCGCGCGCGGGGGTAAAAGTCTTAAACCTCACCGCTGTGCTGCAGCTCGTGACTTGTCCATTTGAATTACATCCCGCTGCAGAAAAAAAAGCCTGCAGTGGTGGTTGGGTTTTGGGTGGTGGGGAGCGGGTGGGGGAGCCGCGATGGCGACGGGTAACTGTTGCACTACAGCAACGGCTTGCCAACCGCCGAGCTCCCCCGGAGGCTCCGCGCCGGGACCGGCGTACTCTGTTCTGTCGTGGGGGGGCGCATGCAGCTGGGTGCGTGCTGGCTGTGGTCGCCACCACTGTTGCTGATGGTTCTCTTCATTGAAGTACTAACATGTTTCTCGTGTCTGTAGCTATTGTTATTCTTATTTAATAAAAAGAATAAAGATATATAAATATACATGCTACAGTGCACTTTAGCCTGGATTACATGCGCCCGGGGTGGGCGGCGTATGATCGGGGGGTTATTATTCCAGAAGAAGGGGGACTCAATTGGTATATGTTGAAGATTGCAGTGGCATATATTTTGCCTCCTTGGCCATCGTTTTTCATTCTTTCTTTCACACACACACACACACACACACGGCAACAAATGAGGTAGGCTAGTTTGGTCCGTAGGACTGTGCATGGTTCGATTTGATTTGATTTTGGCAATTCATTCACGCGCTTCTCAATAAACTCTTTTAACCCAATTTACGAAGTTTTGTAGTAAATGACAATCCGTGACATTGCCAACTGAAGTACGGTACGTGAATTTTCAAAAAAAGCTCCAACTGCGGTGCTGTTAACAAACGCGCCCTTAGATTTGGCTGATTTCTAAATTGACTCCTCAAGACCAAACCTAGACTGCCATTGCCACAGAATGGTACTAGCTCTCTGTACCAACGCCTCAGTCTCAATCACCTTTTCTAATTACGAGGTGGATGCGGGAAGTTAATCTTGAAAGTGACTCTGAATTAATTAGGTCAGTGATCAATTCTTTTTTTTGCTTGCAGGTGAACATGGCTATATATAAGGAACTCGTTACAGTTGGTAATTAAGACCGGCTAAAATCGCCTTTTCTTTTTTTGAGAGGGTTGGCACGCACAGTTGATCGATCCCCACATCCCCGTGGCTTGGGATTAGTTCCAGAGTACGTCGATCGGTGTAAACAGGAACTGACCACGCGTACCATCTGTGTACCATTCCTTTCCATTTTCATCCTTCTTGGAACTTCTCCGGATGGTAAAAACAGTCCCTTGACCTAAGTGGAACTCCTATACAAGATGTTTCTTCTAGCTAGTTAGGGCGCCACTGCAATTTGTCCTTTGTCTAATTACAACAACGGAATTGAAGAGATTAATTAATTAGGATGCTTAATCTCTTCAGACAAAATACCACTTGCAATCCCCTCAGGTTACTCCCTCTAGTTACCATCCCTCCATATATCACATCAACATGATATGGATTGGTCGGGAAAAGTGATCCGTCTAATTCTTATTAATGGGATGACCACCGTGACGTGGATGTGATCGAGGGAGCATTCTCAAGAGATCTAGGGGCCTGTCTGGTTCGGGACAGGACGAGGGTATCTCAGCCTCAACTTAATTTTTTAGGGCGTCTTTGACAAGCGGATACTTCACCCGGGGTGGCGTATCCACCGGTATTCCTCCGGTTATGTCGGTCTCATCTCATTCTCACTTTAACAAACACTCGTGTAACTGACTCTAGTCGCCCCTTAACCGATGAAAATTCGGTTATCTCGTTCGACCTTCCCACGCCGAGTATGTCACCCGAGCTTAACCGTGGGATGCCTTACCCCAACCTTAGGCCGCTCCAATATCAAAGCCGCCCTTATAATTTGATAAGATTAAAATCGATAGGGATAAGGGGTCAAGAAGAATGAGATTATCTCTAAAATTAAGATTAAAATTAGAGATGAGTCATTTCACCTTTTCAGTGGAGTGATTTAATCTCACCTTCTTATCTTCATTGTCTCTCTTCATTATTAACGATAATTAATTATATTAATATTAATTAATCTTGTTAATATTAACTAATAAATTTATTATTTAATTATCATAAAATAATTAATTATATATAATGGTGCCACTTAATCTTATTAGTGATAATTAATTGTATTCATTAATCTTATTAGTGCTAACTAATCATGTTAATAAATCTTATAAGTGTTAGTTAATAAATATATTATTTAATTGTTATTAAACAATTAATTATTATAATGGCACTTAATCTTATTGTGCTAATTAACATTATTAGTGTTAGTTAACTATGCTAATTATTATAATTAGTGCTAATTAACAATATTAACTAATCTTATTGGTACTAATTAATATTATTGGTAATAACTTATCATGCTAATCAATCTTATCGGTGTTAATTAATAAATATATTGTTTAATTATCATTAAATAATTAATTATTATAGTGCTGTTGAATCTTACTATGATAATTAATATTATTAGTACTAATTAATCATATAAATTAATTTTATTTATGATAATTAATAAATATATTAAATAAGTATCACTACATAATTAATTATAACCAACTCGTTGTTACTAGTGAATAATTAATCATGCTAGAACTAACGCTATTAGTGTTAAGTATGATCATTAAGAATATATATATCAAATAGAATTTATAAAATTAGTGTTAATTATATTTATTAAGGAGAAATATTAATACTAATCATAATAAATAAGAAAGGTAAAATAATCTTGTTTTTAATATTTATTCTCATTTGTATCTTTATTTTTTTATCAAATAAATAATAAAGATATCACCAAATTTATCTTTCACGTACCAAACATACATGATAATAAGGATATGGATAATTTAATTTAAAATGATTTATACCTGTTCTCTTCGAATTTATCTTCGAATTAAACAGGACCCTGATATCCATAGAGAGAGAGAGAGAGAGAAATTAAGGATAGAAGCATCACCGGATCGTTGTAGAAATGAAGCATGCATCTCCGAAGGACTTCGTTCCCTTGTGCTTAGAGTTCCAAACTGTTGTGGTGGATTCTAGCTACTTCATCTGTGGGTATCCTTTGGCTCCTCCCATATCATAACATGTAACAAGTAAGTCAAGAGATATGGCTGAAAACGAAGGGGATCGACAGTTGTTGATTCGACGAATCGAAGGAAGGTGGAGACAGGTCCAAGCGCCATGAAAACACATGAGCAGCCCATGACATGGAAGTCTCAGCGGATGGATTGGATGTCCTCGTGGCAGCAGCATGCCACTCAGGGTTGCCTCGTGAGACTGTAATAGGTACTTGGCCGAAGGCTCAGCTATACCCCATTTGTTGTGCGACAGTGCCGGCATCATATGGACAACAGCCATGTCTTTCTTCGTCCGGGCGTATCGGGACCATGCATGCCGCGGCCGTGCCCAAGTGGTGGTCCTCGGTGCTCCGAGACCGGCGGTCGCTGCCAAAACCGGAAGACTTCGCAACATGCCTTTGTCTAAACGTCTTCCAAGTTTCACTTTTTTATGTCATCCTTCCCAATCTTGCTCTTTCCTCGTAGTCCACCGGCAGGTGACCATTATATATGGTAGGCGGCCACCATACTTGAACTGGAACGGGCTCCACTGGTGCTGGTGCAATGCATAATGCTATGTGGGATGAGGACGAGAATCGTATATATATACTATTGATAAGTATGCATGGAATCAAGTACACATGACGACCCTTCAGGTTTTTGGAAAATTCGAACTAGAATACGAGATTAATTAGTATGTATATGAGACTGGGTGCGGATCTGATATGGGTTTCCTGATTTATTTTGCACCATCTGAGTGTGCATGCGGTGTTAATTTCAAAAGGTTAATATATATAAAGGTAAACAGTTTGCGGGATTGGACGGGGTACTCCTCCATGCCATAGGTCTTGCACAGAATACCCAAAGTTGATCTTCAAACACCTATCTATATATATATCTCCACCACATTTTTTCTGTTTCTTAACTTGTTGACCCTCTGCTAGCTGGGGCAGTCTCACCTCAGTGAAAGGACCATGCGTTGGCTGATTAATTCTTGTTGATGTGACTAATTAAAACATGTCTTAACCATGTTTCATAACGAAATGACTGTTTGGTGGTGGGTTAGAGAGCTATATATATATATAGAGTTTAGCCTGCGGCTTATGTTTGAGATCCTGTTCAGGTGGATTTAGGTAGACCAATTAAAGTAATCAACATATATGTGTTTAATTAGCCTAGCTAGCTAGATTTCGTGACGCATGGTCAATCAAACCTGCTCTCTCTCCTTGATCAATTGTCAATTTGAATCTCCCACTGCATGTGGACCCTTTGTTGTCTGGTTTCATCAACATAGAGAATTGAGATGTCCTTTTCCATCACTTTCTCCCACTTACTTTTAAGTCGATCTGAGCCAACAGATGTGCTATCATATCAAATTAAAAAAGTTTCTTTGCTAAGCACAGGGCATCTGTCACTTTGCATCCGGATGGAATTCCATGCTAAGCCCTCTTTGGAATGAAAGGATCCCATGGATTTGTCACCTCAGTCAGGATGACGGATTCGCGAAGCCACAAGAGGTGCTGAGTGAAGCATATCTGCAAGAAGGGCCCTAAATATCCCCCTGACAGGCCAGAGGTGAATTTGAAATTGAAATGAGGAAGAGACAAATGGCCATTTATTTTCAAGGTGTGTGAGGATCGGTGGTCTACCAAATAGCCCACTGCCCCATCTTATCAGAAAAAAATATTGCACATGATGGAAGTCAATCCAGTGTTGTTTTGGTCACACATCACTTTCTTGGCTTTGGCCAATCTGACATGAAAGAGATCTTTGTGAATTTTGATTTCACAACTATCAATGGAGTGTAGACACACCCCAGGCCTCATGTCCTGAATCCACCGAGAACAGGGATTCTAATCATCCCCCAAATGATTAAATAACGGAAGCTGCTGTCAGCAACCTTTTCCTGTAGATTTGACAGAATAATAAAAACTGGTATGTCCATCTGATCCTGTCCTTGTTAGATATGAAGGCCTCTGAGGCAATTCCACGAGACAATGACAGGACCCCACTGTGACCCATTTCCTCCCTCCTCCTAATTAAACCTGGACCTCCACATATAACAAGGTGGTGTTATGTCTGGTCCATTTTCAACTAGGAGGAAGCAGACGTGATCAGTTAGTTAGATAAAAACGTCTTCAGGTGAAGGTTTTGGTGGCCATCACTAAAAACAAATGGAAGGTAAAAAGAGACTTCTCGCGATGACTGAGAAGACACACATTGCTCATTTTTGTTGATGCTGCATCCTCAGACACCTCTCCTTGCTGCAATGCATGCTGGAATCGGTGCTTTATTTGAGTCAGATAAGCTGCAAGCGGGATTCAGGTCCACATACCAAATTGCTTGTCAGGATTTTACCGTGAAACACTCGGATCACCAGCCGAGATCCTCCCTCCATCACCTCCCCTAATTAATCCTTTGCACCACCAAGCTACAGCAAAACAAACGGTCAGCTGAACTCCTGTTCAGACCCATTAATGCTTTTCACTCAGCACAGTCTCAAAACCCGGTTTTGACTGATCAATCAGGATCTCTCTTCCCCCCGCCGGAGGAGACCGGCGGCCACCATTACTCGGCCTCCCACGGGCTGTCGGTCACATGACCGGCACCGCCGCGTGGCAGCCAGCAGCCGGAGCCGTGCCAGCCGCCGAAGGGGACCACGGTGCCGGGCAAGGGAGAAGAACGTGCACTTGTCACCTCCTCTGGGCAGCCTTCACCTCCGCGGGGGTCGTCTCCTCCCCTCTCTCATGTGACCGTGTCCCCGCCGCGGTGCACCGCTCTTCCTAGGAAGGCCCGTGTATCCGTGCCTCCCAACGGCCGGCCAGATGGGGGACGGCCGCCGCGCGGGGGCGGTAGGTGCACTTCATGTCATCCATCAGCATGCTTCATATCTACAGCAGTTCTCACTGATTAAGTGATGGTTTCACAGGTTTTGGTGGCGGTGCTGCATGCTGACCGGCCTTTCTCTGGGGGGCCAGTGCTGCTCGGGGAGCGGGGTTGGGAGTTACTGCTTTCTGGGCTGCTCACAGGGACGTGTGGTTCCCATCTTCACTGCTGAAGGCACAGTTGCTGAGACTGTAGCTCATGTTTGCCAGTGCGGTGGATGCCTGAACAGTAGTTACCCAAATGTTCCTTTTGTTTGACTTTGTTTTTTTTCCCCATTTTTTTTACTGCTGCATGTCTACTGGTTCCATTTTGCACTGCTGAAATTGGAGGCTGTAAACATATGTAGGAGGATCATGGTGACTGGAGATACGTAACTGGAAGTTTTCTTTTTTGGTAGAAGGATCTCCATGCATGCCAAGTTGATTAATCAGCCTGGTGCTGGGGTTTATTATATGCAGATCACCTTGACACCAAGCTGACAAGTACAGGGTTGCCTTCACATGCCCATATTAGAATGCATGCGCCTCAAAGTTCTGCGAGGAAAATGAGATGCATGCAGGGGGGGAAGAGCTTGATCGATCCACACAGTGAGGTACTGTTTCCATGGGACTCCACCTGGATCTGTGCTTTGCTTTCTGGCAGAGGTGATGCATGGCCGGCAGGGATCGAGAGGAAGACCTTGATCCACAGTGAGGTACTGTTTCTCTGTGTTCTGCTTTCTGGAGAGGGGAAGGGTTGTCTGGGGAAGCAGAGGTGGTGGCCTCACAAGAAAATGCCATGGCTCTGAATCCCTCATCTTAAGGATTTTTATGTATGCGCCCCTGTATTATGCCATATTTATATTTATACATCTAATTTTATCAAGACTAATTAATTAATCCTAGATACAATTAAATAGTTGTGGTTACGTATTTTTGGCCCTAGATTGTCAATTCGGAAAGAATATTCTTAAAAATATGTTATTGAAAATGTTATTAAACTTAAAATATAAAAATTACATTGGGATTATTATATATGACCTCATCAAAGTTGCAACAGTCATATGTCCTCTTATAAAACTCAATTTGAGGTATAAATTAAGTTCATCATTCAAGTTGCAACAGTCCTATGCCTAAACAAAAGTTAGTCACTATTTAGATATAAGGTCACTTTTCTTTGACAACCGTTGAAACTCAAAAAATTAATGTCACATAAATATGATTGATTATAAGGGTATATATATATTTACAAATGGATTATTTATAAGGGTATATTTACAAATGGATTATTTAAAGCAGCATATATTATCGTTTCACCGATAATTAATGTAGCTAGTGGTGTCAGATGAAGGCAGTTCTCAGTCATCTTTAGGCTATGTTTACTGTAGCTTCTAATGATTGGAAGTAGTATTTAAGTCTTGATTTAGTTGCTTTGGAATTGAAGGATGATAAGTTTTAAAAGTTTCTTTTGCGTAGTTAATTTTGAAGTTACTTTTGACTTCTAATAAAAACTTTCAAATTATAACTTTTAAATGAAAATAAAAACAGCATTATTAGTAAATATCTTTATAAATACTCTACATCAATATATTACACCCATTTGATCAGTTTATATTTTTCACGCTGAAAATGAAAAAAAATCTCTAACTAAAAATTTCCTCAAATATGCCCTTAATCGAAAAATTAAGTAACTTTTTAAAACCGGTTGGTTCATTCTTGAGAATTGACGGCTTGACCATTTCGTAATATAAAATTTTCATCTACGATCAGCATAGTGGGAGATAGTTGTAAGGCAACTTGGAGCTAGGTTACACACAGTGGCGGAGCCAGGGGGGTTCAAGAGGGGGTAATTACTCCCCTTTGACTTGGGTAAATCTCTCTCTCTCTCTTTGTATTTGCCCCTTACTCCGTGTTAGATTTTTTGGACCTATTAGATGTCTATCGATGATGGATATCTAGGTTTTACGATTAAGTTAAAATATCTAATTATGGTAGATATTTATCACTCACATTCATTGGTTGGTTGTTTAATCGTAAATCGACGATGGAGATTTTCTTTTATAAGATAGAAACTTAAAAGAGACAAAGATGATAAAAGCAGCACAGTGGAACTGTAAAAAGATATTATGGCTACCGGCTGAGAAACTTTGTCCGTAGTTATGTAGGGTTATTTTTTGATGGTTGAGTATAAATAAAAAAAGGTTATCGGGCTGTGCACATAGTTGATTTGCAGGTTTGTAGAAGGTCTCTCCGATCCGCACGTCTCCCCCCCCCCTCCCCCCCACACCCCACCCCACTCTGAGGAGTTTCTATGTCAATACGGTGAGTTTTCTACCTTGCTCAGTTCTCTTGTTATCTATTTGGTAACTTTTGATAGAATCGTAGGGCTTTACCATGGGATTTTACTTGGAGAAGACATTTCATTCAAGATTTTAATTTTATCTTTCTTTTTAATTCTTATTTGATGTATTTTCAATCACGGAGATTTTGTATGTCTCAGTAGCTTAACTTGGTTCTCTCTCTCAGTTGTTCCTGTTTGTGATTCATTATCTTGAATATATAATACAAAGTCAGCTCCTACTCGTCGGAAACACTGCACCTGATTTTGAAGCTGAAGTAATTTTTGTGGTGATCAATGGATGAATGATAACTTTGTGACATATATTGCGAAGGAGGTATTCGAGAGTATTGACAATGAAACAATAATGTAACGCTTTCAGAATATGAAGATCCATCGTAGACAATTCACTTATAAAATATTTTCTACTTGAATGAAAATAAATAATTTTTATTATATTAATTATATTTTCTCTCCCTTTCAAATATTTTTGACTACGTAACTTTTGGGAGGCATGCACACGCCTGGCTATCATATATATGAAGAGGAATGTTATGGCATACAATCAGTAACTTTTATGAGCCATTCCATCAAGTGCTCGAATTAATTGGCAAGATTAAATATGAAGTTGTAGAATGAGGTTCTTGCGTGCATATCGAACGAAAGTGGCTAGAATCAGAGCATTTTAATTTGGGCCTTTTGTTGGATTGGCTAGGGTAAACGGTTTTGATACATTTTTTTTATAAGTAATTTTAAGAGCAGAGGTGAAAAAATCTTCAACTTCCACTCGAACTTGCAAGATTTGAATCTGAGGAGGGTAAACTTCGCCAGGCCCAATATGACCCAATATTGCCAGGTCTAACACGGCCCGGTTCGACTGAGCCTGCAAAGGACAGTCAGCCCACATGTGAAATTACTGTGCGCGTAGGATCCAGACGCCGCATTTCTCGCCAACAGATGAACATTGCCACCGTCATCACAGGGCTTTCCCCAGTACGGACTGAGTCACACCCACGTTGTCGAGATTAGAAGTGGGCAAGCGCACAACAGGCAACCCCCGCGATCAAGGAAATGTCACTTCGCAATCTACGTCATTTCTTAGCCGAGGAACAGCCAGCATCATCGAGGCCTATATAAATAGGTCCCCACTGGGGAGATGACCAACAAAGGCACCCTGATAAGCATAGTCTTGCAAAGACACAGAGGGAGAGAGAGAGAGGCATCTTCGTGCTAGTTGAGCTCTACGCCAAGGAAGAAGGAGGAGGGACTGCGACACAACTATACAGACAGAGACATATAGAGAGAGTAAAGAGCCTGCTTGTGCCAACAGAACTCCACCCCAAGGACGATAGAGGGGCTCTCCGACGGAAGGAATCTCCATCGGGAGAGTAGGGTTTGAGATGTCCCTTTGTGGTTCTTCTCCCCGCACCTCTCTGAGGACCCCCCAGAAATACTCTCCAGGCCTATCAAGTGCTCTCCAGACCTACCAAGCACTCCCTAAAAGTGCTCTCCAGGCCTACCAACTGTTCTCCAGGTCTATCGAGCACCCCCCAAAAGTGCTCTCCAGGCCTACCGAGCACTCCCCAAAAGTGCTCTCCAAGCCTGCCGAGCACTCACCCAGAAGTGCTCTCCAAGCCTACCGAGTACTCCCCACAAGTGCTCTACAGGCCTAGCAAGTGCTCTCCAAGCCTGTCGAGCACTCCCCAAAAGTGGTCTTCAGGTCTTCCGAGCAATCCCTAGAAGTGCTCTTCGAGCATCCTCCGAGCAAGGCGCAGAGACCGAGTAATTTCAGACTTCTCCTAACACTCTCCAAGCATCCTCTCTGGGATATAGGCTCTCAACTCTCCTCCTCTCTTCTTCCTTATCCAGTCAGTTCTCCATTTATTCTTCAGGATGGTTCTGACTTAAGCATCGGAGTGTTATCCCCCAGGGTCACACCCAACCCTCCTTTTGACGTCGTTTCTCTAGTGCTTGTAGGTTTCCTCGGATGACCGTTCGCTCTTCCCTAAACAAACAAATCTTAAAAGTTTGGTATAAGATCCGGGAGATTATTTTTTGGTCTCTACGTAACCCATAACTTTTCCTCTGCAAAAGGGAGTAGTGAATCACCGAGATCTAGGTTGAGTCATTTTGATCTAAAATTACTTCAACATGACTTAACCTATATTACTCTTTTATCGTAAATGACCCTGACATGCATGATTTAACCTGCCTTGATTAGGGTCAATTGTTCGTGGGTCATAATATTTTGATTCAGGTTGAGTTGAAGTGATCAAACAATATCCATCAAATGTCATTTAAATCTAATACTAACTAGATTTAACTTGACAGCATGCTCGGAATTGCAAGTTGACGGAGATTCTCCTGCACTTACATATGCACTATCGTCAAAATATTATTTGCAATCAAAGCTTATCCATACAACAAGAAATAAGCCGAATAATTCGCGGATCGATGTTACGTTGTCGTGGAAGACTCGAGGACTAAAAATTTAAACCCTGTCCTTCCCCGTCCAAACCACAAGAAGTTGGGTCACATAGTCATATATATATTTGTCCAGCGACAATTTACGATTAAATACTGTGGACCAAAGATGGATTTGCAGATACTCCATGAACACTATAGCTTGCATGTTTAATTAGAAGTATTAAACACGATCTGTTTCGTAATAATAGTTTACGGGTAAGAACAGGGTGGGATGATGATCATGGGCTCATTTTTGAGTAATTCATTACCTGAATCTCAGGGAGAGTGGAGGGAGATATTTTGACAGAAAAAGAATGTTGCACAGATTCATTTACGGGATTATATTGAGGTTTTGAAAATTGATGGTGCGTTGAATTAGGGGTGAGTACCCCGATCTGCTTAATTGCTTATAGACTTTAGACATTCATGATTCGATGCTCGATTATGGAACTCTGATTATACGAAGAAGGTACTTAGGATTCACTACAACTTGTCCGGAGGCATTCCATTGTTCTAATTCCATGACGAAGGAAGGCCATATCCGACCCATTTCCTTTATTAGTTCACTCCGCACGATCAAATGGCAGAAGGGTAGGATTGCAAGGCATTGTTGTCGGACAATGGGGGCCTTATGGTCAGTATGAGAAACACGGAACTCTGTACCAAAGGGCTCCTTCAGTCAAATTTAGATGAGACAAGTCTTAGCAAGTAGAGGGTTGTCTTTTTTTTTTTTTTGCCCTTTTTCGCACTTGATTCATTCTAATCGTGAGAGGTGTTCAACGGACATTCTTGCTGGTGTTGAGTTGATGTTGAGAAAACCACAAATTAATACCCTCGAACCCATGTCCCCAAGATATCTCTCATGAGAGGGAAGCCTCCAGCAACTCGGTCACAGGCAATCGGGCCACCGTCTCGCCCGCGGAGCAACATCAGCAAGGTTTGTCCCTTGCTGAACTGGTTGGGCTCGACAAATTAGGCCCAGCTACCACAGGCCATGTCCATCCTCCTCCTGTTGGCCCAGAATGTCTGAAGCCCGTACTGGTAATGGACCGGGCCCAGCCACCTCCGCCCATTCCCCTCTGCTATCCCAAAATATGGGAGATAAATATTTGGTATGATTTAGAAGAGGTTGCAGTTACACTATTATATCATTTTACATCTTCTTTTTTTCTAGTTAGAGGAAGATTTGGATGCATTTTATAACTATAAAATACATTATTCAGGAATGAAGTACACTATGCACAAATAAAACATACCATGTAAGAATGAAATATATATAGCATATGATTAGGAATAGAGTGGGAATGGAATAAGTACGCAGAAATGAATATACGTGTGGGCATTTGAGGTAAGAAACATACAGTACGTGTTAACACAATTTCCCGCTCCTCAATTTCCATAATATTTTCCATTCTTACATTTTGTGTATATCTTATATTCTCATGCAGTATATCTTATTTTTTTGTACTTTTATTGCACATAAATATTTGTTTATTCTTAACATCTATCTCTCGATCGCTTTCGTGCATGTGTACATTCACACGAGTCCTCTCCACTTGTTTCTTGTTGCATGTAAGATGGGTTTTGTCGAGGAGAAAAACTCATTATACGTTCAGTGTGCGTTACACGCGATAGATGTGCAGTGTTTTTAATTTTTTTAAATAATCTTTAAGATATCTTGATTATATATATAAATCATGTCATTATTAAATTATTTATGAAGAAATAAATAATTCAGATTAAATTAATAATTATAGATCGATTCTATTAAAAAGTAATCTATTTTATTTTTATTTTTTTAGATAATCCGACGACGATATAACTTATACTTTAAGGTAAGATATTTTAGAGATCACTTTAAAAAAAATTTAAAAAATAAAAATTAAAAGATATTACACACCTAACATGACATCACACCTAAATATACAGCAAACCTTTCTCCTTGACAAGAACACTGAAAAAAATCTAGTTTCAAAACATCTATCGTTCCAATCTCAACCAAATTGAATCTCAGCTTCCACGAAGAAGGGTTCCAGGCAACGTTTTACAATAGGAGTGCCCAAGATTTAGTTTTGACGCCTGACATTTTGGTGACATGGGGTTAACTGCATTAACGTGGAATCTATCTATTCTTTGTGAGAAGTTATCTTTTATGCAGTTTTTGGTGGAAAAATAAAAATAGTTGTCTGTGTCTATTTCTCTCTGTAAAATAAATGAATTTTTACATGAAAATTATTATTAGAGTTAAATCTGTAAAAAAATCATTCCTATAAATACATTAATAGATATATCGTTAGATTAATACAAATAATACATAAATGTCATTTAAATATATATTTTTACAATTTTCAGTAAAATAAAATGATTTGTTCGTAAATAAATATGATATTTTCTCACAATCTTAATTTATATAGTGACATATTTACTAATGTATTTGTAAGAATAATTTTTTATTTAATAATAATTTTTATATAAAATTTTAAATTTTTTATTATAAATAAAAGATATGGAGGAAATAGCTTCTCAGGGATTCGAGAGCCAGAAACGGAAGGATGTATTAAAAATATTATTCCCATGCATTCATATTAACAATAAATTGTAATTACCATGTAAATTGTACATTTACCATTGTTTGCATTTGGAAAGTCATCGGAAACCCATGAGAACGCTAATGATGTACCAAAAAAAAAAAGAAGAAAAATACTCATTTTGCGTGCGTAGGCACAATATTTAGATGCCTGCAAAATTAAGTATCATCATTTCACGGCCCTTTTGCGCACCTGACGCCACTTACTATTTTTAATAGCTTTACAAATCAAATTAACATAACGACAATAGTTTTGGAATTTTTATTTAGGAATGATTTGCTTGCCAAAAAGTCTGTATTATGCAAACTTAATTGTTGATACATAAATATAAAATTACATGAGATAAGATTATTAAAAAAAAAGAGTACTAAGGCATTCCTAACTCAAGATTGGGAATATCTTCAACTATGTTCTCGTGCATTTAGTCGATGATAATTTTCTTTTGTAAGAGTAATGTCAAAAATAAATAAATAAATAAATAAAAAGAATTTATATATTTTCATTTTTATTTTTTTAAAAATTACAATCAGACACCCTATTATAATCTTTAACTTTTCTTCTCAAAGTCCACTGATCTCGTACGAACCGAAAACGAAGAGATGCCTGTTGCGCCATTAATTCCTGGACCGCCTTGTTACGTAACTTAAAAAAAATTAGATAATTCCTCTCCCAAATAATTCGTCCAATCTTAGATGAGATAATTACGATTTTTTAAAAAATAATAAATATTTTGAAGTGCTTAATTTTGATCAGCTCGGTTTTTTGCGAGAAGAGAGTATCTAATTATATTATTATTTTTTATAACCATCCAGTCTTAGGGATTTGATAGTATCGATGTATAACTCTAGGCAAGAGATTAGCAATTTTATTTTATTTTTTTAAAGTACCTCAAGATGGCACAGTAAAAGGTCACTGTGTACAACAAGTGGGCTCTCGTGACCACGGTTCGCACTTCGCGGCGAGTTGGACTGATTTGGGTGGAATCCACCAATCCCATAGGACCACCTCAGTCGCAGCCCACATGCTCAACTACCCAAAAGGCGCCATGATCGAGTACCACGTGGTGGGCAGCCGCTGGTTGGCTCTGGATCCGGCACCCCCTATCATGGACCGTTGGTTCTAGGGTGAGGGCAACGCGATTAGGTGACGGCGGCCCGTCCTACCACACGCGGCGGCGGACGTGGCCGACCAGATCCCGCCGTTCACGGAAATGCCGCTGGCAACGCAATCAAGATGCTCGTGGTCCACCATCACCTACCCGTCAGATCGGATGCTGTCCACGTTGCTTTCAACGCGGGCCCCACTTCGCTGGACGGCGACGGATGTGATCTCCTGTTGGGCTTTTCCTCACGAGGACCCCCAATACCCATAGGCTAGCCGACTCCCCCGCTAGCTTTTTGACCTAAAGAATCGAATCGATCACGATCTGATATACGGCATGATATGATACGCTATTGTTATATATGTAGGTGATTTTTAATATAAATATTATAATTAAAAGTATTTATAAAATTTATTAATTTAATCGATTAAGAATTGTGTTATTTAAATCTGAAATATTAAGTTCTAATGTGAACAGTTTAATATTTGTTATAAAACTTTTAATGTAAAAAAAACACAAAATATGCATGATGCACGTTTCGAAACTAATTTATCACATAAAATTGAAATGTCTCCAACCAATTTACCTATTAAATAAGATTAATATAAAATAAAATATTTAATATTTAAAATAATATAATTAATATATTGACATGTGTAAGTATGAAACGTATCGTATCATTTTGTCAATTATTGTCTCCCACTAAAATGATACTCATCAAGTTGGATGGTAATCTTATTTTTAAGTTTTATATTTATTTTAAAAATTTTCAGAAATATTTTTATTTTTTACAGATGTGTTTATCTAACTTTAGTCTTCCATTTAGAAATGAAACCATAAAGTTAAATCACTGATAAGATGATTGTGTGAATATAAACATCTTATTATGTTGTTTTCACGATAGAAATAGTCAAAGCGTATACTTTCAAAAGATAAATATAGATATATGATGTGCGACTATGGATTTAATAAATAAGTTAATTTGATGTGAAAATTAAGAGAGTGATGCAGATAATGAGATATGCACATGGTGAGTATAGATTCGAATTTATTTTTTATGGAAAGTGGCAACAGGGAACATAAGTTGTGATCAACCGAGATTGGCTTGTCAAGCGTCATGGTGTGCGTCCGAATAAATACCAAATTTCTCTTCGCAATTTGGTTTAAAAGAAGAGATTTATCTAAAAGACATTAGAATTTGACGATTGAGATGAGGGGCATCGTGTCCCCCCCCCCCCATTTCATCAAGTAATCAACGGTCAAGATAAGCAAGAAATGCAAGACACTAATTAATTTTTACCATATATTTACCCTATAGAGAATGTCCTCGTCGTTTATCTTAAAAGTGGAAATTTGTATCCTTTAAATTTTGGTAAGGAAACTGGTAACGGAGGGATAATAAACTCACTGCAGATAACGATCACCTCGCGTTTTGCTTTCGGACTTTTGAGACTCAAAATTATTAATTGGTCGGATCCGGCCACCAGATGGGGTGGAGATAATTAATGGGGTTTCAATAACGCTCGATCACCGTCCATCAAGCATTGGACGGGTGAGGATTTCCTTCTCTTCCGTGATCTCTCCCAACTTCTCTCCATCCCATTCTATTCGCAATAATAGACGATTAAAAAACTTAATACGAAAGAAGAGAAAGGATTAGACTTTGCCCAACTCGGAGCGATCTTTACAGTTTGGCGGGAATATCCAAAAAAAGAAATCAAATTAGAAACCCCTAGGAAGAGTGGTTACCCATAATTCCCTTTTTTTCCTTAAAAACTTTTTCTCTGTGCCTTCGACCTTGCCATTTCTACCTAATTTCCTAACTTTTTTCCTCTCTTTTTTTTTCCAGGAGGGAGGGGTCCGTGTGAGTCGCCGCTACAGGAAGAGCCCCGGCGGTAGAAGCGCGTAGTAGTCGTAGCTGCAGTAGCCGGTGGCTATGGCGTCCACGTCCAGGTTCTCCACCCACAGCCCCCCACCTCCCAGAACCCCCTTCTCCTCCTCCTCCTCCTCAACGACGCCGTACCCCACTGTCTCCTCCTCCGCCGCCGCCACCGCCGGCGGAGGCAGCGGCCCTTCCCCGTCCGCGTCGCCGCTCGGTGGTATACCCAGGTCGTCGTCGGACGCCTCCAGCAGCCGCCGCATCACCCCTTCCGCTTCGCACCCCTCCTCCCCCCCGCCGACCTCCGCACGCTCGCCGGAGTGCAGCGCGGCGGCGGGCGGCGGGGACAGGCCGTCGGAGTCGGAGGATAGCTCCTGCTGGAGAGCGCTCATAAGGGAGGAGATCTCCTCCTCCTCGTCCTCCCCGCCCCCAACGCCCTCCTCCTCGAGGAGCGACGACAGGAGTTGGTGATAGGACGACGGCCGCTGCTGCTGGTGGTGCCGCTTGGCTTCTGCCGCGGCCTCCTCCCCTTCTGCTTCCTCTCGAGGCCTTTTGGGAAACGTTTCCCTTTTCCCCATCTCTGAAGACCCACAAGAGAGATAGAGAGAGAGAGAGAGAGAGAGCAGAGAGTGTGTACAAAGAGAGTGGGGTCTCTTTTGACAGTGGAGAGAGAAACTTCTGAGGAAGGCGGAGGTGCCGTTGAGGTGAAGGGTTTATATAGAGCGGGGAGGGCGGGGGAAGAGAAGGTGGAGAGGCGGGTAGTCAAAGGCTCGGAGACCGGTTAGGGTTCGGAGGGACTTCTGCTCAGAGGGGCAGAATCGGAATTCAAAAATAATGTTCGAGAAATCGATGGTGTGTCAGGGAGGCCAGGACTGCAGAGTAGTACCCGAAAAAGGAAAGCGAGTCTGTAGACCGTTCTACTCTCCACCGCCGCTCCAGGTCGGACGCCCACGTGAAAGTGTCAGAAGGGGCGGAGCGAATCGATTGCCGGTGACGGTGATCCTAAAAGCTTTGAGTGGAGGTGTTGGGACTCCGGGAGAATTAAAGTGGCGTGGGCGTGGAGTTCGTGGAGGTGGTAGTGATATCGTGACCATAGTTTTAAATACGCGTACATACGTATAAATCAATAAAAAAATAGATCATTTATCTTTTCTTCTCTCTATTTTCGATCCTCTCGCGAGATATCGCCAAAGTTTCGTTTCTATATCTTCCACACGCAATACCTTTTTTTTCATTAACATTTTCACGTAAAAAGAAGAATATTTGTTTGTATAGAATTTGTTAGAATTATTTATATAAAATATCTCCGTATAAAAAAAGTAATATTTTATGTATCAAATCCGATACATAAAAGTATGTCATTATACAACTTGTATTCTCGTTGGTCTCTTAAAAAAGTTGAAAACACATTTTTTTTTGCGTAAAAAAATATGCCTACATCATATTCATTGTGCATTTTTTTCGCGCATTAAAGATCAAATTTACTCGACGAACAAATATAGGATTGAAATATTTTATAACATTAAAATATTTTATATATAAATAAAATATTTTATTATAAAAATTAAATATTCTATTTGACTTCAAAAATAAATTAATAAAATATTTTAATACGTGAACGTAACATTTATTATAAAGATAAAATATTATAAAAATAAAATATTTTATTATAAGAATGAAACTTAATAAAATATTTTAATCTTATATTTTTTGATCGAACGAACTCGATCTCTATTGCACGAAATAAACGTATCATACAGATCTTGACAAGAATATATTTTTTTGCGTAAAAAAATCTTTTCACCTTTTGAGATACCAACGAAAACTCACGTTACATTATGACATGTACGATGCACAAAGCATTACTGAGAGAGAGAGAGAGAGAGAGAGAGAGAGAGAGAGCGTCAACAGCATTGCAAAGAAGTGCAATGCGTATGCCTTCTCATTGCACGATGGCACACACAAGTACGTCCTTCTCGAGAAAGCATCCTCCTTCACGTACTTCTTCAAAAGAGAAAGGTTTCACTTTATGGATGAGAAGAAGCACCGGGCCTGAGAAGGCATGTACAGATGTCCCTCCGGAGAAAGCATCCTTCCTCCAAAAGAAAGCGTCTGTCCTTAAAGAGAAAACGGGGTCTTTTTTATGGATGGATGAGCAAATCAGGCCTACGTTTGGCTATATATTATGGGGCTTTGTCGTGTGTACTGGCTAGGTTGGGCATGCAAGTGAGTAGGGCTGGTCCGTGTTTGTTAAGGTTAATACGAGTGAGTTTTGATCTCGAAATTTTTATTAATTTAGATTTAAAATAAATGAGTTTTGATCATCATAAGTTTTTCAAAAATTATTTTTTTGACTTACAAAGAGATCTCTGGGAAGAAAAAAAATTAACATTTTAAAATTTCAGGAAACTCCTCCAGAGGAGTATTCTCTCTCTCTCTCTCTCTCTATGAAGATTTTTGAAAAATAATTCAAAGCCCATCTTATTTTCCAAATGCTGTAGAACTTCTTAACTAGTGCACGGTAGGTGCTTGATGCAACTCCCCAGTAACCAAATCTTAAATATTTGTGTTGTTGCTGACAGAGAAGCCAGGTGCGCAAGAGCAAGGGGCAGTCACGCACTGATGACCCCTCCAAGGGATGGCAGACGTACCTGGCCATGATGCAAACTGAAGAAAAAAAATAAAAGGATGGGTGATTCTCCTTCGTCAAGGGCGTTTTTTGAAATCGGGATAGGACGGCGTATTCGAGCCCCTGGACGCGAATACGTCATCCGACCTCGAATAAGTGCCGATGAATGTGAGAGATATGGGTGAGACCTACATTTCTCTCTCCCTGATTTACTTAATCTATTCTGATTTCAAAGACACCCTAAAAGTACCCTCAAAATGTTTTCCTGCAAAGTTGCTTTACTTTCTTCACTTGTAGTGATCAAAGCATCACAATGAGTTAGATTACCCTTGGGATTGTCCAACACATATTACTAGACAAAAATATTTTGGTAAGTATATTTTTAAACGGATAATTACACGTGGATTCTAACAAGAATACACACATATAACGTTTCTCTTTTCAAGAAAAAGTTAATGCATCTAGTATTATGCTTGACTGTCTACTCAGATGGGGTTAGTGAGATTTCTTATTTAATTTTCAAAGTAAATGAATTAAAATCTATTATTAGTGAACTTTATACGTTTAGTTTAGAATCATAATTTATTAAGAATTCTGATTCTAACTAAAAGTCAGACTAAAGAAGCATTTGGAATATTAAATTCAATTCTCTGCTCGTCTAGATAACAAACTCATGTTCACATGAATTGATTTCACAGTTAAAAGTCTCACCTTGGACATATACAGGAATTCAATTCTCTGCTCATGCATCTAGATATCTATCTTGAAATAAATTTGTACCGGTCGAATGGTCACCCACTCCTCGATCTCCACCTCCAATAATTTATTTGCCTGAGATCGTGAGTCTCGTCGGAGAAGGATCTACAACTATCAATGGATAGTCCGAAGGAATCCTAGGAGTTATCTTAGGGGACAATCCTTCGACGATCAAGTCAAACAATGACGAAGAGGGAGGAGAGTGTTTGAGAGAGGGAGAGACCGAGGACAAGATTTTTCGCGTATCTATTGGCCGTTGGGATAGGGGCCTATTTATACTATTACCGGAGAAGTTGACCGTTGAGTTGTCGTGATCGGGGGAGGCGTGAGCTGTCGAACTTGCGTGTCTGATGAGACAGGGAGGTGTGGGCGTTGACTCGCCATTTCCTACTGAGAAGATAGTTATGCTATTAATGCGATAGAGACGCCGACCATTAATGAGGCAGGGTTCGCCGGAGAGGGCGTGAACTTATGCTGACAGGGGGAGTGACGCAGATAACATCCCAATCTCGTCACCGGATTGGAGCGCCGTTCGTCATTAATGCATATTTGTTGTCGTGTACCATGGCCTCTGCCAGAGAAGGCGCACACGAGTATGATCTTTCATCTGGGGCTGCGTATGGGCAGGGGATGTATTGGACGGCCCAGACAGTGCCGTGAACCTGGAGAGTCAGACTCTTGTGTTAGGATGGAGGATGGGCGTTATTGGACTTACAAAATTGGCCCTTCTCAAAACTCATGCTCACTAATTCATGAATTGGTTTCATAATTAAAAATATCGCTTAACTCACTAATCTAAAAATCTAATCACCAAATAAAATTCAACCAAAACTCAGTGAAATGCGTTCAAAATCTAAAGTATGATTCATAAACTTATTTTCATTATACATCTCACTAACTCTGCCCAATGGAGGCACCCATGCAAATTTTTCCTTCTCCATGAATTGAGTCTCTACAAGACTTGCTCACGCTTAATATATGTCTACGATGGGACCTACTCTAGACCAATCCCCCCCCTCCCCCCATACTACTTAAGGGAAATCGAGGCCTTAACTTTCTCCTCGAGAGGTATGGGCTTGTCTTCTTATACTAGAGAATCAGTTGAGGAAGGTTCCAACAGGAGATACACCCTTGCCCTTGGGGTGTCCATTGGGGGGGTTGGGGTGGGGGGGGGGGGGGGTGTGGGAGGAACCACTCGTACGTGTCATCCTCGACCGGATGCCTCCACCCACCACAACGGACGGGTCGGTCAGCCGTAGCCGACCGGCCAGACTTTGTCCCATCTCTTTCGGATCAGCTGAAGTCAGGACGGAGAAAAATGGAGAGATCTCAATGTGCTGGGTTCCAAAAGTGTTGGAGATCAAGGCCAAGATTCCTGTACGATGACAATAACATCTAACAAATATAAAGAGACTTCGCACTCCTACATACGGGCTTGTTACCACATAACATCATATAGAAAAATCTTTTTGCCTCAAACAGACCATTCCACATGCGGCTAGAGGGCAAAAACACCTCTCGTCATGGAGACTGGAGTTTTGGACGAGGCAAAGAAAATAGTCCTTAATAGTTGTTTAGGTATGTGATATATGAATGGAATATAACGGAGTGGATGCGTAGGAACCTTGGCTTTGGCTTTTGGCATGGACGGCAGACTTGTCTCCATTAAGGGCTAATACTATAATGGTAGGCATGTTTACATGTATCGACTGCACAAACATTAAAATGGAGTCGACGCTGGCACTCCCAACTTGTCTACGATACTCCCTTAAGATATATTTTTATCGGTGGCCCATTATCGACCCCCCCCCCCCCCATATGAAACAGATCACGAGTGACGCCATATTGGGACGCCCCGAGAAATCTTCAACTCGAGTAGACTAGATTAAATCTCACCTAATCTGATCGCTCAGCTTGAACCCCGATTTATATGTTAAACATCCGGACCTAATTACTTGACATGGCCTGATGTTGACTTAATATTATCTCAAAATATTAATTAAGAAAATATAACTGTCTTATGTCAACATCTACGTACGTATGTAGAAGGCTTGACAAAGGGCGTCTCTCCTGATTGGATTCGATACAAATTTTTTTATTTTTGGGATTTTCAAAATTTTACCTTCTTCAATCCATCAAATTCAAGGATTAATTAATTAATTAGTCCCTCCCATCCAGATATTTATTTCTAACTCGTCAAAACCTCTTAAGTTATTTAGTAAAACACCGTATAAAATTATGCATAAGTCTCTCAAATGTTTACGAAAGAGATGTTTGTCAAATAAATACGTAATTACGAGCACTTATAAATAAATGTATAGATCAGAAGAAAGTCTCACATATCTGTGAATATATATTTTTTAAAATAATACCTAGACAGATCTAGACAGATTTGTTAGGAGTTTTATTAATATGATAAAAGGAGGAAGGTACCAGTAACTCGAGCGTATAGTGAAATAAAAAAGTGTACAGATCTAGACATATCTGTGAATATGAAATATTATTACAGGGTTGAAAATTAAACTTATTTATCTTTAATTACTGAGCTTTCAGCTGAAGCAGCTCTAGGTTGATATTTAATTAGTTGAGTCGGGAATATAATAAAAGTGTTGAGAATAAGAATAAAAATAATAAACCCACGACAGCAAGCAGAAAAGCCCTCGGAATAAAAAGAGATCCAAGGGGCATGCCGAATGCACGCTTTTTCCACATGAGAGGGAGTTGACGCATCCATGACGGGGGACGACACGTGCGCTACGTTCGTGAGAACTTCGCGAGAACTCGTATCTATCATCAAACGGTAAATCTTAGCACGATATAATGTATAGCGAGATGATGGCGAGATGAAGCCGTCCCGGCATAAAAAATGGGTGGCTCAGAGTGGCCCCTGTCCCACCCCTCCCCAGTCCCCACATGGGGGGTTGCATTGAAGGCGTCCCGAGGCCTTAACCCTTTGGAGGAACGTGACATCTCATCTTCCCCATCCCTGCTTTTCCGGCGTTTTGAAAACACACTCCAACTTATTTATTTCTCCCCCCACAAGTATTTTATTATTGTGGGGGGCGGGGGGGGGTGGTCATTTTGTGTGCCTTAAAATACTATAAAGCATGGTAGGAAGAACATCTTAATTAAAAACTGTGTTTCTTATGTTTGAAATGCTATAAATATCTGTCAAAATTAGTCTACTCATATGACAACCTTTTTAACCGATTTTGATTACAGACTTTTTAATATCACTGAAAGTTAAAATTAAAGATTTTAAAATTATCAAATCGAGTCATTACAAGTGATAGTGATCAGCGGCTCGTTATTCAAAGATCCCCATTGTTTTAGTTGAAACAATAAGTAACTACGCACGTCAAAATTATATATATATATATGGGAGAGTCAATAATCATGAAGATGGTCATTAATTTATCTTGATCGCTTAATCCGACCACATTATAGGGGTGTCGATGCTCTCAGTTCTCCTGAATTTTGGATAGAAAATATAAGAATCACTTGATTGAGCTGTGAAAAATAGTAAAACATGGAGGCACAGTCCCACGTTGTCCCGAGTAGACATCAAAACAGTTGAGATGGGAAAAGGTTACTTGGTTATTTGCATCTCTCATCTTATCGAATATGAGCGCTTGGAATCACTAGCTAGCTCATGGCTGATCTACAGCTGCGAGATTCCCCTAACTAGCTCACTTGAGGTTGCTCGCTCCCTCCTTGGTTATTTGCATCTCTCATCAATAAAGTTTAGTATAATCGCCGATGGGTGTGACTTTTGTCTCCTCTCGCATCGCTTCTTTAATTAGATCACGATGCCAATTGATGTGATGTGGTTCAAAGTGCGGTTTGAGCTGCCGCTGCATATTTTGCATCAAACAGCTATTTAGGTGCTAATGATTTGACTGGTAAGAGCCATCGGGGATGTAAAAGAAACAGACCCCTTATGTCAATGGGAAAAAAAAAGGTGCTTTTGCAAAGCATGTGTGGAATGTGTTTAGAGGATTGTTGTTGGATTACATATATACTTCTGTCTCAATAGCGGTTGATAGTACTGCTAGCAGTACATGCTTCATTATGTTCTAGATCAACTCCAAGATTCATTTGCAAGTGGCCTAGTTGATTAATTAATAGAAATAGAGCCTTGAGATGTGCCAAATGGAAGGGTTTACGAGCCTCGGAAACAAAGCTCTCCGCACAAGACGGGGTAACAAAGACGACAAATCTTTTGCCGTCGATCGGCTACTTGTAAAATATGGTCTCCTCTTTTGGTCAACGACCCAGAACCGCACCCCCCCCCCCCCCCCCCCGGGTCTCCGAACATGTTCTATAAATCAAATATATTACTTCAGCACTTTCTAGAAGGAAAAGTACCCAAAAGAAAAATTTCCAGTCGACCACCCATCCAAACCCACGTAGTCTAATGGACTGTGATTTGATTAAACTACCGGATCTTGTTACCAGTATGTCATCGGCAAGCTTTTCAAAAACAAATCCCTACTAAAATAATAGCATAGTTGTAATAAGATGATCACAGTTGTGATGAGATAACGGGGGAGAACTTTGGGGAGCACTCACGTACGTAGTAGTGCCTGGATCTTCCCATATCCGAGAGGCGTTGCTCAAAAAAAAAAATGTCAAGTAGCTGTTGGGTATGCCCACTTGACTCGCCCTACAGATGAGGGGACACCTTTGCCTTTTTTTTTTTCTCTCCTCCTCCTTGAGAAAGAGGCTTAGCAGGAGGGCTATCTCCACTGTGCCCATCTCATCTCATGTAAGGGACGATAGTCTTTTGGGCAAGATTTGACTTAATAGTTTAGTCCGCTGCGTATAATATATATCGGATCGTATCAATCGAATATTATTATGATGTAATCGATATGTTAATTATTTTTTAAAATATATTATATATTATATTGTTTTAAAATGTCTTGACAGGTGAATTAGTTGGAAGTGCTTCACTAATATGTGAGAGTGAGTTTAAATAATGCACTTACTAACCAACTAAATTACATATAAATGCTTATCATATTTTTATCGTAATAGATATTTATAAAATAGTCTTTATTCTTGACACGTAACGATTCAGTACGACATGCTATCGTATTATATCGTATCAATAAAATGTCAATACGATCGATACGACTGGATTGACAAATCTTACTTTTACAAATTAGAGTCGATAACTACGTATGCCCTTAGATTACACTATTTTTTTTTGGGGGGGGGGGGGGGGGGTTATCCCTCTCGTTTTCCCCGCGTTTGACTCACATGCCACGCACACCATATGGCAGTCTTAGATTACAGTAATCGGCAAAGACGAGTAGAGTCGAGCTCACCATCTCATGGGCCAAATCGTCCTCACGAAAGCATTTGTTTGTGAGGGTTATTGTGCAGATACGATGTTGGAGATGTGGCAACCTTTTGAACTTTATCATTGTGCATCTGTTCAATGCTCGCTGGTGGGGGGAGACAGAGAGATTGAGAGATCTGCTTTTCCTCTCTTTTAAGGTGGAGGGAGGGAAGGGAATATAAAGGTTTTAGGGTTGGGGGAGGGGGGGTTTCAAGGGCCAGAGGAGGCTCCAGCTCCACCACCTCCGGTTTCGGGGGGCCGGCCATCACCTACACTCAAATTAATGCAGGTTCTAGTCACTTTGTGTGGGCACTGATCTCTAAAGACATCTTGCCTTTTCTTTGCTCTAATCCCTCTTTTGCCTTTTCCAAGTCTGATCTCAAGCTAGCCCTTTTGATTATAACAACATGCATGATAGGTTCCCCCTTGTGAGTTGCACACCGTTTTGTTTGGAGGACTTCCCTTGGGAAATTCGGTGGGCAAGATTCAGCAGAAGAGGATTGATTGATTATTCAAAACAAACTAAAGTCACCTACCTGTCTGGGTCACCTTCACACTCATCGAGTCTCTCCTACCCAGACTAAAAAAGAGATCTCTTAATTTGCACCGTGGCGCAATATATATGCTGCGCCGAGGCGTATAGGTCAATTCTTCTTGCTTTCTCCCACATTCCATGTACTGGAGGGGATCATCAGATGAACAAGTGGGAAACCGGATAGAAACGCATGGGGGCCAATGGAAAAGCATGCTAAGAGAATAAGGTGAAAGGATGGATGGAAAGAAAAGAAAAAGGGGGGCATGCATGAGATCTGAGCATTTGCAAGCCTGGGAAAAGAATCAGACGAAGAAGTAGTGGCAGGTCTTGTCTGCAAATTAAAGGGGGAAAAAAAAAAGCAGATCCCCCGGAGAACAATTGTGATGTTTCTCCCAGCATTGGAAGGTGAACTGACTTGTGTGTGTGCCTTTTTCTTTCTCCTGACACCGCAACAAGCACTCAAACCGGCTCAGGATGTGGATACAAAACTGCAGCCAAGTGATGTTTGGACAGGACATTCATACATAAATTGAGAGGAGCTTTCTAGTAAAAACCTGGAACGGATATATATAGGGACTCTCATGTAGACCTATATATCCTTACTGTAGTCGTGAGGATGTGTTCCAGAGATTCTCAATGGTCCCCTTGTAGCACTTAACCTGAAACAAATTGGCCTCCATATTATCATTGACAGCTAGCAGAGGCACATCAGGCTATGGAAGACCACAGGAGATTAGATGAAATGGTACCATCAAGGATGGACCAAAATGGACTGGAATCTCTAGTCATGCATCAACACAGGGATGCAGTTAGCTGTGTGAAGGTATTGACAGTAAGATGTTGATCACAAGGCTGGAATTTGCAATCAGTCCAATAGAAATTACTTCAACTGCACAACCTGGGACTGAGGTATAGAAGAAAAATTAAGAAAACTTTAAGATTTCACAATCGATGCAAAACATCAATGCACCACACCTTTCAGTGCATAAATCCGCCCGTTCCTTCACATAATCTTAGCAGGTTGCATTCGATCCCCTTGAATGTACAAATGAAATAATCTCATTAAGCCACTCGATCCACCCACAAGTTCAGCCTGCCTAGTGTCCTGTTCAAGAATACACTTACTCGCCGATCGTGACGTCATCGCCATTCTTGGTCCCCCTCTCAAGAGAGATTATGTCTTCGAACCATTCTGTCAAAACAGAGACAATGTATTGAGTAGGGCTGCAAACGAGCCAAGCCGAGTCAAGTACCGTGTTGTTCAAGCTTGGTTCATTTTTTATTCAGTCGATCGAGCTCTAGCATTTAGATAGTGAAGGTCCAGAACTATGGAACACACCCAAAAGAGAGGTGAATTAGATGTTGACAAACTTTTAAAGTGCAATGCAAACTACACGACCAACAATTACAAATAAAGGAGGTAGGAGAGATGGAGCCAATCACACAAAGGGACTGTGTAATTTTTAGAGGTTCGGTATAGTAAGGTGCTGACCTACGTCCTCTCCCTAAGAATTCTTAGGTATCTACTATTAGAAATCCTAATAAACCACACACACGTCAGATATCAAGGTGTTGACTCACCTTCCATATACACACAAACACACGCGTGCCTTAGC
Organism: Amorphophallus konjac; assembly: GCA_022559845.1. Taxonomy (NCBI): domain Eukaryota; kingdom Viridiplantae; phylum Streptophyta; class Magnoliopsida; order Alismatales; family Araceae; genus Amorphophallus; species Amorphophallus konjac. The sequence goes on along the minus strand of CM040127.1, from coordinate 16,691,293 downwards.
ACACACACCGTTCGAGTAGGGTGCACCAACACACACTTTTCTTCCACACACACTACAAAAGCACATTTTTTAATCAAGTGAAGAGAGCAAATTTGATAGTAGATTGTCGATGGAGAGCTTCCTAGATTGTCTTTCACGTTCCAACATAAGGGGCGCTTCAAGAGATGAAGAACAATGCGAAACAAGGCACCAAACAGAGCATTAGCAGCAACTTATGATTTTTCAACCTCTTAGCTGCCCTAAATCTTCTCAAAAGGATGTTTTTATATTCTTAGGGCACCCTAGGATCATCTTAGAAAGTTTTCAGAACAAGGGACGGTTGAGATCAACCAAGAAAATTGTGCAAAAGATAGCCCAGATTTCGCTCAGATCAGTTATGATTTGCAGGTCTCCGCAGTATGTCAACACCTTCAACAGGTGCTGTTTGTTCAGGTGTTCTATTTGCTTCAACTTGTCAACTTGAAGATGCCATAACTTTCAACTCACAGATCCAAACTTCATGATCTTTGGATCCTTGCAAAGAGCTAAATAAACACAACACATTATCTCAAACACTCATCTCCAAACTCAACTCAAAACCTAATTAAATTTTTACTCCAAAATCAGCTTTCATCCATTTTTAACACTACAATTTTTCTAGAGTAACATGTTCTCTGCACACACATTTGGAAACTTGGTTAATCCAATATGAATGGACTTTATTATCATAAAAACACGAAGGGATCACAACAGATAGTAAATGAGTTAAATATGAATTGAGTACTATTTTGTTCAAACTATGCTCATTTAATAATCGCGCCTAATTCGAACTCTTTAGATATTAAATAATCTTAAGCTATTTATTATTTGTCAAACTTGTTTGAACTACTAAATAAATAAAAATGAAACGAAAGAGATGTTTCTCTCTTATATCTATATATTAATTATATTATTAGATAGGATATAATTCAATTATAAATGAATTACTAAATGGTCACAAAATAATATTATTAAGGAAATATAATTGTGTCTTGATCGAATTTGTTCACGAACAAAAACGAGCTCGTCTTGTTTAGTAATTGAGCCTAAAATTTTGTTCAAGCTTAGTTCGTCCACTTAGTCGAACGAGTCAAATTGAGTTTTTTTTTTCAAGCCTACGAACACATTGTTCATCGAGCATATTTGTTCGTTTGCATCCTTAATACCGAGCGATGTAATGAAATTGCAGACATTGATTAAGGCATCATGATCTACGAAGGTAGAAAAACCTGCTCCTTGGCAACTGAGAGCGAACATATCACATTAATCACTCAAACAGCTTACACCTGCAGATCTGGCAAACTTTCTTCTCAGATGAATGCTTGGCATGGACCGACACTAGCTGTCACAGGTAGTGACAATTGATGCTACTAGATACCTGTAATCTTCGGGCGAGTATGGTTGACAATGACATGAACATTGCTGAAAATCCAATCTCATCTGCAGAAGGAATCCATAAGCCTGTCCCTACCCATTGACAATTGTATTATTTTATCCATGGAGTAAGAAAATTCACAAGCAACCTTACACAACAAGGAGAAGGAAGATGGGGCTTCTCAATCCACTTAGAGATACATCATCATGATGCTAAATGGTTCAGATTGACTTTTTCCTCCACTGCCAAATGCCACTGCAGGGTAGTAACTTATTGACTGATCTTCAAGTTGGGCTCTTGTGTGAGACTCCTGCAGATTTGCATCAGGCAAAGCAACTGTTAAAGTAACAATTTTCATGTCTCCCTTCTTTGTTAAACTTTTTTATCCTCCAACCCCTTTTCTGCATTCTTGGGGCATATGGAAACTTGAAAGTGAGGATCATGCAAGAGAGATGGACAATCAGGGCCAATCATCAGCATTTACTTGGGGTAGAATGGCCACTGAATGGTCAACTCTGTCATCCAAAACTAAGACAAAAGGCTGTCATGATCTTCTGATAGTTGCTATAATGTTCTCAATGACTGTGAGGGAACAAATGACTATCAATCTCATTTCCTGCAATCAAACCATTAAATCATATGTTATAGTTTGTTCAGGAAAGAATTCTATCAGATGAAGGCCAAAAAAGAAAGGAACTAATAGGATAAATAGGACTTAGCTCTGGATTAGATGCTGATGGGGGCAATGCAATCTATGCACCATAGAGGGAAGGGTGAATCTTCAACATCATCATTAGTGTCAAGCTTTCATTCCATCTCTGGAATAAATCATTTAATGATTACTTCAGAAAAGTGCCAATTATGCATGCGACATAATGAAGATGACCATAAAAGCAAAGGCGATAATGATTAAATAAAGTGGCACAAAGTCAAGCTTAGTATAGGCTATTACATGAGGAATTACTTTGATGTCACAAAACAAATGGCATGCACCAAGATACATCTGGTTAATCCCAGGGGTAAGCAAGACAAGAACAAACATGAACAAGGACCAGAATCATGCCTGATCTGCCTGGACATCTGTAAGATAGAAATTCAAATTTGCCCTTCTGACTGCATCTGTCCTACTCGCACAATGCCTTGTTCCTAAAGTCATTTGACCCAAATTTGAGTTCTATTAAGTCTGCTTATATAGAGGTGAATCAACAACTTATTTCACATTCCAACTTAATCTTTGAACAACACTCTGACCCTCTAGTTCCTCGTTCTTACTACTTCAATGACATTAAGGAATTAAGGACGATGAAAAAAACATGGAGCTTGAGGCAGGTGGAGAATCTTGATAAATGGAAGGAAGATTAACCCTTCCATGGTGCAAATTTTATGGGGGCCATGGGGCCAAAGGGATGTGGGAATGCCCATGGTGCAGAGGGTCTAATGTCACAAACCAAATTGCATATTGGCTTCTGCCAGCTTCATCAAAGTATACTGATCACCTATGCGTCCAAGCTTGAAAGGAGCATGACTCAAACTGGCTGAAATAGTGCAATGGTTTACCAGACAACCAGTCATAATCAAAGACCAACCTAATTTCACCAACTAGAGACTCTGAAAGTTTCTTTTTGGAAGGCAACGAGGCCACAATTCATTGAATAGAAAGACAAGGTCCAACAGGGGTGGTAACTGCTAAGAACAGCCATCAAGGGGAAGAACAAAAACGCATCTATCGAGGTGATAGCTTAACTCAGACCCGGTAGTACAGCAAGGAGGGATGCACAAATTTAACAAAAACTGTCCCATTAAAAATGGGTACTTTCCAAGAACCACAGGCTAATGATCCTAGATTTTGGCCATTGAGATGTCAAAAGGAGGCACCCCTCTGAAGGGGGGCAAAGAAAAGGCAGATTAGAAGGAAGAAAGTAACCCAAGAGAAAGATGGGTTAAAAATAGGAAATGCTGGTTCATCAAGTACTGAATGTAATGTGTTGATGGGTTCTAATTGCTAACCGGAAGCTCTCTCATCCCCTCCTCCTCCTCCTCCTTCTTCTTCTTATACTTGCTCCTCTCTCTCCCCTCCTCGGGCCTCCCAACTAGGTCAAAACGGCCCAGAACGGGTCACAATGGACTGGTCTTACGTCTCTGGTCTACCGAGTTGGAGATCTCACCTATCAATTGGACTACGGCCCAAATCCTCCCACTACAAGGTCTAATGGTCTTGTACTGAGAGAGAGGTTAAACTATAAACATGCCTTTAGAAAAGGAGGTCTTTCCAAAAACTTTTGGATGCCATGGCCCCCGTACTTTCCCCCTCTCTCTACCACTGTACATTTACAACTTAAGGGCGTGTTTGCTAATCGATTAGATTAGCGCACCCGACGAGAGAGAGAGAGAGAGCGGTGTGCGCTAACCGTGCACGATTAACAAACACCCCCTAATAGTCTCGACTGACACCTAGCAATACATACACATATGCAATTTAGTATCTTTTTCTTAATGTTGAGCTGCGCTTAATTCTGTCCGGGCGATCTTCATCTTGACATGCATGAGAATCGATCCAGGGCAAGTGTTTTCTATACAATAACCAGAGTGCAGCATAGTCAACTTTGTTTATTTATTTATTTATTCCTTATTAATGCCCATCATAGTTTCCTTCCTTTCCCATATGTAATCTACTATATACTTACGCTCACAAATGAAGTAACATGTTACTGCGCCAAGGCATGTCAGTTACAGCTTGGTAGCTAATAAAGTAAGATATGAGTAGCAGATTCAAGGACAAAATCTCATCTCTTACTAATTGCTTCGTAAGATGGAGAATCCTTTTTATAGGATGTGTTTGGCAGAATTTTTGATTGAAAGTCCACTTTTTATTTCCACTTTTGACATAAAAAACATAAATTGGGAGTGTCGGTGGTTGCAAAAGACAATCATTCCCTAACGTCTCATTTTTATCCGGTCTAAAAGGTTACAATTTTGAATTTTTAATTGGAAGATAAAAATGAACTCAAAAAATGTAAAAATAAGGGTTTTTTTAAAAAATATATATCCTAGTCACAAGTTTTTTTGTAAGATTGTTCTTCTTCTTGTTTTCATATTATTTTTATTAACTTTTTTATATTAATATAGTGTCAAAGATATCCCTGTAATAAACCTCCGTTGAAGATCCAAAGAAATATTCAATTTTCATCCACATAATTGAATTTTTTTGACAAAAACAGCCTTATCAATAAGAGTTATCTTGATGAGCATACTGTGCCAAAGAGAAAGAAGGAGAGATAAAGGGGTAGATATATGAAGAGAGAGGAGTGTGTAAGAGAGATTAGGGATATTATATATATATTTTTCAAATTTAGTTAAAAGATAACTAAGGTTAAATAAGTGATTTTAACATAATGCTCACAGCTTGAGATAACAAGCAGGGTTTGCCATGTCGCCCGATCGAGGCGACCCATCTCCTTGGCAGCTTGATATGGTAGGGGCATGATGCCACCAACGTGTATGACCGACGCTTTTTTTTTCTTTTAATTTCTCGGATGAATAAGAGAATTGAGGAGTGAATTGTGCAGATTTTGCACTAATAATGCCCAACAATGACGACGACACCTTCCACTGTCGGTGGCCGCCTATCAGTTGACAACATCGGCGGGCTCTGCAAGAGAAGTTTCGACGTATTTAAAATGAATCATTTAGGCTACTAATCCAGATTTAAAAATGAAGAAATCACTTACGTTATGTTAGAGGGATTTTGAAAAAAAAAAACCCTTAAGAATCCTTACCAAACAAGCAAACGCAACCTAAATCGAAGCCTAAAATCTTTTTCTGCTACTTCACGTATCTAAATAAACACTCTAATTAACTGGGTTAATAGACCATAACTATAATTACTAATAATTTTATCTGTAATAGATAACCCTCAGCCAGACATTTTTTATCCTCCTTTTTGCTAAGCACACAATGGAACAATATGATATCATATCATATTAAATCGTACTAGCCAAATATCGGCACGACCTGTACGAATGGTACCTAAAACCCTGGATGTAGTAAGGTTACTAAAAACAGAGTTTCTTGCATATATAACCATGGTTTGCTTACTCATATTATATTGATTAGGACTGTCAATGGGTCGAGTCAGCCCGACAAGCTCACAGGCCTGGCCCGACTTTCGGCCTGGATGCGGGTTAGAAGACTGTGAAGCCCTTTTCAACCAACGGATCTTTAGTCGAGCCTAAAAGCCTATCTCGTGAAGGCTCACAAGCCGAGCTATGACTTTTAGTTTGACCCGTAGGCTAATCCGACCCGTCTTTTCTTTTTCTCCCTTAAAATCTATTATTTAATTTTATTAAAAAATTAAAATTTATTATCTTACTTGATTAGAAAATTAAAAACTTCTTTCCAAACAAATTAACATCTACAATTTTAATTAATTTAGTGAGATTATAAGTTTTATATTTTTATATGTATTATTTCATTAATTTTTTCATTAAATTAGTCAGGCCAGGTCGGGTCGAAGTCGTTCCTTATACTCAGGTGAAGTAGTCGGGCTCGGCTCGACCAAGCCCGACATAAAACGAGGCTTGGGCTAGGCTCGGACTTTTAAATTACGGAGTCGAGTCCAGGTCGGGCCGACCTAAGCCTGACCTGAGCCCGACCCATTGACAGCCTAGTACCGATGCAAGTCGGCCATGCCAGACCGTATCCGAGGAAACCTAGTACATGTGGGGTGACGAAGGCGAGGTGGAAGTTGTATTGCGGGGGTGAGGACTGACACAAGCCTAGGATCTCGTTTGGCATCTCAATGGAGGGAGATTCCAATCATTGGAATCTCCAGACATAGATAATTTTTATCAAATAGTTTCAAGTGTACGTTGGTTTTGGCGCAGGGTAGATTTTCACAAGTGAGAGAATGAGACACAAGAGGAGCGCGAGAAAAAAATGTCTGCAAAGTAGGTCTGAGTCAGATTTTGTGCAGGCAAAGTAGATTATCCATTGAAATGTCATCAGAGGGTTCACTATCTAGGCAAAGTAAATCTAAAAGTATAAAAGTAAAGGATATAATTGTAAATCACATATCTGACAATTCCATAGATACTGTACATTCACAAATGAGTTTTCACATTTCAAAAAGCGTCCGACAAATTCTCACGTTCTCCCATGCACTGTCATAATTCAAATTATCAAAATTTTACCCCCCTCCGTTGATATGTCAAACGCGCCCTAAGAGGAGGTTCCCCTTTGCCCCATCTTCCTCTCCGACCTGCCCCTTCTCTGGTGATGCCAGCCCCCCAAGAGAAAAAAAAATCACCGAGTTAGAGTGGCACAATGTGGCAAGGCACCGTGCTGTTGGCAAATTGAGTCGGCCCGACTCGACGACAAAGTGAACGATGTATATTTCATGGTTCACCACACTGTCGATCTCGGATGACCTGGTTCAGCCACAGAACGGTACGACTCGAGCGTGCCACTGCCAACTCATTCTTTTTTTTATTTTTACGATTGATTCTCATAGGAATAATCTACTATTTATTCCAAACTTTCACTATTCACTTGAGAATCCTCGCGTGCATAGTATCTGGCCCTCCTCCCTCCTCAAAACCATACTACATCGATGACTCGGTGTACTAGATTTCTCCTACTACGGTCTAGCACGGTCGATTCGCACCGATACAGTGAGAGTCTATAAATCAGAGTTTTACAAACTGAGACGGGATGGGACGAACGGCCCGTCCCGTCACAGTCACAGACCGCCCGATCTGTGAGACGTAATCGGATCGCTTTATATATTAAATATTTTATTTTAAATATAAAATATTTAATAGGTAAGTTGGTTGAGTGATTTCATTTGTTCAGGGCGGTTTGACTTCAAATCTTGTCGATTACATGTATTTTTTGGTTTCTTTTTAAGATTTTTAATTAAAAATATTAAAATTTCAAGACATTTGTAAGATTCAAAGAAGCGCGTACAAGCGACTTAATCAACTGAGCTATGAATTTTATTATATTATTTTACATAATATATATATATATATATATCTTACAGGACAGAGTGGGACAGAGCGAGACGATGGCGTATCGTACCGTTCCGGTATAAAATCGGGACGGCCAGTACGACCGAGCCAACAAATCATGATGCAAACAACGACATATGTGGATATGCCCCCTTAAGAATTAATTTGCGTACAAATCAATCCTACATTTTCATTCGTACGTATGTCCTTTAGTGAATCTAATGTCACATATGCCATTTTAGTGAACTTCTGTCAAAATATTCGTGGAATACTCCGTCACTTTCTTCGCCACTGTTTTAAGAGATTTTAATAATCTTTTAACATCAAACAGAAAATTGCCGATAAGAGCATAAGTGAATTCATACACATGCAAATGGAGGATATATTTTCACACAAATCCACTTTTAACAGGGGGTATATCTGTCAAAAACTCTTAGAAATAATATGAAAATAAGAGGGGTAATTCTGTAAATAAACTTTTAAAGAAGATATTTTTGTAAAAGTTCATATGAATAACTTTTGACAGATGAGGGGTAAGTCTTACCATCATCTTCAAAATAACCACGTGAAAAATCTAAAAATATTTCCAATTAAGAGCTACACCAAATGCAGCCATATATAGACAAGCACAAGATTAGTAGCTAGTGGACCTATAAACATATTGTACAATTGTAAGTGAGATGACGGACAAAGTGCATAAATTAATTTTTAATAATGCTAACTTGTGTTGTCACTAATATACTCACATGTTAAATTAATCTTTAATAATTATTATAAATTTTAATTGACCACATAAAAATTAGATTTTCTGTTGCTGACATGCATGTGTTTATTATGTATATACGCTTATTATCTTAGTTAGGGATATCAAAAATATCCGTAAATCTGATTACTCGTATTACTCGATCCATTATGGGTCGGGTAATTTCCGAATAAACGGATATGGATTCGGATTCGGATACGTTTAAAATACCAGTTTCATATTCGGATAGGGTATAGATTTAGTGCACCCAAACCCGTACCCAATCCAAACCCGCTCTTAATAACTTATTGTGCATGTTACGCCTATGATTTTGACATGAACCCAATCCGTTACCCGTCTTGTTGAGTTTGTGAGTTTAGACTTCTTGCTAAAATTACAAGGTCGTTTTTATAAAACATAAAAATTACTTTAGAAAGGAAAGGATTGATCGAATTTTTTTTTCTAATTCTCATAAATCTCACATTTCTTTGGATGTGAACGTGAACTCATACTTTATAGACGAATACGGATATCTGCGGATATATCCATACCCATGACGGATATACCCTCATCCATATCCGCGAAAATAATATGGTACTATTCGAGTATGGTATTAGTAAAAATTTTACGGATAAAATATGATATTGGTCTACCCGAATCAAACCCGATCTATTGACATCTCTAACTTTAATAAGGTCAAGATTGATATCCAAAAGATATTCATAAAGAATTTGATGGTAACTAGCAAGTGCACGTCGCATCGTTGAAAGTTGATAGGTACGCTAAAATATTACTTTAGATTATGGAGGTGGAATTACGAGAAGAGGGAGAAACGCCTTTGAGACGAACTATATATATCCAGACAGTATCTTAATGGCAATTAATATGGTAAAGAGAAAATATATAGAGACTATCCATTAATTGAAAACTGCAAAATATAAATTAATAGCTTTAGGGAAATCGACAAAATTACATTTCCAAGTGAAAAGTTTTCCTTGTTAAATACTCTGCGAAAGTAATACGTCCCTTCATCTTTTATTGACCTTCCATTCAATCTTTCATTATCCAATTGTGATTATATGCACTTTCAAATTGATATAAAATATATATTGTAATGACTATGACAAAATGCATATAAATATAATAAATATATTTCTAATATCGGTTTACCATTCGAGAGGGAGAAAATGCAAAAGGTCGTGGATCAGTGTGTGTGTGTGTGTGTGTGTGTGTGTGTGTGTGTGTGTGTGTGAGAGAGAGAGAGAGAGAGAGAGAGAGAGAGAGAGAGATCTAATTAAACATCTTTTAATTCAATCATAAATGAGAGATAGACTACCAAAATCTATAATCTCACTGTAAAAATCCATCTTTTTTGAATGATAGAATGATCTTAGAAGATACTAGGAGCATTCTATCATTTCTAAACTTATATATTAGTACAGATGAGACTGAACCGCTGAAGAACTAGAATTCTAGTCTCTTTTTGTTCAGGAAATTAACTAAAATTCTAGTCACGTTCGTCAAGCCTCGGCTTGATATTATCCGGCCCACATCTTCCCCCAAAGGAGAAGATATTCGTTTTTGAGGATCCCCACGTTCTGCCAAAAAGATTGGCCAATTTTGATTGATCCAATTGGACAGTTGGCCATGCAAATCCACAACCTTTCCATGGACGAAGAACTTACACATTGCCCAAATGGGTAAATTGTATACTTACACAACACTTAAAATCCAATCAAAAAAAATTATGGGAGTGATTTTAGGGGATAATTCAAGTCATAGACACGTATATAAGATAAGAAAGAGGGAGAAGGGAGTCAAAGTGAGAAGGAGAGCTTGATCAAAGGAGTGGGACTCTCGAGAGTACTCGACGGACCTGGAGGATGCTCAGAGAGGTAGGGAGGGAAGAACCACAAGGAGACCTCTCTAATCCTACTCCTCGGGTGGAGATTCCTTCGGTTGTTATGCGGAGAGCTCCTCTCTGTGAATGACTTTGCGTAAGAGCGTCTGGAGGGAGTCTCTGACTGTATGTATGCGAATGTGTGTCCTCCCTCCTCACGTCTCTCTGACTGTATGTATGTGAATGTGTGTCCTCCCTCCTCACGTCTCTGGTGAGGACCTATTTATACAGGCTGTGATGGTACTGACAGTTCCCCGACTGGACAATGACGATGATCGTGACGAAAATCTCGACGATGTAAATGTGACTCGTTCTACGTCGTAGATAACTCTGTGATGACGGTGACAACGCTCACGGGTTAGAGAGTTCTACAACATCTAAGACGGGTGCATTAATTTCGCCCGTGGGCTGACAGAATTTTCTTGGGTCTCTACTAAATCGTAACGAACGAATCAGAGACTGATGAAATAGTCTGTTACAGGTTCACCTAAATCAGACCGTTACGGACCCGACGATATTAGTAGGTACTACTGAACTCGACTAACATTCTCCTCGTACAGCCGTGTAACGATGCAGTCTTGCCCAGATAATGTAAAGTTGTGAGATTATTTTAACGTTTCCCCGGGGAGGACACACAACTACGTTATCGATTAGAGCTAATTGAGAACACTCACTCAGATCTTATAAACCCTCAACATATGAAAAGATATCTAATAAAATGGAGACAAACGACAGAATAATAGGCTATCAATTCCTATCCCTTACATTGTCGACGGAGGGAGTACGTTACAGGTTGGGTACTGCGAAGACGGCGCGGCCCATCGATTGGACGTACGGTGGACCCTGGCTTTTGCTTTCCAGCTTCCATGCAACCGGAAACCCCAACAGGGCAAAGCTCCTCTTTTTTTTCTCCTGCGCTGTCCCTTCGTTTGGTACCTCCACACCCCCCACCCTCCTCACCAAGGCTCTTGCCCGTACCACCAACCCCACCACAGATCATCTCCTTCCTCGTACGATACTCTGAGTGATGCTACTTCCCCAATCCCCACACCTCTCTCTCTCTCTCTCCCACCTCTCACTCTCTCTGCGCTCTTCTGCCTCTCCCTGCTCAGCGACTGCTCAACTCCAGTTTGGAATCAGATGAGTCTAATGATTAGCATGTGATAAAACCTTTTGCAGTTGTTCGCCCTGTCTCAGGTCTGGCAGAGGTCGAGTAGACTTTCAGAAACGTTGTCCTCTGCACAATCTGACTCTCATTGACATGGCCTCCTCTGGAAAGGAGCAGCCTGGGTGTCTTCATGCAAACGGTACGACGAACACGCTGTCCCCGTCTAAATTGAAACGCGTTGCAGAAGGGACGGGCTTAAAACTCGATATCTTGGGTCTAATAAGCAGATGGGTGGGGAATGGGCATAGTTCTTGACCTGTTCTTGCCATTAATCTTACTCTCACGGAAGCGGAGAACATGGGGGCAGTGCCTGCTGCTGCAGGCTTGCACTCATCGCCATTGCATGGCTATGGGGCCAGATGAAAGAGTTCATAAAAAAGAGTCATCTACCTTTTTGATAACATACTGATTAAGTTGCATGATTGTTTACTACGTACGATTCATTCACACGATCGCCATGATTAGCAGATTGAAAACCACCAACACTCATATCACAGTACCTGATACGAGTATGCTCGAGATTATGATAATATTGTTCTCTAATATCAATAGCTGAAGTTGCCTATGATTTGAGTAATTAAACAATGTCAGAATCAGAAGTACAGCAGCAATCATGGTTAGTCCGATTGCACAACTTAACAACAGATGTACAAATACTGCAAATTGGAAGAGTGCATTTAAATTGGATAGCGTTTGTCTTCCGATAGTCATCTCACAATGCAATAATATGAAAATGTTTTGCTAAGTTGATGGCTCGATGCACTGCCTAAACTCTCCGCAGCTGAAAGCAAGATTCTTCAGAGGAGATTTATCAAATCATACCACCTGATCTTTGCTTGAATATTGGGACATGCAACAACGAAAAATTCTAGAGACTAGTCATCTGTTATGAGAATATTTTCAATGCTGGCCACGGGAAGATCCATTCCAGTGGCCCCAGATGATCAGTCTCCGGGAAGGTGAAGCCAGTGTAATTATCAGAACAGACACATCATATCTGCAGATTTTTTTTCCCTTTCTTCTATTTCATGGCCGGCTGCTGCGTTCTACTTTAGCAGATGCACACACTCATCATGTTAAGTAAATATCCTACCCACCAACCGACCTCTTCATAATTGCCAATAAAAGGAAAAAGCAAAGAATTTAAGATGTAAGAGGTGGCACAGACTGGTTCTTCATATGATGCAAGATCAGAGACTTGAATTTAAGACTGGCCTTCTTTTAAATGTTTCCATAAGGAATGCATTGGAGCACAATAAAACATATTACTTCTCATAACAAACTGATTGTGGACATGAGAAAATAATTAAATTGATTGCTACAATGTGAGAAGCAACGCAGATTTCTTTTCCTTGATTAAAAGGTCATAATTCTGGTAGAACTTTCCTGACATATTTCAAGACAAATAACTTACTGAATCATTCACCATTCCAAATCCCAGCAATAGCATACAATAACTCATATGTCAGGTTTTTCCATTTTTAATTGGGGGTGCTAGCCTAGTGGCTAGGGAGGTAGGACCCACACCACAAGTTGTGGGTTCAACGCTGCGAGTCTCTACTTTTCTATTCCGAGGAGCATTATTTCAGCCTCCCCCCTCCTCTCTCTCTCTCTCCTGCAGAGCAGTGAACTTAATAACCATAGAGCAACAATATTAATCCTCAACGCTGGGACCCTCCTCATTGCAAAGGAAGGGTGTATCCACCCCTTCCATCCACTCGTGTCCATACCCAAGGCTTTCCATAAAATAAGAAAAAAAGAATTATAATGAACCAAATTATCAGTTGCCATCAAAGGGTATTCTATGTCAACTTTAAAAGGATAGATGCTCTCTGCCAAAGATCCAAGTGCAGACAAAGTTCAGTCATGCACGTGAATTTTTTCCAATGCATTGGAAGACATTCAAACACTAGAAGATCTCACAATATTCAAAAAAAGGGTCCATGTGCATGATGAAAAGAGGCCAAATAAATGGGGCCACACAAGTTAAAGAAACCGAGTCATCTAAAGAATTCATGAACTGAACTCAATCACTATAGAGAATAATAATCTAATAAAGATTTAGGGATTGGCATAAATTTGAAAAGAAAAGTTGGTCCATAATCTATGGGCAAATCAGTGACAGAAAGGATCAGAAAGGAAGAGAGATGTTATGCGTAACTACTTCCAGCTTGATATCCTTTCTTATTTTTACAATTAAAATGGAACATTTTATTTACAGTTAAAAAGGAGACTTTAATTTTTATGTGGTAACAATTCCCTATCTTTTCCATTTATAGAATTCTTTATGCTTCACTTCAAATACATGGACAAAAACATGGTCTAATATCATATATTCCCTCTATATGCAGAAAGACCATAGCCCATGATGCAAGTATACTATGTAGACCATGACCCTATCATCAGTCTTGACATAGTTCATATATTTATCATGGATCAAATTTTGTCAGATTCTAAGGCATAGATATCAATAAACAAACTGCACCCATTTTTCTTTATGCAAATGACAAGTGATCCTGCCCACCACTGCCAACCAAGCACAAGTATGTTGTGACACAAATAGCAGATGCCACTTGTTTGGTCTCAAATTCAGGGGAAGGAAACCCTTTGAATGACCCATTGCTTGTGCCTGTGTTCCATAAAAAGTTTAAAAGTGACGTGGCAACTATGATTTCTATATTTTAAAACATTTCTGCTTTAGTTCCCAGAATCTCTGGATGTTATTTATTTATTTGGATGGGGTTAAGAATGTCTAGACAAATTAATGAATATCTTGAATTTGCATCTGACTGACTTTTTCACCAGCAGAACACGTCCTCAGCCTGAGGATGTCTAGTGATATGGACGACAAAATCTCAGATTGGATTAAAATGTTTGATGTTTTCAGAGAGAAGTCACTTTCTGGGCATGAGACTAAAGATAAGTTTCCAAATTGATCTGCCATCCTCTGCCATTTGTGGAGGATGCAGGTAAGCCTGTGAATGATGGTTCTCCAGCTTCTGTATGGATGTGGCCCCTCCCCTCGTTGATGCTGCTGGCATCCCACACCGACACGTACAGGTACATGGGCTTGTCCGCTCACCCCTCCCCAGGCGCCTTCTCCTCCCTCTGCACAGCCATCCCATCCACCACCCACTAGGGCTCATGACCGTCTGTACTTCGAAAGCATAATTACAGCTAACAATCATGCCAAACACATTCCTTTTCCATTGTCAAAATTGAAGATCTATTTTCTAAAAATAAAATCAGATAAATTTTCTGGGGATGCATTCAATGTCTATCTTTTTAATCATGCTCTGAAATAAATATGACCATGTCTAAAGCCATGTCTTTCTTTGTCAAGCAAATAGCTAGGTTAGAAAGATAGTGAAAAACACAACCCCTGGGGTTTATAGGCACCAACGTACCTAAACGTAGAAATAACAATGCAATAATCTTTGTTGCCATTTGGTCATATTGCAAACTCACAAGCTGGCATCCAGTGCAATCATGGAAAACAAAGAGCATCAGTAGGGACCATCAGGAAGGTAAAAGTCATGGTTATCATTCTTTATTTATCCCCAAAATGGAAGGAAAGTTTCAATTGGAGAAAAAAACATAGAACACTGGTCATTTTGAAGCTAAAAGGTTCTGCAAGTATTCATTTGAATCTAGGTGTAAGAGTACAATGAATTATTAACCTATCCCTGTACTGGATGATCCAGTGTCTGGTAGCTCTCAAGGTGACAGATGATGGGGCAGAACATTACAATTGAAGATGCAAATTTCAATGAAAGGGGTAAACAGAAAGAAAATAAAAATGTAAAACTCAAGAGCTCCATAGAAGAGAAATCTATTGCATCTTGAGTAAAATCTGTGATTTCAAAAATGCCAGAGATTACCCATAATCCACAGTAGTGATCCTATGCCCTTGAACAATCAAATCTTGTACATTCTGCTCCAGCCAGAAGAATATCGGTGCATGTTGCATCTTAAGAATCTGAGAAATCAGCAGCCCATCACAGCACAGTTATAAACAAAGCCCCCGGAAGGCTTTCTAGCAATCAAGTCCCACTCTGGTGGCCCTTCCCCTGGAATCCATGAGTTTAGATCTATAGATCCTCCATTCATCACCCTCGGTCCGCCGATCACTATAAGTCGTTCCCCGCAAGCACGAAATGCAAGACCCCACCCATTCACTGAAACAGACCTCTCAGGTAGATTTCCTAGGATGCTCCATTGATTATTCTTCTTGTCATACTTCATCACCACCTTCTCGGCATAGTCCGCTGCATACAGCTCGTTGTTGACAACTGCAACCAGTGGTGGTGCACCTGTCGCTCCATTCTGTGCAGGGAACATGTTTGGAATGACCCGCCAATTCCCCGTCTGTAAATCATACTCCTCACCACAAGTGAGCGGCCCACTTGGACTTGTCCCACCGATGACATAGAACTTCTTGTCCATGAAAACACCTGAACACATCTTCCTAGGTGTATGCATACTTGGTAGAGTGGTCCATTCTTGGGTCTCTGAATTATACAGCTCTGCAGAACTATATATGTTGCCTTGATTGTTACAACCTCCTGCAACAATGGCAATCTCTCCAGAGCTGGCAGAACCAAATAAGCATCTAGGGTTGTTCATCTCCACACCAGGCGACCAAGAATTAGTCAAAATGCTATATCTCAGAACAATGTGAGAATTGACCTCCTTACCAAACACAAGGAGCTCGGTGCCCACGGCAAGTGACTCCTTATCCGAGCACATGAAGCACTCATTCGGCGGAGGCATCCTGGGCAAGTGCATCCAGCGGCGGCGATGGGGATCGAATGCCTCCCACTCCAGAACATTGCAGGAGAAGTACACCCAATGCTCGATGATCCGGTTCTGCCGCCGGAGCTTGTACAGCTCCCCACCCCTGATCAGCGAACGGAAGCTCCGGTTGAGGGACGCCAGCATCCCATAGTCGGACCTTGAGCAGCGGAGGAAGCAGTTGATGGAGATGTCGCGGCCGAGGGCTTGGATGAGGGAATTTGGGTCATACGGCTCTCCATCCCCGCTCTGCCTGTCACACTCTTCCGAGGGTTGTGCCCCCAGTGCCGCCACATGAGGGCAATTCAAGTGGTGGTTGGCCACCTTCTTCCTGCTCCCATTCTCGACATCTCCATCTGATCCTCCGGCCACCACCTCATCCAACGGACGCTTGCCCTTGTTGGTAATCTCCAGCAGATGATATTGCATGTAAACCCACTTGGATTCCTGCTCGCATGAGCTCGGCAACGCCCTTGAGATCAAGCAGGGCTGGCCTTCCAACATCTCCTCACTAGCCGGCGACGGAGTCGATGCTGGTGTTGGAGAATCCAGAGAACGCAACCAGGGAGCCACCAGTGAAAAGAATCCAGGGGTTAACAAAGAAAGCCTCGAATCACAAGGAAGGAGGGAGGGCAAGAATGGATTAGAGAAACAAGAATTAGAGGAATGTGATTGGGAACCAAAAAAAAAAAAGAGATCTTTACAGGCCGAAAATGCCCAGAACCCCTCCTAATGTGTGGAATTCACGGATCTAGAAAAAAAAAGGAAAACGAGCACCCAACCATATAAAAGCCTAATCTTTCTCTGGGGAATTATTTCGAGCGTGCGGCGGCCACCAAGCAAATACCCATCAATTCCTCCGCAACCGACCCCGGGCTGCGCTAAAAGCGGAGCCTCCCAGTGGAATCAGATCAGAAACTCGATGACCTCCCAGGAACCCAATCATCAGGCAGGACTCCGGACCACAGAAAAGTGATTTTTTTTTCCTTCTGGGAGAAGATCTAGCAATAGAATAGAGGCATGTAAACTAACAAGAAGAAAAGAAAAAAAGAAGAAAATTTCTGTGTAATTTTTTGCTGTTCCTTTCCGGCTGTTATACCAAAAACTGGATGGATCTCCCAAGAGGGCACCCCCCAGATCGAGCAAATGAATCGAGTAAAAGGACCCTACATATCAAAACGCCATTTTTCTTTCTCCCCCCTCTCCCTTCTGTGTACCAGTGGGCGTAGTATGGAAGAAGAGAAAGAGAGAGAGAGGAGAAGGTGCATCAAAAAGGAGAGCCGAGTGGGTGGGGAGGGGGAATCAGGCGGAGACGGGCAGGACAGAGTCGAGGGCGGAGGAGGAGGAGGAGGGGAAGGGAAGGGAAGGAGGGAAAGAGCAAGACGAGGCCCCCCGGGCTGGGAAATACCGCCACCTTGGCTCTCAAAAAAGGAGGCCCCTTTCCTCCTCCCCCTTCTTCTTATCTGTGAGTTCCTCCTCCTGCTACTCACACTGCCATTACGAGGACTCCCTACTTCCCCCTTGCTGGCGTTCGTTGTTAATGCCCCGTCCTGCCCGTCATTTGGATCCTTCCTCCTCTGCTCCTTGTTCTCTACGAGCAGCAAATCTGAGGAGTGATAGAGAGAGAAAGAGAGAGAGAGAGAGAGAGAGAGAGAAACCCTCCCTCCGTTCCTTCTTGTTATGTTACGTTCTGAAGGGCTGGGGAGGTGGCTGTGTGGAGGAATGGGAGTTGGGCATTTGGCCGTGGGCCTTTATCCCACTCTCTGGTCTCCCCTTTTCCACATTTTTAATCAGAATTACCTAGTTAATAATTAAAATAAATAATAATAATCACCCTAATGAACTAGTCTCCCCCCTCCCCCTTTCCTCATCACCCACATTCTCCGACCCCCCACCGCCCAGATGGGTTCCACCATATGTCAAGAAAAACATTTTTCTCTTTTTAAATAATTAATTCCCATCGTTGCTAATTTCTTTCTCAGCACCATGACTACACGAGAAAGTTTGACGGAGGGAACACCTCGTCACAACCACAAATCCCCTGTATTCTCCCTCTCTGGATTCCACTTTTTTCAATAATTTTTGAGTATAAAAATAATAAATATTAAAAAATAATGATAGATTTTACCGAATTTTCTTCTTTTTTTTGTTGGGCACCTGTTTTTGTTTGGAGTCCGTTCCCCGTACGGCTCTCTCACACTGCTCACCCCCTCCATCACTCTATCCATCCTTCATCACGCTGACGCGGCGCGAAAGTAAAAAAATATCGCCGTTTTCTCGTATCCCCCCGTCAATTTCTCGATGGTAAGACTCTCGCCGTCTCTCGGCGGCCGCAGCGGTCTCCGTTCCGTTGTGCCTGCGGTGCACTTTACCGTTACGAAGAAACCGAACACGCCGTCCCGCACCAAAACGGCCGTCGGATCCTCGAGAAGAGACGTGACAGTGACGGTGGAGATTTGCTATCAGGATTAGCTCGTGATTTTTCTAATTGCTCGGCCGTAGGTTTAATCTCGGGGTTTAGTTGGGCTCGATTATTAGCAGGGACGTCCCATTTTAGACCCTAAAAAATTATAGGATTAAACTAATAATCTGTAACCTTTGTGTATAAAAAGCCCATGTTTTCATGGTAGCGGCGGACACTCTTTCCATCCTTTTTCCTTGCATTTGCTCTGGCATGAGAGCTTTGTTAAAGAAAACAGAAATGTGGACATAATCATATAGTCTGGAGGCTTAATTGGTTTCCAGATTAGGGCGAGCATCTCCCCACACCACAGATATAGCGTCCCAGTGACACCTCATGCACCCTCCTCCCTTTCCTCTTTGACACTTGACAGTGCTGTGGGGGTGGGGAGGCATTCGGTGAGGTGCCACAGTCATGTGAGCTGGGCTGGGCCCATTTTGGGGCCCATGAGAGTGGGCCCCCCTGCACGTCCACGCCCACGTCCACCAACCGCTAGTGCCAGCCCATGGATACGCAGCTGATGCCTGCCAGAACAATTTGACAGCCCAGTTGGAGGCCACCGTCCCCGCCCCCCAATTCTTCTCGGCACCATCCTTAGTCCGCGCGCGTGATCCGACGGCGGCGGCCGATGCGAGTTTCGGCGTCCTTTCGGTGGATTCCGGCGGGCATCACCATCACGGCGGACCGAGTGTTACCGCCGGAGGGCTGGCGTGTAGAATTTCGCCATCGGGAGTGGTCCCGATTGGTCAGCCCCGATGATCGGCGGTCGTGGCATGCCGCCGCATTTCGTGTGGTTTTCACCGTGGGTCCATCGGATTGGACGGTCAGAAGGGCTCTTAGGCAAGGGGGGTTGCGGTCAAAGCGTAGACCCTTTTGATAGAGGGTTGGGGGCTGCCAAACATGTGGGCAGTGAACGGTGTCCGATGGGCGGGAAAGGATAACCCTGCTGTGTGGTTTGCTCATTTTATACTGCCGAATTCACTATTAGGGCCCGTTTGATATGGGTTAGAGCGTGAATATTCTCATTCTAATCTCATTCTATGTTTGATAAGGTTAAAACGGGCGGGGATAAATTGAGTTAAGAGAAATAAGGTTAACTCCGATTTTAGAGTTAGAAACGGGGATAAGTCATTCTAACTTTGTGTTAGAATAAATTATCTCTATTTTTCTAATCTCATTTCACCCCTTGTGTATCAAATGTACGTGAGAATAAAATTAGACATAAATTATCTTAGAATGACTTACACCTATTCTCCTTAAATTTTATCCAAATATCAAACAACACCTATGAGTTAGGCTGATGGGTACTAGATGAAACGATTTTACAAGTCCGCAAGATGAAAGGAAAAAAAAAGAAAGAAAATCTGAAAACCTCTGTTTGGTAGAGGGTTAACTCGAGATTAATTCGAAGTTAAATCAGAGAGTTAACTCTAAACGTGATTTTATAGTTGAGTTATAATCGGGTCAGGGTTAATCCAAAACTATTCTCGGATTACGAAACCCATATGTATACCTTCGTTAACTTTTAACCCAACCTCTCGGTAGCCTTGGTAATGGTAATGATGTTTATGACTTTACGTTTTAATAACTCGTATTAGTGATACTATTTTTCAAAAAATATTTTCATAATATATTTATTTTAAAAAATATATTAAGAACATTTAAAAATTAAATTAAAATAAAAATTTTTACGATAAATTGTTGAACATTAACATAAAAACATAATTAATGCTGTTTATGACTTTTAGATTTTAATTAGTGAGATTAATAATGATATTTTAAAAAAATATTTTCATGATATATTTATTTTATAAAAATATTTAAATAATTTTAAAAATAAATTAAAATAAAAATTTTAAGATAAATAGTAACCACAACTTGTAATTAATTACTTTTTTTACTTTTAAAATTTAAGTTTTATAAGTGAGATTTGTGATGCTATTTATCAAAAAAATATTTTTATAGTATATTCATTTTATAGAATATATTAAAATATTTAAATAAATAAATAAAAATAAAAATTTTAGGATAAACGATAACCTCAACTTATAATTAGTGATCTTTTTTATTTTAAATATTTAATTAGTGAGATTAATGATACTATTTATCAAAAAAAATTATGATATACTTATTTTATAAAATATATTTAAGATATTTTTAATAAAAAAATTTAATAAATTTTTAAAGATGAACAGTAATCCCAATGCGTAATTAATGACATTTATGACATTTACATCTATTTATCAAAATTTTATATTTACGGTGTATTCAAAATTTTAAATATATTTAATATTATTTAAAATTAAATTAAAAATACAAGATTTTAAAATAAAATTTAACTTTAAATTGCTAATTAATGGCATTTATTACTTTTAAATTTTAATAAGTGAAATTAATGACGTTATTTATTAATTTTTTATTTTCACAACATAATTATGTTATAGAATATATTAAAAACTTTAAAAAATAAAATAAAATATTTTAAAGTGATCACATTACTTACTATAAATAAAAAAATTCTAAAAAATAAGCAAATGTGATATTTAATCTGTCATTATTTATGAGTTAATTCAATACCTATCAAATTATTTTGAATTTTTCTGAGTTAACTCTCATCTTATCAGAGTAAAAATGAGTTAATCTCAAACTAACTTAAGCATTTTCAGTTAACTCACTTTTGATATAACTCCTTATCAAAGTAAGGCAAAAAGAGTAGCCCTGAGAAGAGGCAAGGAACACACCCAGAAGTTGTGTAAGAAAATGTCATTGTCAATTTGTAAAAAGTGGGACTTAATTATTTTGTCGAAATTTTTTTTATTCTCTATGCACCATTTTGATTGAGGGTTATTCTCCACGTACTTACTCCGGAGATATCTTTAAATTAGTATAAAATAAATTTTAATAGAGAAAGTTAACTAATCAGAGACAAGTGAGAGTTAATTTCGAGTTGACACCTCTCATTTTCAACTAGCCTATCGAGATGGAACAAAGTTAACCAATTTTTGACTCATTATTCGTTAAAGATAAATATAATTTTATTTAAAAAAACAACTTAGGGAAAATAACCTAGGTTAACCTAGTACTCTGTCAAAGAGGTGCCACCTATTTGATCAAGTATCCATATCTCCACCTCAACAGTACTATTCGATTTCCTGATTTTTGTAGGGGTAGAATGGGAAAAGTCGGAGCCCTTGCCCACGTTCCTTCCTCACCTTGATTCGAGGCACAAATGCCTCCAACCTTTCTAATCAAAACAAAGTTAACAGGAACCATCGGTGTCATTTATTAGTGGTTCATTGGTTCACGGGTCAACCACGACAGCCGTCGAAGGTCGTCATGGCCGCTCCTCAGCAGAACCCTAAAACTGGGGGTGTGTTGAGCCTCCTCTCTCCAATGAGGACCGCCGGAAAGGATAACCACGGAAGAAGTCTAGAACACGCTGAGATAATTGGTTTTTATTTGAAAAGAAAATAAAATATTAAACGAAGAAACTTGGGAAAAGTTAGATTGGCGGGAAGAAGAAGCACAAAATCAATAGTCTCTGGGGAGGCTCCGCCTTTTCAGGTGTTTTTTTTAAAAAAAAAAGCCGAAAAACCATGGAGAATATTATTAATATTTCTAGTGAAAAGTAGAAATTTCAAATTTTTATGAATTTTAGATTCTAGAAGTTTACATCGATTCAAAGAAATTAGGACCACCAAAATCAAACGAGAAAATTCTGAAAATTCGTCATTAATTTATTTTACATCAATCCGAATGATTCTTCATCCTCTGCAAGCGGAGAATCACAATGTCCAACTAGACGGAGAGCAGACTCCATCTTCGTTTGAGCAGCAGTTGCCAAAGACAAATGGTTTTATATATATATATATATATATATATATATATGCAAATGCAGATACTAGGTAGGAGGAATGCACCGTGGAACGAAGCCATTGGCCGGGAATGAGCAAGTTGATGGGCGATACGGCAACTACCGTGGTGTAATCACCTCATGCGCCCTACACACTCTCCGAACCCATCCACCATTTTGGAGCATCAAGAATAAAATGAAGGGAAATATTCAAAAGCTGATGGGGTGGGAGAATGGGATGCCACCATGCTCCGGCCCATTCGAGGAGTCATCCATCCTTTTATTATTATTATTTTATACTCATCTCCGATGTTCGGGAGGCATATTCCTCTATCCAAATAGCAATTCCCAACGAAGAGCAGTTGCATTGGCTTGTGAGAGGGGGCATTTGGATGGATGGATGGATGGATGGTAGGGTTCTCGACGGTGTTCTGTATTCCGTTGTTATTTCGATCTATTCTCGAGTTACGTAATGGGTACGAAAATTTGATATAAAGTTCACCGGATAATTTTCTTAATGCGAAAAGTGAATACCCGATCACCATCGATCGGAGTTAAAAACGAAAACAACTATTTTTGCATCCACAAATCTATTATTATTTTTATAATAAGTAGATACATATTTATTTTTAATTTATAAAAAACACTATTGATATTTTTTTGAGTTTAAACTATGAAATGAGATTATATTCCACGTCCAATTTGAGGGTCTATATATAGATTTGCTCGTGGATTATGTGGTTTTTATCACTTATATTATTTCTGGTGTAGTTTTATTATTTGTTGGCTTTTTAGAATAGGTAATCAATATGTTTTTTTTTGTAAGTTCGTAATTTATCTTTAATATTTGTAATGATACTTCTATTAACTTACAAGTTTACGTACTATATAGCTTATATAGACTTATACAGGTGGAGCTTAAAAAGTATAGTCAGGTTAATAAAGTAGTAAGTGGATAAAGTAAAAAAAAACTCACCTTTTCATTTCTGTTTATATTTTCGTTTATGATTTCGAAGTGAAAATAGATGCAGAAGCAAAAACACTAATTTTCATTTCTATTTTCTTCTCCAGTAATTCATATAGGAAATGGAGGCGAAAGTTGTCATTTCCATTCCTATCTCCAACCCCGGTGGCAACCCTAATGGATGGGTCAAATTGCTGATTTACTTCTTAGGGCGTGTTTGAGAACTCAATAGGTCATAGATTATAGCCTAAAAATCTTCATCGATTCAATGCTCTACCAAACGTCTAAATATCATATCAAATTATTCAAAAGTCATAATCTAACTTTTTAAAGAGAGATGGAGTGAAAAGTCTCAACTTTTCATAATCTCTTAAAAACTCATTTTCATTAGATTATTCTCACTCTAAAAGATTATAGAAAAAGTCATAATCCTATTGAGTTTTCAAACGAAACCTTACTCATCTTGGATGGCAAAACCCTAAACTGATTTATGTAAGACTAATATTAAAATTTGATCGGTAGATTAACTCTTACATAATGGTTGTTGGCATCACGTATCAGGACTTTTCATCAATCATATCTTGGAGTTAGTTAATAGAGTTAAGTTCCAATTGATAAACACTTATTTAATGTCTAATGTCTATAAATAATCAAAAAAATATTTTTTTAATTATTCATAAAATATATTAATTAAGATATGCCAATGAAAATACCTCTTAAATTTTAACTTACAAGAGAATGTGCTTTTTATCTCCGTACTTTGTAAATTATCTCTTGGTTACGATATCTATCCTTCACGTTCCACAGCTTCCATCATCCCCTGTCATTTCAACTTACCACCATCATCGTCGTTAATTGCCAGCCGTCAGCTGTCAGCACGAGTTTAAAAACTATTCAAATCGTTTAACAAAATAGAAATTTATTGTCAAATTATATTTGTTTACATTTTATTTTAAAATTTTATCAAATATCCTCTCAATAATTTTTAGAGGTCGCTGAAAATGGACATAGATTTGAAACTGCAGAGAATATACTGAAATGTTGTCAAACGGCATCTTATCAGTGCAAATGTCAAAAAAATCCGGTCTTATCAAACTCGTGGGGTCTAGCGCGCGTAACTGGATTCCAGTTGCCGCCGCCTTCATGTCGTTGAGTTGAAGAATCCGATCCTTTTCCCATGACGCTACCAAGCTGCCGTTTGGGATGGGGAATTTCTGGGAATCAAGGGGGTGCCCCAGCACACGGAATTTTATGGTTATAATGCGACGTTTGTGACGTTGAAACCAAGCGGGTTACTTTTTAAGGGAATTTTATTTAAGTGACATCTTCACGTCCACATCAAGCAGAGCGAGGAAGGAAGCGCTTAAGATCAAGGCCCTAAGGTGACATTAACGAAGTGTTAGGCACATCAAACTTGGAAGTTTTATTTAAAATTTTATATGGGTGTAGACACGGTAACACGTAATGAGGTTTTGGTGGTGGTAACTTAGGGCCACTTTGATAATGGCTTAGGTTAGGGGCGGGTGGCTTACCCGGGTTAACCCACCCCACCCCTAACCCCAATCTGGGTGGATTAACTTATTCCACCTATTTTCTAGGAATGAGTTAATCCACTTTAACCCTATCCGACCCGGGTTAAGAAAAAAATTATCAAACAATGAGTAACCCACCCGACCCCAGTTAACCCACCCTAACCCAGTTTAACCCGTTACCAAAGTGGCCCTTAGGGTCCATGACCGGGGGGATGACGTAGATTTGAAATTTTTGGGGCACATAGAAATATTATTGTATAGGCGTAAATTTAGATATCTCGTCTGAATTAACAATTTGCATGTCTATGCGGCACCCTTGAACGACCTGAGATTTATTCTTTTGTTGCAAAAGCATTTTTATTAGAGAAAGATTTGAGACCTTGTTATATAAGCAGTAAACATTAGTTACATCTACGAATATTAGATTATATGAATCTCCCTTTTAAGTTATTTACACAATCCCCCGTCCGGTAAAGAAGAGTCTGTGCTCGACGTCATTTTGTAAAGATATAAATTTATGTGTCTTCTCTGAGATATTATTCTGAGATACGTATCGTGAGTAATTTTTGAGTTCTCCCGTGTGACTCTCGTGTGCGGCTTGTGGATCCATGCGACACCCTTGAATGTCATAGATTTTATTTTTTTATTAAAAAGTGACTCTCATTTTGTTAATAAAAGCGCAAAGTGCTAATTTTATTAAGAGGGAAAAAATAACATGAGGTTAAAGGTCGCCAGAAAAATCATTCGGCATAGACACTAACCTTCATTTATATCTACTGATATGGGACTACATATATTCTATTTTTAAGTCCTTTACAATTCATTTGAATCATCAGTAACGTACGTAAGTACATACATCCGTGACATTACTTCTCTGATGGGAATCTCAAAGTTGGCCTTTGAATATTACGTGTTTAGGTTTAAAAGAGGAATGATTTAGGTGAAAAACACTAAATGTTATAATAGAGAATGTACATATATGTAACTTCCTCAAAGATGACATATTTGAGAAGTCCCTCATGTGCAATAAGTACATGTAAATAACACTTTATATACGTGCACAATAATACTACAGGTAGTTACGTATTCATCCTCATTGTACATGGTCCTCCTTTTGCAAAGATGCCATATTTTACGAAGGTATTTCGCCGCGCCATACTCTTTTTCCAAGGATGGACGTACAATAATACATATCAATTAAAAGCCATACCAGACATCCTCACGTGTACGTAAGCGGTGAGCTGTAGTGCCGGGGCAGATGACCTGTCTCGGCAGCGACGGTCCACCCGGAGGGACCCCACCAGCCCCAGCTGTCAAAACAGGGCAAGAGAGCCCCCACGTTGAACCGGGGAACTGAGTTGGGTGGGTTCAGGTCAGTCCCCCCATGATGTGTCGCCGTCCTCCGCCGCGACCGCGGCCCCGGCCGCGGTTCCTCCACCTCCTCCTTCCCCACCACCCCTCCGCGCCAAATGTCAAGTGGTTCATCTGTCCTTACCTCGATGGGGTCGTCTTGATGCCCCCCCCCCCCCCCCCTTCTCCCAGACACCACGGGGCCTAGGGCCGTCGGCAAGAGGCGGCCAACGGCGGCGACGCGACCATTTCCGCATTTTTGGATTGGGCTGGGTCTCATCTTCTGGCCTGCGTACCCCACGTTGAGCACACGAACAAGGTGGTAGGCATTGTTCGCTTACAATTAAAAGTATTTTAAATTGAAAGAATGAGAGTGACATCTTTGTAATTATAAAATAATAAAAGTAGTAAACTATTTTTTGGAAGGGGGAAACTCGGACTTAAGATGATATAAAAAATGTTGATGTGCTATTATTGTCTTTCGATATAGTAGCAGATTGTTTCTTACGGTCTTGTGTGGATTAAATTTAGTCGTTATTTAAGCCGGAACAAAATCGATGGGTATTCACTCAAATAAGGGATCTGTGACTGAAGTGTAAGTGGATGCTTAAATTTCAAGGTTAAAACGTTATTTTGTAACATTAATTATAAATAGCAGATTTAAAATATTACTTAAAATAAGAAAAAAAATCTATTCACGATGACGACAAAATGCTGACGCTCAGCCTTGGTTCACAGCTTGAAAAATATGTAAATGAAGTCAATCAAATGCTCATTTAAGACTAGAGTCCATTTAGTACCTAGTAATATTCCTCTTTTACGGATATTTCTTGTAACTTAACAAGAGGGGATGTTGTTTCGAATAAAGATCTAACCATTTAAGAGTAATACTTGTTGCACAACACATCTTAGTCATAATCTACATCACCTTCTGATCAAACTTTGTGGCATGATGCGATAGTAACGAGACCCGACTAACAAACTTGTGTAACCTGTCAAAAATTCAATTCCATCCATCAGATTACCAAGGAGTTGATATTACTGAAAAGTAGATTACATTGCTGAAAAGTAGACGATAAGATTGAAAAATAAAGATTTGAATGAAATATGCCCGTTCCAACTAAAAAAAATGCAGGTTTAAATTGAAATATGTATGCTAATACTATATATATATATATATATATATATATATATGTCCGAACCTATGTTTTTTGGCCAAAGCATATATGTTTTATTGAAACATCTATTCTTTAGTCATATTGTATATTTTTCAATCCTTTTATTTGTGTTCAATCCAAATGTATGTATTTTAATTATTCCTACAAGATAGGGTTGGGTCTCTCATATGGGTCAATCGATTACGTCTCGCCATCCTCACGTTATGCCGCAAGATCCAATCACAAAGCGATGCGAATTCTGTCTACGATTATGAGATATATATGGCTAGACTCTTGGGAAGATAGACCCATCTGAGGCAGAAGGTAACCAACGCGTTTTGTAACTCTGGGTCAAAATCCCGTGGGCCCTGGGACAAGTGGGGAAGTTGCCGTGCTCCGCGCCCCTAACCACTAGACGACAAGTCGCGGGTAACAGGGGGGCGGGCAACATTGGACGTACCGCCTGTCTTCCCTCTTTACCCTCACAGTTTATCTGGGCCTAGTGACGGAGCTGAACATCGAAAGGGGTGGTAAAAAAAATAATGAACATTGATGATTTATTACGCATCCCGAGTGTATATTAAATTTAATTTTATTAAATTTTTTATAATTATGAGTTCAAATAATTTTAACTTGTGACATAAGGTACATTTTTGTAAGATATTTTAAAAAATTGATCGAATAAATAATGTTATATCTATTTTTATTAGTATATATTTTATTTTAAATTATTAAAAAAGAGTGTGACTTATATCATAAATTAAAATGATTTAAAATCTACATCATACTTTTTTAAAAATAAAATTTTAAATTTAATACACACTCTAGATATATAATAACCCAACAAATCAAACAAGGGTTTTTGGCATAGAAATCATTGTTACAGTTGAATTTGCAGTTATATCTTTCTTGAAAATGTATTAGCATACATATCACTACTATTTTAAAAAATTTTCAAATATGTCATCGGAGTTAACTTCCGTTGACGAATATTCTTGAAAGATGTCAATATTCTCGTTAAGTGAAAGTCAAATGATCAAAATATCCCCCTGATGGTCAAATGAGCAAAATACCCCTCAAAGAGAGAGAGAGAGAGAGAGAGAGAGAGAGAGAGAGAGAGATGAGGGGGGCGTCCCGATCGGTGGCATCGTGATGCATCTCTTCGTCGGAGGGGGGGAGATTCACCGGAGGTGGGATGGAGAGGGACAACAGCAGAAGAGAGAGGGAGGGAGAGGTAGATAATGTTGGTAGAGGGAATGAGGTGAGAGGCGGGGAGAGCAGTGACAGAGCAACAGGGGGAAGAGTCGGAGGTGGGCGAGGAGGGGGGTGTCTGCAAGGGTGACAGGAGAGGGGGATGGGAAGGGGGGCTCTTGCAGTGGGCACAAGAGAGGGGGGCGGGGAGGGGGGCGTCTACAAGGGTGAGAGGAGAGGGGGGGTTCCTGCGGTGGGCACTAGAAAGGGGGCCGGGGAGGGGGGGCTCTGGTGGGCTAGGAGTGGGGGGCATATGTGAGGGTGAGAGGAGAGGGGGCTAGGGAGGGGGGGCTCCGGTAGGCTGGGAGTGGGGGGGCGTCTGCGAGGGTGAGAGGAGAGGGGGTTGGGGAGGGGGGCTTCGACGTTGGGCACGAGAGAAGGGGCCGAGAGGGGGGGCTTCGGTGGTGGGCACGAGAGAAGGGGCTGGGGAGGGGGGGCTCCCAGCGGGCTGGGAGTGGGGAGCGTCTACGAGGGTGAAAGTAGAAGGGGTCGTAGGGTGGCTGCCAGTGGGCACCACAGGGGAAGAGGTCGTGATGGAGGGAAGGAGAGGAAGAGAAGAGATAGAGAGCAGGGTGGCAGCGGGAGGGGGAAGGCGGCACTGGGTCATCACCGGTGTGAGAGGAAGGCAGAGAGAGAGGAGAGTGAGAGACGGAAGTTGCTTAAGAGCGACTTCCCTCGGAGAAGTCTCTCCCACACAAAGCGATTTTGTCTCTCGTATTTCTCTGCTCATCCCCTCCCCCCCCTCTCTCTCTCTCCCCCTCTGTCACGCTGGAGGGGGAGACGCCTCCATCCTCCCCCATCCCCTCCCTCTCGCTCTCTCGCCACCTTCCTCTCTCTCTCTCCCTCTCCCTTTGTCACCACCGGAGGTGAGACGCCTCCTACATCCCCCTCCCTCCCTCTCTTTCTCACCCCATCCCCTCTCTCTCTCTTTTTCTCCCTATGTCACTGTCGGAGGGGGAGACGCCTCCGGCATCCCCCTCCCTCCCTCTCTCTCTCTTTCTCACCCCATCCCCTCTCACTCTCTCTCTCTCCCTCTGTCACTACCGAAGGGGGAAAGATGGGAGGAAGCAGAGAGTGGCTGTAGGTCGCAGGCGACACCATGTGGTGAGAACACCAGAGCACAAGTACGGCTCGACTCAGCGAGCCGTCGGTACCGGACCCACAGCATGACTCGGTCGACACCGACTTCTTTGTGAGTGGGGGACAATCTGGAGTCATCACCGGAGCTTTGATACTTCAGTATATATTTTTATATGTATTCATATTTTATACGTATTTGGTCATATTTGGTGTGTATTTGGTTTGTATTATATTGGGTTTTTGTATTGGGTTAATGGTAGAATAAAGGACCATGTATTTGTATTTTTGGTTTATTTTGGTCTAAGGGAGGATTAATATGGTCCAAGGGAATTAAAATAAACAACTCCCTTATGTTGACTTGGAGAGAGGGGCGCCCCCTCTTTTGTCTCCACATGGGGGATTTGTTTATTCTTTCTTTATCCCATTTTTCCATTATACCCCCTTGACCAAGGGTATCCTAGGTCATTTGGCTAGATCTAGGGTTTTGATATATAATGTCTCTTGTTATATTTGAATGAAATTAATGAAGAAATTTATGTGATAGTGGATTTGGGCGCACCCCCCTCTCTCCCCTCTTGTTCTTGGTGTTCTTCCTCTTCTTCCTCCAATCTTCTTCAGATCTAGATCAAAATCCTCCAGATTTCTTAAATTTATTCCTCTTCCCCTCTTCCTCTACTTGCTATGATCGATCGCCGCCGCCGCCGCCGCCGTTCGTGCCTTCGTCGAGTCACCACAAGCCGGCTTCCTCCTGCTGTCCCGAAATTCGGAGTTACTGGACATCAGCTCGGTAAAAGAGTTGGTACGGGAGATCCAACCGTTGGATCGTGATTAAATTTTCAGGGTAGGTTCCCCCCATCATTAGTCAATTCCAGTTTAATTTTCACACTAATCTGAGCTCGTTTGCCCCCCTTCCCAGCCTTTTGTTTTTCCCCCTCACAGTCTGCATGTGTGCAGATTTGCGAGATAGCCTCTAGTAGCCTATTTTTCTCACCCCTCAAATGTTGTCATAAAAATACCCAAAAATTATGTCCGTAACCAGCACCCTCCCCTCTATCCACCATAAAAATTCTAAGTCCAAAATCTTCCTTTTGATCCTTGGTCAAAGCCCTTGAATAGGCAGATCCCGTTCTACCCTGTCTGTTCAGTGTTTCGGGTTAGAGAACTCAGTCAGCTTGCAGACGTTTTCATTTTCAATCCAGCCGTTAGATGGATTTGAAATTCCAGTATGTCGTAGGATTTTGAGTCATCCTTTCAACGGTACCCATTGCGTCTCGATCTGACATTGGATCTGAGCGTACCAGCCAATTTCGTGGAGGCGCGTATTTCTGCTCCAAGCCAGGCCAGCAAAAGGGGTTGCCGGATAAATCCCAAAGAAATACGTCGGGGCAACTTCAGCGACCGCCACTCCCGGGGGTGGACCAAGGACCCTCTGCCAGCCTCCATGTGAACCACCGCCTTCAGAAGATACCAGGAGGTCGACGTCCCTTTGGACGCCCGTGTTCGCTATCCTGCCGGACAGCAAACGACAGAATCGGAGCCGCTGCCCGCCGCCGCCCGGAACCCGCCTCCTTGCTGCCCGTCAACCCAGGAACGGCACTCCCGGATCGTTGTTGTGGCCTTTTATGTAATGCCCCGGATTTTTCGGATATTTTTCAGATCATTTTAGTGGGTCTCGGAGTGTATTTTGTGCTTTACACGTGTTTTTCCCTGATGTGCCTTCGGAACTCTTTGCAGGGCAAACCGTGGCGTTCTCCGACTCCGGGACAGTACCACTGCGTTGTGTTCCTTCCGAGGATCGCGGAGGTAATTTTTCGTAATTTTCTGAATTTATCGAATTTTCGGGTTTTCCTATATATACTAACCCTTTCCTCTCTCCCCCTCTCATTCTCTCTTTCTCACTCTCTCTCTTCTCTCACGCCCTCTTTCTCCCCTCTCTTCTCCGGCGGCCGACGGAGCGAGGCGGGGGCGAGGCGGAGGCGGCGCGGGTGAGGACGCGGGCGAGGATGGGCGAGGATCGAGGCGGTGGAGGCGTGTGGGAGCTCGTGGCGCGGTCGCGAGCCGGCGAGGGTTTCACGGCGTTTCTTCGCGGATCGGCGAGCTCGAGGCGCGAAATCTTCGGTGGAGGTAGGGTGATGGTTCCCCAGCTCGTGCACTTCCTTTCCCGCGAGTTTCGTAGGCCGTGGTGAGCCGAGCGGGTGGAATCGGGGTTTTTGGGCAAAACCCATGTTTTAGGGCTTGTGGGCCGATCTCCCGTTTCATTGCGTTTTTGGCCGATCCGAGGCCGTAGATGCATGCTAGGGGCTTCTGGGGAGCTTCCCCCTTGTTTTCCCCCTCTCTTGTGGAGGTATGGGGGCGTGGGACGAGTTTTGGGTCGTTTCCCGCCGTAGCGTTCTCGGAAGGAAGTGACGGTCCTTCCAGTGGCCGTCACTTGGTGTAACGCGCCTAGGCTGGGCCGTTACATCCCCCTTCTGTTGGCCCTTGGTGGTCTGTGGGTGTGACGGTCCCACGATAGACCGCCAGGTGCTGTGACGCACCAGGGCTAGACCGTTAGAGTCTCTTCCGTTGGTTTTCGGGTCAGGCGTGTGACGCACCAGGGCTGGCGCGTCACAGCCTTGTGACGCCCCAGGGTGGGTGCGTCACATTCCCTGTTGCCCAGCTGAGGGCTGGGGGTGTGACGGTGCCCTCTGGACCGTTACATGCTTGTAACGCGCCCAGGGTGGGCCGTCAGAGCCGTTTTTATCCGTTGGGGAGGGCAGCGTGTGTGACGCGCCAGGCCAGACGCGTTACATCCGTGTAACGCGTTGGGGCAAGCGCGTTACATCCTGCTTTCACGCTGAGAGCGTGAGGCGTGTAACGCACCAGGGCAAGCGCGTTACATTCGTGTAACGCGCTGGGCCAGGCGCGTTACATCCTGTGTTTCTTCGGGCCGTGTAACGGCCTGCGTTAGGCCGCCAGGTGGATGTGACGGTCTCGCCTAGACCGTTACAACCCTGTGACGGCCTAGGGTTAGACCGTCAGGCTTTGTGTCGTTCCGAGGCGAGTTTTTGTGTTCTCCGCCTTGCCCCGCAATGTGTGGATCCCTAGTCGACCCGGTTGGGACCCA
The DNA here is from genome assembly GCA_022559845.1 of Amorphophallus konjac. Lineage (NCBI taxonomy): Eukaryota > Viridiplantae > Streptophyta > Magnoliopsida > Alismatales > Araceae > Amorphophallus > Amorphophallus konjac. The sequence goes on along the minus strand of CM040127.1, from coordinate 16,658,537 downwards.
GTGGTCGACCTGCGGTCTTGTGAGTGTCCCTGACACCCGTGGGTTTCTGTGTCCGTGTTTTGAGGGTGTCTGGAGGACCGTGTTATCTCGTTTAGCGTGCCCGTAGGGTTGAGAGTCCGGGTGACTTCTCGCGTGCTGGGCCTTCGTGTTACGCTCGATCGAGTCACCGTGTATCGGTGTGTGTGCGGTGGGGTGTCCCCCGCATGCCGTGAGTTTCTTTGGAAGGCGATTCCCATGTGGGCCACGTGGTTGGTCTTGGACTGCGAGTCCAGTTATCCGGCCTGGGGCTGGAGGTTTCCCGCTTGCTTCAAGATGGGAAATCGTCGCGGCGGCTTGTGTGCTGCCTTGGGAATCGTGCTTCTGCATTTTCCGTGTGGCCCGTGTGAGTGGCCTTAGTTCTTTGCGCTCCCTCTCCGAGGGAGTGGTCTTGGCAACTCGTGTGTTGTCTCGGCACTCGTGCTACCGTGGTTTCAGACCTAGAGATGGGGCTAGATCGACGGCCTTGTGCTGTTGCGTGCAACGGTCTTGACCCCGAGTCTTGTGACTCAAGGACCGTTGGCTGTAGTGTGTCTAGAGGACTGTCCAGAGTCCAGTGGCTTAGCGCCACTTGAGTTTTCTCGACTCTAGCGCACGGTGCGTGCGTGACCGTGGACTGTAAGTCCTGTTTCTTCTCCGACTGTGGTCACCGTGTGATGGGGCCGGTACGTGGGCTGGTCCCCGTACGTCGTCGGATTCGGACGTTGTGTTCCGTTGAGAGTCTACTCCTTCAGTGACCCTCCACTAGTCGTAGCCCACCAGTACGAGGTGCTGGTCTCACCAGGGAGTGGTGTACGGGCTGACCTTTAGAGACGGTTTGTGGACCGGTTACCGTTGGGCCCCACGTCTTGCAGCCAGAGTCCGGCTGAGGGGAAAACCGGTCAGAGGGCCAGACCAGGGACGCGCGGTCTGTGTGTGCACACGTGGTTGGGGGCGGTTGGACCCACGTCGACGGACGTGACCCCAGCTAGTCACTTGTTTGTGGTTACTTGTACGGTGTTCGCGCCTCGGGTAGGACCTACCACGTCAGGCGGTTCACCTGCGGTGCGGTGTAAGACGTCAGGGGACGCTACCGGCTGTGCTTCTAGTGGGTGGTACTCCTGTCGAGTACGGAGTGACAGACTATCAGTTTCCGTGATTTCGACCTTCGGGTTTTCGGTCGTGTTGACCGTTGAGTTCGGTTGTTTCGCCGTGGCGCGTGTGTTGGTTTTCGCGCCAAGGGTCTAATGCTAGTGGCTTTACCGAGGTTGGGTCTTGTTGTGCGGTACCCGCGATCGGATGGTCGGGGTTGCACCTTGGACAGCGTGTCCAGGTCGGCTGTGTCCGAGGGACAGGCCTCTACGGCGTGGTTGCCGTGTGTTCTTGCTTCGGTAGGTGGTACTAGTGTGGTTCGGTAGCTTCGACTGCGTGATCGAGGTGTGCCTTCTGGTACAGTAGGAGTAGCTGTAGTGCCGAGTTTTTGACCGGCCACCGGTTTGCTGTTCCTGCTGTAGTTGTAGCTTCCTTTCCGCTACCGCCGTTGTTTCCGGTTGGGGTTCCGCGGGATCCCTGCTGAGTCTCTGTTTTGGAGACTCATTCCCTGCTTTTCAGGTGTAGCGGTTCTTCCTCGTGGTTCGAGGGTGCGGAGCGGAGGTTCTCAGTTTCCAGCTTGCCGGGCCGAGTGTTCACTTGGCATGTGGTACGCTTTACTGCTTTAGACTGTACTTTCTGTTGGACTGGACTCTGTTGTAGTTGTTTATTTATTTCTGTTAATTGTTGAGTTGTCCTGCTTTATTTCCTATTTCTTTGTGCCTCCACACTCCTTCTAGCCCTTCCGAGCCCTCCCGGCTCGTGGGCGGCGGTGCGAGTCTCGGGTTATCGGGCCTTCCCGGTAATCGGATTCTCGGGTCGTTACAGCTGGTATCAGAGCGGTGGTTGTGGGCGTACTTAGGAATTCGAAACATTGCAGTGATCAGAGTCCGTAAGGTCCAGTACAGTCGGCAGCTGGCATAGGGTTTTGTGCTTGTTTTTCCGCTTTGTTTCTCGCTTGAGAGCTTGAGTGCGCTGTGCGGCGCTGTGAAGGTGGTCGCTGTCCGCGGCTTTCGTGCCAGCGTAGGGTCTAAGGATCGAGGTCGAGAGCCTTCTCCCTCATCGGTGGTGGCCCTGGTTGTGCTGCGTTGGGCAGAGGTTGCTGGCAGGCGTGAGCTCGCGGTGCTGCGTTCAAGGAACCTGCAGCGTGGTCAGGTGTCTGGTGCGGACTGTTCTTGGTTAAGTGGCCGTGAGCGTGCTCTGAGGGAGCTGCTGTCGGTTTTTGGTCACTCCAGCTTGAGGTTTGTCCAGCTCCTGAGGCGTTCTGATCGAGAAGTGTGCTCCGGTGAGCGGAATGTCTTCTCGGTGAGCTGCTGTTTCGTCGAGCCTGATGTTCTTGTCGTGCTCTGTTGCGTCAGAAATGACGTGTCGGTCCTGATCGTTCTGCTGATTTCGAGGCAAGATTGGGCTGTGGTGTCCCAGTAAGTCTTGCTCCTGCGCTCTTCTGTGCGGTTGGGTTGTGTTCGCCCTGGAGTTGGCTTGAGATGTGAAGGCTCCGCGGTGAGTTTCGGGACTCGAGGGTGAGCATCGGCGGTTGTCGGTTATGGCTCGTGTGGCGGCTCTTGGCATGCCGTGTTGCAGTTCGAGGAATTGCAGCGGTGGTGCATCGAGAGATGCTGTGATGGTGGTCCGACGTGACACTCGTCGAGTGTGTCGGAGGCGCTGACCTGATGGAAGCGATAGTTTTCCTTGGTGCTGGATGGTGCTGTTTCCAGCGTGTGCGAGGTTTGAGGTCAGGTCGAGCGTGGAGTTCTTCCGTTGGTCGAAAGTGCGCTGGTTTCTCCTTTGGTTGGAGAGATTGCGTTCGGCTAAGGATCGTCGTCTTGCATTGTGTGTTCGGATTGGTTAGCCTTGTGTGCCATGAAATCCGTGCGAGACGTGCTCCTTATCTTGGCAAGGCGGTTGCCTGTGAGAAGTTGTGCCCGTTCCCTTGTCGTGTGAGGGTGCCGGTGCTGTTCCGAAAGGACGAGCGCTGGTTGGGCGGCGTTTGCTTTCTCGGCTGTGTGCGCGGATCTGAGTACGCAGCGGAAGCGTGGTGGGCTTGTGACCCACTAGTTCAGGATCGTAGCGTTGGTTGCTACGGGTGGATTCCTGAGTTCGCGTTCAGCATCGGAGGATTGGTTCCTTGGTGTGAAACGTGTTGTTGCCGTGCCGTTGCCCGAGGTTTTGTGGTTGTTGGCACTGGCAGGGTGGAGTGTTGGGGAATGTGCTGGTTAGTACGCCGCATGAGTACCATGTTCCTGTGATGGAAGCCGTGTCAGGCGTCGGTGTCGGACCTGGATAAGGTTGTTGAGGATGTCGCCTGACGGAGGTCGAGGACGTGTTGGTCAGAGTCGGTGGCTTGGCGCCCGACTTGTGTTCCCAATCGTGTCCTCGGTTGAGATCGTGCTTTGAGGATGTGGTCTCTGGCAGACTATGGGTCCCGGTTGGCGGCTGTGAGTGGCTGGTGAGCCTAACCGGGTGACCGACCACAGCAACGTCTGTTGGTTCTACGGTCTTGTCGGATTGTGACGGTGAGATGGTTATTGCTTAGGGACCCGTGAGCACTGTTCAGGTGGTGTCCCGTGGCTCTGTGGTAAGGGCGGAATCGGGATTGGCGGGTGTCCACTTGGATTGATCGAAGGATTTGATGAGACCAGATGGATGAGTGACGCCTGTGGGCGGAGGCCTTTCGTGAGGTGGGCGTCGGAGGATGGTCCTTGATAGGACGTTGGTGTCGCAAAGGTTATCCCTGGTTTGATGACCAGCATGGGATGATTCCCCTGTGAGTCTGAGTCCGGTGAGGTGATGATTGAAGACGCCATGTTCTGTCATTTGGTTTCGTCGTGCTTCCCGAGAGGGTCGAGTTGGCGAGCAGTTGGTGACCAGTGGATGGTCTTTTCAGAGACAGAAGATGCTGGTTGTTGGGGCTCGAGCGTGGCGAGAGCCGTGTGCCAGCGAGACCTTTGATGGTCGTTTCTGCGATGTGCCTTTCCGGATGGGATCTGGGCTTTGTCGAAGTTTGTCTTCTGACAAGAGTTGGCACGGTGTTGTGTCCGGCTTCCGGCTTGCCATGTGTGAGGTGTTTCTTGGTGCTGAGCCGATGTTCTGATTGCGGTCTGCGGAGAGGACTGCTTGAGCTGGTGGAGGCTCTATTTTGGTTGCTCCCTCGAGGAGGGCGTGCGACCTGTCAGCTGGTTGCGAAGCTGTTGTGCGATTTGTCTGCTGACCATTGGATGGATCAGTAGCTGTTGCTCGTATCGAGGGTTGTGATTCTTCGGTGAGCGAGATCGTGACTGCGGCGCCATGGGGGATTCTCGCGTTGTCTGAGGTGATGCCAGACTGTGTCCTTTGGTATATGCCTGCTCTGTGGCCGGTGTGCTCGGCGAGAGGAGCGAGGTGTTGTGTGTGATTGTGAGTCTGGCTGTGTTCCTCAGGATCCGTGTTTTCGTGAGAATCGAGGTTTTCTGTGCTGGGGCCCTGACAGCGTGTCAGTTGGTTCAGTGTTCTTCCTCTAGGACGTCGTTCTAGGTCCTGAATTTCGAGGACGAAATTCCTTTAAGGGGGGAGGGCTGTAATGCCCCGGATTTTTCGGATATTTTTCAGATCATTTTAGTGGGTCTCGGAGTGTATTTTGTGCTTTACACGTGTTTTTCCCTGATGTGCCTTCGGAACTCTTTGCAGGGCAAACCGTGGCGTTCTCCGACTCCGGGACAGTACCACTGCGTTGTGTTCCTTCCGAGGATCGCGGAGGTAATTTTTCGTAATTTTCTGAATTTATCGAATTTTCGGGTTTTCCTATATATACTAACCCTTTCCTCTCTCCCCCTCTCATTCTCTCTTTCTCACTCTCTCTCTTCTCTCACGCCCTCTTTCTCCCCTCTCTTCTCCGGCGGCCGACGGAGCGAGGCGGGGGCGAGGCGGAGGCGGCGCGGGTGAGGACGCGGGCGAGGATGGGCGAGGATCGAGGCGGTGGAGGCGTGTGGGAGCTCGTGGCGCGGTCGCGAGCCGGCGAGGGTTTCACGGCGTTTCTTCGCGGATCGGCGAGCTCGAGGCGCGAAATCTTCGGTGGAGGTAGGGTGATGGTTCCCCAGCTCGTGCACTTCCTTTCCCGCGAGTTTCGTAGGCCGTGGTGAGCCGAGCGGGTGGAATCGGGGTTTTTGGGCAAAACCCATGTTTTAGGGCTTGTGGGCCGATCTCCCGTTTCATTGCGTTTTTGGCCGATCCGAGGCCGTAGATGCATGCTAGGGGCTTCTGGGGAGCTTCCCCCTTGTTTTCCCCCTCTCTTGTGGAGGTATGGGGGCGTGGGACGAGTTTTGGGTCGTTTCCCGCCGTAGCGTTCTCGGAAGGAAGTGACGGTCCTTCCAGTGGCCGTCACTTGGTGTAACGCGCCTGGGCTGGGCCGTTACATCCCCCTTCTGTTGGCCCTTGGTGGTCTGTGGGTGTGACGGTCCCACGATAGACCGCCAGGTGCTGTGACGCACCAGGGCTAGACCGTTAGAGTCTCTTCCGTTGGTTTTCGGGTCAGGCGTGTGACGCACCAGGGCTGGCGCGTCACAGCCTTGTGACGCCCCAGGGTGGGTGCGTCACATTCCCTGTTGCCCAGCTGAGGGCTGGGGGTGTGACGGTGCCCTCTGGACCGTTACATGCTTGTAACGCGCCCAGGGTGGGCCGTCAGAGCCGTTTTTATCCGTTGGGGAGGGCAGCGTGTGTGACGCGCCAGGCCAGACGCGTTACATCCGTGTAACGCGTTGGGGCAAGCGCGTTACATCCTGCTTTCACGCTGAGAGCGTGAGGCGTGTAACGCACCAGGGCAAGCGCGTTACATTCGTGTAACGCGCTGGGCCAGGCGCGTTACATCCTGTGTTTCTTCGGGCCGTGTAACGGCCTGCGTTAGGCCGCCAGGTGGATGTGACGGTCTCGCCTAGACCGTTACAACCCTGTGACGGCCTAGGGTTAGACCGTCAGGCTTTGTGTCGTTCCGAGGCGAGTTTTTGTGTTCTCCGCCTTGCCCCGCAATGTGTGGATCCCTAGTCGACCCGGTTGGGACCCAGTGGTCGACCTGCGGTCTTGTGAGTGTCCCTGACACCCGTGGGTTTCTGTGTCCGTGTTTTGAGGGTGTCTGGAGGACCGTGTTATCTCGTTTAGCGTGCCCGTAGGGTTGAGAGTCCGGGTGACTTCTCGCGTGCTGGGCCTTCGTGTTACGCTCGATCGAGTCACCGTGTATCGGTGTGTGTGCGGTGGGGTGTCCCCCGCATGCCGTGAGTTTCTTTGGAAGGCGATTCCCATGTGGGCCACGTGGTTGGTCTTGGACTGCGAGTCCAGTTATCCGGCCTGGGGCTGGAGGTTTCCCGCTTGCTTCAAGATGGGAAATCGTCGCGGCGGCTTGTGTGCTGCCTTGGGAATCGTGCTTCTGCATTTTCCGTGTGGCCCGTGTGAGTGGCCTTAGTTCTTTGCGCTCCCTCTCCGAGGGAGTGGTCTTGGCAACTCGTGTGTTGTCTCGGCACTCGTGCTACCGTGGTTTCAGACCTAGAGATGGGGCTAGATCGACGGCCTTGTGCTGTTGCGTGCAACGGTCTTGACCCCGAGTCTTGTGACTCAAGGACCGTTGGCTGTAGTGTGTCTAGAGGACTGTCCAGAGTCCAGTGGCTTAGCGCCACTTGAGTTTTCTCGACTCTAGCGCACGGTGCGTGCGTGACCGTGGACTGTAAGTCCTGTTTCTTCTCCGACTGTGGTCACCGTGTGATGGGGCCGGTACGTGGGCTGGTCCCCGTACGTCGTCGGATTCGGACGTTGTGTTCCGTTGAGAGTCTACTCCTTCAGTGACCCTCCACTAGTCGTAGCCCACCAGTACGAGGTGCTGGTCTCACCAGGGAGTGGTGTACGGGCTGACCTTTAGAGACGGTTTGTGGACCGGTTACCGTTGGGCCCCACGTCTTGCAGCCAGAGTCCGGCTGAGGGGAAAACCGGTCAGAGGGCCAGACCAGGGACGCGCGGTCTGTGTGTGCACACGTGGTTGGGGGCGGTTGGACCCACGTCGACGGACGTGACCCCAGCTAGTCACTTGTTTGTGGTTACTTGTACGGTGTTCGCGCCTCGGGTAGGACCTACCACGTCAGGCGGTTCACCTGCGGTGCGGTGTAAGACGTCAGGGGACGCTACCGGCTGTGCTTCTAGTGGGTGGTACTCCTGTCGAGTACGGAGTGACAGACTATCAGTTTCCGTGATTTCGACCTTCGGGTTTTCGGTCGTGTTGACCGTTGAGTTCGGTTGTTTCGCCGTGGCGCGTGTGTTGGTTTTCGCGCCAAGGGTCTAATGCTAGTGGCTTTACCGAGGTTGGGTCTTGTTGTGCGGTACCCGCGATCGGATGGTCGGGGTTGCACCTTGGACAGCGTGTCCAGGTCGGCTGTGTCCGAGGGACAGGCCTCTACGGCGTGGTTGCCGTGTGTTCTTGCTTCGGTAGGTGGTACTAGTGTGGTTCGGTAGCTTCGACTGCGTGATCGAGGTGTGCCTTCTGGTACAGTAGGAGTAGCTGTAGTGCCGAGTTTTTGACCGGCCACCGGTTTGCTGTTCCTGCTGTAGTTGTAGCTTCCTTTCCGCTACCGCCGTTGTTTCCGGTTGGGGTTCCGCGGGATCCCTGCTGAGTCTCTGTTTTGGAGACTCATTCCCTGCTTTTCAGGTGTAGCGGTTCTTCCTCGTGGTTCGAGGGTGCGGAGCGGAGGTTCTCAGTTTCCAGCTTGCCGGGCCGAGTGTTCACTTGGCATGTGGTACGCTTTACTGCTTTAGACTGTACTTTCTGTTGGACTGGACTCTGTTGTAGTTGTTTATTTATTTCTGTTAATTGTTGAGTTGTCCTGCTTTATTTCCTATTTCTTTGTGCCTCCACACTCCTTCTAGCCCTTCCGAGCCCTCCCGGCTCGTGGGCGGCGGTGCGAGTCTCGGGTTATCGGGCCTTCCCGGTAATCGGATTCTCGGGTCGTTACATTTTACCTCCCTGCGTGGAGTGGACCGTAATTTTCATGCTGTAATTAATTTTTACCATTGTACCGGGAGTAACGGACTTGGCTGGGACGTCTTCCCGATGCCCCGAGCGTGGAGGTACATTCGCCTCTTACTTTGTCTTACTTGCATAGCTAGTATATGTTCTTACTGCCGCTGCATGTGAGTTTATTATTTCCTAACTTGTTAAATCTTAATCACCGTTGTGAGTTGTGAGAGCGAAACCCGTCCCGTGACTCATTCCGAGTACAAGAGTGAGCTGACCACCCGAGACTCAAAGTCAGTTACTCAACCGTGTAGATCGTCACGTTTCCTTCGCCGGGGACGACTGTGAGTTAGCGCTTCTTGTTTGGGACATGATCGCCTCTTCTGGAGCTCGTTAGGTGCCGCGCGTCGTGGTGTTGTTGCTGGTCGCGTAGTCTCTTTAGTCACGTCGTCCTTTAGAGTCCAAGGTCACCAGAAGTCCGAGTCGAGTCTCGTAGTCGTCCCGCATCACCATGAGGTCGCAACCCTAGTTATTTTTATTTTGAGATTTTATTTAGGATTTTTTTATAAGTAACTCAAACCTTAGAGAATATTGTCACGCCCCGACGCGGAATATCGGGACCGGCAGTAGAAAACGCTAGTAAAGATAACATGCTAAGCTAAGAATTAACATAATGCCATGAATAGAAATAACTCCAATCTATTACACTAACCATCAACGTCTTACAAACCGACTTAAACATAAACAAACATAATCTCTACTCGACTCCGGTACAATATCTAACACAAGTTCTAAGACATGGCTAGATGTAAACAACTAAACAAACTCAACATAGCGACTAGCTGACACACTCCAAGTAATCACTCTCGCCCATTCCCATCCATCTGTGAATCTTCACCTGAGCTGCCTAGAAAGGGGGGAAACAACTATATGAGCGAACGCTCAGTAGGTAACAACAGGCAAGTATAAGTGATTAACCAATTAATTACATGTATATGAACGGAAAGAAAAGATATAACAATCGAATGAAACAACGTAATAACAGAAAGTGCTAAAGAATGGAATGGAATAATAATATGACAAGAATGATAACATTACAAGAATTGTAAGTTTATGAATAATATATATAATAAGAAATTGCAGGAAATTGACCAACAAGAAAGAATATAACCAAGTCAAACACGATCAAGTAAGAGATAAGAGATCGTTGTCATAGACATCACGCTAGTCATGCACTCGGTGCAATGTCTCACCCTGTCATTATAAACTCCTATGGGCACAAATACTTTTCGGATGCTCTCCCCTGGATCAGACCGGGCCCCTATGGTGCGTTGGCATTGATTTGTTGGATCCAAGATCCCAAGTTGTCTAGACTTTAATCAAGTTAAATGGCCAATTATAATCAAGTATAAACTTACCTCGGAATATCCCAAGGCTAAGTTGAAGAGTTACTGTCCAGAATTTCTGTCCAGGAGTCCAAATTATCAAGAACCATCATGTTCTTGGATTCAAAACCATAAAACACGGGGAAAACTAGTCTCTGGAAGACATGTGGTCACTACAGGGCCGCTCAAGGCTTGTGCGGTCGACATTAGGCCGCACTAATAGGAACTGGGCTGGGTTTAGCCCTCGGGAGGTCAAGGTTGAACGGCTGCTGACGGGCCGCCCTTCTATATGAACGGTTATGATTGGGCCGTACAAGGCCAGAAAGTTACAGAATCGAGGCCAGGATGTGTGGTCATGACAGAGCCGCTCATTAGTTGAACGGTCCACTCAGGGCCGCCTGTAAGAAGTACGGTCCATTACTGGACGCATAACACAGGGCCTAACCATGAGTTAGATTTTAGCCCAAGTGGGCTCCCGGGCTACCATAGGCAGGGTGGAACTGAACCAGAGTCCAGCCCACTGTCTACTGGTCGGCCTAGGGTCTACTGGACTGATCAAATCAGGATTTGGCCGAAGATGGATCAAGGATAATCGGCCAAGACAAGTTGACATAAGCCAGGTATGAACGGTCGATATTGGCCCGTTCATGGGTATATGCGGTCTACCAATAGCCGCGCAAGTCTCTATTAATCCAATTCGGATTAACTCAAATAACAGAGGTTCGATTGAGTCTAAATCAAAACTAGGGGATACAATGGTTCAAGATTAAGGTTATCACAAGTATGAACCTAATAGCCATTTCAATTATCAAGGATTTAAAATTAAAATTGACATTCATTGGAAAGATGAATCAAGATCAAGCTCAAATTAAATAAATTAACAAGAATTATTTACTGTCATGAATTACAGTTTATTAGATGTGTTTCTAACATGTAAATAACCACTAATCTACTAACATAACATGCTGTAATGGTAATTACAATCTGATCTGTAACAGATGTGCGGTCGGTTCTGGACCTTACATCCCCATGAACGATCATAGATTGGCCGCACACCTCCCCTCAGATCCGAAGACCTGCTGGATATGGACGGTCGTAGTGTGCCGCATGGAGGGATGTGCGGTCTGGAACTGGCCGCAGGAAATACATGCGGTTAGGGGTAGGCCGCACGTTCCAGGAACACGAACAGATATAGAAAGCTATAAACGGTCAACATAGGGCCGCCTATCTGGGATGTGCGGTCTATCGTGTTTCCGCACATGTCCAAACAGGTCGCTGCCCCTTCGCCGTGCTCGACTCCGACGAGGTTTCTAGGGTTAAATTAAAACACTAAATTCGCACGATATAAAGCATGGAATTTGGGACTTTTACTATCAAAAGAAAGAGCACGAAAAACTATACAAGATGCATAAATCAATTTTATGTTTACAGCCTGAAATCATAACTTAATTGAAAAGGAACAATTATAACCCTAGATGTGACATGCTTCTAGTAAAACTTAAAATTCTCGCAGGATACTTGATAGAATTTAGGGTTTTCTACATCAATGGAAAGCTAACACGATGCTGCTTCTAACCATATATTATTTATAGGGTTTGGCTTGCTATCACCTACCTGAATCGGATGAAGAAAGAAGGAGAAAGAAAACCAAGGACGCCAATACACGTAGCCACTAATCACTCGAGATCTCCCTCGATCCAACTCCTCTGCAGCCGCTACTAGTTCTAAACGATTCTAGAGTTAGATAGCTTCATTTTAATAGGCCACACACCTTCTAGAGGCTTCTATGCGCAGAGTATTCGTCCACGCAAGTCGGGTCGATGTGAACGCCGCCGTAAAGGTTGACTCGATCCAAACTCTACCGAATGCATCTCCTAGGGTTAGGGTTTCGAGAGATTAAGAGAGGGTAACTGATCCTCTCATTCCGGCCTTTCATTTGCCACCGATTTGGACTCATTTGATAGAGTATTGGGCTCGAATTTGACGTTTCAAGGTATAGTTAACTAAGTGTTCAATTTGGGCTTAAACCACTAATTCGGCATGCTTACAGATTTTATTTGGTTTAGCCACAGAAGACAAGTTTGTTAAACGTGTTATCATTTACAAGAATATGATTTTTCTAGATTTTTATAAAATAATCGAAATATAACTCATTCTATTTATTAAGGAATTATTCTAATTAATTTCTAAAAGAAATCGAGGTATTACAAATATAATCGTGGGTATTTTTGTAATTTCCTATATCTAGTTAGGGTTCACCATGGTTAAATTGACAGATGGTAATGAGAAGTTATAATGATGACATATTTGAATTTTTTTAAAATAGTAGCGATATGTATGTGTTAATACATTTTCAAGATTGAAATATCTACAAATTCGTCATTATCAATAGTTTCTATGTAAAAAACTCTAAAAATAATTGATTGGCTTCTCACCTAAGCCCCTCCCTCCCTCCGCACACCTCTGTCCCTCTCTCTTGGGCTGTCAATGGGTCAGGCGGAGGCTGAGGTTAGGTTGGCCCGGCCTGAACCTGAGTCATCAATATGAAAGCCTCAGCTCGGCCTAGACCGGAGCTATGTCGGGCTGGATCAGGGCGGGCCAAACACTAATAAAAAATGTAAATCCCAATTAAGGCACGGTCATTCTCGAAAAAAGTAAATAAAAATAAAAATACCAAATTCAATAAATTCAATAATATAAAACTTATAATCTCACTAAATTAATTAAAATTTTGATGATAATTATTTGATTTATTTGAATTTATTTGAATTTTATAATTAAGTATAATTACATAAGTTTAATTAAGTAGTTTTTAAAATTTGAAGAGAGAGAGAAAAGAGAACGGATTGGACTGGCCTGCAGGTCGAACTCAAAGCCCAAGTCCAACCCGTTGGCCTAGTCGGGATGAACTTTTTGGCCCGACAAAGGGTCCGCGAGTCGAAAAAGATCTTACAACCGGATCTGAAATCAAACTACACCCACAGACTTGTCGACCCGGTCTGACCCATCGACAGTCTTAGCTACCCCCCCTCTCTCTCTCTCTCTCGCGCGCACGCGCACACACACACGCGCGCACACGTACATACACAGAGATGCCCAAAGTGGCCTCGAGCACCGTGAAGTGCACGTGCGGGTTGACGAACCGTCTGTTCCCCTCGGCCTCATTAGGTCTGACAATTATCCGTTTAAAATTTGAACCGAGTTCGAATTCGTGTTCGTTTAATTGGATAATTATCCGAATAAAATATCCGGCGAAAAATTTAATCAGATATCCGATTATTAATCGGATACGAATTCGGATATTGAGATATCTGTGTTGAATATTATCCGACCGAATATGAACCCTCACATAAAAATGTAAGGATACACATATTCTATATATAATTAACTTAAATTTTAATATATTATTTGATTATTTTTTTTATTTTTTTCTTAAAATATAATTTAAAAATGAGAAATCCACTTACACCTATTTGATAAATTATCTCCTATTTTTTAGGATGAAATCTAATCTTTCCCCAAAATAAAAATAACTTCCACTCTTTCTTCTTTTTTTTTTTGAGAAAATAAGGTACGACGTTGTCACACCGCTCAGATGACTCACCTTTAAATAGGTCTAATAATAATCCGTTTAAAATTCGAACCGAATTAGAATTTATATTTAGTTGATAATTATTTAAATAAAATATTTGATAAATAATTCAATTACTAATCAGATACGAATTCAAATTTAACACTGTATGTTCCGAATTCGATCCGTTTATAGGTCTAGATCTCACCATCTGCTGCGATGCCCGCACGAACGAGAATCGCCTCGCCGTTTGCTCTTGGCGTTCGTCCGTGCAAGCAAGCTACAGAACAGCACGGAAGAGGCCCTCGTTAATGTTAAATTATGGGGTGTTTCATTGCGTATTTTTATCATTTTTCCTGTTAAATTTTATTCTCAGACAAGAATGGGTTAAAATCGGGTTGGTATCATTTTTCATATATTTTAGGAAGGTTTTTAACCTTTCATTAAACTTTCTTTGGAAAAAAATTATTTAATCATTTGGGCCCCCTTTGCTAACCGAGCACGGTTAGCGGAGGCTGTGTGAGGGGGGAGGCGGGGCCCATCGGGATATTCTCTCTCTCCGGTTGCGCTATCCGCCCGATCAACCCGTTGTCAAAGTCGCCCTTGTTGAATAAATCTCACTCCTCTCCCAAAACTACTTGACCCCCCCCTCTCTCTCTCTCTCTCTCTCTCTCTCTCTCTCTCTCTCTCTCTCTCTCTCTAGTACGTGCGCCAAATAAGATTCTATAATTTTTAAAGATTAATGTGGTTTTACCAAACAGGTCACTAATCAGTAAATGTTATTTTTAAATTCTAGATAAGAATTCAAGAAAAAAAAATTTTAATCATAAATAATCTCAATAAAAAATATTCTCAAACACCTTATTAATTTTATTTTATTTTTACTAATTAAAATTTTAGCATAGTAGTAAGTCTAACTCCCGCACATACTTCCTTTTCAAGACTAATAAATCTTAAGTTCATATTTCTCAAAAATTAAATTTGAGTAAGATAAACCTCCAAATGATCGGATCTGGGACCTTCCTGTCCGAAGGTGGGGTCCTTGCCATTAGACTCGCTAGAGGACTCGTTAAGGTTAAACTAATCACCTAGCTAAACTCACAATAATTAGTTTACTTTAATTAAGCTTGCTGGCGATCGAGAAAGTTGAGACCCCCGGAATGTCCAATTAAGACAGCATTCCTTCCCCAGATCCAGTCACCGTCAGAGTCTCTATAGGGGTGGCAATGACATTAACTTGGTTTTAGTTACTGTAGGTATATAAGTAAAATTTAATAAATATTATTTGCTTTAAATTTGATTTGACTCGTTAAAGTTAATGAACATTATTTGCTATGAATTTGATTTGACTAAGTTCCGGTCTAATTGTATTTTCCATCTAAGTCAAACGAGTTTTATGGGTCAAATCATATTAAAATAAATTCAAATTAACTTTTTATCTTATTTTGATTCAATATTAAATTTGAGTCAAAATGATTAGATCTAAATTGACCTTAATTGTTAAGGGGAGTCGAATATTAAGAGGCCTCGCTGATATTTCTATTATTCTTTTAAATGTTAATATTCTTCCATTTATCTCTCAAGAGGCTCAAACTCAAATGTTACTGGATAATAAAACTTTAATTGCTGTTCACAAAGTTTGAGTTTGCGATTATCTGTCGGAGAAGTCTCATCAAGAAGAAGATGACGACGAAGAAGATCATTGCCCCCGTGGTCTAAGTCTTCGTCTCCGATCTCTATTTTGTTATATTTTTTATGGGATCATTTCTCTCTATAATTATTAGAAGATTTTCTCCTCGACTTAAATTTTTTATTTATTTTTATCCTATAATCTCTTAATTTAATTTTTCTTCACTTTTTGAGTTGACCTTCACATTATCCGAAAGATCATACCCTGTTAATGCACCTTGATCTTGTTAGTGGCTATTAACTCTCCGTTTAATTTTATTTGATAAATTTATATTTTAAAAATAAAATTGACCGTAATTTGAAAAGCTATAAATTAACGTATATTTCCAAACGTCGAATTGATTTGGATGGAGAAATCAAATTAGATTTTGCCGGATCTGTTCGCGAAGGTGGATGGATCCGAATCGGTCAAAAAAGCTTTTTAATATCCGGCGAGGTCAGCTACAGCCGTTACGGCAAATGTGTGACCCTCCACTTCCGTGCTTTGTTGTAAAACAAAGGGGGCCCCGTCCCGTTTTCTTCTTTATTATCTCTACAACGATAACCGTACGGATAACGGTTCCGACGGGGTGTTAGTTTATCGCGAGAAGGTTGGGGGGGGGGGGCTAAATTGTCGCGTCGGGAAGGCAATATCGTGGACCGGAGGAGGGTAGGGCTTGGTTTCTTTCGTACTGGGGCGGGAGGAGGGTGTGTAGGGCATACCTGTACTTTAAATGATGGGGTTTGGGGGCGGGGGGGGAGGAGGATACTGTCACCGGTCCGGTGATGGAAAGCTGCCGCAGTCCTCCGTACCCTCACGCGGTGCAGTTCCCCAGTCTGTCCCTAATCTTTTTTAATATCTGCTGCTGCTGCTGCTGCTGTTGTTCTGCTCTGATTGAAGTGTGCTCAGATAGGTGCATGGTGATGGTACGCACCTCATTGGAGAAAGGTGGTGGATAGAGAGGGGCAGAAGATAGAGATAGATGGATAGACGTAGCTGATAGGCACAGATCCACGCGGAGGGGGAGAGCGAGGGCCGAGGGAGACAGTGGAGTTTGATTGGTGGGCAGCCATGGGACTTCCAGTCAAATGAGAAACACTTGTTGGATACTGCATCAGTTGGACATTAAACCAAGTGAGGTCATGAAGTGGCTCGTAATGGCACTGTAACCTAGTGATCCAACTATCAAAGCAGTAAGTATTTTTTTTCCCCAGACAATAATTGAGGTTTAGTTACTGGGGGAGGTGGGCTTTTGATGTACCTTCAAACTCTCAAATTGTTTCAGCATAGAGGAGATTTAACCTAGGATGAGATCCGTATTTATAATGACTTGAGAGATAGAACAATGGTCCTATTTTGTTTCATTGGATTAGTTCACAGCTATATACTGTCTAGTATAAGTTATTGCGGAGAATAAGAACATATTGAGTCTATCTTGTAACAAAATACTATGTTAAAGTTTTGGGTTAATTAGATTGCTTTATAATTTAATGTTTGACATCTTATTAGTTCGTTGCCAATGAGCCGATAATATTAAATGAGTTTTAATGGAGTCTGCAAGGATGTCTTGGACACTACTGCCCGCCTCACCTTCGGTGTGTGTGTGTGTGTGTGAGAGAGAGAGAGAGAGAGAGAGAGAGAGAGACCACAGTCCACAGTCCACATGCAGTGTAACAAAAATTGAGGAAATTAAACGATTTGATTGAACACAAGACTGGCAACATTTTGGACTTCAGATTTCCAAAGTCTTGAATAATGTTTCTCCACCTTAATATTATATGTAATTCATGCGCAGACACCAGCCGGTGGAAAAGTCCATATCGCTCATCCATGCATGCTCTAAAACGCGAAGAACATTTATTTGCTGTGGGATCAATTTCCGTCCTCAACCATCAACTCAAATTTCTTTCCCAATCATGCTGTCTTTCCTATATATCTTCACATATGTTTCTGCCATCACATTTTTTCCCCCCCGAGACCTGCAAAGCAAATGTGGACAGCATTTTTTGTTTGGGTGTGGGTCAGTTCACCACCTCAGCACATTAATTCTTTTTATTCCTTCATTTTATCCCGCATTCCTTTAGCACACCATACATGTTCTTCTGACGCGCGCGCGAGAGAGAGAGAGAGAGAGAGAGAGGTTCTGCGTGCCTTCTTCCCTTCGGTACAGCAAAGTATAGCCAGAAGTAGCCAAAAGAGTACATCAATATAAATTCCTGCAGTGGCAAATGACAATTAATGACCGTCCCCTCACGCGCGCACTACCGTCCAACACACTGGGGAAATTCTGTGTGTAGCCCTGATGGCAGCCATCTGATTGTTGAGTGAACGGCTGAGGAGGGCCGGATATGGTGTACCCCAGCTGGGCTATCGAACTTTACGACACGAAATGGACGGCTGAGACATGAAGTGTCCACATAATTAATTAGTTGTCCCATGATGTGGGTAACATCTGGTTTCTATCGGTATAGTTTTCACCATGCTAGCGTGCAGCCGCATCACTCTCGGACGCGCACCCTTTTAATTCCCTCTAATCAAGGTCTCAGGCAACTAATTAATAAACGTACAATATTAATTAACAATTTAAATAATGATTTCTAAGTGAGTGAGTGAGTGACTCTGAGTGAGAGAGAGAGAGAGAGGTGGGGACTGGGGAGGAAAAGAAGGTTTTTTCATATGTACATTCACGTGAAGCCAAAGGATAAGTAACATCGAATGTCGTCCTAGAAAAGAATAAATAGAGAGAATTGAGAATTTTTAATTAGTCTGCAGTAAGCAAGCTAATATTCAAATGAGATGAACAGAAAATATTTGAAATAATAGGAAATGAAGTTGCTTTAATTAGCTCCATAATCCGGCCGGTAAATCAACTGATTATTGCTGTCTTGATTAAGTTTCAATATATTCTGTCAAAAGTCATAGTCAACAGATTGTAACTAATGACCTGATTAAAAAGGTGCTTGGTCTGACGTAAAACATTGTGTCCAATATCACAAAATATAGTTCTTTTACTATATTTTACGGTCTTTAATTACATCAAATCATCAAATAACTCCGAAGTTTCAATATACCTGTTGAAGTCATATATATATATATATTGGAGAGGGATAAATTATCGGTCCGAAAGATATGTGACCCAACGTGACTCAACTAGACCCGCAGAGCCCAACAAGTGACAGTCCCCTTATTGGGTCCACTTATCAAGAAGTCCAACTCACTCGGACCGACACAACTTAGGCGGTCTCCGGACTCGGGGGTCCGAGTAACGGTCGCTCGGGGAAGAGTCCAAACGGCGGCCGAGCATAACCGATCGAGGGAAACTCGGGAGTCAAGAGGAAAGAAGGATGAGCGCGCTCGAACAAGGGAGAGCCCGCATTTAAGAGGTAACGTCCCCTAAACACTCTCTCTTCCCCCGTCCCCAAAAGAGAATGAACCACTATAAAGATCAAAGGAAGCCCTCCGAAAAGGTAAGCCATTCTGAGCACTCTAAGCCACCCTTATTGGTGGGGAGCAGTCTCGTGTCCACCCCCTGCCTCTTTCCCCTTCCCCTCCACAAAGAGCTCTACTACCTTGTTGACTTAGGCATCGGAAGATTTTCTCCAGAGTTATTATCATGGGCCCCCCTGATCCGTTTCCTACGTTGTAGAGTTCTAATCAAGCGTGATTACAATCAAGATCGGATGGCTCAAACTTCAATACGAGATCACGTTTCTTTAAACATATATATATATATATATATATATATATATATATATATATATATATATATATAGAGAGAGAGAGAGAGAGAGAGAGAGAGAGAGAGAGAGAGTGTCAATATATGAACCACGTAATCTATGGAGCATATATACTGAAGCATCATATCTAATGCCTATAACCATTTGTATACCGGTAGAATGCAAAGTAAAATTGCCTATCATCAGAAACTTGGTATAGGCCTTGAGATTTACCTAATGAGATATTATAAATATATTTGACTCCTATTAAAGCGGACCTGACCTATATATATATATATATATGGGAAATGTTCACATGGTGTCGGTCTCCTGATAAATTGTCATAGGGTCGACATTTGGGCTCTTAAATTCACGGGAGATGATATTCTTATAATATGTTGGCCCCATATATTTAAGGGTCCACCATGGCAACTTGTCATGGGATCGGCCCCACGTGAACATTTCCCTATATATATATGGAGATGTTCACATGGTGCCGGCCCCATGACAAATTATCATGGGGTCAGTATCTGGGCTCTTCAATCTATGGGAGATGATCTCCTTATATGTCGACTCCATATATTTAAGTGTCCAGATATCGACCCCATGATAAATTATCGTGGGATCGATCCCATGTGATGGCACTCTCCATCAAATGACCATTTAAAACATGGTCACTCTTAAGGGGGCATTAAATACACTGGTCCAGATGGAACATAATTGTTCTCCAATTGTTTGGAAGTGAAAGGACATTCGAGGGAAGTGGATTTGAAAGAGATTTTAAGTATTGGGATCTCTCGCTGATTCATTTGTGCACCTAAATGAATTCAATTTGTACTTTTGAACTACGTAAAATTTAAGTGAAATTAAGAAGCGAAATAGACCAACACAAGTGGGAGGTTGACAAATTTATGAAGAGAGAGGATTTTCTCTTAAAGTTGGTAGGACGAGTTTTTGAAAACGGTGAATAGAGTCCAATGATTAAGAGAGTACATTTAGAATAAATAGGCCTAAACACTTACAAAAAAGTTTGACAACTATCTAAAAATCAGTATATTTATATAAATTAAAATAAAGGTCTCTTTTAAATATTAACCTCATCGAATTAAATAAGATATTCCCTATTGATTTTTAGCTAGGAAATTATGTACTTTGCTGACGTGTAATCAATATAATTATTTTTTACTACTAGTTTTCAGCCATCTGGTCACATAAAATTAGCATCTTATGGCTACAAATATATCGTCACACATGATGTGTTGGTGCATCTTAAATTAATGGAGAAATAGAAATATGACAGAGGGTATATAGGGATTTTTTTAGTTTTTGATGCGGAGAAAATAAAACTTTGTTCGGCAGAATTTCTTTGCCCAATATTGTCTAACGTGATATATTTCATGTTGGATAGTTGCAAGGCACCACACTTGCGACCTACCAAGAAAAAGGCACCACACGCGCGCAAGTATATCAGCTACACGTGTTCATTTAGCCCATCGTTTTATAGACCGTCAGATCTTTCCTTTGGTTATCAAATCACCTCCCCTACTACTAAGCACCCATAAGATTCTCTCTCTCTCTCTCTCTCTCTCTCTATATATATATATATATATATATATATATACATAAACTTTATTAGGATCAAGTTAAACATAGGGATTAGCTCAACCTAACTTGAGATGGCCTCAGTTGAGCAACTATTCAATCAGAACCCATTCTCAATCAATCTTTGACGAGTCCATTTTATCCCATTTTTTTGACTTTTTTTTGGAAATTGGCCCAACTTTTGATTTGTCTAGGTCAATTAGAAGAGTTTCGTCTAAACTACGGTTCTACGAGTCGTTGATTCGCATCGGATCGAGATCTCTCAGATCCGATACCATATGTATGAGTTACATGTGACTGACTTGATCCAAGTTGCCCCCTCCCTCTTCCAAACCCCAGATCTATGGTCAGCCCTATTACAACCGATGTCCCTAACCCTGTTGGATTGACCCTCTCCTTATCGGATTGATCTTCCTCTCACTGGATTGAGCTGCTCTCTATTGATCTTCTAGGGTTCTAGGGTTTTGGTTGAAGGGTTTCCTTCACTTCGAAGATCAAATCTACTGAAAAACGACTAGACTCGTCTCGAATCAGGTCAGATCAACTTCCTCAAGTTTATATGGCGATGGATATGTCTCCAATTCGTAAAAAGTCGTCGAAAAATAACTGGATCACTACCGGCCAAAGAAGACCCGTCCCGACTCGACCGATTTAAGACGTACCATGTATCGGATTTCTCCAAATATAAAGAGATACACCAGAGTCGAGTCAAGCCGACAAATCACGATCTAAACTTGCAACCCTAATTAATCATAAGATGAAGAGGATTTGTTGGACATGAAAAGCTAGGTACAAACTGCCATCATCGTGAAGTTTGGTGGGAGGGTGCGAAGGGAAGGCGCATGTGCTGCAAGTGATCACACCGAAAACCTTGTGGCAAACAGCCATACGGGAGAAAGTAGATGAGGAAGCAACCTCCATCCGAACCCATCTAGGCATGAAAACATGGGGGGCAATTCACAGGGTTTTGTACAAACCTTGTACCCTACCCTATGGAAGTCAAAAGCAGGTCACCCCTTTTGGCTTCCTCTGGATAATCACCCCTAAGAAGCAAGGGCCATGAGACCCTACGAAAGCCTCCATCCGTGTTCACCTTGGTTGGAAGAGGGAATGGGAAAAAAAGAGGTTCACATCTCCATCAAATCCCTTTATGGGGATTTGCAACACTGACCTAAATCTGTTTTCTAATGTTCACATTCCGCGTTACATCAAAGAGGGTGCCCGGATACGTCACTGCAACACCTTTGTCATGTGGAAGTGACTCAAGATGGTGTGCCGTGTCGCAAGAATCTTATCAATTACCAAGTGCTTTGATCCCCCCCCCCCCAAAAAAAAAAAACTACCAAGTGAGCATGCACGTCTTTTTAAGTCTTCCCCTCAAGTGTGGTGAGGTGTCCTTGGTCTTAATTTACTATGAAAGTAGTGCCCATTTAGCGAAGTATATCCAATGCTTCCGTCGTGAGTATACGTCTAATTAAACTCTTAGTTCAATAAGAAAGTTAAGATGTCGGTAGTAAGCAAGGAGGGAATGGGATCGCAGTGCTTGGATGGTTAAAGTATGGAGAGTCGGGCACGACTGTATCCCTTGACGGACCGACTTCAAAGGACTTGAGCCTAAGTTTGATTTCTAACAAGTAACTGATTAGAGGTGAAGAAAAAAAAAAGGGAAAAGAAGTCTTTGAACCTTGTGTCTCTCTCTTGTCGTTATTAACGGATGAAAATAATATGAGACGTGTCTCAGTAATTCACCATCTCTCCTCGTGATTGGAAGATTATGGATTCGATTTCATTTCCTAACACGTAAAGTAGGATCACTTATCTCCGGATTATTTACGGACGTTAAGTTATTCATTAATTAACGACATCATCGTTTCCTAATTTATGAAAATTTGTGAAATGTCAATTTTGAGTTTTGGTCTCCATTCCCCTCCTCGTACCCGGCTGGTCTCAGAACACTAGACTACGGAAAAAAACTATATAGTAGCTGAAAAATAATTTTATAATATTATTTTCTAGTACACTTATTTGACATAGATTGGAGATGTCGTAAGCATTCTTCTTAGTGTAAGTGGGATAGATGCCTGAATTTTATGTCAAATTCAGCGTCTATTTTGATGTTCACAATCAGCGCCCTTTGATGTACAGATGACTCTCAATCAATTAATTACCATTTATTCTGTGGGGGCTTGGAAAGATGTATGGCGAGATGGCCTTCGATAAGATTAGAGGCAAGTGGGTAGAGAGGATATATAGCTCACGTAATGTAGGTATAGGGACGGGAAAAAGGATATATCATATATCCCAACATCTGATTACCCGATCGGCCATTTCTTAAATTTCAAAGGAAGGATAAGAATACAACTTTTTCAATGTTTTTACCATAAGAATAAGACCTGGGCCTAACTTCCAACCAGGGCCCATCTATCTTTGAGCCCGATTATTTAATCCTGTATCTGTTTCCTCTTTTGGCTCATCTTGGTGAACGTAAGTGTTATTCTTGATTCTCATTTCTCACTTGTTTATAATTTTACTTGTACCCCATAATATGCCCTATTTTCCACGCTGCACTCCTATATATTTCCCATTCCCCGCTCGCTTGTTTATTTATAAACTTTACTATCATTTTTGGTCAAAGTACGAAGTTTACTTTCATGTATTATATATATCATAGTTTGTCGACTCGGTCCGACTCGAGTTGACTCGGGCGTGTTGTATCGTATCTGAAAAAATTCGATACGGTGCAGATCGTCCCGAGTAAGGCCGAGTCGGGTCGAGTCACAAGGAGAGATAGTATATTTTTGAGAGACTCAGGTGTATTGTACCGGATCAGAGAATAACCGATCCGTTAGAGATCACCGATTCGATGAACCTTGATAAATATATATATATATATATATATGATGATCAGCTATATGTGAAATGGGCATCCTTTTGCATAGTCAGATGTGGGTGCTCATGACATGGAGAGTACTACTGCAGGTGGAGATGGATTTCAATAATCCTAGTAGCATATATATATCATTCACTGTTCGTACAACAGTTACGCGGATCAATCATAATACTAATAGAGGCCTACGCGGCTACGCATGCAAGTGTGAACGTACACCTCCCCATGCAGGTGTTTGTTAATTTGCCGCAGTGGGGCATGATGGGGACGGTGGCGAATACTTATAATAAGATTATCCTGTTGGCGGGGCACGCCGACGGTGGGCCATAAAAGGCCCCTCCCCCGCGGGCTGGGCGGCCGCAACCCGCGGAGGTATCGACGGATGGCGACGCTCGTGAAAGCCCCGCCGTGTGAGTCCACATAACTGCCGGCCGCCACGGCCGGCCTTTTCTAGAGAGCAAGCATGCATGTGGTGGCCGCCGCCCTCCTGTTGGGAGGTGACAGCTTAACCAATCCCTCACGTCTCTCTCTCTCTCTCTCTCTCTCTCTTTCTCTCTCACATCTCCTTTGTTTCTTGCGTCAGCAGGAATCCCTCCCATTCACAGACCATGGTTCATAGAACAATCCTTGTTAAGTTGTATGGTTTTCAAAAATCGGACCGGAGGCCGGTCGGACGAGGAAGGTCTCCAATCACCGTATCGAGGAATATCAATTAGCATGCTATGTATATATACGTATGTCGCTCTTGGCATGGCATGTGTTTTACGCTCTTTCCTGCTTGTTTGGTGACAGTTTCGATCATGAATGAATTCATGGTCAGTATGTTTGAAGATGATCAGGAGTATCAAATTGAAGTTATATATATTTGTCTTTCTAGATCAGATAACAACGAATGACAGAGTGTGACATGCATGTTGTGTCAGGATCAAGGTGCCATATATGCTGATCAACATTCTTCACATGCATGATCAGTTTTACAATTGGCTCAAAAATAACTAACTAATGAAAGAGTACTGGATGAATTGAATTGTTCAAGAAGTGGAACCGATCGAAGGGATGACCGGTTCCATCTTTTTTGTCGGATGTGACTGCATACTCTGCCTAGCTAGTTTGGCTTTTAATTAAAACATTGCTTTTTCAACCTCGGGTCGTCATTTGGTAGATGTTGGAATGAATTAATGACATATAATTACGACATCCTCCCAACTAAAAACATAATTATAAGGGTGCCAAAGTTGGGCATCTTTTCTTGTTCTTGAAGCTAAAAAGATAATTATAAGTTTGTTTTGTCTCCTCTCCTTTTCTAACCTGTAAGCTGGGGGATGATAATTAACAAGGGATTGGAAGGGTGCAGGTGGGGGGGGGGGGAGATAATGGACGATGCTCCCTAACTTTAGGTATCAAAGGGGGCCATCCACCACATGATGCACTCTCTTTTCATGACTGTGGGGGCAAAGGAGTTCCCTGTGTGTTTGTGTGTTCTGATCCCATCAGCAATCAGATTATGGGATCGATCTTCCTCCCCTCGTTAATTAAGAGTTCAAGAACGTTAAGGGGTAACTAGGTGGGCTCCCCTACACAACAACATTAACAAAAGTGTGAACTGCCTGCGGAGAGGGGAAAGCTCCCTGAGAGCGCCGGCATGACGTGCCAATCAATTAGTGCCCAGAGTGAAAAAACGGCGCCGGCGCCGGCGCCGGCCCGGGAGTCGGAAGATGACAAGTGTGCAGATGGGGATGGCTGAAAATTTTTAATGTGCATGTCTTGGGGGCCGGGATGATGGAACTTTCAAAGGATCAGTACTGTGTGAGGTTAGGCCATGAATTTGGCCTCCGTATTTATGGTCTATTTTTAGTCCCAATCCATATGGCAAATTGATCAACTATCAATGACATCCTGAATGGTCTTGTCTTGTTTTGTTCGAGTGGGGGAGCGATCGATAGCAATGAAAGAAAAACAAACATGTAGTTATATTAAATCTCCCTGTATATGTATTTGTTCACATCTGTGTGTGCATGTGCATGTGTACTCTTTTCTCTGTTTGTTCCTGATTATGTCTCTTACCCAAAACTAAAAGCAACAACGACCAAAAAACAAAAAGAAATCCCAACCTCAAAATTAGAGAGAACATCAGATAGCCTGGCCATGATTTTCAAGTACACATCCATACGTTTCAGAAACCAATAGAATTCCTACATGATCAATCCTTACATGCATTAAATAGTGTAACTAATAAAATATGTATAGCGTTTTTTGCATGAATAATTCCAATAGATTGCTTTTTTACGTAAAAAGGTCTCTTGAAATTATAATTACAAGCATATTCTTCTTAGTGGAGAAAAACATCAACAAATTAAGGACAATTGCCTAAAGTATAGATGGCAGAGGGGGTATTTAATTATATAATTAAAAACTGCTTTCGTGACATTTATCTAAACTATGCTAGAGGCCGGGGTATTTATATATGTGATTAACAAGGCATTTATAATATATTTCTCTTTAAGAAGGGTATTCATTCAGTTATGATTTTAAGAGATATTTTCATGAAAATAAAATTTATTAGAGTTATTCATGTAACGATCACTAATATATATATATATTTTCATGCTTATGTGACAAAGTATTAAAGAGCAAATGTCTGTGTAAACTATATATATATATACATATCCATGGTAACACCCGCCAATTGCTGTCACTTTTCTTCAAAATCGTACTCCTTTTTTGTAATTATGTTGTACTTTTAGCCTTGTTCACTGATTAAAAATTATAATGCAGCAATATTAGGTAAGTGTGAAGTATACTTTTTTTGACCTGATAATTAATTAGAACTATACCTAATTATTTTCGGTTTTGAACTCACAATCTCCCAGTCATAAAGGAGCAACCTTATTGTTGTAACGAGACTTCACCACTAATTGTATGATCTTGTGGGCCACTTTGATAACATGTTACGATAAATTATCTGAGGTGGGTCCGGGTGAGTTATTATTTAGATTATCTCTTTTTGAGTTTGATAATTTGATCTTACTCTGAGAATAACTCATTCCATGTGAAATGGTAGAATGAGTTATTCCTAGAATAAAGATCTTAATTTTAACCGACCTAAGATAACTTAACCCTATTATCCAATTCAGTTAAAGGTGAGTAGACGGAATAACTCATCTTATTCGCCCTTATTATGTTATCAAAGTCGCCAACGTCTCTATATATAAAAGGCGAGAACAAGGTTGCATGGCCCTCCTTGGGTTCTACAATGTCAAGGAATCTCTTCACACTAAATTGGCCTTTGATATAACATTATGCTTGAACATGACATATTTTATATTATTTAATGTATATCATATAGCTATTAAATCTTATCACAAGAATATAATATACTCTTCAGTAGATGAAGTATAAACATGCATTGATCATGTGATATTCCTTCCTTCGGCCTACAGCTCACCATGTGTTTTGGATCTCCTTTATAAAGTGCACATGCATCACAGGTTTAATCGAGGATCCTTTACAGAACAAATTAAGTATCCCTTCAGATGTCAATACACGGTCTGTACGTGTAATGACTTCCCTGCAAGGATCCGAGCTTCAAAGGATGTCCTATATATGAAGACGTACAAACCACTCGTAAAGTCATGCAGAGAAATGCCTTGTTAGGGAGAAAAAAATTGTTGAACCAGTTCAAACTTGAACAATAATTAAAAACCATGATTAGTGGGTACTCCATTTTTTTCTCTTAAAAGTTCAAATTAACTAGGTGACCCGATCGATACCAATCTATCTTGAACCATCTATCCATTTTCTGTCATCATTTTTCTTTAAAATTTAATTAACTTGCATGTTTGATGTGACTGAGCCATCTTGGAGTCTTAAAATTAGGGAAGAATGAGTTCTCTGCACTCTCTTTTGTTTAACAAACCCGGCGTCCACCTTTTTATTTTTTTCTTAAATTAAATAAAAATTTTATTAAAAGAAGTGAAAAGATTAAGAAAATAAAATCTGGAACGTACAGCGGCATGGGTTTCTAGAAGGTGAAGGCACCTGGCTAAGATTAATTAGACGCCATCTGAGTGCTCGTAGCAACCTCTTGATCATAAAAGCGCGGATTCATATCATAATTGCAGTGATATCACTCACGGTCCTGGAGGTAGCCACGTAAAGCTACGTGAGTTAATTATCAACCTACTGACTGGCTGCAATGTATGCATCCACGCATGTGTTTGTTAATTTGACGCAGTGAAAAACATGATCATGATTCATGAGGAGGACGCTGGTGAGCAGCGTGTGTTGTATCCAAGGCAGCACTCATGTGGGTTAGGCCGTTTGGCACATCCCATGGCAGCCGCCGGCCGGTGGCGACGGACAGCGACGGGAATGCTGTGCTGTGTAAGGTCCACCCAATGGGCGGCAGCTGCCGCCTCCGCCAGCCGTCACCGGAGAAGAAAGATCTCGGTTTCGTGGAAATTGGGAGGAGACAGCAAACACAGTCCTTCACGTCTCTGTTGCCTTTATCCCTTTCCATGTTCCTCACAGACTTTCAAAGCTTGAACTCCTTCCACTCACATCTCCATGCCTGACTCGGGTTGGTCAGTGACGACGGTTGGAGGAGGCTTTCACGTCTCTCTCTCTCTCTCTCTCTCTCTCTCTCTCTCTCTAGATTAGAAATCAGGGTGGATCAAGATGCCATTACATTGGGTTCATCAAAGAGACGAGCTCTACTTTGTCGATGATTTGAAGGGTGGAAAGTAGGGGGTTTAAAGTGTGGCATCTTTTCTTTTTTTCACCTCTAAGCCAAAGGATTAAGTACAGCTTAGCTTGTCTCCTCTTCTCCTTTTCAACTTTTGTGGGGGTATTATAATTAGAGTTAAAAGAGAGATGCTCTGTCAAGTAACACCATGATTATGTTTGCCCCCCTTTGATTGGGCTTTTTTTTTAAAAAAAAAAAATTGTTGTTGATGTGTGTGGAGATAATAGCTCAGCTTTAGAACGGCTATCCATCACATCACTCTATCTTCAAGACTTTTGTTGGGGTCCCCATTTCCAGGTCTTAGAAGCAACTTCCCCTCCCCCCCCATCACATCCCCCACCTCCACCTCAACCTCTCCTATCACGGGGAGGTTTGCATCAGATTGTGGAATCTTGCTACCCTCATTAGTGCTTTAAAGTAAAGAGGAAGGTAGGTTTAGTTGCACAACACAAACGGAGTGAAAACAGTGTGGCCCTGATGCCCCCCCCCCCCCTCCCCCTCCCATGTGGGGAATCCTCAATAATTAAGCACCTCCAGGTGGCGTGAGAGCATCGGCGCCCGATGACGATGAGCCTTGAAGCTAGGACTCATGAGATGGGCAAGTGTTCGTGCAAATAGGCAGTTATACAGAAATTTCTCATGATGTGTGATGGCGGTGGGAAGGGGGTTTTTTTTTGCCAAGTGGAGAACGTTAACTGAGGCATTTGTGGTTGTCTACTTTTGCTTCAGTCTCAATCCGGTGGGTCTTCCTGGATGGTCACCTCCATTGTCCATCTGTTAGGATTTCATGATCTTTGGTTTTGGTCTTTGTTCCTTTCAGTTTGAAAAGAGGGAGAGCGCAATCAACAAGCACCAGGAGATGCGGATGCCCACACACAGTAGTCCAACGAGGTCAAAGGGATAGAACTGTGTGCCTTACCTTACACAGTTCCAATAATTGATTAGTTTAAGCAACAAAAACGGCCCAAGACAAAATGAGAGAGCAGGCATGGGTCTCCCGTTGAAACCCATAGATATACTCTAGTAGCTCGAGAATGGCTCCACCTTGGAAGCTGATCCTCTTTTATAAGTTTATACAAGTTGGGTCTTTGTTTACGGGGGAAAATTAGCGTGTTTGCCCAAGATTCCTTCCACAGGACAGATGTAGTCGAAGAGTCCCAGTAGAATACGTTGAGACTCTGTGGAGAGTAGGAAAGACACGTCGGCGACTCGAAATGCGACGGAGATTTGACAAAAGAACCACAAAATATCACCACAGAGGATGTCAAAAATATTTATAAATTCGATTATCTGAATCACTCGACTCGTGACACGTCAATAATATTTGAATAAACTGATATAGATTCGAATTCAGATATATTTAAAATATCCGTTTCGTATTCAGATAGGATATGAATTTAGTGCACCCGAATTCATATTCGATCTGAACCCGTTCTTAATAACTCACTGTGCATGTTAAACCTGTCATTTTAGCATGAACTCAGATCTTTGCTCTCCTTGTTGGGTTTGTGAGTTTGACATTCTTGTTAAACTTATAAGAACATTTTTATAACATATACAAATTACTTTGATAAGAAAATTATTAACCGAATTTCTCTTTTTTCACATCTCATAAATCTCACGTCCCTTTAGACGTGGACATAGACTTATGTTTTATAGACGGATATAGATATCCGCGGATATATCTATACTTGTAACGGATGTATCCATATCTATATCCGTGAAAATAATAAGATATTATCTAGATATGTTATTTATAAAAATTTCACGAATAAAGTATGGTATTAATTTACCCTAGTTAGATCCAATCCATTTACATCTCTACTACATATTAGAGTAGGTTTTCCATGAAAGGCCAGTTTGGATGCTGAGAAATGAAGGGCCGTGGAGAGTGGACATGGTCTTCTTAGTGGGCCGACAGATTGGCCCAAAAGGCCTCAAGTTACACGTCCCAATGTAATGGGCTTCTCTCTTGATCATCGCCATCGCCGGGTTAACTCTTGGATCTCTCCCTATCTTCAAATAATAATACAGACTGCACCGCATGCAGTGCAGTCCGCCTTTTATATGTTATTTATAGATAGATCAGTTCCTATTCGACATTATATGTTTGTACCATCTGCTTTTTGATTTGACGGCTGAAACTAAAATGGACATCTAAATGAGCCCAAAGTGACCGGCCCATTATTTTGAGCAGGAAGAGTTGCAACATCTTCTTTTTTTATTTTGAGATTTTTATAAATAAATTATTGTTAAAAGTAAATTTGTAAAAAAATATTTTTAAAAATATATTAACATGTATACATATCATTACGTAAAATTAAATAGTATATAAATGTCATGTAAAATCATCTAAGTGTGATTTTTTTTTTATGTTTTTGACAAAAAAATGATATGCATGTAAATAAAACTAATATATTTATACAATATAATTTTACGAGTGATATACTTGCTAATAAATTTTCAGCAATAATTATTTTATAAATTTATATTTAATAATAATTTATTTGTAATTTTTATTTTTTACAATTGTCGGACCAAAGATAAGATTACATGTATGGATGGAGGTTGGATTGATATAGACTTGATTTTTTTTTCCGATTTTTTTTAGACTACACACATGCTTTGTCGCAAGTCTGACTCGTCTTCAAATACTAAAATTATTATTCGGTTTAAACCAATAAGATTAAGGTTTGATAAGTATGCTCTTCATCTCTGGGCAAGATTATATTTTGCTGGGAGATTGATGTTTTCATCAAAACCTCGAGCACGAAAGCCAATCAAGGCTGCTGGACTTTGCGGATTTACAAAGACATTACATTTTCATTATGTTGAACATATATAGTTAAGATGAGCTGTGGAGATTAATTAAGTGAAAGTGACAAGATAAGAAAGAAATATATGGAGTTAGACTCAAGAGCATGTTCTGATATCATGTTAAAATTCACAAAACCCATTCTTTAGATATGCAGATTCAAGGTCATAAGTACATGAACCACAACCCATTTAACTGATACGAGACTATTATCCAAGAACTATGTCCAAATTCTAACCATATGTGGTGTAATCCAGGAGAAGTGGTCAAACAAGTGATAGAGCACTTGAATTTACAATAAAATGTGTCTTAGCTCACGTAAAGGCAAGAGCTGATTAATAAACTGCCGTTATTAATCCAACGTAAGGGGATCAAAGGTAGAAAGAGCACGAGCGCACTTGGATGCATGGGCTGTTCTAAGAGAAGTGGTTCGATGTAAGGGATTGGGTATGAGATGACTGACTGACCTGAACAAAGCAGTTCCGTTGAAGCAAATCGTTGGAGAAGTATTGAGAAGAAGGGCACCAACTGATGGATCAAGTGGAGGCAAAGAATTGGAAGCACGGAGAGTTACATGTGCTCTTAATATATATATAAATAAAATTTTACATTAAGTGACTAGAGTATAAAAAGATAATGAACATTGTATCAATATGACAAGTTATAACTTTTGTTGACAAAGTGATAATTCTACGTATTATTTACATAGCAATGACTTCGAAACACGGACAGATTAGAGAGAATCATTTATATATATATATATATATATATATATATATATATATATATATATAAACCAGGTAGATGAGAAACCAATTCTACAATTTGCAAACCATATGCAAGAAAAGAGTACACAATACGGCAGTGAGAAATCTCGACATGCCATTACATTACGAGCTCATAATCCTGTTTCCATGCACGCCAGTCCCTTCTATGCCTTCTATCAGTTTGCCACTTGCCAACCAACTTCACTCATGAATTGAGAGATGGGAAATCCCCACTAGATGGGGGAGACTACTCCACAGCACTTCACTTGCGGATCCCCAAGAAATCGAGTGCATAGATATTCTTGATATGGGCTGTTTGGACCATTGAAATCCGACAAATGTGAGGAACTTGGGGGGGAGGGGGGGGGGTGCAAACATGACACAACATCACTGTTAGGAATCAGTAAGTTCTTTCAGCATTTTGGTGGTTGTATATATAGTCCTTTGCATGTGCGTGTAGAGGTTGTGGATGTTTTGAATGAGTCATTTCTCTCTCTACTTTTTAAAACAACTCCTTTGTGGAGACACCTTGAAAGAAAAGGCCCGTGGGCCAGCCCACTCCCTTACTTAATTTCGGCCTGGTCCCTGAAACTCCCGGCCCAGCCCATCTTCAAGCGTCATCAGGTCCAGCCCAGTCAATAGAAAAGCGTCGCCGGTGGTGAGGGGATTCCTATGTCTTCAAGTACATAGGCGTCTATTTTCTCCTTCATTATGTATCCCACCGACAGTGCCATTTGAAATCCTAAATTTTTTTTTCATTTTTTTTAGGTGGAGCCCCCGAGCTCTCATTTTTTTTTTCAAGCTCTCGTTTAACTTGGGGTCCACGTACGGCCCCCCAAAAAATGATGTGAACAGTGCAAATTTGGTGTAAGGTAATTAGATATTTGGTCCACGCCAAGATAAAGTGACATGGATCTCATGTCACAATTTTTTTTAAAAAAAATATTGACTGCACCAAATGCCGTGCATCAAATGTTACTCTTTGAAATCTTGCATATTGATTCTACGGAATTTTGGATGTTGGCTCATGTAACATTTATAGGGCTCATTCAGCTCATTCAATTCAGACTGAGGAAAAATAATTGAGAGTAGAATAATTTGCATCTGATAAGATTAGATTATGGGGAAATCTTCAATGAGATTAGAAGATAGCTTTCAGGGGATTCTTGCATTTGCACTTGTACATATATCATTAAAAATGCTAATATTATGTGAAAGATCGAATACTAATATTTTTGCACCATTTTGTGTGTGCACAAAACATGTCCAAAAGGAGCATTCTGTGGTACTCTTTTTGCAAACTACTAGCATTTTTCATTATATGTGGGCAAATAAAAATTAATACAGCATTGATAAATATGTAATTATCTTTTCTGACACTAGCTAGTTCATATGCAAAAATCTTTAGTCTTTACATGTGCATTTCATTTATATCGGGAATCAAATACAATAAAAGTGAAAGATAATATTTAAAGTTAAGATTTTATTGATATGCAATATTGGTTTCTATTTGTTTGGATATTTGTCCATATTTATCCTTGAATTGTTGGATATGTTTATTTTGTTAAATTCACACTCTCAAATACGAAAGAGCTCACACCTCAGTATGATCAATCGACCCACCTTTAGCGATTGGTGTGTTTGAGTTCTTTCTTCATTCTCTCTAGCAAAACGAGAGCTGGACTAAATGGGCCAGCTATGCCCCCGCCACTGGGCTTTTGTTGGGTTTCGCGTCTCCAGGTGATGTCGCAATTGGCTCCGACACAGAGGTGGAGCCCACACGAAGTCCGAATAATAATGAAGGGAGATAAAGAGAATATAAAGTGAGTATGTTTGGATAGATTCGGATTAGGTGGTCAAGGTGATCTGCTCAGTGTGAAAAAAATGACTGAAAACTAATACATAGATATAATAAATAAGTTGGTCAACTATGTGAGTTTCTTTACTTCAACCTTTTTTACACGTTTAACATCTTATTAAAATGCTGAGCATGCATTCACATGATCAATATTTTTCTCAACCAGTAATTGATGATTTGTAATGTTACTTATCTATAGATGATTTCTAACCTATGATGGGATGGAAAGGAGACTTACAGGTGCAGATTACTCTTAGAACCTTAGATGCTAGTTTGTGCATGGGAATCTTGTCATAAGAGCATGTTTGTTTTTAAAAGTACGTATTAGTATGTGGATAGAAACTATATAGGGCTTCCAACGGATACCATATATTTATTATTCTGATTAATTTCCGAATCAGATAATGGATACAGAAATTTGATAAAGTCCATCCGATAAATTTAAGGGTCTATGAATTTGAGTTTTAGATCGTTGGATGAGATTCTTTCCACATCCAATTTAAGGGTCTATAAATTTACGTGTGGATTGTGGGATTTTTATTACTTATATTATTTGCGGTGTGATTTTATCTTTTTTTTTTTGACTTCTTTCAAATGGCAATCTATATGTTTTCTAAGTTTACAATTTACTTTAATAGTTGTAATGACACTTAGACTAGTTTACAATTTTTTACACTATATAGATTATATAGATTTATATAATCTAGAGATTTAAATTTAGTCAAGTAGATAAGATAGCAAATGGATAGAAGCAAAAACTTCAGTTTCTACTTACATTTTCTAACTCAGAAGGGAAAATAGATGCGGAATCAAAACACTCACTTTCATTTACCTTTTCATGTCCGATAATTCTTATTGGGTCAAATAGATAAGATAACAAATGGGTTGATGCAAAACTTCCGTTTCTACTTCCAT
Source organism: Amorphophallus konjac (assembly GCA_022559845.1). Taxonomy (NCBI): domain Eukaryota; kingdom Viridiplantae; phylum Streptophyta; class Magnoliopsida; order Alismatales; family Araceae; genus Amorphophallus; species Amorphophallus konjac. Next base: position 16,624,540 of record CM040127.1, on the reverse strand, counting down.
TTTCTAATTCAGAAGTGGAAATAGATGCGGAATCAAAACACTCACTTTCATTTACCTTTTCATCTTTGATAATTCTTATTGGGTCAAGTAGATAAGATAGCAAATGGATAGAAGCAAAAACGGAAGGAAATAGATGCGGAATCAAAACGCTCACTTTCATTTACCTTTTCATCTCCGATGATTCTTATTGGGTCAAGTAGATAAGATAACAAATGGATAGAAGCAAAAATTTCCGTTTCTATTTCTATTTTCTAATTCAGAAGTGGAAATAGATGCAGAATCAAAACACTCACTTTCATTTACATTTTCATCTTCGATAATTCTTATTGGGAATAAAAACAGAAGATGTCATTTTTATTTCTGTCTCAGACCTGTACGTGATGGCAACCTAAATAGATCGAGACTCTTAATTAGTTTGTGAGCCAAGTGATCAGAACGGACTTGGACGTAAAAAAGAAAGAGAGGGATGGGGTTTCTCTCGCTTTTGGCATAGCAGGCCTCTTTATAAAAACGTTACGAACGTTTCCTGTGATCTTCTTTCTAGTGCTCTTATATATATATATATATATGTGTGTGTGTGGGTCTTGGTCTTGTACGTCGATACTGGCCGGTCATGCAATAAGGAATGTATGTGCTTCATTCATAATAAGGCGACGAGCTTAATTAGTAATATCATGATCATTTGTCCATGCGAGATTAAGTCGGTGTTTATAACTCATCGTTCAACTACAAGATTGTTAATTGCTTAATGATATATATCATGATCGTCTAAACCAATTGATTGCAAAACATGTGCACGATAAGACGTACGTTTCATGCATGTAATTAATCAATTAGACACAGGAGCGCATATATAGAGAGATGTGCTGATGACGATGGAATGTGCCGGTGGATGTCTAATTTGATGAAGCTAGCGGATCTCAAACTAATCAACATGAACATCCTTCTTCAATCAGATCCATATAAAATTTTCGATGATCAAATTAAATAATAATTCACCATACATGAATAAGAGAAGCATCCATCCGTGGGAACGATCGAGGATGTGCAATCGTATATATATATGTTGCTTGGTGGGTGCGTCGAAGCAGAGGCAGGGGCCAGGCTGCAGGTGCGTGTGCAGCCCCCTGCCAGTACGTACGTTGCATGTGTCGCCATTTATGCATGCAACACAGTATTCTCCACTAGCTGTTACAGTCCAACTTAATTTGTTATCATGTTCTTATATATATATATTCGCAGTCAAATCACCAGTAGCTCTCCAACATCTCCCACCTCCTCTCCACACGTCTCCCATCTCCCCCTGTTTTGGCTTCTCTGATCTGCCTCTTCTCCTTCCTTCCTCTTATCATCTTTTGAGTGTTTTGGGCAGTTGGCCTTATCCACTTACTCATTTTTCTCTTGGAGCAAGGATGCATGCACACTAGTGATCACCTCCTTTTAACTGTGGGCATTATTCCCCCCTTTCTTTACAGACATCCAAACAGCAAGGACACACCAGTTGGACATTAACCAGATTGGGATGACAGTCGACTTTCCAGTAACTTGCCTGTTAATATATATATATATATATATATATATAGGGCCCTCAATATGACCTGACCTTCTGACGCTCCCCCTCAAATGGGGCAGATAGATGGTCAAACCGTGGCCGGGCAGTCAGCAGCAAATTAAATGCCCCAACTGCCCCCCGCCCTTTTTCTTTTCCCTTCTCCCTCCTTTTGGTGGCTGCGACAGAGAGCATGCATGATAAAGACATCATTTTGGCAAATATAATACAACAAAGAGACAGCAATTTGCAGGCTTCTGGACTAATTAAGGAGTGAACGAATAAGGAAGAAATAATGTTTCTTTAACAAGAGTGCTGATCAAGAGCCTGATTTAGCTGACCCCCGGTGCATGGTTGATCGACACAATCAGAACCCTGCGCCCTGTATACATGTTAGCATGACCCGTGTGGGGGCTGATGTAAGCAATTCAGCCACGCCCACGTCGATCTCAGCTAGGTTATCCATATCCCATCATTTCGGCCACAAAAAATGGGTAGGGTCACTAGGGTTTTGCCTTCTTAACGTAGGGGCTCGGTATGCATGATCTCACTCGTCGCCTTCCTACTAGTTAAAAACTCATAATTCGGCTTTGGAAGATATCCATACTGTTAAAATTTACATAATTATGGTGTTGAGATATAAAGTCTACAATTTTAACATTTCCTCTCACGGTCAAGATGAGTCGTCAAAATTAATTGAGTGGAGGTGACAAGACAGGAAAGATATGAGTGTTGAAATTTTGACATAGTCTCTGAGCAATAGTCCCGTATTGATTAAATGAGTTGTGGTTCATGTGTTTATGACCCTGGGCCTTTGTATCTCAACATTGTAATTTTGTAGATTCAACATGGTATTAGAGCAGGACAAATGACCCAACTCTATCTTACCACCTCCACCTAATTAATGTCCACGGCCCATCTTGGTCGTGAGGGGAAATGTTGGAATTTGAGCATAGTCATTGGGCAATAGTTGTATCTCAACACCGTGATTTTGTAGATTCAACAATAAAGTTTGATCCAAAATTATATTATAATACTACGCTGAAATATGAGTTATGGCTCATGTTTATGACCTTGGGTCTTTGTATCTCAACACCGCGATTTTTGATCCAAAATTATATTATAATACTACGCTGAAATATGAGTTACGGCTCGTGCTTATGACCTTGGGTCTTTGTATCTCAACACCGCGATTTTGTGGAGTCATAAGCACGTGAATCACAGTCAATTAACCGATATAAGACTATTGCCCCAAAATTATGTCTAAATTCCTACACACATTTAATTGGAGCTGAGACGTCGCTAACTCCCATATGGACAGGGAAACCTTTCCTACTGGCCCACAACCATGGATTCATGGGACGCAAAGAACCAGCCTAGCTAGAAGTCTTCAGCTGACGAGTTTGTATTAATTTGTTTGACCACCCCCTCGTTCCCTTAAAATTCCTCTCTACTTTGCTTGGTAATGCTAACAAGATACGCCATTTTTGCTACCCAAAAATACCACTTTGTACACCTAGGTCATGAGCAAGGTTCAAACCTCATTGAGGGACACAGTTTTTTTTAAAGATTATATATAGAAAGACTGTTGTAATACACAGTTAGCAGAGTAAGACTTCCCACCAAAACAAAAGATGCATCTTTCTTCTCCACATCTTAATTATTCTTCTTCTTCTTTGTCCTCCTTGAGTTGACACGGGAACTTAACGAGTTATCAAGGATGCCTATTAATTAAGAAGATACACATTGGCGCAGGGTCGACGTCAAGACACTACCCACTTTCCTATTACCACGTCGCCATAAGAGAAGGGGGGGGGGGGGGAGGAACGTGCAGAAGAGGAAAAGAGACGGGGGTGTGAAAACAAGAGAGGTGGACTAGATAGAGTGTCATTTAATTCGCTCCATTATAATTAAGAAGACTCCACACCTATGGCACTACGTACGTACCCTCCTTTCTGGCCGAGTCATCAGTCATGCTGCCATGCTGCTGGAGCCGCAAGAGTACGTACGTAGGTAGCTTCCCTCCATATAGACCCGTATATACACTTCGAAAAAAAATCTAATTAAGATGGCAATTCTTGGAAATGGATGTGTATCATAGTTGGCCAATAATAAGATTTCATGATCATGACCATACTCCATCACCGAAGTATCTAACAAGCCAGTACTGGTGTACACTTCTGCCCTCACTACGTACTGACAGCTCATCCGTCTTCTCTGCTGGTATGATATCTCAAGGGCTTTTCCCTGTTGGATCATCAGGAAGACGTACATGCGTGGTCAATTAGTTTGAATCTTATACATCTGTCTACGTACAGCAAATTGCAGACCGAAGGGACCTCCTTCAACAGCCGGAGAGGGCATCCATTAATGAATGGCACCCCGGCATGTTCTTTGTATGTAGGTGTGGGTGGTGAGCATCTCTTTGTTACATATTTTGTAATATTAAAATTTCAAGATAGGTGATGCATTCCTGATGGGACGGTCATCGATCGATTGGTGGACTCCATGCCCCACGTGTGGCCCAGATGGAGAACATGTGGATGGAGCCCGCTGGAATAGTTTCCTTTGGGCCCCTAATAAGCTAGCAAAGAGGGCAAGTTACTTAGTGACCCCAGTATATGTGTGGCCCTCCAACTTGAATTAATCACCGTGTCCTTTCTTTATCATATAGCGATGTCTGATATCTTGTTATAGTTTATTTATTTATTTATTTTAATTTTAGTTGCATGACCTCGTGGCTAGAGACCAGAGGGATACGGGGAGAGGAATGGGAGAATCGGAGTTCGAAGTGTTGGTGCTTCACAATTTTTCATAATCTGAGAGCGGGTGATCTCGCTAACTAATAATCTGACGTTCGCAAATTAACCTGAGGACGTGTGATCTAGCTCCACATGTTGAGGAGCGAAATCGAACCCATGTTCTCTACATTGTGGGTGGAGGGTGGTGAACCACGGAGAGGCATGTCTCGGATTCAAACTTCTTCTAATTTATTAACCGCACTCAATGCAGCGTGCCACATTTGGATCCTAACCAATACACTTGCATGGTCTCAACGACTTTGTGATCATCTTGCTCACATCTGTTTTAATGATATTAATATATGTTATCAACAGATAGCTAGCTTCTAGCTAGATTTCATTATTAATGGAGCCCTACCAATGGAGGGCAATGGACTTTGTGGGTGGGATAGGTTCCACGTCTTCCCACACCCCACGCCTCCTCCTCCATTGGACTTCTACCACTACCAAAATAAAATGGTCGGGAAATAAGCTAACAGAGACAATTGTACTTAGTTGTCTCCTTCCCAACATTGGCATGGTAGCAGGTGGGGGATCATTTTGATGGGGATATTCTTGACAAAAATCTCCAATTAGAAAATGGAAAGATTGCCTAATTGCAGCTTAAACAAAGCCCACTCAGATTAAATAATTGGGGTTTTTTCAGGGCAGCATTCCCTTTTTGGGAAACAATAATATTGCTGGTATCAATTGTTTCTCTCTCCATTTTCATGATTCTTCTTAAAGAGAGGACAGCCATGCATGCATGTTTGATGCACAATGGGCATCTTTTGGCTGGCAAAACACATGCATTGGAAGGAGACATCAGACATTGTTAACAATATTATGACTGATGGAATGTTTCATTTTAGATGATTATAGATCTTGAGAGTTGAAGATGTATGGCTAATTAAGTGGAAGTATGTGGGCTGATACCCAAAGGTACAACCGCGTTTAATTTTTAAAGGTTATTTTGAACTGTGGTTTGCCAACTTGTTCCTTGTTCATGCCCAATTGAATCAACTCGATTTTTAAGCTTTGCAAGCCTCGAGTTGGTTGATATATTTATGATCCGGAACAAATTCACTTCCCGGGCACGATGAGTCAAGAATTTGAGTCAGGATTTGATACCAACTTGGTCAATCTTGCTTTCCATCCTGTTCTTCTCCCATCTTCTTGATCTAGCACAAATTCAGTGATGTACATTTAACAGAACATATCAAGAGTCAGGTTTATGATCAGTTTTCTTGCAATAATTGGAGATTTTTCATGGTGGGACAACGCTAGGAAGAATTGTATTCATCCAATTCTTAGGAGCATGAATGAATTTAATATATTGTGAAGCAAATTAATTCTCCTCCCTAAACATTTCATTACATTCCCACTGTACAAATGGTCAAGTAGACAAGTACGTACTCTGAGTACTTTGACTCCAAAGGTCGAGACATCCAATGCTAATGGCTTCTAGCCAGCCATTGATCTCATTGATAAAACTACACTTTGACATCTTTAACTTTAGATGCATGCACTAATCTAGGTAGGGGTTTTTCAGAACTGCCCTCTTTACAAATTTATTTATAGAATTTTCTATTCATGTTATTTTTAATAACCAGCTTGCTACATCACAATATTTGCAAAAATGATGTTACTACCACCAACTGTCACCATTCTGCTAAATTTCTTATTTAACCTTAATTAGCCCTTAGCCAAATTTGAATAAGGACTAAAATACCCCTAATGTATAGCAAACTCTTTCTCTCTCGTCGTATATCTGTCTCTTTATCTCTCTTTCTCTCTCTTTGATATAATATGTTGATCAAATAACATTTTTTATAAGGGTACTTTCATCCAAGTCTTATTATATATATATATTGAGTGTTAAATAATTATATTGATAAATGAAGAGAAGAACGGAGGGCAATAAACCACGTGCAAGGACATGGGGGCAAAGGCCAGATGATGGATAAGACTTAATTCACAGCATGATGGTGTGGACACCGAAAATTGCACATCCGAATGTCATGCTCGGCCCAGCATCAACAACAGCGCCGAGTGAAGAAACCCCGGAGAAATCAAACACAAAAGGCCCCACAGCCCATGGGCCCCAAAGGAAATCAAACGGGCCATGACTCGTGCTCGCAACGGGCTCAGAGCGGGCCCCATATACACACCCCGTGGGGAGCCCTTCAGCGGCACGCCTAGCCCCCAAGGGGCCTCAACGGCACGCCCTGATGGAGCTTCAGCGGCACGCCCTCAGGGCTTCAGTGGCACACCCATTGGGGCCTTCAGCGGCACGCCCTCAGGGCTTCAGCGGCACGCCCTCAGCAGGCTTCAGCGGCACGCCCTCAGCAGGCATCAGCGGCACAGCCCCAGGGGCTTCAGCGGCACGCCCTCAGCAGGCCTCAGCGGCACGCCCTTTAGGGGCTTCAACGGCACGCCGTTTTGGCTTCCCCACGGCACGCATTTTCAACTCTCCAGCGGCACAGCGGTGAAGCTTTTCAACGTCAATGCGACGTGAAGCCCATGCCCTATACATCCTTGGCGCGCAGTGGAGCCGTCTGAGGTGGCAGCTGATCGTTGGGCCACATAGCCTACCCCACTGACACCCAGGACGGGGCAGGTGAACCGTCATCATCACAAGCCATTTCCCGCCTTCGATGGCCGTGGCCAAAGCCCCGGCTGCTGGGGAGTATAAAAGACTCCGGTTTTTGACAGAAGGGGGGATCCCAGACAGACGGACGCACGGAAAGGAAGAGAAGAAAGAAGAGAAGAAGAAGAGCTCTGGCGTGAGCCTCCTCCGACGACCGCCGGGCAGAAGCGAGAGTAAGAGAGGGGGGCTTGATGTAATAGGAAAAAGGGGGAAAAGTAGGGGGACGGGGGTCTCTGTCCCGATTCCCCAATACCTCTTTCTCTTCTGCATTTTGTTCTTCTCCGTCCCGTTCTTGCTTTCTTCTTTGGAGTCTTCCTCCTCGTCTAAAGCCCCGTCTTGGGCACCCCTTTTTTTGTAATATGTATGTAGGGCCATGGCCTTTGCCCCCCCCCCCCCCCCTGAATGAAAAACCACCCTTCTTGGGCCTTTCCTGTCTGTTTCCATTGGTTGGCTCCCGCCTTCATAATGCATGGTGTTTCGTTCACTTTCTCTTCTACGGCATTTTTGGAGTCTATGTGGTGATGTGATCCTTCCCCTATGATCCTTAGTCTCCTGGGTTCTTTGGCCCCCCCCCCCCACGGGAGGGAGAGACCCTTACTTTCTTCCCGATTACCCAGTTACCAATAGACCACTCCCGGCCTTGAAGCCCCCCCCTCTTTTCTTCTTCTTTTCCTGAACAGCCATCAAGCCTCCCAGCCCATACATTCAGCTCTTTCAAACCTCCAGCGATACACCTTTCGGCCTTCGGCCGGCACACCCTTCTGGGCCCTCAGCGGCACACCCTTCTGAGCCCTCAGCGGCACACCCTTATGGGCCCTCAGCGGCACATCCTTTTCAGCCCTCAGCGGCACACTCTCCAGGCCCCTCGGCGGCACACTCCCTGGCCAGCCCCAGTCCACATTATATGCCCTTAGAGGCCTTCAGTATGTTGTTCTCCTTCGCGTTTTCCGAGGCTCTATAAAGGTGTTGCTCCTTTGGGGGCCCACCTCCAGTTGTCGGGTTCCGCCACCCCATGTGGGCGCGTTCCCTGTATCTCCCTTACGCCCCGGGTCAAGGGGAGATGCTGCCGAATTTTTGTGAAGAAATAACAAAACATTAAAAGAGGCAAAAGGAGGCAACAAACGAGCAGGGTAATTAATGAAATCTTCCAACTCATCAAACCACTGCCGGCACCACAACGAGAACTGAACCGAACCAATTAACCACCCGGCAGCCCGAACGTCCGACCCGCAAGAAAGAGACCGAATCGAATAAAGAGAACGAACAAAGGGAGGAATTTTATATAAAACTGCACGAAAGTTAAGATAAGAAGAAAAGAAAAGCCTCAAAACAAATAACCGAAAACTGATCGAACCCCCACTGTCACGCCCCGATTGGCCCTTCGCCGGTACGCCGCTCCCACTGGCCCTTAGCGGCACGCTTCTATTGGCCTTCAGCGGCACGCTCCCATTGGCCTTCAGCGGCACACTTCTCTTGGCCCCCCTTTCAGCGGCACGCTCCCTCCCTTCGCCGGTACACCCTCAGACACAGTCTCAGCGGGATCCAACGTACAGACTTTGGGCTTGGCGACGTATAGACTTCGAGCTGCAATCAAAGAGGCAATGTACAGACTTCATGCTGCAGTGTATAGACTTGGGGCTGGCCGACGTATAGACTTGGCCAATGTATAGACTTTGGGCCAGCCAATGTACAGACTTCATGTTGCAGTGTTAGAGTGTATAGACTTGGGGCTGGCCGACGTATAGACTTGGCCAATGTACAGACTTTGGGCCAGCCAATGTACAGACTTTGGGCCCGCCAATGTACAGACTCCACGTTACAACGTACAGACTTTGGGCTTGGCAACGTATAGACTTCGAGCTGCAGTCAAAGGGTCAATGTATAGACTTCACGTTCCAACGTATAGACTTGGGCCAGCCAACGTGTAGACTTCATGACAGCCAGTGTACAGACTTCGGACCAGTCGACGTAGACTTCATATTGCAACATGCAGACTTTGCTCCACTCTGCTCCAGTGTATGGACTTTGGGCTTGGCAACGTACAGACTTCGAGCCTGGGGAACGTACAGACTTTATACCCACCCCCACGTTCTGATTGGCTCCTTAGCCGGCACGCTTCTCTCACCTTTCAGCGGTACACTCACCTAACCCCTTCGCCAGCACACTGCTTGAACCTTCAGCGGTACACCCCTTTAAACCCTCAGCGGTACGCCCTTCAAACCCCCAGCGGTACACTCTTAATTGCCCCAGCGGCACGCCCCTTGAACCTTCAGCGGTACACTCCCTTGAGCCCCAGCGGTACGCTCCTTTGGCCTCCAGCGGTACGCCCCTTTTAGCCTCCCAGCGGCACGCTCTCTGCCCTCAGCGGTACACTCCCGTTTTCCCCTTCGTCGGCACACTATACATATACACATATACAGCCTGATAAAGGCATTAACAATAGCAAATAAATTAATAAAAAATTACGCTAATTAAAGGACTCCGAATGCGCAATATTAATCACAATAAAGAGGCGGGAGGGGTAAAAAAAAATAAATAACAAATGAATGATAATAACAAGAATAATCATGAATAAAAGAAGAGAAATCATCCCGGACAAAGGCACGAATAAACAGTAAACATCAAATCAGAAATCCCGGAAGATATAACTAAGAAAGCCCCAGATAAAAGACGCTAACATCCACACTGCAGCCCTCTCTCTCCCCGGGACCCGGGGCAAAAGAGAATAACAACGCCGCCCTTTCAGGTCGGGCTCGAGTCTCGGGAATTACCCCGATATGGCCAGGCTTTGATCTAACCTCGGGCCGACATCCTAATCGGACCGGATTTGTTTTTTTTCTCGTTCCGGATACCTTCCGAATCCTCATTAAAATTGCCGCATGCTCGGCAGATATTTGAAGGGATCTACCTCGGTTTTCTCATTGTGACGCTGCCACGGACCTGTGTCCGAATACAAAAGGTCTACGAGTGGCCGACATGGTCGACAGTTTATGGCCTTAATACAACCTTCAGTGTGACCTATCCCTATCTCTCTCGCATAATTAGTATTACTCCTTTCGGCCGCGGGGCCTCTAATTTCGGTAATTAATCAAGGGTGTTCCCTCGTATGGGGGATGTAAATGACGTCGTGACCTTTATGGTGAGACGGGATTCGGTCCCGACACGAACCACACAATCGTCTGACGAAGTCAGATCGAGCGCACCATGGGCTCTTCGGAGCCCGAATAAATCGTCACCTCAGTGACTGGCACGCCCACGCACGTAACAAAACCCACAGACCATACCGAACGATGGTTCGACGAGAAGTGCGTCCACAACTCTGGCACGCCCGGTGGGACCGATCCACCCTTCATCTTTTTGCCGAAATTAGGGGCCCCGCGGCCCCCTGCTTGTAATACTAATTGGGCTACTTTCTTAAATGTAGAAAAAGAGAGAGGCATCATGGAACCAACGATGGCGGTCGTCTGCGGCCCTCAACCCGTCCAGAACCACGTGCGGGGTGGCTACTTGGCGATCCCCCTCACCTTCGGGAGCTTCCCTCCCACCGTGGGCTTCCCCAACTTCCTGGGGGTGGCCTTCGTTGACATCCTCGACGCACGAGCGCCCGAGGAGCCCCAAACCAACGCTCCCGCTCCGGGAGCCGTCGAAGCTGCCGCCGGCCGAGCTGTGGCCAAGAACAACAACAGCGTCCCTACAACGACGCTGAGCTGCAACGTGCACCATGTGCACCAGACTACCGGCCCATCCCACCAGGGGTCGGCATCTCACCGGAGGAGGCTCCGGAGAAACAACATTAGCGCCGGCCCGGGGCGCCGCATGTCCAACTCTGGGAAGACCATGACTATGGGGACCCACCGAGTCCGTCTGGACGGGAGGAGATCCCCTGTGGCACCGGACCGCGTCGTCCCGACCGTGCCGGTTCAAAACTCCTTCCAAGAGCTCCGGAAGTTGAAAGAGGAGGCAGCACCCGCCGCTGTCGCCACATCACCAAGGACTGCGCCGACCCACAGGTCGGCGAAGCTGAAGCAAGTCTGGATACCTAAAGAGACCCAGCCCACTGCACCCGCCCAGGCAGGGCCCAGCACTTTCCGCCCAGGAGGGCCCGACGCGATGACAGGGTCGAGGTAGTGACCCCCACTCTCCGACCGGCACCCGTCATCCCGGTGCCGTCTGAGAATGTTCACCGCCGTCGCCGAGGGCGCCGGCACAATGCCGCCCGCCCGGCTCTCACGGCCTACTCCCCTCCTGCCGCTGTCATCGACGCGCAACCCCAAGCCGCTCTCCCTGACCAGGAGTGGGAAGGGATCGAGCAGGCCATGAGGAACTACCTCCGAGGCCCGGGTAGCACCCCCGCCGGCCGCCAGAGACTACTGGGGGCGATGGCCTCCGCCTTCCAGGAAGAAAGGGGGGGACCTACACCTAGCATGGAATCGAGGACCCGCCCGGAGGAGCCGCGCCAGTCCCCTGTACGGGAGGAAGCGCCGCCCCGACGGTCGGTCTTCGACAGGCTGACATTCCCAGGAGGATCGTCCAGGAAGGCGACAAAAAGAAATAAGAGTAAGAAATGGCAGACGTTCACCTACAATATGGCAGGAGTTCATGGTCGGTATGGGGCCTTACCCACCGACCCGGAAGAATTGGCAAGAATAGCCGTTAGACCGGGACCCCTTACTAGAAGAGGGAGAGCGGCAGGCGGCGCGACACCCGTAGGCGCCGAAGGGACCTTACCTGAAGAGCCCCTTGCGGCCCTCACGGCCAATGTGGTCACCACCGGCGACACGAGTGGCGAACCCTCGACATCAGCCGAGGATGCCCCGGCCGGAGAGACAGGGGGCATGCCTAGTCTTCCCACAGCTGACCCTACAATGCTGCTCATGATACAACGATTCCAGCAGGAAATCGAGTCACTCAAGAAGCAGCTAAGTGAGCGGGACGCACCGCCCCCGATGTCCTGGCAGACCGAGGTTATACCCGAAGTACCCAGGGACAGGGGGCAGTCTTCAGAGGCAGCTCTTCCAGCAACCCTCAATCCTCTCGGGGGCGCGCCCCCACAGCAGACACATTATACAGTAGTGGCCCCGCCACAGGCTCCGCCTTCACAAGGGTCCCCTATGGCCCCCCGGGCGACCGTGGTAGCCACCCCGAATGCGCAGTCCGCTCACTTTTACCCGAATCCGGTCGACCCGGCAACAGTTAGCCGGTTGATGCTGGAGCAGATGATAGATATGAAGCTGGCCGAGAGGGGCGAAGGGGATCAGACGCCGTTTGACGTCTACCGGGTACCCTACCCGGCTCACTATGCTGCCAGGAAGTTGCCGGCTGGCGTCACCAAGCCGCCGAAATTTGAAAAGTTCAACGGGCAAGGGTCTCCCAGAGAGCACATTGCCTACTATGTGAACGTCATGGGAGACCTGGCTGCTGATGAGGCCTACCTCCTGAAGTTCTTCGGCTCAACACTTACCGGACTTGCCTTTGAATGGTACTCCGGCTTGTCACCCGGGTCGGTGGCCGATTGGCCCGACATGCAGAAGAAGTTCAAGGAAAGGTTCTACGTTGCCGAGAGAGAAGTTACCATGGCTGAACTCTACGCCACAAGGCAGAAGAATGATGAGTCGGCCCTCGACTACATTAAAAGATGGAGGAACCTTAGTATGAGGTGCAAACGCCCCCCGCATCAGGAGGACGCAGTGCAGATCTGCAAGCAAAACTTAAAGAAAGAAATCCTAGAAAGGATGATCGGCACTGAGGTCAAGACATTTGACCGCCTGAACAATGTGGTAGCGGAGATCGAGACATTCTTGGCCCAATACTCCTCCACTCCAGGCATGTCAAGCCAGAGAGCCAGACAGGCCGAGAAGAAGCCAGCTCCCCCGGAGGTGCATGCACTAGACTTCCAGGATTTTGAAAAGCAGAAGGAGAAAGCCAAGGGAGCTGCCAACCCTCCGCCGCCCAGAACCACAGAGCGGCGGGAAGGCCCCTCGCTAAGGGAGAAGATGAGAAACAAGTTATATTCCTTCTCCCGGGACAAGTCCAAGCTCCTGTTCGAATGGGCGACCAGCTACAATAAAATCACACTGCCAGAGCCGAAAAGGCCTGGCGACTTGAAGAAGAAGGATGACCCGCGCTTCTGCATGTACCACCGGGTGCTCGGGCATACTATTGAAGATTGCTACGTCTTCAAGGACGTTATTGAGTCCTTAATCAAGAACGGGGAGCTGGACATGGGGGAGCATAAAGTAGACCCCCCGCAGCCACACGAGCTGCCCAGCATAGCCTCCTCCGTCAATATGATCTCACTATATCAGGAGTTGCCAGAAGAGTGGGCGGAAGCCTGTGCCCGCGCCACTTATGAGACTTTTGTCCTGGCCCCGGCCCAAGATCAGGAGGGTTGGCAGACGGTGCCCGGAAGAAGTAGAAAGGCACGCACCCCTCGGTCCGCCCCAGGGATTCATCCAAGGGACGTGACACCCTTGCCGGCACCACCACCGGCGAGCCCGGTTCGCCATGACACGGCCCCCAGGCTGGTCATGAGGCGGCCCACCCACAACAAGAAGAGCTCTGTCCCGCTGCGAATGCACCAGAAAACCAGCCCGGCGGTCGAGAAACTCCAGGCTATTATTGACGGGCTTGAAGATTATGAACAGCCCAAAATCCGGCCCGTAGAACTAAAAGAATATGGCCCCTGGGAGGAGTTCGAATCACTCGAGCTGGCTCCAGGAACAAAAGCTCAAACAGAAAAAGAGCCTCCCCTGTGGGGCGAGCTTCCTCAGGAGCAGCCATTGGCCGCGGCAGGGAAGAAGAAGAAGAAGAGAAGACCCAGGGGTAAGAAGAAGAATGAGGTCATCCTCGCCTGCAACACCCTCTCGGCGCTATTCGACACCGCTCTCTCCCTGGAAGAAAAGAAGAAGACCCACCCCATGAACCAGCAGAGGTGAGTCAAGCTGAAGCATCCACCTCCCAGCACGCCACCAGGTCAGGGAGGAAGTGGGGGTGCCCTCCTCAGGGCAGCCTCAACATCATGCTCGGGGGGGAACAACCATACCAGGTTCCCGAGCCCGAGGTCCGAGGCACCGAGGTCCCTCCCCCGTCAGGTCTCTACCCCGGAGACACCAAGAGTCAAGGCGCCCCGTCATTCGCCGAGTTCCTGTCAGCTCGAGCAGGAAGGCGGGCGCACCCCCAGGGGTCCTTTGTGACCGATAAAGCAAGCATTCCCCAAGCTCCACCAGCTGCAACTTCTGCCCAGCCAGAGGAAGAATTCAGCGGCACCCCAAACCTCGCTGAATTCATGCGAGCAGCGGAGGAGGCCCAACAGGCCTCGCCTACTCAACGGTCTACAACGGATCCCGCAAAGGAGGCGTCCCCTGATCAGACATCCCAGCCTCAGGAGGGGAGCAGGCGCGGCAAGCCCGAAGAAATGAAGTTGCTCAAGGTGCGGGCCGCCGAGCGCATAGTCAGACACCTCAAGAAGATCCCGACCCGGTTCACTGTGTGGGAGATGCTGTCTTTAGATGAAGAAACACGGCAAGCCATCATCGCCGCACTCCAGACGCCAGCCCACCTTGAAGCCAGTTTGGCAGAAATAGCACCCGAAGTGGCCGTGGCCTTCACAGAAGATGACATGCTCCTGCCGACCTGCAGTCACAACAGACCTCTCTACATGAAGGGGCAATTGAATGGCCAGCCAATCAACAGGGTCCTGATTGACCCAGGGGCAGCAGTGAATATACTCCCTTACCGGGTGTACCAGAAACACTATTTCGATGTGCACCTGGTTGAGGTTAAAAATGTCAAGATTGCTGGCTTTAACCAGAAATGTGAAGTGCCCATGGGGGTTGCAGAGTTCAACTTGACCTTTGATGACTTCACCACCAAGGTCCAGTTCCACGTCATCAACTCTAGCACTTCCTACAAGGCGTTGCTCGGCCGGCCTTGGCTACACGAGAATAGGGTGGTGCCCTCCACCTTGCATCAGTGCATCAAGTACCCCTACGAGGGGAAAGAAGTCAGAATCTTCGCCGACCTCCACCCGTTCGAGGTGTTCGAGTGTCACTTATCAGATGCCAATCTGTACTTGGAAAAGGCGAAGCAAACTCCTCAAGCCGCCCGAGACAAGGGAAAGAAGAAAATGGAGTCAAGTGGCTGGTTTCCTCCGCCACCCCCAGGCTATGTGGCTCCCCCGCATGTACCATTCATTGCACAACAAGAAGGGGTATTCAGGGCGGCTCCTCTCGCCATCTACCCTACATCGGGGGCGCCTTGTCTCGAAGACCTGCTAGAAGATGTCAGGGTCCCGCCGGGGATCGTCAAGCCGATAGCAAAAATTGAATGCCAAGCAGCTGAACAACTGAGAACCTTCGAGGCACCTAACCCTGAGGGGCCGCCCACTATCTTCTATGTGGCTGGGGAGAAGCCAGTCAGGGAAGACGATGATTGCCGGTTCCCTGACGAGTTGCATGACCTGCATGTCCCCATTACGGGACTTCCCCACATGACTGACCAGGCAGCCCGAATGGTCAGAAAGCAGAAGATTCCCCTCTACCAGCCCTCCAGTCGGAAGGAAATGTTTGAAAGAATGTGGAACCCACCAAACCTGGATCGACGGTTGCTGAAAATCACCAAGCGCCCCAGTCTGGGCTTTTCACTAGAGGAATATTACGAGACTGACGTCATATCAGTCTCAACATGGTCTGGCGACGACCCCGCAGAAGCTACAGATTCGCGGGAAGCCTGTCAAGATGCATATCCTGTGCCCCCGGTTCAGGAGGCACAAGACGAAGAAATATTCCTGTGGAAGCCTCCCAGCCGCCGCTGCGTGGAGAAGACCCCCTCCTTCTCCGAAGTGTCGACCTCGAGAGGGCACACCAGCGAGGCACCTCCACCCCGGCCGGCCGGCGAAACAAGGAGCAGAAGCATGGGCCAGGCTCCGAAATCCCCTCAATACGACCCCGTCATGTACGCCTTGTACCATAGGCAGCAACGGGAGATCGAGACACTAAAAGTACGACTGGCTGAGTTGACCTCGCTAGTCGCCGACCTGATCCAGGGATCTCTTCCCCCACGGGGTGGCCGCATGCCTCGGCCCCGAGATGCCAGTCCTTACACCCCCGTCTGGTCAAGAAGGGAATTGAGAGACACGGCAGGCCTGTTGATCGGGCGACCAACCAGGCAGGGCCTAACACTCCAAGAGAAGCTGCAGAAGCCCTACTCCTTCCCGAGAGAGAAGACCCGGGGCATCTTCGACTGGGCCTGCCATTACGACAAGGTCTCCCTCCCACGGTCCAAGAGGCCACAAGACACCAGAAGAAGTGGGGATCCACTATTTTGCCCTTACCACCAGATGCTGGGTCACGCCATTGAAGACTGCTATGTCTTCAAAGACATTGCTCAAAGCCTCATTGACAGGGATGAGCTCAGAATGGGGGATTACGTGGTAGCCCCGCCACGCCCCCATGTGGCGGACAGCCCCAGGGCAGGAGCCTACACTGTGTCCATCCAATACCAGGTGCCGGAAGATGCGGCTACCCTGGCCCCCGCAGGAGCGGTCTATGATGAATACACAGAAGAGCCCAAGATGGACCTATGCCCCTCTGAGCCAGCGGACCTCACGTACCCGGCGGCTACGGCCCAGGAGGAGTGCGAGGTGAATGCAGCCTCCATGCCCAGTCATGATGAACAAGAAGAGAGAGATGGCGTCCTCGAGCTCGAGGACAATGAAGACCAAGATTTCGTCGATCTGTCGCCAGCCCCGCCGGAAATTGAAAATGGCGGCCAGGTCACGGTCGACGAATTGATTGAGGTCAACCTTGGTACAGAAGACGACCCCAGGCCAACTTTTCTGAGTGCTCTCATGCCCCTACAGGAGAGAGAACAATACACGAAGTTGCTGCAAGAATTCCGGGATTGCTTTGTCTGGAACTACAAAGAAATGCCTGGGCTCAGCACCGAAGTGACTCAGCACATCCTGGCCATTGATCCCAAGGTGGAACCAGTGAAGCAACCTCCCCGGCGCATGAGGCCGGAGCTAACCAGCCAGATCTGCAAAGAGGTCGACAAGCTCATAAATGTCGGCTTCGTGGCGGAGAATCAATACACCACATGGCTATCCAATATTGTACCAGTGAAAAAGAAGAATGGACAGATCAGGATTTGCGTGGACTTCCGCGACCTGAATAAAGCCTGCCCGAATGATGACTTTCCGGTGCCTATCACCGAAGTGATGATCGATGCAACCACTGGCCACGAGGCCCTGTCCTTCATGGATGGGTCGTCCGACTATAACCAAATCTGGATAGCCGACCACGACCGGGTCCATATAGCTTTCCGGTCACCCAAAGGGATATTTCACTACAAGAGGATGCCCTTCGGCCTCAAGAATGCCGGTGCCACATACCAACGGGCAATGACCAAGATCTTCGACGAGCTGCTGTACGGCAAGGTCGAGTGCTACATTGATGATCTGGTCGTCAAGATGAAGAAAAGAGACGAGCACCTGAGTGACCTCAGGGTTGTCTTCCAACGGCTCCGGCAGTACGGGCTGAAGATGAATCCCATGAAGTGCGCCGTTGGCGTGTCCAGTGGGAAATTCCTCGGCTTTATTGTCCGGCACAGAGGGATCGAGATCGACCCCCTGAAGATAAAGGCCATCCAGGAGCTGCCCCCTCCGAAGAGTCTGGGAGAGCTGAGGTCCCTGCAGGGGCGTTTAGCTTACATCCGCAGGTTTATCTCCAACCTGTCAGGGCGCTGCCAACCCTTCCACAGGCTGATGATGAAGAATGCACCCTTCAGCTGGAGCCACGAATGCCAGCACGCGTTCGACCAGCTAAAGGAGTACCTGAAGACCCCGCCTGTCCTGGGGGCACCTGTCAAAGGCAGACCGCTGATTCTGTACATAGCGGCCACCGAATATTCACCGGGGGCAATGCTCGCCCAGAAAAATGATGAGGGAAAAGAGCAGGCTCTCTACTATCTCAGTCGAAGATTGGTGGGTGCAGAGGCTAAGTACACCCCGATTGAGAAGATCTGCCTTGCCTTGGTCTTCGCAGTCAAGAAGATGAGGCACTACATGCTGTCCCATGAAGTCAGCTTAATATCCAGGGCCGACCCCATTAAGCACATCCTCTTCCAGCCAGTCCAAAAGGGGCGCCTTGGCAAGTGGGCCGTGCTACTCATGGAATTTGACATCACCTACGTGCCACAGAAGGCCGTTAAGGGACAAGCCGTCGCGGATTTCTTCGCAACACACCCCGTGCCCGAAGACTCCCCTTTGGCCACCGAACTACCTGAAGACGAAACATTAGAGGTAGACCAAGTACAACAAGCCATCTGGCAGCTATACTTCGACGGGGCCTCGAGAACAGAAGCGACCCCGTCCGGGCATGCCAAGGTGCGGGCCGGAGCTGACATCGTCCTCAAATCCCCAGACGGAGAGGTCATGCATACTTCCTGCTGCATTAGCAAACCCTGCACAAATAATGAGGCAGAATATGAAGCTCTGATCATCGGCCTCCAGGTGGCCCTCCAGTTGGAGATCAAAATGCTCCAAGTGTTCGGCGACTCGCTGCTAGTCGTCAAACAGGTCCAGGGATAGTTTGACGTCCGGAAACCTGAGCTACTCCCCTACCACACTAAGGCCAAGGGGCTCATGGAGCGGTTCTACCTCCTCGAAATAGGCCATGTCGCCAGAGGGGAGAACGCGCAAGTCGACGCCCTGGCAAAACTGGCAAGCTCACTAGCAGTACCTCCAAACGGATCTCTCAACATCCAGGTGGTGAACCAGCGCCAGATGCCCAGTATGATAGAAGAAGAGCCAGAAGAAGAGGACCTACAGGTCGCTACAGCAAAAGCCATCAGCCTGCCTGACTGGAGAGACCCCCTGATGCATGTTAGTGTTGGTGTGCTACAGGCCAATTTCGGGTCGGGTAGGCCCAATAGTTGTACGATCTTGTTCATTAATAAAGTGGTGTTTGAGCGTAAATATGCGATTGTGTTACTTTACGTTGTCCCTAGGATATGTGGTTGTAAAGTCAGCTCGAGATGGGATCTCGAACATGAGACTTACTTTACATGAACACATACCTTAAACTGTTCCTGGTTGGAGGGTAATCACTCGGGGACTTTGATTACCTATTAAACCAGTACACATGATGTGTCAGTGACCAGTCTCATGGTCATTGGTGCGGGGCACCAACACATATGTGTAGGTGTATGTCCTTGGAGGATGTGCACTGAACTGATCCGCTATTGGATCTTCAGATGGTTGATTATACCTAATGTCAACTGAAGATCCAACGGTCACAGTAGCATCGTTGGTCCTTTGACCTGAGACATTGATCGGATCTTACACGAGGACTGGAATGGTTTAATTACTTAGCTAAGTGACTTTAACCATAAGTCATGAGTTGCCGAGTCATTAACCACTCCAGGATACGTGTGAAGATCCTCAATGGTCAAGAGGGGATCGCTCACTGTCGGGTATATAT
This sequence comes from Amorphophallus konjac, assembly GCA_022559845.1. NCBI lineage: Eukaryota > Viridiplantae > Streptophyta > Magnoliopsida > Alismatales > Araceae > Amorphophallus > Amorphophallus konjac. Next base: position 16,605,082 of record CM040127.1, on the reverse strand, counting down.
CAGACAGTTAATGGGTCATGACATTGACGCTCCGTTAAATCCCTGGCCAGGGTCGTGTGAGTTCGTTTAGAATGGACGTCATACACTTTAAGGAGGTCATAGTCAAATGGCACGATCATGGGGTTTGACAGATACCGTACCCTCGATCGTACCAGACTCATAGAAGGAGCGAGGGATTATATCGATGCGGTAACTGTGGACTTACAGGTACCAGACATGCTGGTTTAAACCCTGCGTCATCTAGGATCACGCGGATTTGCTTGACCCAACGTGATCGAAGGTTCGGAATGAATTAAACTATTATTCGGCTCTTGTAGAAGCGAATAATATGTTTAATTTACTTCTAATTAGGAATTAGAAGTTAATGGGCCTTAAACTAGAGTGACTATGGGCCTAGAGGATCACACACAATGGATTCTTGGGTGACGGATAATTATTATACAAGTGTATGTATTATTTCCATTTAATTCCTTTTGGAAAGGAGTGTAAACGGAGTTTAATACATATGTATAATATGAGAAAGGACATATATACAGTTTTGGTCTTTTAGAACCCTTTTCTAATAAACCTAAACTCTATATATAGCCATCTACGTGAGTTCATTCGAACTCTTGGCTTCTCCCTTCCAACCCCCCTTAATGCTAATCAAGCATTAAGCATTAAGGAGAGGATTAGCCTCCCCCTTTCTCCCCCTTGCTCTCTCTCTCTCCAGAAGGTGTTAGAGCCGGGGAAAGTTGTGCCGGGGAGGTACCGTCGCTGCGCAAGGGTCCGTGTGGATCTGCTCTAGAGGCCGTACAGCTGTGCGGTTCGGTTTCTCTGCATCGGGCTTAGCGGACAGCGTCGTTCCGCGCAAGGTGAAACACGCAACCCGTAATTAGGGTATTAGAAACACCGATTAGAGCATAGATTAAGCTTTCCACAATACCGGGATCGGGCAAATTAAATTTTTGTTATCCGCTGCGTCGCCCGTAGGTGCTGTGCGAAACCTTACAGTGGTATCAGAGCCAGGTTCGCGCTCTGGTCGGTGTTTTAGCGCTGTTTAGAACCATGCTTTAGGGGCAATAAAATCTTCAATTATAATTTGTAGAAAGAGATTTGGACATCTATGTTCTTCATGGATGTTAGGCATACAAACAGCAAATTTTTTTTTAAAAAAAAAAATTTAAAAAAAAAAATTTTTTTTTTGGGCTCCCGCATGGCGCACTGCGCCGCTCGGCGCAGTGCGCCGGCGGGCGCCGCCCACGCGGGGTGCCCGCGTGGCGGGCGCCGCCCACGCGGGGCGTCCGCGTGGCGGGCGCCCGCAGGCGGCTCCCGCCCGCGGGCGCCCGCAGGCGGCACCCGCGCGCGGGCGCCCGCAACGCGGGTCGCCCGCGTTGCGGGCGCCGCAACGCGGGTCAACGCCCGCGCGCGCGGGCGCCGCCCGCGCGCGCGGGGTTGACCCGGCGGGATTAAAAAAAAAGGTTTTTTTTTTTAAAAAAAAATTGTTTTAACCTGTTTAATTTACTGTGCTCCTGTAAAATTATATATATATATTAGATATATATATTAAAATGCTCAGTAAATTAAATAGAATTTTATCTAGTAGGTTAATTATGTTATCTCGATGGTAAATGTCAAAAGTTAATTTTTATTTAACCGTGTTGAATTTACCGAGGTGAGATAATTACTATTTACCTTGAGATAAAATAGTAATAATTGAAGTTACTTCAGTAAAATTTAAGTTTTGAATTTTTAATTATTAGATAATTAGAAAATTCAAATTTTGAATTTTATTGAAGTTAAATGTAGAAAATTCAATTATTTGAATTTTAATTATTAGATAATTGTTAAATTCAAATTTTGAATTTTAAAAAATTACTAATTGAGGATAATTACATTATTTTAAATTTATTTTCAAACAAAAAATTATTGGATAATTAGTTTGAATTTAAATTTAAATTATTGGCATGTTTAAATTTTGAATTTAAATTTGATTATTGGATAATTAAATTTAAATTTAAATTTAATTAATTATCTCAATTAGATGCCCCTGTAGAAAATGATGGTTCTTTACGTGCGTTACTTTATTTACCTTGTATTGGCCTGCTTGTATGTTTAATTTTAGTTAATCATGCTTTGATTTTTAAAATTAAACAAAGCTAGCCTGTTTTTGTTTGCACATCCCATTATTAAATTCAAAAGTAAGGATTATTTTCAGAAAATAACCCTTGATTGATTTTATTTGAATGGGTTGGCAAGTGATCATGGACTTGGATTAATGTAATTAATTGGGGTCTGCGAACCTCCTTTCTCTCTCTGTTAAAATTCCAATGTACTTCTATCTTCCTCCATTGTTGTACTCGCCCTAAGGGCTGCTGGAATTTGAGTCACATGTAATTTAATTTTTCCGGCCTGCGTGCCGTGTAAAAGTTGTAATTAATGCGGCGTCGGCGATTGAAAGCGTGGAGCACACCCGACGAGGACGATCCAGCTGCTTCGGAAGCGGGCCGGATGTCTTAGTTACATTAGGGTTAAAGTCCATGATCACTTGCGTTCATTTTTGCATTGGATGCATTTATTTTGTGCAAACTACTAGGTACGGTAAATATATTGGATATATTTATATTACCACCTAGGGTGAGATCAAGATAAAATTAAATTCCCTCGCGTTTAAATTTTAGATCTGGTAAGCGTGGCTCTAGGAGTCGTCGTGGCCCTCCATCATTGTGGAGTGAATGAACGTCTTCATTTCATGGATTTGTTGTGCTTTCCACAAGGTCCATGAGTTTGGGGGAGGGATTAAACTCCAAGGCTCGGCCTCAATGGAGTGAGGAATTGAACTCGGCCTTGTTGTGCTTTCCACAAGGGTCGGGTCATGAACTTATTGCTATGTAGTAATGATGGTTAGATCTAACCGAGAATATCCTTTGTTGTGCTTTCCACAAGGGGATGATTTCTCGGGGGCCGAATATCGGATATTGCATTAGATGCAAGTGCTTGTTGACTGCCCTTGAGATGGTGTATGGCTTGTTGTGCTTTCCACAAGGTCGTACATTAGTCTCGTTGGGATTCCGACCCACTAGGTTGATCTCGTTGATCTCCCGTTCTATATACTGAGGGTTATATAGTCCGATCGAAAAATAGTGGGACTAACTAAGATAGAAAACCACATCTAAGTTAGAATTTGAACACATGCTAAGTTGTCTTTTATTTCTTATCCAGATTACAATGTCGTCGTCCAACCCCCTCCGCGGCATCTTGGATGCAAATAGATTAATTGGACCGAACTACTCGGATTGGCTGCGTAATCTACGCATAGTCCTTACCGCCGAAAAGATAGCGTACGTGTTGGACACGGTTCATTCTGAGCCAGCTCCTGATGCCGACGAGGGCGAGTTACTGGCTTATGCCAAGTGGTCTGAGGACTCCTCCCTAGCCCAATGTTACATGTTGGCCTCTATGGCTCCCGAGCTACAGAGGCAATTTGAAAAGACTGATTGTAGAAGTATACTTCTCAATCTACGCCAGCTCTTCGGGGAGCAGGGTAGGATTGAGAGGTATGACATCTCCAAAAGGCTTTTCAGGACACGGATGTCTGAGGGTTCTTCAGTACAGGCTCATGTACTGAAAATGATGGAGTGGATTGAAAGACTCAATGCATTGGGGTTCAAGTTGGATCTTGAACTATGCATTGATCTTATACTCCAGTCATTGCCCGATTCCTTTTCTTCCTTCATCATGAACTTTAACATGAACAGGATTGAAGCAACTCTCCCGGAGCTGCTCAATATGTTAAAGAGTGCTGAAGGAACCATGCAGAAAGATAAACCATCTTCGTCTGTAATGATTGTTGGCCGGGCCAATAAGAAAAGGAAGGCAACCCAAATATCCACCACAAGTAACAAAGGGAAGGGAAAGAAAAAGGCCACGGGTAAGCAGCACGTCAAGGTTGACAAAGGGAAGGGCAAGAAGAATGAAAAGGAAGACAAATGTTTTCGATGCGGGGAAACTGGACATTGGAAAAGGAATTGCAAGGCAATTCTAAATGAAGGTATTTTTGTCATAGACCTTAATTTGTCATATATGGAATCCACATCATGGGTATTGGATACTGGATGTGCATCTCATATCTGCAATTCTATGCAGGTGCTGGCAAATAGAAGGCGATTGGGCAAAAAGGAGATTGAACTGAGGATGGGCAATGGAGCTTTAGTTGCTGCCAAAGCTGTCGGGACTGCACGCCTCAGTTTACCTTCAGGAGTCATTCTGGAGCTGAATGACTGTTATTATGTTCCTAATATTATTAAGAACATTATTTCAATCTCTGGCTTGTATAACATTGGATATACATTGGCTTTTAATAGCACTGGGTGCTCTATAATGAATAATGGTTTGGTTATAGCCAATGGTTCATTGGTCAATGGTCTATATGTATTAGATACACGTTCTAATGTTATGCAAATTTCTAATGCTGATGAAGTGAATTCTGCATATCTATGGCATTGCAGACTCGGTCATGTAGGTGAGAAAAGAGTCTCTCACTTACACTCAAATGGGTATTTGAATTCATTCAAATACAAGCCATTTGATACCTGTGAGTCGTGTCTCATGGGGAAAATGACTAAGGCTCCCTTTGGTGGACATGGAGAGAGGGCTGTTGACCTTCTCGAGCTCATACACTCGGATGTGTGTGGACCCATGTCCATAGAAGCAAAAGGAGGTTATCTCTATTTCATTTCTTTTATTGATGACTTCTCTAGATATGGCTATGTGTATTTAATGAGACATAAGTCACAAGCCTTTGAGAAGTTTAAGGAATACAAGAATGAAGTAGAGAAACAGACTGGCAAAAGTATTAAGGCTCTTCGATCGGATCGAGGAGGTGAATACTTAAGCCATGAATTCACTTCTTATCTTAAAGACCATGGAATAGTTTCTCAGTGGACACCACCGTATACACCACAGCACAATGGTGTATCCGAGAGGAGAAACAGGACCTTGTTAGACATGGTCCGATCCATGATGTCTATGTCAGGACTACCCTTGTCTCTCTGGGGCTATGCATTAGAGACTGCGGCTTATTTATTGAATAGGATATCAAGTAAATCAGTTCCTTCTATTCCATATGAGATATGGAAGGGCAGGAAATCAAATTTTAATCACATTAAAATTTGGGGGTGTCCTGCTCATGTAAAGAAGAACGAGAGTGATAAGCTTGAGTCAAGAACCGATAAGTGTAGGTTTGTGGGATATCCAAAGGAGACGTTTGGATATTATTTCTATCACCCTTCTGAGCAAAGGGTCTTAGTGGCCAAGAGAGCTGTATTTCTGGAAAGAGAATATCTACTCCAGAAAAACAGTGGGAGCCAGATAGAATTGGACGAGGTCCAAGAACCACAACCCATAGACACACACTCATTAGATGAGACTGTATCGGTTGATCCTATTCAAGGTGAAACACTGACACTACGGAGATCTGGTAGACTACCGAGAGAACCTGAGAGATATGTTGGACATGTCTCAGATGGGTCCTCTAAGGTATGCATCGATGAGGATGATGATCCTCAGTCGTACCAGGAGGCGATCCGTAGTGTAGACTCCGAGAAATGGCAAGAGGCAATGGATTCAGAGATCCAGTCCATGTACACCAACAAAGTTTGGAACTTAGTTGATGTACCCGAAGGGAAGGTCCCTATCGGCTGCAAATGGATTTTCAAAAGGAAAATCGGTGCAGATGGACAGGTTGACACATACAAGGCTAGACTAGTGGCGAAAGGATATCGTCAAAGGCAAGGCATTGACTATGACGAGACGTTTTCGCCGGTAGCCATGGTTAAGTCAATCAGAATCCTCCTTGCCATTGCTGCATACCTGGATTATGAGATTTGGCAAATGGATGTGAAGACAGCTTTTCTTAATGGAAACCTGTCAGAAGAGGTGTACATGGTACAGCCTGAGGGATTCACCTCCAAGCCACATCCTAATAAGGTATGCAAACTTCAAAGGTCCATTTATGGATTAAAGCAGGCATCTAGAAGCTGGAACTTAAGATTTGACGAGGCTGTCAAATCTTTCAACTTCATTCGGAATGAAGATGAACCCTGTGTTTACAAGAAGGTCAGTGGGAGCTCAGTGACCTTCTTGGTCCTTTATGTTGATGACATCTTACTCATTGGGAATGATGTAGCGATGTTGACATCAACTAAGTCTTGGTTGTCCAAGACCTTCTCCATGAAGGATTTGGGAGAAGCATCCTATGTGCTGGGCATAAGGATCTATCGAGATAGATCTAAAAGGATGCTACGATTATCCCAATCCATGTACATAGACACTATCCTCAAAAGGTTTAGGATGGAAAATTCCAAGAGAGGTCTCATTCCCATGAGACATGGAATTTGCCTATCCAAGGGGATGAGTCCTAAAACTTCTGAGGAGGTGGCACACATGAATAAGGTACCCTATGCTTCGGCGATAGGGTCAATCATGTATGCAATGCTATGTACACGACCTGATGTTGCCAATACTTTAAGCATTGTCAGTAGATATCAGGCAAATCCAGGCGAAGAGCACTGGAAGGCAGTAAAGGGTATCCTGAAGTACCTGCGAAGGGCTAAGGATCTTTTTCTGCTTTATGGAGGAGAGGACCTACAGCTTAGAGCTTACACAGATTCTAGTTTCCAGTCAGATCCAGATGACTGCAAATCTATGTCTGGATTTGTATTCATGTTGAATGGAGGGGCAGTCAGTTGGAGAAGCTCCAAGCAAGACACGACTGCAGACTCGACGACGGAGGCGGAATATATTGCTGCAGCTGAAGCTGCTAAGGAAGCCGTCTGGATGAAGAAATTCATCTTGGAACTTGGCGTAGTTCCCGAGATATCAGCTGCCATCCCATTATTTTGTGATAATAATGGGGCCATCGCCCAGGCGAAGGAACCGAGATCTCACCAAAGGTCAAAGCATATTCTTAGGCGCTTTCACCTTATTCGGGAGATTGTTGATCGTGGAGATGTGATGGTAGAGCGTGTACCGTCAGAAGACAACATAGCAGATCCACTGACTAAGCCTTTGACACAGACTGTATTTGAGCGTCATCGGGATAAGATGGGCCTCAAAGTTGTGGGCAATTGGCTGTAGTTCAAGTGGGAGATTGTTAGTGTTGGTGTGCTACAGGCCAATTTCGGGTCGGGTAGGCCCAATAGTTGTACGATCTTGTTCATTAATAAAGTGGTGTTTGAGCGTAAATATGCGATTGTGTTACTTTACGTTGTCCCTAGGATATGTGGTTGTAAAGTCAGCTCGAGATGGGATCTCGAACATGAGACTTACTTTACATGAACACATACCTTAAACTGTTCCTGGTTGGAGGGTAATCACTCGGGGACTTTGATTACCTATTAAACCAGTACACATGATGTGTCAGTGACCAGTCTCATGGTCATTGGTGCGGGGCACCAACACATATGTGTAGGTGTATGTCCTTGGAGGATGTGCACTGAACTGATCCGCTATTGGATCTTCAGATGGTTGATTATACCTAATGTCAACTGAAGATCCAACGGTCACAGTAGCATCGTTGGTCCTTTGACCTGAGACATTGATCGGATCTTACACGAGGACTGGAATGGTTTAATTACTTAGCTAAGTGACTTTAACCATAAGTCATGAGTTGCCGAGTCATTAACCACTCCAGGATACGTGTGAAGATCCTCAATGGTCAAGAGGGGATCGCTCACTGTCGGGTATATATCAGACAGTTAATGGGTCATGACATTGACGCTCCGTTAAATCCCTGGCCAGGGTCGTGTGAGTTCGTTTAGAATGGACGTCATACACTTTAAGGAGGTCATAGTCAAATGGCACGATCATGGGGTTTGACAGATACCGTACCCTCGATCGTACCAGACTCATAGAAGGAGCGAGGGATTATATCGATGCGGTAACTGTGGACTTACAGGTACCAGACATGCTGGTTTAAACCCTGCGTCATCTAGGATCACGCGGATTTGCTTGACCCAACGTGATCGAAGGTTCGGAATGAATTAAACTATTATTCGGCTCTTGTAGAAGCGAATAATATGTTTAATTTACTTCTAATTAGGAATTAGAAGTTAATGGGCCTTAAACTAGAGTGACTATGGGCCTAGAGGATCACACACAATGGATTCTTGGGTGACGGATAATTATTATACAAGTGTATGTATTATTTCCATTTAATTCCTTTTGGAAAGGAGTGTAAACGGAGTTTAATACATATGTATAATATGAGAAAGGACATATATACAGTTTTGGTCTTTTAGAACCCTTTTCTAATAAACCTAAACTCTATATATAGCCATCTACGTGAGTTCATTCGAACTCTTGGCTTCTCCCTTCCAACCCCCCTTAATGCTAATCAAGCATTAAGGAGAGGATTAGCCTCCCCCTTTCTCCCCCTTGCTCTCTCTCTCTCCAGAAGGTGTTAGAGCCGGGGAAAGTTGTGCCGGGGAGGTACCGTCGCTGCGCAAGGGTCCGTGTGGATCTGCTCTAGAGGCCGTACAGTTGTGCGGTTCGGTTTCCCTGCATCGGGCTTAGCGGACAGCGTCGTTCCGCGCAAGGTGAAACACGCAACCCGTAATTAGGGTATTAGAAACACCGATTAGAGCATAGATTAAGCTTTCCACAATACCGGGATCGGGCAAATTAAATTTTTGTTATCCGCTGCGTCGCCCGTAGGTGCTGTGCGAAACCTTACAATGCAGTGGTTCAAACACCAGCAATTACCTGACCAAAGAGAAGAAAGGGTCAAGCTAGTCAGAACCAAAGACTCCTATGAGCTCCGAAACGGAATACTGTTCCGAATTGTGGCGGACGCCAAACAGAAGCTACTCCTCCGATGCTTGTCCATTGAAGAAGCTTGGAGGGTTATGAAGGAGGTCCATGCCGGCACAGCTGGCGCACACCAGGCGGGGCCGAAGATGAAAATTGAAATCAAGAAACTTGGCTACTATTGGCCTGCAATGTTCAACGACTGTTGCGAGTACGCTAAGTCGTGTCAGAGATGCCAGGAGCATGCCACTATACCCAGGAGGCCTCCCGTGCAACTGCACCCAACCGCGCCCAGTTGGCCGTTTACCCAATGGGGAACAGATGTTGTGGGCCCCTTACCCGCATCCTCCACAGGCTGTAAATACATTCTGGCGGCAACCGACTACTTCTCCCGCTGGGCAGAGGCTGTTGCCTTACGGGAAGTCACCGGAGAAATCATGGTCAGGTTTGTCCGCCGCAACATCATATTCCGGTTTGGCGTGCCCGGCCGGATTGTGTCGGACAACGGCAGCCACTTCCGTAACCAGAAGGTTTACCGGCTAGCAGAAAAATATAAAATCGACTGGAGGACATCGACTCCTTACAATCCACAAGCCAATGGGCTGGCCGAAGCTTTCAATAAGACGCTTTGCACTCTCTTGGCCAAGACTGTTAGCTCTAACAAAAGGGACTGGGAAGAAAGAATGTATGAAGCGCTTTGGGCGTACCGAACCGTATACAAGACCCCAACGGGCTGCTCGCCCTTCTCTCTCGTATACGGCTCGGAAGCAATCGTCCCCGTTGAACTGGAGATACCATCCCTCAGGGTCGCCATGCAGCATGGGCTTGTCCCAGAAGGGCAGACCAGTACCGAGCGAAGGCTCGATGAACTCTCCAGTCTGGAAGGAAAGCGGCTTCAAGCCCAACAGAATATCCAGGTCTATCAGGCCTGGATTGCACGCGCCTTTGACAAGCTCGTCAAGGAACGCGAATTCAAGAAGGGCGACCTTGTCATGGTCAAGAGAAGAGATCTCATGGCGGCCAACCCCAAGGGTAAGCTAAACGAGAACTGGCTCGGACCTTACGTAGTCTAAAAAGTCTACGAAGGTGGGGCCTATGTAATTGTCAACCATCGCGGGGAGGTTCAGTTCCCGCCTCTTAATGGAAGGCACTTGAGGCTGTACCACGCTCCGGCGCCCCCATTCAGGTAATAATATTACTCTTCGCCCCGTTTTGGGGCGGATTTGCGTGATTAATGTCCGAGTGATTTGACCACCAGCCGGGTTTTCAAAAAAAAAGGAGAAAAGAATAATAAGAGGAGAAGAGAGAAAAGAAAAGGAAAAAGACAAAAAGGAGAAGAAGCAAAAAAAAAGAAGAAGAAGAAAAAAGGAATAGAAAGAGAAAGAAGGAAGAAGCAAAAAAAATAAAAAAAGAAAAGAAAAAGAAAGAAAAAAAAGGAAAAAAAGAAGGAAAGAAGAGAAAAAAAAAAGAAAAAGAAAAAAATAGAAAGAGAAGAAAGGAGGAAAAGAAGAGAAAAGAAAAGAAAAGAAAAAAAGAAAAAAGCCAGAAAAGGGGAACGCCCCCCATTTTCAGCCACCGCCCCGCGTCAGCGGAGGTACCAAAAATTGACTAAAAAAAAATGACAAAAATAAACTCTTCTCTCCGTCCTCCCCAGGCGGTGAGTACCCCTTTGGCTCAGACCTCCCATCTGAGTCATTGACTAAACAAACTCTCCTCTCCGTCCTCCCCAGGCGGTGAGTACCCCTTTGGCTCAGACCTCCCATCTGAGTCATTGACTAAACAAACTCTCCTCTCCGTCCCCCCCAGGCGGTGAGTACCCCTTTGGCTCAGACCTCCCATCTGAGTCACTGACTAAGCAAACTCTTCTCTCCGTCCTCCCCGGGCGGTGAGTACCCCTTTGGCTCGGACCTCCCGTCCGGGTCATTGACTAAACAAACTCTTCTCTCCGTCCTCCCCGGGCGGTGAGTACCCCTTTGGCTCGGACCTCCCGTCCGGGTCATTGACTAAACAAACTCTCCTCTCCGTCCCCTCTGGACGACGAGAAGCCCGGTCTCTGACCGAGGCCCCCGCTTGAGGCCAGCACGCGCTTCCAATATTGCGGTGAAACCAGGGAGTTGCCTGCTCGGTATGGTGGAGTGGTCCCCTCGTCCTCCCCCTGGGAAGGCGAGCACTCTCCTGTACCCTGATATGGGTCCCTGCCTGGTCCTTCCGGAGCGAATCCTCGCAAAGACTCATACCCTACCAATGGGTCTCAACACAAAAAGGGGGAAAAGATACAAGAGCAAGGGAAGAGGAAGAAAGAAACAATATGCACAGAAGAGAAAGAAGGGTAAGAAAGCTCCCTCTGGGACGAAAGCATACACAAAGAACACGTGAAATCATAAATGCTCTGCTCTATTCAGAAAAGGAACCGGACTACATGTGCTGCGGGGCATACCCCTGTGTTACATTCAAAAAAAAGAAAAAAAGGAATTAAGGGATGCAACGCTTAGTCGATGTCCCTGAAGATGTCCTCGAGAGGGAGGATCCCGACGCAAGGGAAGTTCGTCATATCGCGCAGTCGGCCCCTCAATTCCTCAAGACGGGCGAGCTCCGCTTCGACGGACACCATTTCAACGTCGGCAACGGCAAGAGCTTCCCTCTCCTCTGTCACCCTCCTTTCCGCCTCGGCAAGGCCAAGTTTAGCCGCAGCGAGGTAGCCCTCCAGCTTCTCGATCCGGTTCTTGAAGGAACGAACGCTGCCTTCGCCTTCCTCTAAGGCCTTTCCGTGGCATTCTCTACTATGGCGTCGGGCCTCTAAGGTCTGCAGATACTCGTCTGCCTGAGCATCAAGGGCGGCACGTTCGTCAGGAGCCTGGGTCTCCAGGAACTCGCGGCGTTTGACGTACTTCAATATTAGCAAGACCCGCCGTGACCATTCCCCCAGGGGACAGCCAAGCACTTGCAACGCCCCAGTTAACTGCGTCACTATGGTATGCACCTCTCGATACGACAGAGAAGCATCGGCGAGGAGCATCATCCGTAAAGTGATCAGCATCTGACGTACTGGCGCCTCTGAGGACGTGTGACTGACTGAGGGCACGACCGGGGGGATGAATTCCACGGCGCTGTCCACCTCCGCCCACAGATCGGCATCCACGGCGGCTGAAGAAGATGGGAGAGCAAGGGCTAAGTCCCCCGGCCGGCGTGGCTCGACCAAAGACCCCTAGCCGACTATTGTTGAGGAGGTGGCTGAGATTACTGCCGAAGCATCCAACGTAGCTATCATCAGCTGTTCTCCTGCCTCCTCCGCCTCCGCCTGGTGCGCTGTCGGCACTGCTTTAAGGGGCAGGGGTGCAGCTGCCTCTGCTCCGATCAAAGGAGGGGCCTCAAGCAAGGCTGGGCCCGCTGCCATCAGTGGCCAACTCCACCTCCGCGGCTCCGATCCCTCCAGATGTGCGCGGAGCTCCGCGAATATTTGCTTCAGTAAGGGGTCCTCCATCCGGGCCGGAAGCTTTGGAAGAGGCGGAAGCGGAACCGTCAGCCAGGGTAGACGTCCCGCCTCCACGAGAGCCGTAAGGCCCTCCGCTCCCAAGACCGCGACAGGAGCCAGTCCCGCCACCGCTAGCTGACCAGTATTTGGCCGCCGCTTGGCAACGGCCTTCCGGGCAAAGCCAGACGACCCCCCTGGCGTCGGCACCACCTGACCACAAAAAGCAGGATTACTCACTTGCCAGCAGGAGTAAACCTCACGAGGCCCAAAAGGTGAGAAGGGTTATGAGACCCGTGTCCTTACCTCGGCCACCGGGGCGGTACCGTTCTCGGGCGCGATCTCCCCCTCCTCCAGAGGCTCGCCCGCCAACGGCTCCTCCGACGCCTCCTCCCCAAGAGCTTCGAATAGAAGGGCTAGCTTGCCCATGCCGACATCGACCCCCGATGGACGGTCAACCGGCGCAGCCTCTTTCGCAGCCTCCGGCTCAGCTGATTCCTGAAAAGGTCGGGCGCAAGGAGGACGATGTCAGTAGGCGACCACAGAAGCAGCCCCATGCCAATGGAATCATGCTTACAGCGGCCTCCTCCGTCAAGCTTAGCGAGCTAGCAAATGAAGAGGCCTTAGGGGCCAGCTCGGGCAGCCCCGATGCCCCAGACGTTACATCCCCAGGAGCCGTCTCGTCGGAAGAGTAGTTGTAATCTACCTCTTCCCCAGACGGAGACTCGACCGCCGCCGGCTCGGCCTGGGCCGGCAGAGGAGCTTCCACTTCAGAGTCTCTATCCGGCACGTCCTCCCTCGGGCTAGGCGAGGCTCGCACTCCGATCCTCTTCCTCCTCACATACATCAGCATCGTCGGGAGGTCGGGATCAGGCCCCAATGACTCGGTGGCCGCCGCGGCAACGCCTGTCGTGCAAAAGAAGATAAGCCATGTTGAATCTACTAGCCCCCAGAATAAAAAAAAGGGGAGCTAGCCGAATGGACGGAAATATTTACCCCCTTCGGCCCATACGGTCCGGGATGACTCGCCGGCTTCTTCGACGGACAGAGCCTTCGTGGGAGCCGCAGCCCCGCTCTCGCCCGGGAGCAACACGGGCGCCGGTTCCTCCGTGCCGCCCGTAAGATAGAAGCGCATCGTCGCCGCACGCGAATCCGAGGCCAACTCGGGAGGCCGGTCGACCGCAGACGACCTAGGCGGCCGAGGAACCTCACCAACTTCGTGGCTCGGTTCGGTCCGCGTGGCTTCGAATTCCTCGAAGGACAAGATAGGGGCCGCCGGCGAGGTTGCCGTCGGAGCCGGGGATGCCTCGGTCCGCCTCCGTTTTACCGTCTATTGCCCGGCCACCTTGGCAGCAGCCAGCGCCTTCTTAACGGGCGACTGTGCCCGGGGCCTTCCCGTTGCCTGCGGCAAGGGAGCCGGAGCCACCGCCGAGGTCGCCTTTGCTGGGACCGCGACTTCACCCATGTCAAACGTGGGCACGGGCTCTCCCACAGGAGCTGAGACAAAAAAAATATCAGGGTGTCAGGGCTCCACTCCAAAATAAAAAGGGGGGAGGGAGATTCAAGAGACACACTAATGATCGGGGACACTGGCCGGCAGGTTGGCCTGGCTCGGGACGGGCAGCTTCGAATTCCTCGAAAGATGGGACTTGTGGTGCCGGAGGGACAGCCGTCGGAGCCTTAGCCGATTCCGTCTTCTTCCGCTTTGTGTCCCGCTGCTTAGCCGCCTTGGCGGCATCCACCGCCTTCTTCATGGGCGATTTAGCCCGGGGCCTCTTCGCAGCCTTGGGCAAAGGAGCCGTGGTCGGGGCCAGCGGCGCGGCTTCAAAATACGCAGGCTTCTTCACCAGCCGGAGGAGGTTCCGGTACGTGGCCATCTGCGTGCTGTCGGGATGGTCTGCAAAGAAAAGAGGAGAAAGAACGAACGTGCATTTGCGATTAGTACCCAACTCACCGCGAAGGCCGCAGTGCTAAGGGACAAAACCGAAGAGCAAGAAGGGACTGAATACCATGAGGGCCAGTGTACAGCCGCAGCGTGATCGGCCAGTAGCTCAGGGACGTCTCCTTGTCCCGACGCGCCGCCTCCCGGACTAGCCAGCAAACGTCTTCAATCGTTTGGCACCGGTCCGTAAGGTTGGCCAGATCCGCGTGCTTCTTTGAGGAGAGGTGACAGAAAAGATTAAAGTGGTCCATGCCCCACCCGTCGGCATAATAATAAGGGATGTGCAGGCGCTTGCCCAGGAGGGAGGCCGTCAGATCTTCGATCTTCATCCCATTCACTCGGAGAAGGACGTATAGCCACGTGGTATCCTTATAGTTCTCGGGCTACCTCTCCTCCCGCCTCATGAACGTGCGGTACGGGCAGGCCGAATCCCTCTCTGGACGCCAGCTCCTGGCAGGAGTCCCCTCTTCCTCCATGGGGAATGGATAATTGATGAGGTCCATGCGATCGCTCCCCACTTGGCACAGGTCCCTCAGCGTCTTCTGATAATGATCCTTGGCCACCGGGGGTAGCTCCACCTTCGGCGTCGGCCTCTTATCCCGGGCTTCCCGGTGAGCTATCATATATGCTGCCACCTCCTTTTCCTGTTTATTCCTGAGCCGAAGAAGATGGTCCGGCTCAATGTCAAGAACCGGCACCGGCTGCCGACTGAGGAACCTCCTCTCGGCCCCATCCCAGCAATCGGTCTTATGCAACCGATAGAAGGCCGTCCGGGCGTTCCACCATTTTATATAATCCTGGGTCACTCGGGGAACACGACCCGGGGCCGGTACCCTGAAGGAGGCAGAGTCAGCCCGGTGGAAGAAGTCCCACCAATTCCTGGCGTGTTCAGGAACTGAGCTGCCCTGGACACTCCGCAAGGGTAGGCCGAACTGTGCATGATAAGCAGGGATATGCTGGTCATACCCAAAATTGCGACCGAACCGGAAGGGGTAATACGGCTCCAGCAGCACGTTCTCCCCTTTCCTGAACACCAGGACGCTCGGACCAATCGACAGCGCCCAGTCCCTCAGCTCCGACTCCAGCAGTGGGCGGATCACATTCTCCTAGCTAATAGGGTGGGTGTACTTCTCCACCTGGTCGTCTTTGCACTCCCTCTTGTTGTTCACCAGAGGGCTCGAATGTGCCGCCAGAGTCCAGAAATGAATAGTCCCGACCGCATCCCGGGGAACCGTTGTCAACCGACCCCGGATATCATACATCCGCATGGAGGTGGAGCCCGGTTCAGCACTGGAAAATTCCAACATCCTCGGCATCAGCCCCCAGTCCTGGAGAACTCGCGGGGCAAACTCCGGGAACAGCGAACAGACCCACGCGTTGAAGAAGTGCAGTGGGCACACATATCGGGCCTGCCGCGGGAACTGGTGCGTGCTGATGTCCCCCAGGGCCTTGTAAATCAAGCAAAGGGTCACCGGGCACAGCGACAGCCTGACACCCCATGCCATTTGACATGCCGGGTAGATGGCATCCGACCGAATCACTGTCTCGTCGCCGTACGGCATGGCGAATGAGCATAGCCAGTACGTGAGATAGGCGGCGCAATGGGTCTGGGGATCCAAGCCCATCGGGTTAGACCCGCTTCGACGCCCTCTAGACGGGATCTTCACATTGAGCTTGGGCTTCGCACGCTTCTTGGGGGCAACAGCGGTACCGACACAGGGAAATTCCTCGTACCGCTTTGGCCCGTCATAGAAATACTCCAGCCACAAGGGCATGCGTACCCTCTTCCTGTCCCCACGAGCGGGCTGCTTTCCCTTATGCGAGCATTGGTACAGCTCCCGGTACGCCTTCATGAGGTACCGATATGAATACCCCAGAGAATAATAGCCATCCCCGTTGGTCTCATCCTTGATCAAGTCGGGGAGGCATACTTCTTCATAAGGCTCCCCGTCAATGGGCAAGCCACTTAGCTGACCAAGACTCCACAAATCAAGTGAAGTCTCGCCCTCTGCCGTATAAAAGGTGTTGGTCTCCACGCTGAATACCTCTATCATGCCGCAGCAGAGACCCTTGGAGATGGGGTAGCCGTACCGGGAAGCGTACACGCTATGATAAATGCCGACCCGAACCAGCAGCGGAGCATAGTTGAACAGCACGTGCTCCGTAAACTCCACCGCCCTCTCCCGGAAGCTGTGTGCATCCTGAAGCTTCAGCTCCCCAAACCAGCCCAGTGACAGCTCATACTTGAATCTGACGGTCAAGCAGTCCAAGATGAACGGCTCTTCTCTATAGCCCCACTTCAAGGGAGCCAAGAATAGGCCGAATCGAGGCGCCTCGTTGTGCACCTTCCCGGCAGACAGGTCTCATCGTGCCGGAGTAAACTGAGGCGCCCGCACCAGTTTGTCTTCGGTCGGCAGCACCCCCTCAATCCCCAGAACTGGTTTCCACTCCCGGACTTCTCCCACCAGATACATCGGAATACTCCGGGGGACGCTGTACAATAAGCTGTCCCGGGCTTGCAGAATGGCCTGCTCAGCCTTCCTCACGACTCAGAAGTCTCGCCCTTCCTGCGAGCGAAAGTGCTTCAAAAAGCGAATGAGGTGCCTATCCTTCGGGAAATCTCTCCTGAACTCCCCGGTGGCCCGGTCAAATGTGAAGCCGCTGTCAACTTTGGCAAGCCTCTGGAAATCCATGGTCTCCCCGTCGGACTCAGATGACTCTGCCAAAGCGGCTATCTCTGCATGCTCCCGATCCAAGTCCTCTACGTTCAGCCAGGTGACCGCCGGCACGGGACCCCGCGGAATGAGGTCGGCACCGATAGCAGCAGCGGGGGCAGAAGAACCACTTGGGGCAGCCATTTATCTGTAAAGATACATAAATAGAAGATCAGAATAAGCCACATGCAAAAGGAAGTAAAAGACTGTAAAGGGGGGGCTTTGCTACAAGTCAGATGAACAAATATTGCCAATTTCTGACGAAATTTCGGCAGAGTTTCCCCTAGGCCAGAGGCATAAGCGAAAACACAGGTGCTCGTCCACAAGGAGTGACGGCCCCAACAAAGCATGGTGGGCCCCGAGAGGCAACACCAGAAGTCCGCCGGTCGAAGGAGTCCTCTTCCTTAGCTAAAACTCCCCCTGGAGACCCTCGCCGGTACACTGCCCAGTGCCCTTCCCCGGCACACCCTGCAGCTGCCCTCATCGGTACACCCTGGGGAACCCTTCCCCGGCACGCCCTTGAGGGGACCTTCAACGGCACACATGGTGGCCCGCCTTCCCCGGCACACCAGAGGCCCCGCTCCCCGGCACGCCCTTGAGGGGCCTTCCCCGGCACACGCGGTAAGGCCTCCCCGGTACATCCCGTCGGGGTCGTTCCCCGGCACACTTGCACCCAAAAGGGGACGCCTTCCCCGGCACACCGCTGACACTCTTCACCCGGCACGCCTCCTAGACGCTCTACCCGGCATGCCCGTCGTGCCTTTCCCCGGCGCACCGTGAGGGGTTTCCCGCCGGCACGCTCCAAATGTCTCTCCCCGGCGGACCCTCACACCCGCTCACCGGTGGTCGCCCACGACGCCGGAGATGAAGGAGAAGAAGGGAGAGAAAGAGAGCGAAAGGAAGAACGGAGGTGGAGAAGAAGAGGAGAAGGGGCCGTAGGGTCCCACTGCCCCGATCACGACGAGAAGAGAAAAAAGGGGGAAGAAGTAGGAGGAGAAAGGAGGGAAGGAGGAAGAGAAAGGAAAAGGGGGGGGGCTCCACGGTCGCCTCCTCACCCTGGCAACAGAGACGACGACGACAACGGCGCTCGGCGGTGGCTCTCGGCGACGGAGAAGACAAAGAGAGGGGGGGTCCCGTCCACCGAAGAGAGAAAGAGAGGGAGGAAGTGGAATTCGAAGCGGGGGGTGGCCCGTTTGAGCCACCCCCGCCCCCTTTTATAAGGCTATAAAAAAAGAGAAAAAAAAGGGAGAAAAGAGAAAAAAGGGGAAGAGAGGAAGAGAGGATAAAGAGGGGGAAATTCAAGAAAAAAAAGGAAAAAAAGGAAAAAAAAGGGGGGGGAATAAAAGAAAAAGAGAGAGGAGAATGAAAAGGGGAATAAAAGAAGAAAATAAAAGAGGGGGGGGGGGAAGAAAATAAAAGAGAGACAAAAAGGGGAAGGAAGGAAGGAGAAATAGAAGGAGATAAAAAAAAGAGAGAAGAAAATAAGAGGAGAAAATAAAAAAAGGGAAAATAGAAGGAGGGGGAGCAAAATATATGTAAGATATTAAATAAATAAATATATATATATATATATATATATATATATATATATATATATACACATATATGTATATGTATGTATGCCCATATATGTGTACACATTTACATATTCATCCGCTCACATACGTGAAGGGGTAAGTCGATAAAATACAGCAATAAATGTCCCCGGGGAAACATTCCAGCCCCGCAATCCTGGTCGTACGGGCGTCCACATAAGTAAAAACGACTCTACCCCTACAACCACACCCATAAACAAGCCCGTCCCTGACACGTAGCCCTGTGCTTCGGCCACCTTCCGTCACATAAAATCGCCGTCACGGGCCTTACGCTCGGGTCGGTAAGACCTCTATCTTTGCGTTGGCATTAGCCCCTTGCCAACGAATAAGTCCCTTTCCGGCGCAAGGCCCTGTGCCCTAGCCACCAACTCCGCACAATATTACCGTTACGGACCCTACGTCCGAATCGACACGAATTCTCCCGTTGCGCTGGCATTTTTTTTTTCTCTTGCCAACGAAAAAGCCTCACCTTCCGGCGCAAGGCTCCGTGCCCTAGCCGACACTCGCATATTCCTCGCTTGTCAAAAAAAAAAGAGAAGAGAAAATAAAATGGGGTTAAAAATAGAGATACCCCGCCGGACTTGCCCCTACGTGGGGACAAGGGTAAAAATGACAATAAGCCGGCCGTGGCGAAAACCCGAAAGGGCGCTACGGGTAAAATTGGGTATCCCGCCACGTGAAAACCCGAAAGGGCGCGTGGGCAAAAGCAAGAGGGGGCCGGTACCGGCGAAAACCCGAAAGGGCGCTTGTATCGGTAATGTGGTTCAAAGAAAAAAAGAGACCAATAAACTGTTTCAGTCTCCGGCACCCCGTCGGCACTGATGAAGATATGAAGAGACCAATATTCTGCTTCAGTTCCCGACACTCCGTCGGCACTGATGAAGAGATCAACAAATCAGGTCAGCTCCCGGCACCCTGTCGGCGCTGACGAAGAGGAAGAGACCAACATGCTGCTTCAGTTCCCGACGCTCCGTCGACACTGATGAAGAGACAAATAGACCAACATACTGCTTCGGTTCCTGGCGTCCCGTCGGCACTGACCAAGAGACCAACGAAGCATGTCAGTTCCCGGCATCCTGTCGGCACTGGCGAAGAGACCAAGAGACCAACAAAGCATGTCAGTTCCCGGCATCCTGTCGGCACTGGCAAAGAGACCAAGAGACCAACAAAGCAGGTCAGTTCCCGGCATCCTGTCGGCACTGGCGAAGAGACCAAGAGACCAACAAAGCATGTCAGTTCCCGGCATCCTGTCGGCACTGGCAAAGAGACCAAGAGACCAACGAACCATGTCAGTTCCCGGCATACTGTCGGCACTGGCGAAGAGACCAAGAGACCAACAAAGCATGTCAGTTCCCGGCATCCTGTCGGCACTGGCAAAGAGACCAAGAGACCAACGAAGCATGTCAGTTCCCGGCATCCTGTCGGCACTGGCGAAGAGACCAAGAGACCAACAAAGCATGTCAGTTCCCGGTATCCTGTCGGCACTGGCGAAGAGACCAAGAGACCAACAAAGCATGTCAGTTCCCGGCATCCTGTCGGCACTGGCGAAGAGGCCAAGAGATCAACAAACCAGGTCAGTTCCCGGCATCCTGTCGGCACTGGCGAAGAGACCAAGAGACCACCAAACCAGGTTAGTTCCCGGCATCCTGTCGGCACTGACGAAGAGACAAAGAGACCAGTAAAGCATGTCAGTTCCCGACACCCCGTCGGCACTGGCGAAGAAACCAAGAGACCGACAAAGCATGTCAGTTCCCGACACCCCGTCGGCACTGGCGAAGAGACCAAGAGATCAACAAATCAGGTCAGCGCCCGGCATCCTGTCGGCGCTGACGAAAAAACTAAGAGACAGCAAACCAGGTCAGCGCCCAACGCCCCGTCGGCACTGACGAAGAGGCCAAGAGACCAAGAGATCAACAAACTGCGTCAGTTCCCGGCACCCCGTCGGCGCTGATGAAGAGACGAAGAGACCAATATGTTGCCTCAGTTCCCGACGCCCCGTCGGCACTGATGAAGAGACAAAGAGACAACAAACTGCTTCAGTTCCCGGCACCCCGTCGGTGCTGATGAAGAGACGAAGAGACCAATATGTTGCTTCAGTTCCCGACGCCCCGTCGGCACTGATGAAGAGACCAATATGTTGCTTCAGTTCCCGACACCCCGTCGGCGTCGACAAAGAGAGAAGAGATGAAGACACCCGCGGGCACCGCCCGGCTCATCCTTCGCCTGCGCTACCCGTGGGTGGGGGGCATTTGTGGACACCGAAAATTGCACATCCGAATGTCATGCTCGGCCCAGCATCAACAACAGCGCCGAGTGAAGAAACCCCGGAGAAATCAAGCACAAAAGGCCCCACAGCCCATGGGCCCCAAAGAAAATCAAACGGGCCATGACTCGTGCTCGCAACGGGCTCAGAGCGGGCCCCATATACACACCCCGTGGGGAGCCCTTCAGCGGCACGCCCAGCCCCCAAGGGGCCTCAACGGCACGCCCTGATGGAGCTTCAGCGGCACGCCCTCAGGGCTTCAGCGGCACACCCATTGGGGCCTTCAGCGGCACGCCCTCAGGGCTTCAGCGGCACGCCCTCAGCAGGCTTCAGCGGCACGCCCTCAGCAGGCTTCAGCGGTACGCCCTCAGCAGGCCTCAGCGGCACAGCCCCAGGGGCTTCAGCGGCACGCCCTCAGCAGGCCTCAGCGGCACGCCCTTTAGGGGCTTCAACGGCATGCCGTTTTGGCTCCCCCACGGCACGCCTTTTCAACTCTCCAGCGGCACAGCGGTGAAGCTTTTCAACGTCAATGCGACGTGAAGCCCATGCCCTACACATCCTTGGCGCGCAGTGGAGCCGTCTGAGGTGGCAGCTGATCGTTGGGCCACGTAGCCTACCCCACTGACACCCAGGACGGGGCAGGTCAACTGCCATCATCACAAACCATTTCCCGCCTTCGATGGCCGTGGCCAAAGCCCCGGCTGCTGGGGAGTATAAAAGACTCCCGTTTTCGACAGAAGGGGGATCCCAGAGGAGACGGACGCACGGAAAGGAAGAGAAGAAAGAAGAGAAGAAGAAGAGCTCTGGCGTGAGCCTCCTCCGACGACCGCCGGGCAGAAGTGAGAGTAAGAGAGGGGGGCTTGATGTAATAAGAAAAAGGGGGAAAAGTAGGGGGACGGTGGTCTCTGTCACGATTCCCCAATACCTCTTTCTCTTCTGCATTTTGTTCTTCTCCATCCCGTTCTTGCTTTCTTCTTTGGAGTCTTCCTCCTCGTCTAAAGCCCCGTCTTGGGCACCCCTTTTTTTGTAATATGTATGTAGGGCCATGGCCTTTGGCCCCCCCCCCCCCCCCATGAATGAAAAACCACCCTTCTTGGGCCTTTCCTGTCTGTTTCCATTGGTTGGCTCCCGCCTTCATAATGCATGGTGTTTCGTTCACTTTCTCTTCTACGGCGTTTTTGGAGTCTCTGTGGTGATGTGATCCTTCCCCCTATGATCCTTAGTCTCCTGGGTTCTTTGCCCCCCCCCACGGGAGGGAGAGACCCTTACTTTCTTCCCGATTACCCAGTTACCAATAGACCACTCCCGGCCTTGAAGCCCCCCCCTCTTTTCTTCTTCTTTTCCTGAACAGCCATCAAGCCTCCCAGCCCATACATTCAGCTCTTTCAAACCTCCAGCGATATACCTTTCCGACCTTTGGCCGGCACACCCTTCTGGGCCCTCAGCGGCACACCCTTCTGAGCCCTCAGCGGCACACCCTTATGGGCCCTCAGCGGCACATCCTTTTCAGCCCTCAACGGCACACTCTCCAGGCCCCTCGGCGGCACACTCCCTGGCCAGCCCCAGTCCACATTATATGCCCTTAGAGGCGTTCAGTATGTTGTTCTCCTTCGCGTTTTCCGAGGCTCTATAAAGGTGTTGCTCCTTCGGGGGCCCACCTCCAGTTGTCGGGTTCCGCCACCCCATGTGGGCGCGTTCCCTGTATCTCCCTTACGTCCCGGGTCAAGGGGAGATGCTGCCGAATTTTTGTGAAGAAATAACAAAACATTAAAAGAGGCAAAAGGAGGCAACAAACGAGCAGGGTAATTAATGAAACCTTCCAACTCATCAAACCACTGCCGGCACCACAACGAGAACTGAACCGAACCAATTAACTACCCGGCAGCCCGAACGTCCGACCCGCAAGGGAAAGAGACCGAATCGAATAAAGAGAACGAACAAAGGGAGGAATTTTATATAAAACTACACGAAAGTTAAGATAAGAAGAAAAGAAAAGCCTTAAAACAAATAACCGAAAATTGATCGAACCCCCACCGTCACGCCTCGATTGGCCCTTCGCCGGTACGCCGCTCCCACTGGCCCTTAGCGGCACGCTTCTATTGGCCTTCAGTGGCACGCTCCCATTGGCCTTCAGCGGCACGCTCCCATTGGCCTTCAGCGGCACACTTCCCTTGGCCCCCCTTGCAGCGGCACGCTCCCTCCCTTCGCTGGTACACCCTCAGACATAGTCTCAGCGGGATCTAACGTACAGACTTTGGGCTTGGAGACGTATAGACTTCGAGCTGCAATCGAAGAGGCAATGTACAGACTTCATGTTGCAGTGTATAGACTTGGGGCTGGCTGACGTATAGACTTGGCCAATGTATAGACTTTGGGCCAGCCAACGTACAGACTTCATGTTGCAGTGTATAGACTTTGGGCCAGCCAATGTACAGACTTCATGTTGCAGTGTATAGACTTGGGGCTGGCCGACGTATAGACTTGGCCAATGTATAGACTTTGGGCCAGCCAATGTACAGACTTTGGGCCCGCCAATGTACAGACTCCACGTTACAACGTACAGACTTTGGGCTTGGCAACGTATAGACTTCAAGCTGCAGTCAAAGGGTCAATGTACCGACTTCACGTTCCAACGTATAGACTTGGGCCAACCAATGTGTAGACTTCATGACGGCCAGTGTACAGACTTCGGACCAGTCGACGTATAGACTTCATATTGCAACATGCAGACTTTGCTCCACTCTGCTCCAGTGTATGGACTTTGGGCTTGGCAACGTACAGACTTCGAGCCTGGGGAACGTACAGACTTTATACCCACCCCCACGTTCTGATTGGCTCCTTAGCCGGCACGCTTCTCTCACCTTTCAGCGGTACACTCACCTAACCCCTTCGCCAGCACACTGCTTGAACCTTCAGCGGTACACCCCTTTAAACCCTCAGCGGCACGCCCTTCAAACCCCAGCGGTACACTCTTAATTGCCCCAGCGGCACGCCCCTTGAACCTTCAGCGGTACACTCCTTTGAGCCCCAGCGGTACGCTCCTTTGGCCTCCAGCGGTACGCCCCTTTTAGCCTCCCAGCGGCACGCTCTCTGCCCTCAGCGGTACACTCCCGTTTTCCTTTTCGCCGGCACACTATACATATACACATATACAGCCTGATAAAGGCATCAGCAATAGCAAATAAATTAATAAAAATTACGCTAATTAAAGGACTCCAAATGCGCAATATTAATCACAATAAAGAGGCGGGAGGGGTAATAAAAAAATAAATAACAAATGAATGATAATAACAAGAATAATCATGAATAAAAGAAGAGAAATCATCCCGGACAAAGGCACGAATAAACAGTAAACATCAAATCAGAAATCCCGAAAGATATAACTAAGAAAGCCCCAGATAAAAGACGCTAACATCCACACTGCAGCCCTCTCTCTCCCCGGGACCCGGGGCAAAAGAGAATAACAACGCCGCCCTTTCAGGTCGGGCTCGAGTCTCGGGAATTACCCCGATATGGCCAGGCTTTGATCTAACCTCGGGCCGACATCCTAATCGGACCGGATTTATTTTTTTTCTCGCTCCGGATACCTTCCGAATCCTCATTAAAATTGCCGCATGCTCGGCAGACATTTGAAGGGATCTACCTCGGTTTTCTCATTGTGACGCTGCCACGGACCTGTGTCCGAATACAAAAGGTCTACGAGTGGCCGACACGGTCGACAGTTTATGGCCTTAATACAACCTTCAGTGTGACCTATCCCTATCTCTCTCGCATAATTAGTATTACTCCTTTCGGCCGCGGGGCCTCTAATTTCGATAATTAATCAAGGGTATTCCCTCGTATGGGGGATGTAAATGACGTCGTGACTTTTATGGCGCGACGGGATTCGGTCCTGACACGAACCACACAATCGTCTGACGAAGTCAGATCGAGCGCACCATGGGCTCTTCGGAGCCCGAATAAATTGTCACTTCGGTGACTGGCACGCCCACGCACTTAATAAGACCAACAGACGAACCAGAATGATAGCCGAACGAGAAGTGCGTCCACAGATGGTCGGCCCAAAGAAAGAAGAAAATTTAAGTGTAGAGACATAAGAAGGGGTTCAAAAGATCTCATATTAAAAATTATAAAGATGGATATGTACTTATAAGTAAGGCCTAAGTATTCTCCTGAGAGAGCCCTTTTACCAAGAAAAAAGGATAAAATCCTAGCCGTCCCCGGACGTAGGAACTACAGAAGGATGAGCCCCAATGAGACGATAAGTCGGAAAAATGTATGGCTTCATCTTTTGACGGAATACCTTGTATGTGCAACCAAATCAGTTAGGATGAATAAGGATGGGATACCCTCATCTTATTCTCTGATCAAAGAGGCCCTATAGGAATAGAATATTCTTTGAATCTTCAAAGGAAGTTAACTATAGGAGTAGCTGTAACACTATATTGATGTAAGCATGTTATTAAAAACAACATGAAAATAAAAAAAAGATAGTTTTATAATAAATTTATAGGATGATATTTTTACAAAAAATTCCATGAAATATTTGCTCTTCCAACCTGTCAGGTGCCTTGAACTTTATTCTCGTGGTCAGGCCGTGTCCCTCCATGGTTGATGATTAGTTCAGTAGTATCAGTGCTAGAGTCTTTTAATTAATCCTCTCGATTGCTAATTTCAAAAAATTATCATAATGCAATAGTTTATACTCCACTAGATCCTAATTAATGCATCTTACTTACGCTGTTTATTTGAAATGGGCGGAAGGTCGTCACATGGGTCTGAACAGAAAAAACCCAAGATGTGACTTCTTTAAACGACCAGTTTGGACAATCAGGCAGCTGTCACTCCAATGGTTAGTGAAGAAGAACGCAATGGCCTTAGCAAATATGATACGGAAAAGATGAACAGACAGGCCCAAGTGGTGAGTTATTAATTAGTGCTAATGATTCATCTCTCTACAGCAAGTCATGCCGGTTGCCTACAATAGATGCCAACAGAAAGAAGATAAGTTGAGGTTTATTAAAAAAAACCCATTGGAACTTTGCATTAACCAAGGGTTTGCCATATCGGTGTTACTCATCGTATCTAGGAGGTTGAGACGGTTGACTCGATCTATGTTAAAATATTTGGACATAGTTTTTGGATAATAATTTCGTATTAGTTAAATGAGTTGTGGTTCATATGATTATGATCTTGGGCTTATCTCAACATTGCGATTTTATAGATTTTAACATGATGTCAGAGTATGGTCTTGGCCCAACTCTATATATTTCTTATCTTGTCACCTCCACCTAATTAAATGAATTGTGGTTCATATGTTTATGAGTCTGGGCTGTGTCTCAACACCGTGATTTTATGGATTTCAACAATCTAAGATGGCCCGAGTCTATTTGAGTTAGGTACGAGTTGATGCGAGTCAAACTATATCATATCACATATGAGTCAAATATAGTCAACACAAATTGCGGATATGGCGAACCTTTCGTTAACCTCCAACTTCACCTTTGGCCAATTTGCTTAACATATATTGGAACTTAGAGGCTTTTTATTCTCATGTATTTGCCTTTGTTGGATTTTGTTGTAAGAAGCTCAACCAAACAAATTCTGGTCAGTGACGTAACACCACTTACCAAAGGATTTCAAAGATGGCTGCCCTGACCGACAATACGTGAAAAGACAAACATCACACGCTAAGAACATATTTAAAGCCGGTATTAGCTCCTAGGCCTTTTGAAGCACTTGCAGCTAAGTGAAAAGGGTCACTACAACTATGTAAGGCTGGTCATAAGTTGAGTTGTTATTGGTCCCTCGAGTTTGATTCATGGTTGGTTTGGTTCACTTGGATAATAAATTAGGATAAATTAATCCGAGTGAATCTCGAGTAAATTATTCTTAGATTTTTTTATTTTTAATTTAGTAACTATTTTATTTGAGGTTGAGTAGAGTATTCACGTGAGAGAGATAGAATGAGTTGACTCCAGATGAATAACTTTAATCTTATCTTATTTTGAATGGTGTATTTCGTCTCCCAAATTTGAATAACTCACTCACTCATAAATAATTCATTCTAACCCGTTTTATTTTATTATCAAAATGACCCATTGATATATATATATATATATATATATATATATATGGTTAGTAATAGATATTTTAAATTTTTTATTATTCTCAATTAAATATTTTGAGTCCAAATCTAAACTCAAACATTCAAAGATACGTAAATTCTAATATATTTCATGAGATCATTTGGACTTACTCGAGTTCCTAATTTGAGATTGATGGACTTTTTTTTCTCGATAATTATTATTTTTTAATAACGAGGAGATATCGGATTTGAATCCGGGATCTCTCTCAAATAGGGGAGCGTGGCGAAACAACGGGCGACACTAGTCAGTTAATTCGATTGATGGACTTTTGAGCTTGAGTTAGGTTACATGTTGGTTTCATAAATGATTCCAAGCCGAGCCGTACTCGACACTTCCATCTCAATTTTTAAGGCTCGAACCTAACTTACGGATGAGCTCAAACTTGCGCTCCATAATTTCCAGTCGTGACAAAAGTTGGGAGGCTAGAAAAACTTGATTTTGTTCAACTCTATCCGCCCTGGGTCAAAGTGTTGAAAAATTGGCACACATGTTGCGAGTCAACTGCTAAAGACAACACATCAGGAGATAGATGGAATAGAATCGTAGAAAGCTTGAAATTGCAGTGTCCATCTTTTAAAAAGATCCAATCTGATGATAGAATAAGTTCGGTTAAAAAGAGTTATTCAGTTTGCCTGTTTTGTGTTTGAACGCTCGAGGTAAGTTATTCGGGGTGGAACAAGGTTAAATTTAACTAAGGTCGAATAAGTCATTCCACTTATTTGGTTCAATTAGCTCTTGTTTGTTTCTCGGGTGGGATACGGTGTTCGACCCTCCGGGGTCGAACACCGTACCCGGGGTCAGTTAAGACCCCTCTGTGTGAGGGGAGAGCGTGGGCCCCCCATAAATCCTCTCTCATCGGTTTATAAATCCGTCAGATAGTTCTAATAAAGAATCGGGTCTTACTTATTATGAGTCAAATCAAATAATATTTGAAATTTTTTATCAAATCAGAAAAGTAAAAAACTAAGAATATCTTATCTGACTTTTTTTTTTCTAACCGGTTATCAAATCCGCTTTAAGGTTACAGTTCACTTCCTGATATCTGCATGACCCACTGGTCAGATGTCTCCCTTGAAGGAGAGCCCTTTTCAGACAGTTTTAGTTCCTCATGCCACCTTTGTCTAACTCGGGTCCCAATCTGTGTCTGGGAAAGACAGCACCAGAGCCTGGCTGCACAGTCAGCTGCTCTGCTTCATTATCAAATATCAACCTTCGGATGATCACAATGATCAAACCAACCCGACATGAGGTCATCTCTCAGCAAGAAGAGAGCTGTGACCACATGACGATGAGAAATGAGAACAACAGTCCTCATGGTTCAACTCATCATACTCTCCTCCCATCAACAGCCAACTCAGCCATGTACTAAACAGGGCTTTAATGCCTCTGCATTCTTGGTATTGTTTTCCATCACATGACCGGGTGATATCACCAGAGGGTCATTCAGTGATCTGGCTCATTTCTTGATAGATCTTTTTGACCTGCAGCCAATCAAATTGGTTAGTGATGAGACCACTTATACATCTTGGTGATGCACCCCAAAGAAGGATGGTATGAGAATCAGACCCACATTGGGGTCTCATTCTTGACCACCATATAATTCCATTGTTTGGTACACAAGGAAGCTCTTCCCTGATGAGTAACAAAGAATGGGCCAATCACCCCTGCTTCATGTGGGGCTTGTGAATATAACATGATATTCAGGAAGTGTACCTCGGTGAAGTGCCATGCACAGGACTTACCCTGCCATGGGCATGTGAATTGCCCCCTGCCCTTCTCACTTTAGCTTTTGGAAAGTGTACTGTTGTCAGTAAAAGTTCTTTATTTTTTTATTGTTTCTTCTCTTCTTCTTTCCCCCTTGGAAACATATGTGGATTCCTTGTGTTACTATTATATATGATGAAACTTTTGCCCCAAGGCTAAGGACAGTTTTACCAATCTTGTTTTTCTTAATTAATAGAGAAAATGAAGGTGGATAGAGGCAGGAATGGGTCTGGTTGGAGTAATTTTGGTCAAGCGGAGATTGGAGTATTGAAAAAAATATCCTAAAATGCTGCTCATCCATGATCATACTTTAGGGCAGAGATGTATGGCCTATAATCAGCCTGGGAATATAGATTGGTTCGCGCGTGTTTTTCATCCGATTCAAATACAAGATTAATGACTTTTTCAGGAACAAAAAATTTTAAAAAAAGAAAATCGATATCAGAAAGCATATGTTGATTCACTCTGTCTAAAGTTTAGACTCTAGGAGGATATAAAACTAGAAGCAAGATAACTTCTACAAATGCCACATCATATATGTAGAAACTAAGTTACTGTAAAAAATTTGGAAACTACTGATTAGAAAAATCTCATTATTTATACAAAAACTATTATTCAGATTTTTAAATCTCTGTCCATATTTTATCTTCAAACAATCCCATAACTTTATCTTTCCCTCTTAACTTCCCAAACACAGCATTTAAGTATGACATTATTCTAGCCGGATTCTGCTCCTCCCAACCCGACTTTAATTAGGATAGGCTTAGGTGCACGAGTCCACCATATTTGATCAAACTTCAACAAATTGGTTTAGATGGTACTGACGTTAGGATGTTCTCCAAGGAATTCCATGGTATCAAATGTGACTATCTCCAACCCATTTACATGGCTCACAGTTGTGTATGAGAATATATAATTTGTGAACTATGCCTTCCCAGAAGCTTATATCTTGTTTGGTTGAAGTATTAATTTTGAGATAGTATTGATTTTGATATTAATATTTTTTAAATATAGAATATCAATATTGATTTTGATACAGAAAGAGAAAGAAGGATAGCAATTAAAGGGAAATACTAACATTAAAAGTGCAGAAAAGCGAAGGATGTTATTTTTGGATTCTCATAATCAAAATTCTATCATTCTTAATATAAGATTGGACCTATATTAAATGTGATACAATATTATATTTTTTAATATAATAATATTTAAATTGTGAGGATACAACCAAACACCCCCTCTCAAGTAGTATGTACGCTGCGATTTTGATCTTATTTATCCCACTGAAGTGGCCTTTCACATTGGGCCATGACATTTTTTAAAAAAACAAAGGACAAAGAAAAGCCAGCAAGTCAATATGTTGGTCTTTTTCTCTTTTTGAACATCCAATGTTGATCTTACACATTTTAATAAATCAGTGCACGTTGTTTAAAGTGTAATTCTCTTGATATCTATATGTTTATTTTTTTGACTATGACGTCACCAATGGAATCTCGACTGAGTTGGGTAGGAGAATTTCCAATCTATCACTTCAC
This sequence comes from Amorphophallus konjac, assembly GCA_022559845.1. NCBI lineage: Eukaryota > Viridiplantae > Streptophyta > Magnoliopsida > Alismatales > Araceae > Amorphophallus > Amorphophallus konjac. The sequence goes on along the minus strand of CM040127.1, from coordinate 16,574,867 downwards.
CATCCACGAGAGTTGAGCATAAGTAATTCGAATTTATTTAAGTCGTACTCATCTCATCAACTCAAACATGATAAATGATAAAAAGGACCACGAAGAATGTCACTGTACAACACGAGTTGTACAATGGCTTTTGCCATTTGGATATGAGTCATCGGGAGAATATGACCTAAATATCATTAATTATCTTCATTATAAAATTTTTATTAAAATAATATTATTAATAATTTATATTTAAATAATATTCTTCACAATTAATGAAGATCATTAATAAAAAACAATTAATAAACTTATGAACCTCTCGTCTTTAGACCAATCAAATCCTAATAACAAAAGCCATTATAACTCGTGTGGCAGTGTTCCTCGAAGGGTGGGCCACTTTGCTATTCGAATAAGTGTTACGGGACAGTGTATTTGTCGATTCTGTGACCAGTTTCGTCGATTTCACCATGATTTGGGTTTGATAAAATCTCAAATAGTCTACCCAAACACGTCTAGAATCACCTTAGTATTCACCTTAACGTTTGGAGCGGATGTTAAGAATTTTTTTAGAGATTCTAATCATTATAATCTCTACCTTTTTAAAATTAGTTCTCTCTCTCTTTGTAGATTTTTTTAAAAAAATTCACACTCATTATACGTTCCAAAGCAGCTTAAGGGCCCCTTTGGTTGGGATTATTAAGGGATTCTAATCATTGAAATCTCCTGCATAATTTCATCCTAACCAAATGACCCAAAAGTGTCTCGACTTTTGTGCTAGGTGAATTTTTTAAAATGGAGAGAGAAAGACACAAAAGATGGGGTGTTCAATAATCTACAAAAGCTCCTCTCATGGAGCTTCGGGGTGAATTTCGAGATCTAAAATCCCTGACATTATGACAGAGCATAAATATATGAATTTTTTAAAAAAATTCACTTGAACAATCCGAACCAAAGAGGCCCTAAACCTCACTGGATTAGCGAAACGGGGCCTAATTAATCCAAACCTCCTGGTCCCGGGAATATCGAAATCAGAAATAAATTTAACAATGTCGTCGGGTGTCTCCGGATCTCCATCTCCCGGTAAGTGCACCCAGCCTTAACGACCTCCGACGGTGCAGGTTCGACCACGTTGGCTCCCTCGACGGGCCAAAACCGGGTCCAACAGCGGCCCGGCACGAGGTGCCCAGCCGGATGCGGCTCATCACCGGGTCCTCCTCTAGGTGTGCTCCCGACTATAGTATAAACGACACCACCTGGCACGAAAGAACCAAGCCCGATCATATCCCGTTACCGGGTCGAGGTCAAGGCGGTGACCGCATCATGGTTCCTCTCTCCTCTTTCTCCCCGTCCCCTCTCTCTCCTGCACTCGTCGTATAAACCTCTCACCTCTGTGTACTCTCCGCACCTCTCTCCCTCGCTCAGTTGTCTGCGCAGCAGCAGGAGCAGGCAAAGCTCAACAATGGAGTCGGAGGGCTCACGATCCCAGTAGCAGTGCCAGGAGGCGCTCTCCTTCACCACTCTCAGGATCTCTCCTCGGCGAATAAAGGTGGCGTGGGGACGAAGAAGAAGGAGCTCGCTTCGGCAGCGGCCAGCAGAGCTCCCATCGAAGAAGCTCCAATGGCGCTGACGCCTCTTCTGTCTCCGTAGATACCGGAAAGCTATATATAGCAGCAGCAGGAAGGAGGAGGAGGAGGAGGGAGTGTGGGTTCCGTTTTACTTTTGTTCCTTTCTGATATGTCCATGGCGGACGGGGCGGACGGGAAGGCGGCGGCGGTGGAGGCGGAGAAGAAGAAGGAGCAGAGCCTGCCCTTTCACGAGCTCTTCTCTTTCGCCGACCGCCTCGACTGGCTGCTTATGGCCGCGGGCACCCTCGGCGCCGTCGTCCACGGCTCCGCCATGCCCGTTTTCTTCCTCCTCTTCGGCGACCTCGTCAACGGCTTCGGCAAGAACCAGCGGGACCTCCTCAAGATGACCGACGAGGTCTCCAAGGTATGGTATCCCGTCGACACGTGCATCTATTCCGTTCGCCATTAACGGTACCGCAAGTGTGCTCACACGTTCGGCTTGTGCTCGTGCAGTACGCGCTCTACTTCGTCTACCTCGGCCTCGTCGTGTGCGCGTCCTCCTACGCCGGTGAGCACCTATTTGGCGATGAAGCTAGCGATCCCCCTTCTTCCCTGCATCGATCCTCCCTTTTTTCCCTTGATTGCCAGAAATTTTCTTATGATTTTCGATTGAAACGTTTGGATCTCGGAGCGGGGCGAACCCCACAAGGAGAGAGCAGAGAGGGGCGTGGGCAAAGGATTCTTTCGACCGGTGGTCTTCGCCGGTCTCCAACGACCCACTTTTTCCTCATCTCGCTTTTTCCCCTGCCCTGCTCGTCTCGTCTTACCCTTCTCCTCCTGTCACTGTCTCGAACGCCTCGTGGGCTTGTTTAAACTATGCGCTGCGAGAGAGAGAGAGAGAGAGAGAGAGAGAGAGAGAGAGAGGTAGGTGGGTGGGGGTGGGTGGGGAGGGGGGGGGGAACACAAAGGCGGAAGACCAAGAGGATCCAATCACCGAGTTGGGAGCTTAAGCTTTAAAATGGACGTGTCACAGAGTGGAGGGCCTAGGGTGGTGGGCATGGAGAGGGTCCCTTTTGCCAGCAATACGCGATCCGTCGTCGCCGGAGATGGCGGTGCGGCATCCCGTCCTGGCCGCGCTGAGGTTTGTTCTCATGGGTTTCGTCTTCATGTGCTGTTGTGGCGCAGAGATATCGTGCTGGATGCACACGGGGGAGAGGCAGGTGAACGCGCTGCGGAGGCGCTACCTGGAGGCCGTCCTGCAGCAGGACGTCGGCTTCTTCGACACCGACGTCCGCACCGGCGACGTCGTCTTCAGCGTCTCCACCGACACCCTCCTCGTCCAGGACGCCATCAGTGAGAAAGTAATTAAAAAAAGCAAAAGCGCCGGTCTGCCTGCCACCCCGCCACCATGTCTGCTAAACCAGTGCTCTTCCTCTGTTCTTCAGGTGGGCAACTTCATACACTACCTGGCGACGTTCCTGGCGGGGCTGGTGGTGGGGTTCGTGTCGGCATGGCGGCTGGCACTCCTCAGCGTCGCGGTCATCCCCGGCATCGCCTTCGCCGGCGGCCTCTATGCGTACACCCTCACCGGGCTCACCTCGAAGAGCCGCGAGTCCTACGCCACCGCCGGCATCATCGCCGAACAGGTGAGATCGTATCGACCACCCTCCCCTCCCACCGCCCCGTCAGCTTCTGGTCTCTGCTCTTTCTTCGGTTTTCTCTTCCGAAACATAGCGAGTAACACGATAGGAAACAGTTGCTCGTCTCACGGTAAGGTTACCACTCGCGCAGGCGTGGGATGGGAAACTAGTCCTATGGCAGACTACTACTGCGCAAGTGGGTGCGGTGGTGAACGCGTAGGTTTCGGGACCATTACCAATTTCATTACCACCTTGGAAAGGTGGTGTCTACATAATAGGATGCGATTACATATAATGTTAGTTATTTCTATGTGCTCCGGCATACTCCTCGTGAGAGTATGATGGTTAGTGGGGTCTTGTGGGGAGACAAATTTGATGCCAGCGTGGTGAGGTTTTTTAGTAGGATGATTGATTCATTTGGTGGAACAGATATGATACAGACGATGGTCATCACTGGTCCTTTGTTCGTGCATGTATATGTACCTGACGTTTCGTTTGGTGCATACAGTATCCATGACAATGACTGTTGGGTTAGTGGTTCGCTTATGGGAGTCAAATTATCTGGATCCACCAGTGGGTTGGACTGATTCGGCTGGAAGCTTTCCTGGACCCATCACCATGTACGCTGCATCTGATAACCTTTTAAATTTGGGCCGGGACGGATTGAACGCACACTTTTCTCTCCTTATCCGATGGGAACTTGCCCGTTCCTTCTTGAATCATCGCTAGTCACCGCGTTGTTACATTTTCTTTGTCAAGGACCTCACAGTATCCTCTTGTCCGTACTTGACAGTTGTTATGTACAGTATCTTAGTTGCTTTTTTGCTTAAACAATCCATGTGCGACCCATTTTGAGGACCATACAATAAATTAGCAGAATTTATTGGGTCCTTCCATAATTCGGTTTAGCTAGAGATCATGTTGGCGATGTGCTTCCAAAATTTGAAAGCAAGAGAATTATGTCATAAGAACAATATTTCTGGAACATTGGAGTCATAGGTGACATTCATACGGATGGATTATGAAATGCAGCACATTATGATTTTGAAATATACCCAGGGTACCATATATGTTCACGTCTGTTGTTAGCATCAGAAAACACTGTACTGCCAGTTAGGAGATAATGATGTACCGTCCTGTGATGATTGTCATATCACATCTCAACTTTACGTGCACAGGAGGACTAGATTGCATTCATTGATAATACACATTGAACTATGTCATTGACAATGCATGATTCTATGCTTGATAACATTAAAGGAACAAATAATTGTGAGACGAAGGTAAAGTTTTCCGTCTCGAATATCGGTTCCAGCTCGGAAAGCCAGAAGAGGAGATCTCAGAGAGATTTTAGAAAAAAATCTCCGAAGATTGGGTTCGGTTATTTTGAAAAAAAATTCATATATATATATATATATAGTCTATTTCTAAGTAAATGTTATTTTTTTCTAACCACTCAATTTCACAAGCATATTTTTTTAAATGACAACTCAATTTTACAGGCATATTTTTTTAATTGACAACTCAATTTTACAAAATAAAGAGTAATGAGAACAATAACAAATCCATCCACACGTACTAATGTCAATATACATCAGAAGTTACGCTAAAAAGATATACATGAAATGGTATATGAATCACAAAATGAACAATACATAAAAAATGGTACATATATCTCTATCTCCCCCCTCTTTGTCCCCCTCTCTCTCAGACAAAGAGAGGGGGGAAGAGAGAGATGAGATAGAGAGAGATTGAGAGAGAGAGAGTGAGAGAGTCCGAAGGAGTTTCACAGAGGGAGAGATAGAGGGAGTCCAGGGGAGAGGAAGAGACAAAGAGAGATTGGGGAGAGATAAAGCTCAAGGAGGTCGAGGTAGAGAGAGATAGGAAGAGAGGAAGGACGAAACCGGGGGGGGAGAAGAAGATCGCGGTCTTGGGGGCTTCGATTCTCGCGACCTTTGAAGAGAAGGAGATCTTGGACATCTCGTAAGAGATGGCAAATCATGGATGAAAGAGCCTACCTGGTTAATTATTTATCATGGTTTGATAGATAGAAAAAAAGTTCTTATCATGATTTTAATTAAAAAACCCCCTTACCTTTTACAGTCTTCTTCTTTTGAGCAACATTTTCCCATTGTGATCTGATGTATTGACATGTAAATAATTAGATTAGTTGAGTAATGCCAAGATGCATTGATATCAGCAGAATCATTATTAGACAACTTTGTTTGCCAATCATATTGGAGTTGGTAACAAGGTCATATCCCGGTGTTCGTTCTATCAGATGCTGCAACACTGCTTCTTTACTTCTTTTGGTCTTCTTTGTACATGTCTGAACTTTGGCTCTAGATGTCAGTTGTGCTTACGTTTAACATACCGTATTTATGTTGGACAATTAGTGTTCCTTTATCTGAAAAATTGTCTTTTAGCCTTATGTAGTCTCCAACTGAATCAACCCTTGAATTTAAAAGGACATACACGTGATGAAAGTTGGCATTAGAACCTAAAAGATATATATATATATATATATATATATGTGTGTGTGTGTGTGTGTGTATACACACACAAACTTATCTTTCCATTTGTTTTCATTGATCATTAGGCCCTTTTTCTTGTTATCTAAATGGTCTGTCCTTTGTCTTCTATGGGTAGGCAATTGCACAAGTTCGAACAGTGTACTCTTTTGTTGGGGAGATTAAAGCTCTAGCTTCCTACTCAGAAGCAATACAGAATACATTAAAGCTTGGATACAAGGCGGGCATGGCAAAAGGCCTTGGAATTGGGTGCACTTATGGCATTGCTTGCATGTCATGGGCTCTAGTCTTCTGGTATGCTGGTGTGTTCATCCGGAATGGGCAGACAGATGGTGGCAAGGCTTTCACAGCCATATTCTCTGCCATTGTTGGTGGCATGTGAGTACTACAACATGATATTTACTATTTTAGCTTCTTTTTACCCTATTTTTCTGCACGTTGTGTTTCTAACATGCGTAACATTTTGATGTCATTATTGTGGTCTGGAGGAAGACTGTTAGTTGTACCTGTTGTTTCCTCTGTTGAATTTCAGTAGCCCCTCAGCTAGTTCTTTACAGGAATGTTTAGAGAAGTGTATTGTTTTAATCTGGTAGCTTTAACTGCAAAACTCTTGCTGCCACTCATAAGGAAATCACTCAGCATGTCTGTCCTGTTAAACCCTCATTTTAGTGGACTTAGTTTGAAATTGCTTATTTTGTTGTTGGGAAATGTCCTGTTAGAATGCATGCACCAAAAACCTATTTAGTAGTTAGATGTTGTGGCATACTCAGCACGTGATTTGATTTTGCTTAAGACTATTGGTCATTTTTTATTATGCTCATTTTGCATTATGTTCATCCATATATCAACATCTTGGGATCTTCAGTGAAACAGCTGTCCTATACTACCGTTCCATTAATTTACTGTCATGCACATTTCCTTTCAGGAGTCTTGGACAATCCTTTTCCAACCTTGGCGCTTTTAGCAAAGGAAAGGCTGCTGGATACAAATTGATGGAGATAATCCAGCAGAGACCCTCCATAGTTCAAGATTCAACTGAAGGGAAATGCTTGGATGAGGTCTTTGGGAACATCGAGTTGAAAGATGTAACGTTTAGCTACCCATCACGACCCGATGTCATCATCTTCCGTGATTTCTCTCTTTTCTTTCCTGCTGGTAAGACAGTTGCAGTGGTTGGTTGTAGCGGATCTGGAAAGAGCACAGTAGTATCTCTCATTGAGAGGTTCTATGATCCTAACCAAGGTAATTTGAACTTATCTGAAACTGAGAACAGAGAGATATGGAGTCACATGTGCAAGAAGATCTCAAATATAAACCTTTTTTCTCTGTTGCAGGACAAATTTTGTTGGATAATGTGGACATGAGAACTCTGCAGTTGAAATGGCTGAGGGAGCAAATCGGGTTGGTGAATCAAGAGCCGGCTCTTTTTGCTACTTCCATACTTGAAAATATACTCTATGGAAAGCAAGATGCTACTATGGCAGAGGTTGAAGCTGCAGCATCTGCAGCAAATGCTCATAGCTTTATTTCTCTGCTGCCTAATGGCTACAACACACAGGTAGGTTTTATGCTTTTTGTTAAATGTTAGTTGCAATTTGTGCTTGAGTTTCCTAAGCATTGAATGCTACTATGGTCTCTCGCTGTTATAATTTATTCACATTCTTAGTATGCAATGACTGTGAGAAATCAGCATGCACTAAATAGAAGATGCAAGAAAATATGGCATAATCATATTATATCTTTAGTCTTTCTTAGGCAGACATCTCCTCTGTTCTGGCAAGAGAGCAGTTCTGGTATTTTTTTACTGAAATAGAACTTGCATAGTGAAATGTTTTGCAATTCTGTAGCATATCTTTATACGTGGAGATGTGACTTGTCTTATTCATTCATGTTGAAGATGTTTGAGAAGCAAAGCCAAGCAATGTACGATGCTTGTCAATTTGCTCATATAAGATTCTACCTAAATTGTTGATTACTCTCATTCGGCTGTGCTGTCATATCCTAGGCATGTACCTTCAGATTTTATTGCATGGCACAGCTACCTTGAGATACGTTAGCATTGGAAATGTGCATCATTTAATTGAAAGTCACTGCAGTTTGCTTTGATGCCCTCTAGTATCAGTTTTTAAATATTACGAAAATACAGGTAGGAGAGCGTGGGGTTCAACTCTCTGGTGGACAGAAGCAGCGAATAGCTATAGCTAGAGCAATGCTTAAGAATCCAAAGATACTCCTTCTAGATGAAGCAACTAGCGCCCTTGACGTAGGCTCCGAGAGCATTGTCCAAGAAGCCTTGGATCGTCTCATGGTGGGGAGAACAACTGTGGTTGTTGCTCATCGACTCTCTACAATAAAGAATGTGGACACAATTGCTGTCATCCAGCAGGGTCAAGTTGTTGAAACCGGGACTCATGATGAACTGATTGCGAAAGGAAGTCATGGAGCATATGCTTCTCTGATCCGTTTCCAGGAGATGGCAAGAACCAGGGAGTTCTCTTCCCGCAGGTCTCGTTCCTCACGTCTTAGCCACTCGCTGTCCACTAGATCTCTTAGTCTTAGGTCAGGAAGCTTAAGGAACTTGAGCTACCAGTACAGTTCTGGAGCAGATGGACGTATAGAGATGGTTTCCTACGCAGACAATGACCGAAAGTATCCTGCTCCTAGTGGTTACTTCTTTAGGCTTCTCAGGCTGAATGCACCTGAATGGCCTTACGCAATTATGGGAGCTGTCGGATCTGTTCTCTCTGGGTTTATAGGTCCAACGTTTGCAATCGTGATGAGTAATATGATTGAGGTGTTTTACTATCGGAATCCAGATGCCATGGAGAGAAAGACAAAGGAGCTGGTATTTATATACATTGGGACAGGGCTCTACGCCGTCATGGCCTATCTTGTGCAGCACTACTTCTTCAGTATCATGGGGGAGAACCTCACAACCAGGGTTAGGAGAATGATGCTTGCAGGTAACTAATTCTGTTCATTCCTCTTCTCAAAATTTCGTCTTTTTTTTCCCTTTTATTGATGAGATACGTTGTGTATTCATTTATCTTGCAGCTATCCTTAGAAATGAGGTTGGCTGGTTTGACGAAGAGGAAAACAATTCCAGCCTTGTTGCTGCACGCCTGGCGACAGATGCCGCCGATGTCAAGTCTGCCATTGCCGAGAGGATCTCAGTGATACTTCAGAACATGACTTCGCTTCTCACATCCTTTATCGTTGCATTCATAATCGAATGGCGTGTCTCCCTGCTCATTCTTGCGACGTTCCCACTCCTCGTCCTCGCAAACTTTGCCCAGGTAATTTTCTTCTGCCTCGCTGCCAAGGAGAATGCCATTCTCTTCCTGGTCAAATCTTCCTGCGAAAGGCCAGATGAGGATTCCTAGATGCCCGCTAAGATTTACTCATTTTTTCATTGGCATAAGAGTCTTGCCACCTTGTTTATCCCCATAGATACCACATGCACCCGGAATCATCTAATTATTCCCCCGAGTTCAAAATATAAGTTACAAAATCAGATTCTGAACTCCAATGCCGATTACATCCTAACACTGTACCCTCTTCCCTTTTCATGTTGGTGTACATCTCCGAGTTGTTATTAACTCATTCTGCTGCGGAGACTGGCGACGTCTACGCTACCTGAGAAACCATTTAAATGAAAGTAAAATTACTTATATACTTCTTAAAATTGTTCGAATTATCGGTATACCTCCACTTTTATGAAATTTACCCGTAAACCCCTAAAAACTTTTAACCAGAGTCGCGATGCCCATGTGGTTACTTGCGGTTCTGACGGAGGTAACGGTCAAGGTGCTTGGACCGTTTTACCCCCACGTCTTCTCTCTTTCTCTCTCTATGCACATCCCTCTCTCTCCGTCGGTGCCGGAGGAGGTACCGCAAGGGATCGCAGGGGAGGGGTTAAGGTATTCATCAGGTTTCCTCTCCCTACATTGATCACTATTGGGGGAGCAATGCGGAGATAGCGTCAATGGCGATCGCGGCGGCACCAGCTGGCGAGGCCGGAGGAGGTGCCGATGGGGGAGACGTCGTTGACAGCGATGGCAGCTCCTCGCAGTGGCCAAGGTCGAGGAGTGTCCGGATGTGGCACTTGCGGCCATCCAAGGGGGCGGGGAGGATCTAAGCAAGCAGGGTGTGGAGACAATGCGGGGAGGTCCGACAGTCGAAGGGGATGGGGGTGGGGAAGAAGGGGTCAGACGTCGGCCGGCACCATGATTGTCGTGGGGAAGAAGGGCTTTGCGAAGGGTGAGGAGGAAAAGGAGTAGAGGAAGAGGAGGAGGGCGATGAGAGTATCGAGGAGGAAGGTGTGGATGGAGAGTAGTAGGGGAGGTGGAGACATCGGAGAGAGTCTCCCCTTCCGAAGTTGGTGCAGACATAAAATAGGGGAAGAGAGAGATCGAGCGAGCGAGCAAGCAAGGGAGGGGGATGTCGGAGGGGGTCTCTCCCTCCGGCGTTAGTGCAGATAGAAAAGAGGGGAAGAAGAGAGAGTAAGGGTGGGGGATGCCAGAGGGGTCTCCCACTCCGACGCCGGTGCAGACAGAAAGGGCGGGAGACATAGTAAGATTGAGAGATATAGAAGTAGTTTCGAGTGAGTCTATTTTAAAAATTAAAAAAATTAAAAAATTTAAAACTTGTTCCCACTGGGGGGGGGGGGGTTTACTCTATCACCCCTCTCCGCTCCCCCTCTTATGTCACCTCTCCGTCGTCACCCCGAAGGCCCATTGCGTTGTCCCCGTCAATATAGGAGGTGGTGGCACCGGCAACATACAGCCCGTGTAGAGTACCATCTTCTCCGGCAGTCTGCTCTCCCAGATCCAGCGTTGCAAGGTGTCCCTGGCATTCTCCTCTGATCCGGCTCCATCTACTGCGACAGATCATGCTGTGTGGCCCTATCCTTAAAAATGAACTCCGGTAGATCATATTGAGTAGAGAGAGAGAGAGAGAGATGGGTCAGGTGATGGAAGGGGACCGGGTCGGGAGGGAGGGGACGCGGGAGCACCTCAGTTTCACCGTCGCCAAGGATGATAGGAGTCGAGAGGGAGAGAGATGAGAAGGGAGGAGGGAGAGAGAGACAAATAGAGATATGCTAGTCATTTTATCCGTGCTAACTCAATTTCGGTTAACCAAGGTAAACAAATAATAATTTTTGTTTGGGAATTTGAGAACATCTTGATAGATTTCATAAAAATTAGGGTATATTGATAATTAGAGATTTTTTAAAAGTGAACACTTAATTTTCCCAATCAAGATCATTTTGGAAAAGCGCATTGCCCAAGGGCGTGAGCAATCCCAGAACCTGACAGCCCTCATTCGTGGTGAAACTCGTGGGTGGGTGCCCATGGGCACTGCACAACGCAGTTGCATGTGCGCCCATATGTATGTATGTGTAATTGTGTATGTACACATGCCTGGAGGCAGTGTCCTTTTGACTCGCGAGCCGAGGACACTGGTGCAGAGTCTTTTCAATACTTACAAGCATAAAGAAACAAAGTTGCCCGGCCAGTCTGTGTGGTAATTTATCGGGCCCCTAATCAGCTGTGAATTCCGACCAGCCTTGGTGTAGGAGTCCACACGTTCTTGGTGCTTTCACTTCTGTTGTCTACTTCCAGTGTCGTCTATTCACCGTACGGCGTGTGGTGTCTGTATCCAACGCATGTGAACCTGGGGAGAAGATTCTTCTTGTGTCTGTTCCTCTGTCAATTTACTAGAACTTTAGTTTTTGGGAAAATGAATTGGTCATACTCTTGGTTAGAGTGTTGCTTTATTTTTCATCCTCAAACTTTTTTGCCGACCGACAGTCATCTGTTTCATTATTTTCTGTCCAACTCGTTGGGACTGCTGGGAACATCTTCACATGTTAAGATTAATCTACTAAATGTATCATTATGTTTTGACATATCAACGTATCAAGGTGTTTATGGTCTTAGCAAGGTATTGAGGTATTGATGTACCGAGGGTATTAATGTAGTAGTAACACGTTAAGGCACCAATGTAATTAACGTAGGAAGGTAGTGTTGACCACACCTCTTGCCATGCTCCATTGCTGTATTGACATGTTAATTAATAACATCTTACACATTCTTTTGTTGGTACTTAAATTTCTTACTATATTATGTAGTTCATTAATATGTTGTGATGTTAATACATTAATATCTCAATGACATATTTCGTTAATATACGTTAACACAAGTCGCAGTCGTTATCAGAGGGACAGAAAAAAATAAAAAATTTCCGGTAAAGCACTGGGCGGTGAATCTGTGAAAGAGTTGATAGAACATCGAAGACCGAGAAAAATAACGGGTGGGATCTGACGGGGGATATGGTTAATTTCTTCGTTTGACTTTTATCTTTTTACCTTGTGCTTTTTATTGATACCCTTAAACAGCCATACATCTCTGTTCAAATCCTGACCGTTATTTCTGTTATGTCTCCCAGCAACTGTCGCTGAAGGGCTTCGCGGGAGACACAGCCAAAGCCCATGCAAGGACGAGCATGATCGCGGGGGAGGGCGTCAGCAACATCCGCACCGTGGCCGCCTTCAACGCCCAGGACAAGATCCTCTCCCTCTTCCGCCTCGAGCTCCACGTCCCCGAGCGCCGCAGCCTCCGCCGGAGCCAGTCCTCCGGTTCCCTCTTCGGCGTCTCCCAGCTCTGCCTCTATGCCTCCGAGGCGCTCATCCTGTGGTACGGGGCCCACCTCGTCCGCTCCGGCGCCTCCACCTTCTCCAGGGTCATCAAGGTGTTCGTCGTGCTCGTCATCACCGCCAACTCCGTGGCGGAGACCGTCAGCCTCGCGCCGGAGATTGTCCGGGGCGGCGAGTCCATCCGTTCTGTCTTCTCTGTCCTCGACCGCGTCACCCGGATCGACCCCGACGACCCCGACGCCGAGCGGGTGGAGTCCGTCCGTGGGGAGGTCGAGCTGCGACACGTCCACTTTGCGTACCCATCGCGCCCGGACATCTCCGTCTTCAAGGATCTGAACCTGAGGATCCGGGCGGGGCAGAGCCAAGCTCTGGTTGGGGCCAGTGGGTCTGGGAAGAGCTCCATCATCGCCCTGATCGAGAGGTTCTACGATCCCACAGCAGGGAAGGTCATGATCGACGGGAAGGACATTCGGAGGCTGAATCTGAAGTCCCTCAGGCTCAAGATCGGCCTGGTGCAACAAGAGCCGGCACTGTTCGCAGCCAGCATCTTCGAGAACATTGCCTATGGCAAGGAAGGTGCCACCGAGGAGGAAGTGATGGAGGCAGCGCGGGCAGCCAATGCGCACGGCTTCATCACTGCACTGCCGGACGAGTACAAGACCGCCGTGGGTGAGCGAGGCGTGCAGATGTCCGGCGGGCAGAAGCAGAGGATCGCCATCGCCAGGGCGGTGCTCAAGGACCCGGCCATATTGCTGCTGGACGAGGCGACCAGCGCGCTGGACGCCGAGTCCGAGTGCGTGCTGCAGGAGGCGCTGGAGCGGCTGATGAAGGGGAGGACGACGGTGCTGGTGGCGCACCGGCTGTCGACGATCAGGGGTGTGGACTGCATCGGCGTCGTTCAGGACGGGCGAATCGTGGAGCAGGGGAGCCACTCCGAGCTGGTGTGCCGGCCCGACGGCGCGTACTTGCGGCTGCTGCAGCTGCAGCATCATAACGTTTGAGGCCGCTTGTTTTGGTGGCACGTCCACCGCCTTCGCTCTTGACCACCCTTGGCTTGGAGGCTTCCCTTCTGACGTTTGATATGGCATGCAATGCAAGGCTCTGTTTCCCTCTTCTCTGTTGAGATGCTGATTGTACATAACGTTGAGAGGGGCTTTTGGGTTGGGGGCGCTTAGCATACCTCTGTGATCTAATATTGGCTGTACAAGGCTCTCGATTCTCTGTTAATTTCTAGCCGTGGGGGTGATGTAAACGGTTGATATCTTTGGCTGTGTAACTTAAGTGCTAAGTGTTCTAGGCTATGCCATCCGCAAGAACAGTGTGGAGTGGGGGGTTTCCCTATAAGTCTAACAATCCAACAAGTGCGGCGTGGCCCAACAGTGACAGGAGGCCGATGTGAGTTAATATCGCCGAGAGGTCAACCCATGTTTGACCTACGTCTGTGACATGGACGTGGAAGCTAGAGTCTTGCACCCTTGTGCTAGATTGGAAGTTGGGAAGAAGACGTTGCTCGGGCTGTGCGAGCTCGATCCTGACCCTTCTTAGAAAGTCTGAAGTGCGGACTCGGTTCGGGCCATTCCTGGAGACTTTGAGAGGTAATTTGATCCCAACAAAATATCTGGAGCGGTAGGTTGACTTCAGATGTTATCTGGAATTCTGGAGCGTTAGCTCAATTTCGAGCCTTCTTAGGAGGTTTGGAGCATTGAATCGGTCTCGAGTTATTCACAGAGAGCTAACTTGACCTCAACATAAGATCTGGAGCGATAGTTCGACCTCGCTAGCTCAATCTCAAGATTGCTCATGAGGTCTAGAGTGTCGACTCAGTCTCAGGTTATTTTTGGAGATCTCGAGAGGTAGCTCGACTTCATCCTCCGGAGATCTGAAGAGGTAGTTTGACCTCACCAGATATTCGGAGGCTCGGAGTGCTAGTTCGATTTTGACACTCAAATTTAGATCGGAAGAAGGTCTGTGATGTGACACGACCTCGGACTTAGGCAAACAAGCACAATTAAGCATTCAAATGGGCCTTAAGGGCCACCGCTCTCTCGTCGCACTCTATACCCGGAGTGACTTGGCGATGTCAAGTGTGAGGTATGGGAAAGGGCCCTTGCTGGTAGAGGGCCAGCAAGGTCAAGGTTTGATTCCCCAAGGTTGGTTGCCCAATTCGATTGGGGCCGACAAAGTGCACTCGGGCACCGGGTCACACTAACCCACGGCGATCACTCTAAGTCATGGACTTGAGGATCGGGCGCTCCTCACGAATTCAGCGGTGCATGAATCAAATATTGAGAGAGCTATACTAGGTGAACAAGGACGAGACACTTACTCAACCGGTTTGAAGAAACCGGTCCCGGTCGGAGACGAGGGCGAGCGGGGAGGCGGTGGTTCCCCACACGCCGCGGCGGTGTCGCTTGACCTGCCAAACCACTTACAAAACTACTCCTCTCGCAGGAGGGGGGATCTTGGGGTAGGGGTTAATATGATACATTCAAACACTACCACCACGCAGGGTGGGGCCTTCAGCCGGCCAAGCGGGGAGGGGTTGGTGGACCGAAACGAAGAGAAATGAGAACTAGGGAAGTTGCAGCTTCAATCTGGAATTCTGGACAGGGGGTCGCTGTAATGGCTATGCCGGGCTTGTCCGGACTCCAAATTGATCGAAACCAGCTCCTGAAGCTTCCTGACTGGAAGAGGTGGACTCCAGAATTTTTGGGGAAGCTCAGACGGTCGGAGGTGGCTGCACCAGCAACAGGAAGTAGCCTCCTCTGTCTGGCCGCAGGTACTGTCTGGACTGTAACAGCAAGTTGCAGAAGTGACTGAGCACCCTCCCAAGCTCCGATCAGCACGAAACCAGCGGCATCATCTTCGTGGTCGAGGTAGCTTTCAGCAGGAGGTGACGGAGATGCATTCAGAGGTCGAGGATGGCCGGGGCACCCAGAAGAGTGGGTACTGGTCGGAGTAGACAGCAGAAAACAGAACTAGATAGATCGGGGGAGAAAATTCGTAACTTCTTTCTCCGGTGGCCGAACGGGGTTCTGTTTCTTGATCTTGAAAGATGACCGGTAGAGGAAGAACTTTGATGAAGGGGCTTCAGCCTGAATCCGCTGGGGTTTGTCGTGGCAGAAGGATCTTCCACGCTCTGGTCCAGGATGAAGACCTCTCTGCGCACTGTTGGGAGAATGGCTCTATCTGGCAGCTCCGAGCTCCGATCGTGTTGATTCCACCTCGCCTGCGAAGTTGACTGGAAGGCCTTTCCAGAAAGGTAGGCCACACCTTCTGAAGAACTAGGATGAATCCGTGGTTGACGCTGCAACAAGGGCTATTCTGCAGATCTGCACAGCTCCAACCTACTAGAAGAAATGAGAGGGAGATATGGCTTCTTTGGTGGAGGGAAATGGTAGGAATGACCTAAGGGAGAGTGGGGGCTCTTGTGGGGTGGAGAAGGGAGCTAATGGTGATGGGGAATGAGGTGGAGAATGGCTGGAAGCAAGTGCTAGCAGGTGGAGGAGGAAGAGCTACGAATTTGGGGAAGGTGGGTGAGAGGAGAAGGTGAGGGGGGCACAAGTGAGTGGATGGAAGGGTGGATTTCAAATTCAAAAGGTCTTGGAAGATGGGTGATTATGTTGGGAAGTGGAGTGCTTGCATTGGAATGGGGTAGATTTGGTTGGAAGGTGGAGGAAGGTGTTGGAATGGGGAGACTTCTACCTAGGGACTAGGGAGCGGAGTAATGGAGGCCATGGGGAAGTGGAGGGCATTAAAGGAGGTGGTTGGAGGTTGGAAGTGGATGGGAGGAGGGAGGAGAGAGAAGGAAATTCAGATTTGGGGTTGGAGGAGAGAGAAAGAGGGGTGAAATAGAGAGATTAAGAGGGGAATGGGTGGGGAATCTCTCCCCTAGGGTCTCTCACCCAAAAACTAGAGGAATCACTCCAATTTAAACTCAAATGGCAAGTTTAACTCAAAAGGATGTAATCATTCATTAACTTCAAATGAGGGGAGTGGGGTCCTATATATAGGCAACCCACTCTTTACAATAAGTCCCTGACAAAATAAACAACTACAAATAACTAAGGGGGTTGGGAGTGCTAATGGGCCTAGTCCAACGAATGGGGCCCAATAACTTACATTAGACATCATGATGATACCAAACATAGGAAAATAAGTGCTAGACTTAGGGAAATGACTCAAATAAAATGGAAATACATCAAAATGACTCAAAGGAAAACTACAAAATGGATAAGGGGCCTTAATAGAGTGAGGCCCAAACTCAACTAGCTCCCGAATGTGAAGAAGTGGACCCGAGCCAAAGGGAGTCGTGGGTGATGCCTCCATCAAATCCCCTGGGCCGCAAAGAGCTCGACTCCGTCGAGTAAGGGTCTATCCGGCTAAGGTACCGCTCGAGGAGATCTGGATCCAATCGCTGTAGGTCCTCCCGACTTACCCATGAGTCTTCCAACGGAGGCCGATCCTTCCACCTGACGAGATAGCGCTCATAGACCTTGCTCCGGGTGGTAGTGACCTGCTCATCCAATATTTGTTCAATGCGATCACGCTGAGCTCTTTTGGCTAGTGGACTCTCCTCTCGGGTGGGTGCTCTCTCAAAGGAGGGAGTGGGCTCGATCTCCTCACTAGGTCTCACCGTGGGGCCCTTGTAAGACACTAAGTCGGCGACATTGAATGTAGGACTTACCCCATAATCCTCGGGGAGATCTAATTCATAAGCATTCGCACCAATACGCCTCAAGACCTGGAAGGGCCCAGTCCCACGTGGTCTCAACTTGGAGTTGGCTCCTGGGGAGAGCCTCTCCGTCCTTACCATCACAAAGTCACCCTCTTGGAACTCTAAGTGACGCCGGTGAGAGTCAGCCAACCTTTTATAAGCCTCATTTTTTATGCTAATGTGCTTGCGGATTTCCTCATGCAATTTTGTGAGTGCTGACCTTCTAGTGGTTATGGGTGGACCTGGACAACCATATATAGACCATTTATGCCATGATGCCATATGGACCTTGATGAGCCTTGGTGGGCCGGGGCAACCATATGTGGACTTATCATGCAATGTTGTCATGTAGACTTTGGTGGGCTTAGGTGGACCGGGGCAACCATATGTGAATCTATCATGCAAAGTGGTGATGCATGTCGGGGGACCCGGACATCCGTAGATGCCTTTGATATGCTTAAGACCCATGATGAATGAAGGTGGACCACTACATCCAAATTTGGACCACTCATGCTTTCTACTTGACATGTGGGTGATATGAATGAATGGACCCAACATAGTGTTCATGCCAAGGGGTGTGGAAAGCCTAGACACATGCATACTTTTCCCAAAAGTGACTTCCATGTGTATAGGGGTGGGACAACCTTTGAATTCCCATTGGAACGGATCGAATGGATCTAAGAAGGTGGTCATCATGGGGTGGGGCACAACCTTATTACCTAGGGATATGTGGCCCAAGGTCTTGGCTCCCAAGGTGTAACCCGGGTCATGGATGAGATTGGTTTGGCCCAATATGATGGGTGAGGGTAGGAAAGGGTGGGTGGTGGGTAAGATGGTTGGGTTACATGGGGAACTAGACTCCCATAGGAAGAGATCAAAGGGGTCATAGAAAGGTCTTCCTAGAGGGAGGCACTCTATGTCTTCAAGGTTCCCAAATTGTGAGTCATCCTCCTCCAAGGTAAGTGGGCCAAGTTTTCTAGTGGGTTGGCCGAACAAAGTGTTTGGGATCTTAATGGGTGGGTATAGGAAGGGATCGAAGGGGTCATGGTAAGGGTCACCTAAGGAGAGGAACCCTAGGTCCTTTTGGTCCTCACAACCCCTTGATGGTGGATTCTCCTCCTCTAGTAAAGTGATCGGGCCAAAGTTTTTGGTGGGATGGTCGGCCATGAATGGAGGACTAGGCTTTCTACCCGAGATAAGAAGCTCTAAATCGAGGAGAAGGTTGGGCTCATCGGGTGTAGGGAGGAATAGAAGGAGGTCACTAGTGTAGCAACCAATGGTGCAAATCGAGGTGATAGACCCTATGCATAGGTGTAGGAGGCCAAGGCTCTTAGGTGGTTTGGCCATAGGGGTCAACATGCTAGTGAACTCAATTTGCCATGCTACGCCCTTAAGAAGATTCTCTAAGGTTTCCACTTGGTAGGATGTTTGGATTATGGTGTGATAGGAGTTAATGGGTGCAATGGGAATGTTTTTCTCCATGGGTGGGTAAACATAGGACACGATGGGGTGAAGTGGTCTCTCCTTTAGCCATCTAGCTAGGGGCCCATCTATGATTATGGTGCTATTTGTGAAGGCTTGTGGCTCTTGGGGGTCCAAGCTAGGGGACATTTGTGATTCTTCCTTACCACGGATATGAACTTGGGTTTCCTCAATGATGGGGATGGGTTCATCTACTCCCATGTGGATGGTTGTGGTCTCCTTTCTCAAGGGAATGGGAAGGTCTATTGGGGGTGGGGTGATGATGGTTGGTGCATGGTGTACCCAGGGTGGTGGGTGATGGGAAACTTTGGCTTGGATAGGGAGGGGAAGTAGTGGAAGCCTAGGACTTTGGACTTTTGGGGTAGGGAGTGGGAGATGGGTTGGTTGGGGTGGCTTGGGTTGATTGGTTTTGGGGGGAATATCCTTTTTCGGGGACAAGGGAGGGGTGGTGGTGGGGACCAAGGGGTTTTGTGGGGTAGGGGTTTGGTGGGAGCTTCTGGATTGGAGGGTGGTGACAATCATGGGCCTAGGTGGAGGGGTGGACACGGTGTCCACTTGGTTTTGAATGGTGAGGGTTGGTTGAGTGGTGGTCATCATGGAGGGGATTGGGTCGATTAGGGTCTTGGATTGACCGGGTGGGGATGATGGAGTTGAAGTGCTCCTTGGACTTTGGTGATTTGAGTAGGAGGGAGAGGGTTGGAGAGTGTAGGGTTTTCTAAGCTCGGTCTTCATCTCATCCCAAGTGCTAATTGGAGCCTCCCTACGGATCTTTCTCAAACCTTCCACAACTAACCAATGAGTTTTAGCTTGTTTGGAGAGGTGTGCCTTGGCTAGCCTCATTCTCCTTTCTTCGTTCAAGGGGAAACTTTTAAAGAATTGGTCGAGAGAAATCTCCCAATCTAGCTAAAGACTTGGGCTATTGGATCCATCAAAGGGGGGGGTTTTAATTTTCAAGTGTTCTAAAAATATGGTTTCTAGATTTCCCCAAAGGTCAGTCTCATTTACTCTTGGTGCACGGCTATTTCCTTCAAGTCGGTCGAGTCGAGACATGATATCTTCAAGCCGATTAAGGACATTAGGTAGGGCTTCTATGATAGAGGTGTTGCTACCCACTTTGTTGGTAATGGAACTTCCATGAGGATTTGGGCTTCTTGGGAAAGTTGATGGGGATGGATATGACGGGTATGAAGCGGCCATTCTAGTGGACATGGGAGATGCAACTGAGGACTCTAAATGCATAAAAATGGCCTAGGACCAACTTGATAGAGACAAGTTGTGAACTTGCTCTGATACCACTTGATGTGACACGACCTCGGACTTAGGCAAACAAGCACAATTAAGCATTCAAATGGGCCTTAAGGGCCACCGCTCTCCCGTCGCACTCTATACCCGGAGTGACTTGGCGATGCCAAGTGTGAGGTATGGGAAAGGGCCCTTGCTGGTAGAGGGCCAGCAAGGCCAAGGTTTGATTCCCCAAGGTTGGTTGCCCAATTCGATTGGGGCCGACAAAGTGCACTCGGGCACCGGGTCACACTAACCCACGGCGATCACTCTAAGTCATGGACTTGAGGATCGGGCGCTCCTCACGAATTCAGCGGTGCATGAATCAAATATTGAGAGAGCTACACTAGGTGAGCAAGGACGAGACACTTACTCAACCGGTTTGAAGAAACCGGTCCCGGTCGGAGACGAGGGCGAGCGGGGAGGCGGTGGTTCCCCACACGCCGCGGCGGTGTCGCTTGACCTGCCAAACCACTTACAAAACTACTCCTCTCGCAGGAGGGGGGATCTTGGGGTAGGGGTTAATATGATACATTTAAACACTACCACCACGCAGGGTGGGGCCTTCAGCCGGCCAAGCGGGGAGGGGTTGGTGGACCGAAACGAAGAGAAATGAGAACTAGGGAAGTTGCAGCTTCAATCTGGAATTCTGGACAGGGGTTCGCTGTAATGGCTATGCCGGGCTTGTCCGGACTCCAAATTGATCGAAACCAGCTCCTGAAGCTTCCTGACTGGAAGAGGTGGACTCCAGAATTTTTGGGGAAGCTCAGACGATCGGAGGTGGCTGCACCAGCAATAGGAAGTAGCCTCCTCTGTCTGGCCGCAGGTACTGTCTGGACTGTAACAGCAAGTTGCAGAAGTGACTGAGCACCCTCCCAAGCTCCGATCAGCACGAAACCAGCGGCATCATCTTCGTGGTCGAGGTAGCTTTCAGCAGGAGGTGACGGAGATGCATTCAGAAGTCGAGGATGGCCGGGGCACCCAGAAGAGTGGGTACTGGTCGGAGTAGACAGCAGAAAACAGAACTAGATAGATCGGGGGAGAAAATTCGTAACTTCTTCCTCCAGTGGCCGAACGGGGTTCTGTTTCTTGATCTTGAAAGATGACCGGTAGAGGAAGAACTTTGATGAAGGGGCTTCAGCCTGAATCCGCTGGGGTTTGTCGTGGCAGAAGGATCTTCCACGCTCTGGTCCAGGATGAAGACCTCTCTGCGCACTGTTGGGAGAATGGCTCTATCTGGCAGCTCCGAGCTCCGATCGTGTTGATTCCACCTCGCCTGCGAAGTTGACTGGAAGGCCTTTCCAGAAAGGTAGGCCACGCCTTCTGAAGAACTAGGATGAATCCGTGGTTGACGCTGCAACAAGGGCTGTTCTGCAGATCTGCACAGCTCCAACCTACTAGAAGAAATGAGAGGGAGATATGGCTTCTTTGGTGGAGGGAAATGGTAGGAATGACCTAAGGGAGAGTGGGGGCTCTTGTGGGGTGGAGAAGGGAGCTAATGGTGATGGGGAATGAGGTGGAGAATGGCTGGAAGCAAGTGCTAGCAGGTGGAGGAGGAAGAGCTACGAATTTGGGGAAGGTGGGTGAGAGGAGAAGGTGAGGGGGGCACAAGTGAGTGGAGGGAAGGGTGGATTTCAAATTCAAAAGGTCTTGGAAGATGGGTGATTATGTTGGGAAGTGGAGTGCTTGCATTGGAATGGGGTAGATTTGGTTGGAAGGTGGAGGAAGGTGTTGGAATGGGGAGACTTCTACCTAGGGACTAGGGAGCGGAGTAATGGAGGCCATGGGGAAGTGGAGGGCATTAAAGGAGGTGGTTGGAGGTTGGAAGTGGATGGGAGGAGGGAGGAGAGAGAAGGAAATTCAGATTTGGGGTTGGAGGAGAGAGAAAGAGGGGTGAAATAGAGAGATTAAGAGGGGAATGGGTGGGGAATCTCTCCCCTAGGGTTTCTCACCCAAAAACTAGAGGAATCACTCCAATTTAAACTCAAATGGCAAGTTTAACTCAAAAGGATGTAATCATTCATTAACTTCAAATGAGGGGAGTGGGGTCCTATATATAGGCAACCCACTCTTTACAATAAGTCCCTGACAAAATAAACAACTACGAATAACTAAGGGGGTTGGGAGTGCTAATGGGCCTAGTCCAACGAATGGGGCCCAATAGCTTACATTAGACATCATGATGATACCAAACATAGGAAAATAAGTGCTAGACTTAGGGAAATGACTCAAATAAAATGGAAATACATCAAAATGACTCAAAGGAAAACTACAAAATGGATAAGGGGCCTTAATAGAGTGAGGCCCAAACTCAACTAGCTCCCGAATGTGAAGAAGTGGACCCGAGCCAAAGGGAGTCGTGGGTGATGCCTCCATCAGTCTGGGCATATATCAAGGGAGTCCGTCCACTTGGGTCCTCATGAGCATCATATGGGATTCATGACCACCAACGGACGCGGTCAAACTCCCTCGTTGGTTCATGAGACAATGCCATCAAAGATAAGATGTCAGTCAGGCAGATATCCCTAGAGAAGCACTACCATCTTCTTGCATTAAGTTGCCATGGATGTATGCACGCGGGCACCTTGCGGGACCGTCGCATGGCCCCTATCCCACCAAATTCGGGCAATCCTGTTGGGATCCGATGTGTCATTATGACCTGCCACTGTCAGTAGATTCTCGTGCCTTTTCGATGCCGTAGAATTCAATCCCTTCGAATTTTAGGGGCTAGGAGTTCCTTGTCGATACGGAACCATCGCTTGCCAGAAACTATATAACGGAGGTCTCAACGGCCTCCCAAGATAAGGGGGAAAACCCGACTACGAAGAAAGATGGCAAAGGTGATCCCAAAACTTAGCCCCCTCTCCCCTAGGGAAAAGCATGTCCTAATCCTTATGCCCCGCTTCTTGGGTCACCATGAGAATTCTCCCAAGGAATGTCGCTCTGGCAGAAATCCCCTCTTCCTCCGACCTTCTCCCTCTCCCCGCTCCGGCGAAGTCTGGGGCCGATTCTCTATCGAGGACCCCCTCCTCCTTATTCATGGCGTCTCCTGACTTGATTATGAGAGGATTCTCTCAGGGAACGCCCACCTCGATGAGATCGTCCCTTGCAGAAAAAGAGTTCAATGAGATTCTCTCAAGGCGTTTATGTCCCGAAGGCCCGGTAGAAGGAGTTCAATGAGGTTCTCTCACATCCTCCCTGTGAAGGGTTGGATGTGAGGATTTCTTTGTCTCCAACGACAATAGCACTCCATCCACCAACGCTGAGGATGCTAACGGCCCCTTCTCTTAACGAGCCTTTTAGAGCTAGATCTTCAGATCGCCGCCGTGGCCGGCCATAGCCTCAAGGGCGTCCACGGGGGGCCTCCTCCCACACTACGCCTCCGCCCCTGCCCCTGACCAGGGGGCCTCACTGCCACCTCTGCCTAGGACCGCTCCGCATTGGCCTCCCCCAGTGGCACCGATATCATCAAAGACATCGCTCCTATTGACCCACATTTCTCAAGGTCTCGACCCTACATCCGGAGGAAGGTGCCACCCTCGCGAGCTGGGGACATCCTTCGTCAATCCTTCGTTCCCACCTTCAATGCCGTTGCCCTCATTTGGGTTCAGGATGACGGTGAACTATCATTGCCTCTTCGCATGCAGCCACCTACCTCCCGCGTGGCAATCTGACACTCTGGCGGCCACTCTTCTTTCCCTTTCTCAGGCTCTATATGTGAGCCTCCCCCCTTTATCTGGCTATGTAAGTCTAGCCCGTCTAGACATGTCTATATTATCCTCTTTCTTTGGAATGAAAGGTTAAGAGTCGTTTCTAACTGTCCGGCTACCCAAGGTAAACAAATAATAATTTTTGTTTGGGAATTTGAGAACATCTTGATAGATTTCATAAAAATTAGGGTATATTGATAATTAGAGATTTTTTAAAAGTGAACACTTAATTTTCCCAATCAAGATCATTTTGGAAAAGCGCATTGCCCAAGGGCGTGAGCAATCCCAGAACCTGACAGCCCTCATTCGTGGTGAAACTCGTGGGTGGGTGCCCATGGGCACTGCACAACGCAGTTGCATGTGCGCCCATATGTATGTATGTGTAATTGTGTATGTACACATGCCTGGAGGCAGTGTCCTTTTGACTCGCGAGCCGAGGACACTGGTGCAGAGTCTTTTCAATACTTACAAGCATAAAGAAACAAAGTTGCCCGGCCAGTCTGTGTGGTAATTTATCGGGCCCCTAATCAGCTGTGAATTCCGACCAGCCTTGGTGTAGGAGTCCACACGTTCTTGGTGCTTTCACTTCTGTTGTCTACTTCCAGTGTCGTCTATTCACCGTACGGCGTGTGGTGTCTGTATCCAACGCATGTGAACCTGGGGAGAAGATTCTTCTTGTGTCTGTTCCTCTGTCAATTTACTAGAACTTTAGTTTTTGGGAAAATGAATTGGTCATACTCTTGGTTAGAGTGTTGCTTTATTTTTCATCCTCAAACTTTTTTGCCGACCGACAGTCATCTGTTTCATTATTTTCTGTCCAACTCGTTGGGACTGCTGGGAACATCTTCACATGTTAAGATTAATCTACTAAATGTATCATTATGTTTTGACATATCAACGTATCAAGGTGTTTATGGTCTTAGCAAGGTATTGAGGTATTGATGTACTGAGGGTATTAATGTAGTAGTAACACGTTAAGGCACCAATGTAATTAACGTAGGAAGGTAGTGTTGACAACACCTCTTGCCATGCTACATTGCTGTATTGACATGTTAATTAATAACATCTTACACATTCTTTTGTTGGTACTTAAATTTCTTACTATATTATGTAGTTCATTAATATGTTGTGATGTTAATACATTAATATCTCAATGACATATTTCGTTAATATACGTTAACACAAGTCGCAGTCGTTATCAGAGGGGCAGAAAAAAATAAAAAATTTCCGGTAAAGCACTGGGCGGTGAATCTGTGAAAGAGTTGATAGAACATCGAAGACCGAGAAAAATAACGGGTGGGATCTGACGGGGGATATGGTTAATTTTCTTCGTTTGACTTTTATCTTTTTACCTTGTGCTTTTTATTGATACCCTTAAACAGCCATACATCTCTGTTCAAATCCTGACCGTTATTTCTGTTATGTCTCCCAGCAACTGTCGCTGAAGGGCTTCGCGGGAGACACAGCCAAAGCCCATGCAAGGACGAGCATGATCGCGGGGGAGGGCGTCAGCAACATCCGCACCGTGGCCGCCTTCAACGCCCAGGACAAGATCCTCTCCCTCTTCCGCCTCGAGCTCCACGTCCCCGAGCGCCGCAGCCTCCGCCGGAGCCAGTCCTCCGGTTCCCTCTTCGGCGTCTCCCAGCTCTGCCTCTATGCCTCCGAGGCGCTCATCCTGTGGTACGGGGCCCACCTCGTCCGCTCCGGCGCCTCCACCTTCTCCAGGGTCATCAAGGTGTTCGTCGTGCTCGTCATCACCGCCAACTCCGTGGCGGAGACCGTCAGCCTCGCGCCGGAGATTGTCCGGGGCGGCGAGTCCATCCGTTCTGTCTTCTCTGTCCTCGACCGCGTCACCCGGATCGACCCCGACGACCCCGACGCCGAGCTGGTGGAGTCCGTCCGTGGGGAGGTCGAGCTGCGACACGTCCACTTTGCGTACCCATCGCGCCCGGACATCTCCGTCTTCAAGGATCTGAACCTGAGGATCCGGGCGGGGCAGAGCCAAGCTCTGGTTGGGGCCAGTGGGTCTGGGAAGAGCTCCATCATCGCCCTGATCGAGAGGTTCTACGATCCCACAGCAGGGAAGGTCATGATCGACGGGAAGGACATTCGGAGGCTGAATCTGAAGTCCCTCAGGCTCAAGATCGGCCTGGTGCAACAAGAGCCGGCACTGTTCGCAGCCAGCATCTTCGAGAACATTGCCTATGGCAAGGAAGGTGCCACCGAGGAGGAAGTGATGGAGGCAGCGCGGGCAGCCAATGCGCACGGCTTCATCACTGCACTGCCGGACGAGTACAAGACCGCCGTGGGTGAGCGAGGCGTGCAGATGTCCGGCGGGCAGAAGCAGAGGATCGCCATCGCCAGGGCGGTGCTCAAGGACCCGGCCATATTGCTGCTGGACGAGGCGACCAGCGCGCTGGACGCCGAGTCCGAGTGCGTGCTGCAGGAGGCGCTGGAGCGGCTGATGAAGGGGAGGACGACGGTGCTGGTGGCGCACCGGCTGTCGACGATCAGGGGTGTGGACTGCATCGGCGTCGTTCAGGACGGGCGCATCGTGGAGCAGGGGAGCCACTCCGAGCTGGTGTGCCGGCCCGACGGCGCGTACTTGCGGCTGCTGCAGCTGCAGCATCATAACGTTTGAGGCCGCTTGTTTTGGTGGCACGTCCACCGCCTTCGCTCTTGACCACCCTTGGCTTGGAGGCTTCCCTTCTGACGTTTGATATGGCATGCAATGCAAGGCTCTGTTTCCCTCTTCTCTGTTGAGATGCTGATTGTACATAACGTTGAGAGGGGCTTTTGGGTTGGGGGCGCTTAGCATACCTCTGTGATCTAATATTGGCTGTACAAGGCTCTCGATTCTCTGTTAATTTCTAGCCGTGGGGGTGATGTAAACGGTTGATATCTTTGGCTGTGTAACTTAAGTGCTAAGTGTTCTAGGCTATGCCATCCGCAAGAACAGTGTGGAGTGGGGGGTTTACCCATAAGTCTAACAATCCAACAAGTGCGGCGTGGCCCAACAGTGACAGGAGGCCGATGTGAGTTAATATCGCCGAGAGGTCAACCCATGTTTGACCTACGTCTGTGACATGGACGTGGAAGCTAGAGTCTTGCACCCTTGTGCTAGATTGGAAGTTGGGAAGAAGACGTTGCTCGGGCTGTGCGAGCTCGATCCTTACCCTTCTTAGAAAGTCTGAAGTGCGGACTCGGTTTCGGGCCATTCTTGGAGACTTCGAGAGGTAATTTGATCCCAACAAAATATCTGGAGCGGTAGTTTGACTTCAGATGTTATCTGGAATTCTGGAGTGTTAGCTCGATTTCGAGCCTTCTTAGGAGATTTGGAGCATTGAATCGGTCTCGAGTTATTCTCAGAGATCAGAGAGCTAACTTGACCTCAACATAAGATTTGGAGCGGTAGTTCGACCTCGCTAGCTCAATCTCAAGATTGCTCATGAGATCTAGAGTGTCGACTCAGTCTCATGTTATTTTTGGAGATCTCGAGAGGTAGCTCGACTTCATCCTCAGGAGATCTGAAGAGGTAGTTTGACCTCACCAGATATTCGGAGGCTCGGAGTGCTAGTTCGATTTTGACACTCAAATTTAGATCGGAAGAAGGTCTGGGCATATATCAAGGGAGCCCGCCCACTTGGGTTCTCATGAGCGTCATATGAGATTCATGACCACCAACGGACGCGGTCAAACTCTCTCATTGGTTCATGAGACAATGTCATCAAAGATAAGATGTCAGTCAGGCAGATATCCTCGAGAAGCACTACCATCTTCTTGCATTAAGTTGCCATGGATGTATGCACGCGGGCACCTTGCGGGACCGTCGCATGGCCCCTATCCCACCAAATTCGGGCAATCCCGTTGGGATCCGATGTGCCATTATGACCTGCCACTGTCAGTAGATTCTCGTGCCTTTTCGATGCCGTAGAATTCGATCCCTTCGAATTTTAGGGGCTAGGAGTTCCTTGTCGATACGGAACCATCGCTTGCCAGAAACTATATAACGGAGGTCTCAACAGCCTCCCAAGATAAGGGGGAAAACCCGACTACGAACAAAAATGGCAAAGGTGATCCCAAAACTTAGCCCCCTCTCCCCTAGGGAAAAGCATGTCCTAATCCTTATGCCCCGCTTCTTGGGTCACCATGAGAATTCTCCCAAGGAATGTCGCTCTGGCAGAAATCCCCTCTTCCTCCGACCTTCTCCCTCTCCCCGCTCCGGCAAAGTCTGGGGCCGATTCTCTATCGAGGACCCCCTCCTCCTTATTCATGGCGTCTCCTGACTTGATTATCAGAGGATTCTCTCAGGGAACGCCCACCTCGATGAGATCGTCCCTTGCAGGAAAAGAGTTCAATGAGATTCTCTCAAGGCGTTTATGTCCCGAAGGCCCGGTAGAAGGAGTTCAATGAGGTTCTCTCACATCCTCCCTGTGAAGGGTTGGATGTGAGGACTTCTTTGTCTCCAACGACAATAGCACTCCATCCACCAACGCTGAGGATGCTAACGGCCCCTTCTCTTAACGAGCCTTTTAGAGCTAGATCTTCAGATCGCCGCCGTGGCCGGGCATAGCCTCAAGGGCGTCCACGGGGGGGCCTCCTCCCACACTACGCCTCCGCCCCTGCCCCTGACCAGGGGGCCTCACTGCCACCTCTGCCTAGGACCGCTCCGCATTGGCCTCCCCCAGTGGCACCGATATCATCAAAGACATCGCTCCTGTTGACCCACATTTCTCAAGGTCTCGACCCTACATCCGGAGGAAGGTGCCGCCCTCGCGAGCTGGGGACATCCTTCGTTCCCACCTTCAATGCCGTTGCCCTCATTTGGGTTCAGGATGACGGTGAACTATCATTGCCTCTTCGCATGCAGCCACCTACCTCCCGCGTGGCAATCTGACACTCTGGCGGCCACTCTTCTTTCCCTTTCTCAGGCTCTATATGTGAGCCTCCCCCCTTTCTCTGGCTATGTAAGTCTAGCCCGTCTAGACATGTCTATATTATCCTCTTTCTTTGGAATGAAAGGTTAAGAGTCGTTTCTAACTGTCCGGCTACGCCTCTCCGTCCCTCACTGTGATTCACCCTCCTCTGATTAAGACGAGATCTCACGGTTCCCTATGATAAAATCTGTGATCCTCCAACTATCTGGAAGCTTGCGAGTTCTAGACTGATACAAACATTATCCTTAACAAGGACTCGATTTTCCTTTGACATGTTTACGAAAGTGGTCTTGGGATCTTCGCATCAATAACATTAATAAAACTTCGTGCGCACAGAATATCTTTTCATAATTGTAGAAGTACATGTACACTCACTGAGGCGAAAGAGAACCGTGATTCCCCTTTTCAACACGTGAGTACTAGAGAAAATTAGAAAAACACCTATTACGTATATTTAAAATAAAATATGCCAAATAAATAAGAGAATGAAAAAAAAAACAAAAAAAAACGGAAAACAGAAAAGAAGGTAAAACGGAGGCTTTTGGTTACAAATCCTTATCAAATACGACCTGCATGGGGAAAAGTTTTGCCGGCTTAATTGGCCCTTCCATAATTAAATCACTGAAGTTATTAATCCCTGCTGGCTCGTTCATTCGTCCAGGTCATTGTTGACCATGGATAATCTTAGTTAAAATGGAATGCAAAGTTTTGAAACCGAGTTGAGCGAATTTTTACATTATTTATCTAGTTTCAAATTAAAAGTTTCTGTTTTAACTTCTAAGGGTTCGTTTAGTGCGGTGTGAAACAACATAGAATAATATCGTTTTTGAAATCAGCATTTTGGAAATCCATAAAAAAATAAAATTTCTGGTTTTAAAATCACCTGTTTTAGACTCTTAGTTCCATAAGGTTTTGAGTTGAAAACAAAAATCTGTTAAAAGGGACCATATGTGTCAATTAGTTTTGAGGCCCAATTTGCCCCCTTACATTTCTCTTTTTTTTCATGTCTCTTTTCACTTCAGATACAATGTCCCTTGTCCTCGTATCTCTCACCTCTTTTACTACAAAATCAAACAGCTACAGGTTATTAATCCGGTGCAAAAGGCCAAAAATCTCCTACTCGTGGGATGTGGATATGCACAGTGGCATGTAATTGTGTAATCGTTTTTCTGACAAGCTCCCTAAAGAAAGAATACAACGGTTTCCACGTGGAAGGTGTGTATGATGGCATAATTGCTAAGTTTTGTTTTTATTATTTTTACTTATATGGGTCTAGTGGTTTGGGATCGGGAGATTAGAGGAGGGGGAGCGAGAGACCGGGGTTTGATATCGACACTCTACAAATTTTCATAATTAATCGAGGACGGGTGATCTCACTTACTAATAACTTGACATATGCGAATAATCCAGAGGTGGGTGAGTCTACTTGGCACGTCGGGGAGTTGAGTCAAATCCATAGTCTTCCTATCGTGAGGATAAGTGATGAACCATTAAGACACGTCTCGGGTTCTAATTGTTACGCATATGAATAAATTAAACAGACCGCAAATCATGTAGAAAATCGATCGGTGACGTGATTTCAAACATTTCCTATAAACAAAAGAAAGAAAAAAGCACTTCACCCCTCATCATCAAGAGTTATAACTTTTTGCTAGTGATAAGCGAAGAAATGGAAACATGTCTTCTGTTGAATCACCTCAGCTTAGTGCTTCAAATAGTCTGCGTCTGGGCAGAACCTGGCCCGAAGTCGGTAGACCCAGGCCTCCATCAGACCAAGCTGTTTGTGTAAATGGGCAAAGCAGATCAGATTTCACGTACGTATACTTCTCATTTATTTGACACTGAGGTTTAAATACGTTTTAAAAATAATTTATCTGCCTTAAATCTTAACATAATTGAAAATGGTTGGTTTTAGGCCCAGATTCACAAAAATCTGATTATATTTTCATGCAACATAAGTTAAGAACTTTTTATTGGGTAAATGAGTCGGTCCAAATCTGAAGCAACTAGGTTTCAGTGGGCCTGCTACCTGGTGTAGACCCATTTTGACAGTCCTACTTCATCTTTTAACTTTTGTTTACCTCACTGCTTTTAGGTGCAAGGACAAGGGCGGACCTTGAAGAATAATCTTTATTAGTAACTCATATTTTAATTTAGGAATATATGTATAGATGTGTGTGTGTGTGTATGAGTGAGTGAGTGAGTGAGCACTGAATGGCATATACCCATAAGTGAAGGATGGAATAGAAGATGTAGATGTGTGCGCGTGTACGTATTAGTGAGTGAGTGGAGACTGGATGGCGTGTAGCCATTTGTACGAAGGGGGGGGGGTGCTTTCTCGGGTTGCGACGTTCCCACAATATCTTTATTAGGGCAGTTGTATAATAGAGGGACAGCGTCAACAGGTTTCTGGGGAGACTTAAAGAAATATGGAAGCCTCGTGACGCCGGTACGGCCCTCGCTGTCGTCGGCGGCCGGATCGAGCTCACGTGCGCCGTGATCCACGCCTGCCACATATGGAGACCCGGCTGAAGAGCAACGCCGCCTCACCTTCTCTTCTCGCTCTGGCTAGCTGTTCATGGGCTGTACATGTCCGAGCTTTCCAGGTTTTCAGGGCCGGCCATTCTCTGAGATGACCGTCGTCCGATGCTATGGATTGGTCGACGAGGGGGAATAATATCTCCTGCTTATTGATTTCCAGATGCAGAGAGATGCACTAAATTAATTGTTTAAGAAAAAATCCCTATAATTCTTTGATCATCGTATCCCAATGCGCGCCCAATGAAAGAACCCTTGGTCAAGCAATTAACAAAGCTTTTGGCAGCTGCCCTTGAGGCTAACAGCCGAGCACTCCGCAAGGTAGACAGGATCGAGCGGGTGAGATATTAACGTGGTCGACAGCAGGAGCAGAACATGTGAGGAGTGAGAAAAAAAGAGTGTGCTTGCACAACAGACATTAATAATTCACAGAACAGGGGATGGTAAAAAAAAAAAGGAGAAAAGGTGCACTTGTAAATATCGAAGCAGAAAACACTTAGTAACAGTACGCAAATTTTCACACCTTGAACATCGGAGCCAAGGGAGATTTTATATCCTAAGCTTTGTTAGTTAATAAAAGACTCCGTGATTAGGGGTGAGTACGGTTGATTTGATTTGATTTGAAGAGAATTTTTTTCAAACTAAATCGAATCAAATTAAGGTTTCAACCCGAATCAAATCAAATCAAACTAAATCAAATTAATTCGGTTTGGTTCGATTTGAACCATATTTCTCTTCCCTTTTAAAAATTAACTTGAATTTAAACAAGAGTAGAGAAAGGTAGGATAAAAAAATTTCTACCAAATAAAGTAAATATTAAAAATATAACATAAAAAGTTCTAACATGTAAGAACAAGCTGCATAATATTTTTACATAAAAAATTAAGAACTTCAATTACAGTAAAATGGAAGTTAATTTGAAACTTATTTCATAGAGTCGGAAAGGATGGCGATGATTAGACTTTTATAGTTACATATACACTTACATTAACTTGACAAAAATATCTTTAAATTCGGGTTATTCGATTCGGTTCGATTTCCTAAACTTTAAAATCAAACCAAATCAAATTTTTTAATACGGTTCTATTTGAATCCAAACCAATTTTTTTTAAATTTCAACTCAAACTAAACCGAACCAAATCTATCGGTTCAGTTTAATTTTCGGGTTGAACCCGAATAATGATCACCCTTATCTGTGATACTCATATGTTCTCGAATCGGCCTGATCGCGCGTACGAGGAGTAGGCCAACCTGAGTTTGGCTCCACTGAGTTAGTCGCATGTTTGATATAGTTTTTTAATTTTTTAAGAAAATTAAAATTTCTGGTAATGTCTGGCATATTGCTTATCCTATAATTTAACTTATAAAATTACTACTTTATCAATATGAAGTATTCATGAATTATTTAGTCTTTTTTCTCATTTATAACTAATTTTTGAACATTATTTTATTATTAGATAATCAACGAATCAATAAACTTGACGATAGAATTTAATGTCCTCTATCTATGAAACGTGAGATCTATGGCTATCACTAAATTATTACTATAATTTATTGCTTTTTAAAGAATTTAAATTATTTTAGATGTTATAATATTATTTAAATAATTTATAATAGATAAGTCCAATACAAGTCGAATCTTGGCTCAAAACTCTCTAGATACAATTACGAGTGGATAGTGTCACACCAAGTACGTATGATATATAAGTAACCATGGTTTAGGAAATGTGAAATGTAATAGCTACTAGTGATTGGGGCGTAAAGATATTGACTCTAGCCACCCTGATTGTTTGCAGGCGTGACTGCTTATACGTATGAATTAAACACTCTCTCGGAGGGACGAGGAGAGAGAAAGAGAGAGTCAGAGTGCTGCAATCATCATTGGGCAATTCTATCACAAATAATGTCTTCACTCTTTCAAAAACTTCATAACAATTATCGGTATTATAAGTTTAGAGGTGTAAATTTGAGTCTCTTAAATATTGGCTCTAGTTACGACTCGTGGTTGACTTTTCGGTTGTCTAGTGAGACCATTGTGGATATCTTCTGGTCCCTGTATCGCCCTTGAACAGCTCGTGTTTTGTCCTTTAACTAGAAAATGACTCTCATTAGAGAAATTAGCTTGAGGTCTTGTTATATAAGCACTAACCCTTATTTGCATATAATGATATGAGACTACGTATATCCCCTTTTAAGCCTTTTATAATAGCGCCCCTCCCTCAGCAAAGGAAGATTTGTGCTTATCGGGTTGGGGGTTCCCATAGATAGCGTCATTATGTAGAGGTGTAAATTTGGGTATTTCATCTCAGGTATTTTCCCAAGCTAGCTATGTCTCGTGAGCACCTTTAAGTTATCCCGTGTGACCCTCGTGGGTGACTTGTGAGTCTCTACGATGTCCTTGAACGACCTGGACTTTGTACTTTTATTGTAAAAAAGGCCCTCATTGGAGAAAGGCTTGATACCTTACTTATAAGCACTAACCCTCATTTGCATCTATATATATCCCATTTTTAAGTCCTTTACACTAGCACCCCCCTCACCCGCCACCCCCCCCCCCCCCCAAGTAAAGGAGGGTTTGTGTTTATTGGGTCGAGGGTTCCCAGTCATTCTATAGTGGACGGCTTTTGGGTTGTCCTATACAGCTCTCATGGGTGACTTTTGAATCCCTATGACGCCCTTGAACGGCCTGGGTTTTGTCACTTTGCTAGAAAATGACCCTCCTTCGAGAAAAACTTGAAGCTTCGCTATATAAGCACTAACCCTCATTTACATCTACTGATACGGGACTTTATGCCCCCCGTTTAATCCCTTTACAACAATCTTGTAACCTTGTTGTCCCTATTTGACTTACATGCTTAATTACTTATATATGAATAGAAATATTTGAGTTCTCTTGATTGATCCAACATCCTTATTGTCATCCTTCGTCACTTGGCTACAGGACTATTGAAAAGTTTTTTAACTTAGGCCACGTTTACAAACATGACCGAGGTAAAGAGATTTTCCATAATCACATGCATCTCCTAACTGTGGCTGAGAAAGGTGAGATTTTTTTCAAAATACCAATTGTATTTGCCTGCTCGTTGCTCTCACTAATTAATTTTGAAATCCGAAATTGGGCTCTCATGGGTGTTGTGCTCAATAACCATTCTACCTGTACTTCTCTCGATGAATAGTAATTGAGAATAAATAATAGTTATTACTCCTGTGACATTTCATTGTTCATCCCATTCGCGTGAATAGTACACCCTCTCTCTCTCTCTCTCGTCTCATAGCAACAATCGCAACAACAATGGCTGCAGCAGAGGGTGGAGGTGGCGGAGGCTCGGCAATAGCAACAATAGTTGCAACGGCGACGGCAGTAGTGGGGAGCGGCCGTGGGTGTGGAGGTGGCAGTCTATGGCGGAGGCCTAGCGGGAGAAGGGATAGGAGGGGGGCAGAATGAAGGGTAAAACCAGAAATTGGCTCTTTGGAACTTGCCCGCCGCTTGTGGAAGAGGTCCCTCGGCCGACTTCGCCCTCTTTGGAGACACCTCGCACGCATGTGTCTATCATCTCTCTCCTCCCACAACCAGTCCTGAACGGTCAGGGCGGGAGAAGGGTGTTTAGAAATGTTCAAATCTATCGGAGAATTCCAATGATTAGAATTCATAGGTTACCAATCGTCTGCCTTAACAGACTGGCTATTCCATCGTCTCTCTCTCTCTCTCTTCTCCCCCTTCCCTCCTTTTCGAAACGTGGAAGATATTAGCTTCATCCTCCCCAGGACGTCATGTTATGAATGCTTCATCACAAGCAGTCAATGTGCCGTTTGGGTTTCATCATTACCAGCCAATTAATGTTCGCAGTATGGGTCCGGCCACATGGCTCGTATATATGGAGGAATGTCGAAAACATCGTTTCGATCCTGAGAAGCAAAGGAAAACGAAAATCTCAGTATCTCATCATTGTTCACTAGATTCTTCTCCTTTCTCAAATCATTGTCGAGGGAGGTCTGTGAAAATTAAGAAAGGATGCTAAAGAGCGCCACTCATGCGAGAACTTGCTCAGAAGGAGAATGGTAGCTTCGTGCTTGCCGGGGGGACAGTGATCAGGAGAGAAGATACATGGAAGTATTACATACACAAATGAGTCAGGGCATTGTGTTCTCCCCAAACAGGTCATTGTTCCTCCCTAACACATACGTACATGAGCTCTCATATGATGTATGCAGTTATATGCATGTATATAAGCCCACACACGTATATAAACATGCCTACATGAAGAGAGAGAGAGAGAGAGAGAGAGAGAGAGAGAGAGAGAGAGAGAGAGAGAGAGAGAGAGAGAGAGAGAGAGAGAGAGAGCTGTATGTTTTCCCTGTTGACGTACCAAAAGGAACTAAGTCCCGAGACTTTGTGTAACTTATGTAAATATGAGGTTCTAGACTTTTTGTCGCTCTCCAAGGGATGTTTTATGTCCGGACATGACTTAAGTCAAATCTTCGTAAGATATATTAAGTGTAAAAGAAGTTGGACTCGATCCTATTCTCATGAGTCATCTTATACATCTTTTCAAAATAATACAAATCATCCTTAGTTGTTGACTAACTCTCGTGCCTCTGTGTGTGAGTTACTTGCCCTGTGCCACATTGTGCAGGTTTGAGGCCGTTGCAAGTCAGTTGACTAGCCAATGTGTGAGGCGCTTTCATTTCATTGACAAGTCCCAACTGATGGAGGTGCCTAGATTTGCCTCGATCGGAGGTGCCTCAGTTAATTCTAACTTTGGTGATCCAGAACTACGCAGCAGCACGCAGAGGGTTGATATCAGTTTTGGATCATATATGCGTTTTGGTTGTTGATGACCGAAGAATCTTCATAAAGTTCATATATATGTAAGTACAGTAAAACTTCGTGCGGAATATTGTGAGATCTTCCTTCTTCCCAAGCAGCATTTTAACTGCTGTATGGCATCTAAACATGTGTTATATATAGACTGTTGCACAATGAACTTGCAAGCGAGATCACCTTGATGCAGTCATAAATTGATAGATTAGAATTCTACGCATTCAGCTTAAATTAATTGATGGACATGCGATTTCCGGCAGAGGAAGCCAGTGAAAAGTTATGTATGACATTATAACATGTTTTTGACGTTTTACGGCATTAATTAGAGTAAATACAATGTATGCAGAACTATTAGAAATTATGTACTTGTCATCTCAATTTTTCTTCTCTAATTTTTTTCCAAGATAAAGTTGGATTTAATTTCTTTTCACACAAGAATTAGAGTACTTTACACATTAAGTACATAAAATGCTTCGCAAGATTTCTATTTTATGACTAACTTAGGAATTGAAATTCCTTTCTAAGTGAGATTAATATGTGACCCATATTTAACTTGTATCTGTTGCCTGAGAGGTTTGTTTGTTTTTTGCTAGGTACTCTTTTTTTCTTAAAAAAAATAGGGAGGGAGAACCGAGACCTTATTCCCCATAGGGCGGAGGTGATGAGACCACCACGACGAACCATTGTCTCCTCTCTTACCTAAGTTTATCAATATGGAGCTAAAATTTTTAGTGAACTTCCATGTTTATTGTCTGAAAAAGAAGCGTCGACAAAGGTCTTCTCCCACTCTATATCATCCCATCTTTAGATCTTTTCTCATTTTCTCTTATACTTCTTTCATTGCCCTCTTATACGTCAAGCACGCAGTACTGCAAAGACAACCAATTTTAGTTCTACTTGCAATCGTGAGGTGTCAGAGCACTGCATCTAGACGTTGGCGAAGGAGGTCCACCATCGAACAAGAGAAAGAAAGAACAAGAAAAAAAAGAACACAAGTCATTCCTGGGGATGGTGTACGTGTGTGGCCACCTATGTTAATTAGTTTCTTCGTGCAGCAAGGGAATTCTATTGTCACGATTAGCTTTGTCCCTCCATCAAAATATATATTTTAACGTTCGTGGACCCTTAGATTAATCATATCATTCCAATAATTAAACTACTACTCAAGGTAAAATGCGCAGAGGAATTTTCCTACCATTCGAAGTGAATACATATATCATATAAGAGCCTCTTATATATGTTAGACTAATCATCGATCGTATTTGAAACAATCCTCGTTGTATGGGAGACTAATACAACAGAAGAGAAAAAAAATGAAAGAAAAATGAGTCATTCTCACATATTGCAACGTGTCATCTGAGTCATATTAAACAACTAATCACACAAGAATACAATCGACTGAGCACATGAGTAGTAGTAATAATCGTTACTCTGCTTTTCATGTGATGGGTGATCAGGACAAATCCGATTCACCCTATTAAAATAATCTGAACTCTCATGGATATTTTATCAAACACATAACATGCCACCAATCTCTACTTTCTAACTCAAAACATAGAGAATTATATGCCAGTTCGTTCAAAAGCAACAAAACAACGTGACATCGGTACACTACTGTCGTTAAAATGCCTGAAGAAGTAGAAGCAGATAAAGATTTCTCATGTGGAGATTTTGAGCATCTTCATCAGACTCTTTCTTATATTTAAATGATCAATGCTGTGGAACTCAAGTTTTCCAAGTATACATTTGAAATTATCCAGTACACCAACTTCCCTTTAAGCCTTTTGATACAGGACAATCGGTCAAAACACCAAGATGGTGATTTGCTTTCTTCCTATGTTTATGACGGGTGAAAAGAGATTGCGGCTGTCACAAGCTTTTGGGATCAAATTAACATCTTGATGACTTCATCATGCACAGATATCTCGGTAAAACATAAAATCCTCAAGTAAACTTGCTCAAAGTAGAAGCTAGCGGGTTATTGAGCTTCCCTTCCTAACTGATGTCCCGTGGCCTGCAGGGACGAAGGAGCAGGTGGCCGGCGAAGGGCTTGCAGTGATGGAAAAAAATCCCAATGCTATGTGTACTAACAAATCTTGAAACCGTATAACGCAGCGGAAAAATCAATCGGAACACAACCACATGAACACCAAAGATGTACGTGAAAAACCCCTCCAATGTGAAGGGGAAAAATCACGGGCAAGCCATGGGAGAAAGCTTCACTATGAACAATAATGAAAGTACAAATAACTCAAATCTCTTGCCAAGACTTGAGTTGGAATTACAAGAGAGAACTGAGAATCAATATAACTGAACTCTCTTACTTGATCACAGCAGATTCTAATGCAAACCTGATCTTCCCTGTAGTGAGAAACCTATTCGTTCAGTTGATGAAGATATTCCCTTCTCTTGGTCTTCTTCTTCTGCAACACCTTCTTCCCGGAGCTACAGTAACCCCTCTTTTGCTCTCTTGATGGCTTCCTTGAAAAAACACCTTAGATCTAGGTTTTAGACTCCCAATAAGATGTTTTATACATCTAGGATGGTCAAGGGACAACCCAGGGACCAGATCCACCAAACCTGCCTAATCCC
Organism: Amorphophallus konjac; assembly: GCA_022559845.1. Taxonomy (NCBI): domain Eukaryota; kingdom Viridiplantae; phylum Streptophyta; class Magnoliopsida; order Alismatales; family Araceae; genus Amorphophallus; species Amorphophallus konjac. Next base: position 16,536,415 of record CM040127.1, on the reverse strand, counting down.
ATGACTTTTGGGATTAAATAAACCAAGGAAAGGATTCCTTTTCGGACATGGAACAAAAGGTCAAAGATGGCTGCCTCGGGGCTGCCGGTCGACCAGACCTATAGGGGTGGTCGACCGGAAATTCTCAGACAACCGCATCTTAGATCCCTGGGAAAACCGGTCGACCTGAAGTAACCCGGCGGTTGACCGGTTCCGGTCGACCGGAAAAGCTTGGCCGGTCGACCGTTTCTGCATGGGCTGAAAAAAGGTGATAAAGGGACACGTGCCCAACAACCTCCCCCTTCAGCCCATAAGAGAGGCTGCCTCGTGACTTCTCAGTGTGTAGTCATGCCGACCAGTCGTCGACAAATCTCTTGCCTTTCTTTTGGCAAAGTCTTCGTCAACATGTCTGCCCCATTGTCATCTGTGTGAACTTTCTGAAGCTTCAGTTGCTTCTCTTCAAACACATTTCTAATCCAGTGGTATCTGACGTCTATGTGCTTTGACTTGGAATGAAGAGTTGGGTTCTTACATAGGTGGATGGCGCTTTGGCCGTCACAGTACACCACATAGCTTTCTTGTTTCAGCCCCAATTCATGTAAGAATTCTTTCATCCACAACATCTCTTTGCAAACCTATGTAGCAGCACTATATTCCGCCTCTATGGTGGAGAGCGCAATACACCTTTGCAACCTGGATTGCCATGACACAGCTCCCCCTGCAAAAGTAAGAACAAAACCTGATGTGGACTTCCTTTTATCAATATCCCTTGCCATATCTGCATATGTGTAACCTGTGAGAACATGTGATCCACCCCCAAAACTTAAACAAATTTTGGAGCTGCCCCTGAGATATCTAAAAATCCACTTCACTGCTGCCCAATGCTCCTTTCCTTGATTTGTAAGAAATCTACTAGCAACACCCACTGCATACGCTATATCCGACCTCGTACATACCATTGCATACATCAGACTTCCGACTGTTCAAGCATAAGAGACTTTCTGCATTTTCTCCTTCTCCTCTTCATTTGTTGGACTCTGCTCTGAGCACAACTTAAAATGACCTGCAAAAGGAGAACCAACTGGCTTTGCATTGCTCATACTAAACCTGTCCAATACCTTCTCAAGATATTTCTCCTGTGACAACCATATTTTCTTGGCTTTTCTGTCACGAGAAATTTGCATGCCTAGTATTTGCTTTGCTGGCCCCATGTCCTTCATTGCAAAGGACTTGCTAAGTTCCTTCTTCAGCCTGTCAATCATAGACATATCTTTCCCAAGGATAAGCATGTCATCAACATATAATAAGAGAATAATGAAATTCTCACCAAACCATTTGATGTATACACAATGATCTGAAGCCGTTCTTTTGTATTCATTTTCAGCCATAAATGAATCAAACTTCTTGTACCACTGCCTTGGAGCTTGCTTCAGCCCATACAAGCTCTTTCTCAATCTGCAGACAAGATTCTCTTTACCTATGACTTTGAATCCTTCTGATTGCTCCATATACATTTCCTCTTCTAAGTCACCATGGAGGAAAGCTGTCTTCACATCCAGCTGCTCAACCTCCAAGTCCAGGCTAGCAGCAAAACCTAGAGCAACACGAATAGAAGACATTTTTACAACAGGAGAAAAAATTTCTTCAAAGTCAATACCTTGCTTTTGACCAAAGCCTTTTACAACCAATATGGCCTTATATTTTGGTTGAGAACAATGCTCCTGAGTCTTCAATTTGAAAACCCATTTGTTCTTCAATGCCTTTCTCCCCTTTGGTAGTTGCACCAAATCATAGGTGTGGTTCTTCTGCAGAGCATCCATCTCTTCCTGCATAGCTTCTAACCACTCATTCTTCTGCTCACTTTGCATTGCTTCTTGGTAACACTCCGGTTCACCTGCATCAGTAAGCATTACATACTCATATGTAGGATATCTTTTGGAAGGCTGATGTTCTCTGGAACATCTTCTCAGCTGAGGTTCTATAGGAGGTTGCTCCTCATCTACTTCCTGCTCTACATGTTCTGCAGGTAAGTCAGCATCTACCTCTACATCATCTTCCTGCTGATCTCCCCCATCACCCTGACATACTGGAGGGGAAATTGGATCACAATCTGCTAAGCCTTCTTCAGAAGCCTTGGCTGGTACCATTTTCTTAAATCTTCAAAGGTTTGATTTTCAAAGAAAATCACATCTCTGCTTCTGAATACTTTCTGCTTTACTGGATCCCAAAGCATGTAACCAAATTCATCACGTGAGTACCCAAGAAAAATGCATTCTTTTGTCTTACCATCCAATTTGGCTCTTTCAATGTCTGAAATATGTGCAAATGCACGACAGCCAAACACTCTCAAGTGTTTGTAGAAGACATCTTTTCCTGACCATACATGTTCAGCAACATCACCATCTAAAGCTGTACATGGTGATAAGTTGATCACATCAACTGTGATCCTCAACGCCTCATCCCAAAATCTTTTGGGTAGCTTGGCTTGTGAAAGCATACATCTGATCTTTTCCATGATGGTGCGGTTCATCCTCTCTACAATTGCATTGTGCTGAGGTGTACCAGGAACTGTCATCTCATGCTGAATGCCATGTGACCTGCAATAAGCATTAAATGACCCTGTATACTCACCACCATTGTCTGACCTTATGCATTTCAGCTGTCTTTCTGTCTCCCTTTCAACCCTGACATGAAACTCATTGAAAACATCAATAACTTGATCTTTAGTCTTCAAAGCATAAACCCGGACTTTCCTTGAAAAATCATCTATAAAGGTGACAAAATAAAGTGCACCACTGATACCTAGAACATTAACTGATTCACCAGGAGTTTTTATTTTTAAGGGGCCACGTACATCTGTATAGACACGATTCAAGGCATGCATCTTTCTAGACAATGGAGGACTAGTAAAGGAAACTCTATGTTGTTTTCCAGTCAAACAATCAATACATGAGTTCCGATGTGTACCTTTGAAGTCTGGTAAGACTTCTTTCTTGGAAAGAACCTGCAATCCCTTCTCGCTCATGTGTCCCAGTCTCCAATGCCACAACTCCATACTGGAATCTTTCTCAGTAGCATTCAACTGATCACCACAAGCTTGAACCTGCAACCTGTATAAGGTATGACATTTCTTCACAGTAGCAACAACAAGAGAACCCTTGCTAAGCTTCCATTTACCCTTGTGAAATCTGCTATCATAGTCTTTATCATCTAACTTTCCAACTGAAATTAAATTCAGCCTCAAATCAACCACATGCCTCACATCCTTAAGTACCAACTTGCAACCAAGATTGGTCTTTATATGAATGTCGCCCATGCCAATGATGTCTGCCGTCCCATGGTTGCCCATCTTGACGACACCAAAGTTTTCAGCCTTGTAGGTGGCAAAGAACTCCCTCCGTGGTGTAGCATGGTAAGAAGCACCTGTATCAATCACCCACTCGAGGTCCTGGCATACACAAGAAAAAATATCATCAGAAGTAGACAAAATCAGATAATCATCACTTTGTGCTGTAGCTGTGACATTATCTTTTGACTCTGCATTCTCTACTTCTTTTCCCTTTTTCTTGTTCTTCTTCGGTTGCCTGCACTGATTCTTGAAATGCCCTTTTTCTCCACAGTTGTAGCATGTAACATCCTTTCTTGGCCTTGACTTACTTCTGCTCTTCTGTGAATTTCCTCTCCCTCTGGACTTTGACCTTCCCCTATTCTCTGAGACGAGTGCCTGTGAATCACTGTGAGAAATTCCTGAATTCTTTCTTCTCAACTCTTCATTCAGCAAACTGCTTGTTACTTGACTCATGGAGACAACTCATCTGGTGCAGAATTACTGAGAGAGACCACCAGTGTCTCCCAGCTTTCTGGCAACGAACTGAGAAGTAACAATGCCTGTAACTCATCATCAAGAGACATCTTCATAGAGGATAACTGGTTAGTAATACTCTGCATTTCATTCAAATGCTCAGCAATAGAAGTGCCATCTTTAAACTTCAAATTTACAAGTTTTCTAACCAGGAAAGCCTTATTTCCAGCTGTTTTTCATTCATAAGGACCCTCCAACTTTTTCCATAGAGAGTGTGCGGAACTCTCAGTGGAGACATGATGAAAAACACTATCATCAAGCCATTGTCGAATAAACCCGACAGTTTTTCGATCTAACAGTTTCCAGTCATCGGGTGACGTTGTTGTGGGCTTTCCACTATCTCCTTTCAATGGACCATACAGATCCTTGCAATACAAGAGATCCTCCATTCTTGGTTTCCATATCATCTAGTTGTTTCCGTTTAAACTAATCATGCGGGATGAGTTACCGGCCTCCATGTTCATACACAAATAATCAAAACTGATCTAAACAACCTGTAGGTGGCTCTGATACCAGTTGATGGGAAAAAAATCTCAATGCTATGTGTACTAACAAATCTTGAAACCGTATAATGCAGCAGAAAAATCAATCGGAACACAACCACATGAACACCAAAGATTTACGTGGAAAACTCCTCCAATGTGAAGGGAAAATACTACGGGCAAGCCAAAGGAGAAAGCTTCACTATGAACAATAATGAAAGTACAAATAACTCAAATCTCTTGCCAAGACTTGAGTTCGAATTACAAGAGAGATCTGGGAATCAATATAACTGAACTCTCCTACTTGATCACAGCAGATTCTACAGCAAACCTGATCTTCCCTGTAGTGAGAAACATATTCAGTTGATGAAGATATTCCCTTCTCTTGTTCTTCTTCTTCTGCAACACCTTCTTCCCGGAGCTACAGTAACCCCTATTTTGCTCTCTTGATGGCTTCCTTGAAAAAACACCTTAGATCTAGGTTTTAGACCCCCAATAAGATGTTTTATACATCTAGGATGGTCAAGGGACAACCCAGGGACCAGATCCACCAAACCTGTCTAATCCCATGACTTTTGGGATTAAATAAACCAAGGAAATGATTCCTTATCGGACATGGAACAAAAGGTCAAAGATGGTTGTCTCGGGGCTGCCGGTCGACCGGACCTATAGGGGCGGTAGACCGGAAATTCTCAGACAATCACATCTTAGCTCCCTGGGAAAACCGGTGGACCTGAAGTAACCCGGCGGTTGACCGGTTTCGATCAACCGGAAAAGCGTGGCCGGTCGACCGTTTCTGCATGGGCTGAAAAAAGGTGATAAAGGGCCACGTGCCCAACATGCAGTGGCGAGGGCAACGGGCACGGCGCCTCTGCTCGCGGCCGACGACGAACGGCCGCCGGTGGCAGTGGCGTGGCCGGCTCGCGGTGAGACGGCCCGGACGACGAGGACGGCGATGCAGCACAGCCGGCTGCAGGCAGGGCTAGCCGGAGATGCCGGCGGCGAGGGTACGGTGCCGCCGGAGATGGCAGCGGGGCTGGATCGCGGAAGTTGCGGGCGGGGGTGGGCGACTGTGATGCCGCTAACAGAGAAACACTAGGGAGGGAGAGGGAGTAACAGAAGAAGAAAAGAAAGTGTGCATAGGAACAGTGAAAATGCTACGACGGGTTGAGAAACTTCTGTAAATGTAAAGGAAACACATGAGTATGGATGGGCCAGGGAGATGGGCTGCGGTGGAGGAAGAAAATGTTCAGGAATCAAACTTAAAAGATGTAGGGAAATGGAGGTTCGGCCTCACGCCAGGAAGAATAATGGATGGGATTTCGGCATATCACCAAATGAAGTAGGGAGGGTTGGGCATCTGGCCAGAAGGAGGAACACACAATCGTGTTTTACCATTTTTTTGATCTAACCATTGCTTCCCCTAATTAGGGTTAGCTTCTATTATCTATAAAAAAATACAATTACAAATAGACCCATTATTGTTCCAACTTTAACACCTACAATATCTTGACTATTAAAATAAATAAAAAATACATAACTGATTAAATAAACTTTAAACTAAAAATAGCTCATAAAATAGTTACGAAAACATAAAAAAATAGTAAAAATAATCTACATGTTGGATGCCTTCGATACTTCTCCATAAATCAGGATCCTCCATTTGATAGCCGGCCAAGTCGCTCTGCATCAATGGGTAATACTTGTTACGCTCTTCATGTGATGGGTAAAGTTTTTTCTATTAGATATTGCAAAATCAACCATAAAATAAAGCCTGCGTATTGATTACACGTAACATGGCCATGTGTTCGATCGATCCTGATGCACCTCCTACCTCCTCCTCCTCCCCGTTAAAAATTTAAGCCGCAACATGGGGACACTCAGAGACAACAGTATGGGGTATCCCTAAATGTGTTACCTCTCTCTCTCTCTCTCTCTCTCTCTCTCTCACACACACACACACACACACACACACACACACACACACACTTCCATCTCCAGCCCCTTCACGCTCTCTTCTCCAAACTTGTATTTAAGTAGAACACAGCGGCTCTCTTCCTTCTCTTATGCACATATCATCCTCCTCACCAGCACCATCTTTTGCTCTCCCACTTGTCTTCCATTCCATCCCTTTTTCTTGACCATCTCGATCCCTCCGTTCTCTACCCCCAAACTTCTCCTGACCAACACCCCCTCCTTCCTTTTTATAACCAGCTTGCCGATCTCTGACACTGGGAGCAACAGCCGCACACCAGCCCAGCAAGCTTCTCCACTCATCGCTAGGCAGAGAGAAAGATGTCCAACAGACAGTCGCGGACGAGGCAGCCCAGCTCCGTGAGGATCGCCGACGACCAGGCTGTCGAACTGGTCGCCAAGTTGCGGGCGCTGCTTCCCGAAGCACGCAGACGGGGAAACGACAGGGTAATGCCATCACACACTATATCTCTGGGGTCTTTAAATCTCACATCTTCTAGCTCCTTCCAACATATCTGTACTTGGCAGCTGGGAAGAGCTGAGCTCTTGTTTTCTTACACACTTTAAGAGTTTAATTGTTGAGATCTTTGATTCTCTCACCTCTTCTCCATCCTAACTTCCGTTCTTGTATGCCGATCATTAGACTACAGAAGCCATAGCAGTTCAGACTGGATATATATGTGTATTAATGTAATTGGTGATTAATATATATATATTTTTGGCATAGGTATCAGCGTCTAGGGTTCTACAGGAAATCTGCAACTACATTCAGAGCTTGCACCGAGAGGTCCACGGCTTGAGCGAGCGGCTCTCAGAGCTGCTCTCTACGGCGGAGATGACTGGCGCTCAGGAAGAGATCATTAGGAGCTTGCTCATCCAGTAGATGGAGCCTCCCCCTTCAGCCCTAGCAGCATCTTACTTCGAGTGCTTCTTATCTTCTTCCCGCGCGCTTTAGCTAGGATGGTCTCCTACTTTAACATATAGAACCTTGTTCAAGGCAAAGGAGGTGTGTAGTGTAGATGATGAAAGGGGTTTCTTAATTACATGTGTACCCTTGCGAAGGTTTAAATCAATTCCACATCTACGTACGTCGGAGATATGTTAGTTTGCATTATATCGTCACCCTTTGTATTATATACACTATATATGCTTTTGGAAGCTTTTGTTATTCCTAGCTAGCTATGAGGCTTAAAGTTGGTCCAACCTTTCCATGGCTTTAGCTTGGAATATGGCAACCTTTTGGACGGTGGGTGACACTTCATAGAAATATGGCTTGCCGGCTCCAAGCTCTTGGGAGGATAGAAAGGGCACGGTGAAAGGGGTGATGATGATGCGCGAACCCCTCAAGCCGCCATGGCAAGTCGATGTGCAAGAAAGCTCGTGCATACTTACTTTTGATGCCTTCTTTAGTGGGGTGCCTGCACGAAAGGAGAAGTCCGCCATGGCAAGTGTATCGAGAAAGGGTGGTCGCCTAAGAGTACAGCTAGCCTTTTTCCCTTCGTGATATGTACTGATCGTGTAGTTCGAAACAGACTCAGATGAATGCACTTTGTGGACTAGAAGGATGGGAACATCTGTTGGGGATTTGGAAAGTGTGAAGTGCGTGGCGTGTCACAAGAACAGTAATTTAGGGTTTGGTGGATTTAAGCGTGCACATGCATGTGTTTGATCTGACTACGGAGAATCAGATGAATGCACTTAATTTGTGGACTAAAAGGGTGGGAACATCTGTTGGGGATTTGGAAGATGTGAAGTGTCTGGTGTGTCACATGTGTTTGATCTGACTACGGAGAATCAGATCGATGATCGTGAGTTCGAGTGGATCCTATCCTCCTATCTCGTAAAAAGATAGTGTTAATTATATTCGATAATGAAAGTACGGGAAAACCCTTGATTAATCACATAAATTTATATGTCAAAAAATTGAAATGTGGCAGTTTGAAGTTTAAAAAAAATTCAGAAGCTTTAAATTGCATCGTTGGATAAGAAAAAAAAATTAAATGCGCAGACGTCGAATTCATACTTTATAACATTTGATCGCTAAATGGTTTCATTGTATGCGGGTGCAAACAAAGTTTGATCGTGGTCCTGCGGCTGACGGTGCAGTGGACACTTACACCTGCGCGTGCATATATATAGGTGGAATCAGGTGCAATCTGCGCCTCCTGCCCCCCTGCATTTCCCCTCCCCTATAAAGAAAAACAAAAAATGTAGAGGTTTGAACATGGAAACTTCGAACTTGATATTAACTGATAACAGAAATCGTTGATTTTGACCCAAAAGACTTGAAGTAAAACCATTGAGTTTTAAAATTTCAAGTTTGGAAGTTAAAATGTCATTATTTTATGTGAGTCGACAATTTATAAGTATGAGTGTCTGACTGGCTTAAAAGATACTTAACGATAGCGCAGCAGATGAACGACCCTTCACTTTCAGTTTTGAGACATTGTGAGAGACACACATATATATACGTGAGCCATTGGGCCCAGACTTTCCTAGTTGGAGAAACCAAAACCCAATTACGTTAAAAACTACATTTTAAGTTTAAATGATACTTAACGCTTTCTGGAAACCTATGCAACTTTTGATGTTTGAATTTTGAACCACCATAAGATGAATATGTGTTTGAGCTATCGGGTTTGAAGTTTGCAGATTGGGAACTCGAAATCCCATTATCTTGTGTGGAGCTTGGGTTTCCAGTGTGCAACGGGTTCAAAAGTTATTTAGCGCAGCCGAGGAACAACCTTTAACTCTGAATTTTCGGCCACTGTGAGATACATTTGTATTTGAGCCGTTGGATCTAGAATTTGCAAATTTGGAAGTCAAAACATCGTCATTTTGTGTGCCACGGATCATCCGATGTCCAATCGGCCACAAACGATAGCGGTATCATGGCCAGGATCATTGGATGGCATTATCCGTGCCGAGTTTCAAACTATGATTAACATTGAAGTTGACGAATTTATAAGAAGACCTCGTTAGTGTTTACGTCACGGAGTCATGGCAATTATGATGTGATTAAACGATTGACTTTGAAATTGACGAATTTATAAGAAGACTCCATTGGTTTACATGTGTCACGGAGTCAATTGGTTCGTTAACGGTTCAAATAGGATATGGATGAAATTAAGGCTTTAAGACATGACCGAAGTCCTTAGCTCTAGCTCATGCCGTTACGATGTGAGCGCGCCACATATATAATTCGTTGGGTCGAGTCCCACTTAATTTGGCAATGTTTCGAGTATCCTATTATTTCATGCAGTAGAAGTGTTTTAGGGACCGCGGTAACATATGACATTGCCACAATTATTTTGTGACCATCAGTAGTGTCGACATGTCCTTATCGGAAGATCGAGTGTCCTTGCATTTGTAGAAGTGCGCACTGGCGCCGATGCCACTCTGGATCGGAGATTTTGTCAAGTGTTGGGAGCTAATTATCTGGTTCGTCAGAGTTCCGACTTGGGGAGATGCGACGAATTGGAAAAATCTCACGGAACCTAACGTGGTTCCTTCTACGTGTATTACCGAGGCTTTCGCTAGAAGATATAGTGATGCGGAGCGCTTTGGTCGAATTATAAAGGATGGTTCTGATTTATTGAGAAATCGTTGCAGATATCGAACGTGGAGGATCAGATTTTTATTTTTTTTTCAATATTTTTTAGATAATTTGTGATTAATTTTATGTCAATAAATTATGAGTTGTTAGGTGAATTAAGATTTAATTAGGAGTCTATTTTATTTTATTATGTTTTTATTTATTTTAAGAGTAGAGATATCTTACTGTTAACGTAAAAATAAAAAAAATTATTTATAAAATTATTTATTATAAATAACGATATGCTAACACTAATTAAGGGAAGTAATAGTTGGATCAAAATTTTACAGCACGACTGTGTATCCGTATCCCCATCTCCCTGGCAAACATGTTACAGGTGAGTGGTGTGAGCACCTAGAGGGAGTGTGAGTCTCTCATCCTATTAGAGTTGTCAGTGACTTTAGCCCCACATTGGATTTCACAAAGAGTTGGACCGGCTTATAAGAAAAGGAACCCCTACCTCAATACCTAGATTTTGGGGAAGGATAAATGGTTCCTAACAAATGGTGTCTGAGCCTAACTTTTATCGATCTAATGTGACGTATCAATACACCCTTTATCTGTTGCGCATGAACGGGTGTAACCTCGATCGGCACTTAGCCGACGAGGGCGTCGGCCTTGTAAAGGGGAAGATATTGTTATGAGTGGGTGGTGTGAATACCTAGAGGGAGTGAGTCTCTCATCCTACTAGAGTTGAGTTAGACAACCCCTACCTCAATACCTAAGTTTGGGGGAAGGATAAATGGTTCCTAACAAAACACTATTCATTTATTTTTTTGATTTATTTACATAAGCTTTCCCCTGGCACTGTGCGTCTCCCTTCCATGCCTTGTCTTTCACGCGAACGCGACCCGCCAGGGAGGCATCCCTTCCACGCGCCGGCTGGGCCCTCACCGGAGCAGGCCACGCCATCGCCAGGCCACCAGCCCGCCCACGCCAGCATCGGCGCCGTGCCGCTGGACTAGCCGGCTACACCGCCGGCCCCTGTCCGCTGTCGTCTGCAGGGTGCTCACCGCCCACCCCTTGCCGCCACCACCGCGGAGTGTTGTAACGTTTGAACGTTACAAACGTTTATGGCCATCAAATCTGAAACGTAAACGGAGATCAAGGGGCGGTTATGGTTTGGGGCGGAGGGAATGGGACGAAAGCCCTATAAATAGGTGGGTAATCCCCATCGGAAAAACACAAGAGAAAGAGAGGAAATCTCATCGCTGGAGCCCCAAACCGTAGTCCACAAACCATCCAAACAGTGGTATCAGAGCAGGAAGAGCCGCCTCCGCTGTCGCTGCCGCCGGCAGCTGCCGCTCCGCTGCGCCCCTCGCCGGACGCTGCCCCCCCTCCGCTGCTCCCCTCCGCGGACGCAGCCCCCCTCCGCTGCGCCCCTCCGCGGACGCTGCCCCCGGCCCCTCTGCCGCTGCCGCGGACGCTGCCCCCGGCCCCTCTGCCGCTGTCGCCGGACGCTGCTCCCGGCCCCTCCGCTGCGCTCATCCGCTGCCGCTGCGTTTTCCCTTTTTTTCTTTTTGCAATCGGAAGAGGTCAGTAGCCTTCTTCTTTTTTGTTGTTTTACTTGCAGAGGAAGTAAGAAGTGTACCACTCTCAGGATATAATGGCTAATAAATACATTTCTGTCAACTACAATAAAGAGGAAATGACCCTTGCTTTCTAACTTTTGTTAACCTCACGTGAAAGATAAAAGTATTCTTGGTTTGTGTGAAAGATAGAAGTATTTCCGATTTAAATACTCCTGTGTAATCTGTTAACTGCAGCCTCCTCATAACATACATGTTACCTATTATTTGTATTTCACCCAACTTGAATACAAGATAACTAGCATGTTTAATAAAGAGGGTATACATATATTCTGTTTACATATATTCGTAATCATTATCTGTTACGTAACCTGTTATATGCGTTTACATATATTTTTGCCAATATATTCTTGCCAACATATATTGTTTACATATATTATGTTTAGATAAAAAGAATTTTATCTGATTCTTAAAACTAATTGCATTTTTTTAATTACTCGCATATCTTATTCAATAATAAAAAAAACTTTCATATTTATATCTGATACTTCTATATATTTAGTTGTTAATGAATAGTGTTTATCTCATGTGAAATAGAAAACCTGCACATGTTAATTTTGTGATTATTACGTGTTGATAAATACTTGTTATACATAATTTTTATGTTGTATCCATATAATTTATTTCATTTACATGTGATTATCTTATATTTTGATTAGTTTAGATACATTGTTCCCTTGTTCACTCATTTAGCATAACAAATAAAAAAAAAATGTTAAAACTAATCCAGATGAATATTAAATTTATTTTTCTTATCATGATTATTTTGCCAATGATAACCAATTCAAATTATTTATTCCTCAGAATTATTCTAGTCCTAATGGCCAGTAAGCTCATTGCTACGGAATTGGCAAAACTTGATAAGTTAAACGGAACCAACTTTGATATGTGGCACCGGAAGATAAGATTCGGACTTATCCATGACAACATTGAATATGTCATCGATACCAATGTCCCAGAACTTAGTGATGATTCCACTGAAGTGGAAAAGAAAAGGAGGGACCAATGGTTATCGGACGACAAGAAAGCAAGAACTTTTATGCTCATGTTCATGGAGGACAACTTAATAAAGTTTTTCGAAACTTATAAGACGTCCAATGAACTATGGAATGCTATCAAGGAGAAGTATGACACCAAGACGGAGGTGAATACTCAACTCCTGTTGCATCGTTACAACACATGTAAGATGCAGGAAGGCGATAGCGTTATTGAGCATGTTAACAAAATGATTGTCATGGCTAAGGACCTATCGACTGCTGGAACTGAAATTCCAGAGAAAATGCAAGTGGCAACTATACTGAATAGTTTGCCATCTTCGCTTGATATGGCAGCCACAACATTAAGAATGAGTGGTTCCACTTTAACTGTCACGGACTTGCCAGCAAGACTAGCAGTTGAGCAGGACATATTGGCTAGGAGAAAAGGACTAGAAGCAAACCTAGAAGAGGCCAACGCTGTAAACCGGAAGCCCTTTGTCCAGAGTCATGCCCATGGACCGAAGAAGCCACAGTTTAAGAATAAACCCAAAGGAAAGAAGGTTCCTACTGGTGCTTGCTATGGTTGTGGAAATTTTGGCCACTTTAAATTCAATTGTCCCAACAAGCAAGAGAACAAGGGTGGAAATAGACACCCAGGAAACGGAGGAGCCGGAAAGAAAGAATTTATCGGCGTAACAGAATGTAATGCCGCACTGGCTGATTCAAATGAATGGTGGGTCGACTCTGGAGCTACTCGGCACATCGCCAAGACAAAGAAAGGGCTGGTAACAATGAAGAAACTCAATGCTGGAGAACAAAGAGTATATATGGGGAACAACACTTATCTCGATGTGGAGGGTGTTGGAACCTATAGGCTGGATCTTGGGGATAACATCATGGTCCTCAAGGATGTGTTTTATGCACCTAGAATCCGGCGGAACTTAATCTCTGTACCAGCATTGATGAAGAAAGGTCTCGAAGTACGGTTCTATAATCAGAGGGTGTCAATAGGGAAAGACAAGAAAGTGCTTGCTATGGGGAAGTTTATCCCTGAGCATGATTTATTCTGTATCCCTGTAATTGACAACGAGAATAATAATATAGAAGTTTCTGAGTATTCTTTGTGTGCTTTGTCAGAATGTGATCTATGGCATTTTAGATTGGGTCATCCCAGTAAATCTAAGATGGAACAAATAATAAAATTAAATTTACTACCGGGTTTAACAAAGGTGGAGTTATCACCTTGTGAACATTGTTTAGTCGGTAAAATGACTAAGAAACCTTTCTCGGTAGGGTATAGATCACAAGAATTATTGGAGTTAATCCACTCAGATATTTGTGGACCTCTAAGTACAAAAACACACAATAACAAAGAATATTTCATAACTTTCATAGATGATTATTCTAAGTATGCCTATGTCTACTTAATTTCTAGAAAGTCAGAGGCATTTGATTGCTTCAAGAAATATAGAATGGAAGTAGAAAGGCAGCTTGGAAGAAATATAAAGGTGTTAAGAACAGATAGAGGTGGGGAATATAACTCAAAGGAATTTGAGTTATACTGCCAAGAATATGGAATTAAAAGACATGTAACAATGCCGTATACGCCGCAGCAAAATGGTGTGGCAGAAAGGAAAAATAGAACCTTGATGAATGCTGTTAGATGTATGCTATCGCATTCAGGTCTCCCTAAGAATTTGTGGGGAGAGGCATTGCTTACAGCTAATTATGTCTTGAATAGAATTCCCACAAAATCTGTAGAAAGTACACCCTATGAATTATGGAATGGAAGGAAACCACAACTGAGTCATCTCAAGAAGTGGGGGTCTATAGCCCATGTTCTCATTCCAGAACAACTTAGAAATAAGTTGGAACCTAAAACCTTGAAGTGCAGATTCATAGGATATTGTGATAAATCATTTGGATATAAATTTTTTCATAAAGAAAAAGGGATCGTTGAATATAGGGATGCAACATTTCTAGAAAATCTAGAAGAAGAGGAACCTCATGGAAATGAGAAAGAACCTCTGCTTGTAATAGATGATGACTATTACAATGATATCCCAAGAAATGATCCAGAAATTGAAGAGGAACCTCAGCCAGAGGTAGAACCTCAACCAGAAATGGAAAATGAACATGAGGTAGAACTTCAACCTGATATGGAAAATGAACAAATTCCTATGAATGAAGCAGAACCCAATATACCTGTAATTGGCAACAAAAGAGCTAGAAATCCACCTGCATGGATGGATGAATATTATTTGTACTCATGTGAGCCTTCATGTCTATCAGTAGACATAGATGAGGAAATTCATATAGATCCCGTAAACTATAATGATGCGATGAAATCGCAGGAATCTGATTTGTGGCTAGAAGCCATGAAGGAAGAAATGAACTCCATGAAAAGCAATGGAGTATGGGAACTATGTGATTTACCTAAGAATAGAAAGGCCATTGGGTGCAAATGGGTATATAAGAAAAAGCTCCGTGTTGATGGGTCGGTTGATAAATTCAAAGCCCGGTTAGTTGCCAAAGGTTACAATCAGAAGGCAGGTATAGATTTTCAAGAAACCTATTCCCCAGTAGCAAAGTTTGCATCAATACGAATTATCTTGGCCATTGTAGCACATCTTGACTTGGAGTTATTCCAAATGGATGTCAAGACTGCATTCCTCAATGGAGAATTAGGGAGGATATATATATGCAACAACCTGAAGGATTTCAGGAGGAAGGCCAAGAGGAAAGGGTATGCAAGTTAAAGAAGTCAATATATGGCTTGAAACAATCTTCTAGACAATGGTATCTCAAATTCCACGATACAGTTATCCAACTTGGATTTGTTGCAAATAAGTTGGACAATTGTGTATATGTCATGAAAAGTGGGAGCAGGTATACTATATTATCCTTGTATGTGGATGATATTTTGCTCGCCGGAAATGACATAGAGATGTTGAATAAAATCAAATCTGAATTAAATGAAAAATTTGAGATGAAGGACATGGGTGAGGCATCCTATGTTCTTGGAATACAAATTCTGAGGGATAGAAAGTCTAGAATATTGAGTTTAAATCAAGAAAAATATTTACGGTCTGTACTTAAGAGATTTGGAATGCACAACTGCAATCCGGCACCTACACCGTTGGTTCATGGAAAACGGTTGGGAAAAGAGCAATGTCCTGGAGAGGGACAAGGTCCGCTCAAGGTGCCATATGCTGAGGCAGTTGGAAGCTTAATGTATGCAATGATGAGTACAAGACCGGACTTAGCATACCCAGTGAGCTTGGTAAGTCGATATCAAGCTAATCCTGGTCCAGCGCATTGGGAAGCTATTAAAAGGATTATGAAATATCTGAAAGGAACTTTGCACCACAAATTAGTTTATCAAGCTGATGTGCTTGAGGTACTTGGTTACTCAGATGCAGACTTTGGAGGAGACAAAGATGACGGAAAGTCCACTTCGGGACACTTGTTCATCCTTGGCGGTGCAGCTGTTTCTTGGGGAAGCAAGAAACAGGGGTGTGTTGCAAGATACACACAGGAAGCTGAGTATATTGCTTGCAGCATGGCAACAACTCATGCAGTCTGGATAAGACGGTTTTTGATAGATTTAGATCTAAATTTGGTAAATGAACCAATAGAGATCTATTGTGATAATCAAGCGGCAATTAGCTTGATTAACAGCGGAGCAAATAGCTCACGCGGAAAGCATATAGAAATACAATATCACTACATTCGGGATATTGTGCAGAAAGGGGAAGTGAAAATAACTTATGTCCCCACCAGTGATATGATTGCCGATCCTTTGACGAAAGGACTTCCGGCAGAAAATTTCATTAAGCATGTTGGCTTAATGGGGCTCAGGAATATATGAGCATAGAGAATATTTTCATGAATAATGAAAATAATGATACCTCTGACGGATAGTGGGAGTGTATCGGAACAATACTCACAGATAGTGAGAGTGTATAGAAATACTACCCATGGATAATGGGAGTGTTAGAATAAGAACTTATACTTACACGAATAGTGGAAGTATAATTATTTGTTGGCCAAGTGGGAGATGTTGTAACGTTTGAACGTTACAAACGTTTATGGCCATCAAATCTGAAACGTAAACGGAGATCAAGGGGCGGTTATGGTTTGGGGCGGAGGGAATGGGACGAAAGCCCTATAAATAGGTGGGTAATCCCCATCGGAAAAACACAAGAGAAAGAGAGGAAATCTCATCGCTGGAGCCCCAAACCGCAGTCCACAAACCATCCAAACACGGAGACCTCCGCTGCCGTCGCTCGCTAGGCCGTCCCAGCCCGCTCCTAGCATTACGTCGCCACCAGGTCCCCACCGGCTCGCCACCGCCGCGGGCCCTCCTTCCTTCGCGAACAGGGCAGCGACTTGCTCACCGTCGGGCCACCTCGTCCATCGCCGGCAGGGCGTCCAACCGCCACCGCAGCAGCCGTCTGTCCTCTTCTTGGCAGGCCACCACCTTCGGCACGGTTGTCTCTCCTCCTCTCTTTGCCGTCGCGCCTGCTCTCCCCCTCTTCTCTCTCTCGCTCTCTCTCTCTCTCTCGTGTTGTTTTCATTATGTGTAACTATTGTAGCAGGAATAAGTAATAACAGAAAAAGAAAAAGTCTGGAAAAAAGGAAAAGGGCCGAGGAAAAAATCTGGTGAATTTTTTTCATAAAAATCAGAAAAAAAATAATAAAGGAAAGAAGAAAAGGAAGGAAAAAAAAGAAAACATCTTGTGAAAAAAATTGAGAGGAAAATAGAGAAAAAAGATAAATAGAGGAAGGAAGAAGAAATTCAGATGCTCGGGTCCTGTTCGACATCAAATGAAGTGGCCTATCGTCCCCACACTCAACACGACCTCAAGTGATGTTCGGGATCGTCTCTATTGCGGAATTCATTTTGCTGGTCATGAGTATCGTCCTACATCAAATAGGTATCAGAGCTTTGAGAATCAACTTATTTTTATAAGTTGAGGTCCGTGGTTTATGCGATATGTTTCCTCTTTCGATTATATTTGCCGCATATTTACCGAATCGAAAACGTACAAAAAATGATCTTATTGATATGGAGTCTGAAAATTGAGTTTCGCCTGATATTGTTGATTCTCTCTCCAAGATCGGAGAAATCATTTGTAGAGGTGATCTCGCGTTTGTAGAGTTTCACAAGAAGTTTAAAATAATCACTTATTCAGATGATGCTCGGTGTAATATTGGTAGAATGACCGATACATGCATTATCTTAGGAAGTGAGTGGTTAAAAGAAAGAAATGTTGTCATAGATTCTGGAAGAAAAACTTGCACTTTGAGACCTGATTATTTGCATGATGAGTTTATTTTTTATAATTTATTGTTAACTCCTCCGGTGAGAAAAGATGTGCATCAAGGTCTTGAATATCAATCTAAAGAAGAAGTGAATGCAGAACATGTCCATTTGGTTGATCACTCTCAGAAGGACATTTATTCATCAATAGAATCTACAGATAATCAGTGTGTAATTTTGAAGACTATTGATTCATGGGATCACTCTATGTTTGTTGAAGTAGGGTTTACTACACTTCATGAGTCTATATGTGGAGACGGTCATTTTCATTCTGATTTGAATATGGTTCAGGAGCCAATTCTTGACTCGTGGGGTCACGAGCTATTTGTTCAGTCAGAATTGGAGTTGATTTCCCATTTTGTGTTTGAGGTGTCTTTTGTACATGCGCCATATTCATTGTTGGTTCTAGGAGTTTGTTATGCAGGTGATCTAGTTGATTTACATTTGCCATTTACAGTCCATTCAAGATCCCCCTCTGCAATTATTGATATGGGTTTACAAGAGATTGATCTCATCTGGTCAGCTTTTTGTGATTTTGTAAAGCCACGAACTAGCATTGAGTTTATGATCGTGGATGTTGCTCTTCATGGTTATGTCACGTCAGTCCTTGTCACAGTGATTCTCCAGCATTTCAAAATTCGAGGTCGATTTTTTTTGAACCAGGGGAGATTGATGCGGAGCGACTTGGCCAAATTACAAAAGATGATTCCGATTTATTGGGAGATCGTTGCAGATATCGATGTGGAGGATCAGATTTTTATTTTTTTTCTATATTTTTGTAGGCAATTTGTCATTAATTTTATGTCAATAAACTGTCAGTTGTTAGGTGAGTTAGGATTTCGTTAGGAGACTATTTTATTTTATTATGTTTTTATTTTTTTAAGAGTAGGGATATTTTAATGTTAAAGTAAAAATAAAAAAGGGTCTATTTGTAAAGTTCTTTTTCTATAAATAATAATGTGCTAACACTAATTAGGGGAAACCATAGTTGGATCAAAATTTTATAGTACGTTTGTGTGTTTCATGTTCTAGTGAGATGTAAAAACTCATTTCTTCGTTCTTATTGGCGTGAGGTCGAACCTCCACTTCTCTTCTTTTTTTAGATTTAATTCCGTCGTGTAGTATTCCATAGCCCCATCTCCCTGGGCAACAATATTCATTTATTTTTTGATTTATTTACATGAGCTTTCCCCTGGCACTGTGTGTCTCCCCTCCGTGCCTTGTCTTTCATGCGAACGCGACCCCCCAGGGAGGCATCCCTTCCACGCGCCGGCACGGCCCGCCCCGGAGCAGGCCACACCATCACTAGGCCCACCAGCCTACCCACGCCAACACCGGCGCCGTGCCGCTGGACCAGCCGGCCCCTGTCCGCTGTCGTCTACAGGGCGCTCACCGCCCACCCCTTGCCGCGGCCATCGCGGAGACCTCCGCCGCCGCCACTCGCCAGGCCGCCCCAGCCCGCTCCTAGCACAACGTCGTTGCCGCCAGGTCCCCACCGGCTTGCCATCGTCGCGGTCCCTCCTTCCTTCGTGAACAGCGCATCAACTTGCTCACCGTCGGGCCACCTCATCCGTCGCTGGCAGGGCGTCCAACCGCCACCGTAGCAGCCGCATGTCCTCTTCTTGGCAGGCCAGCACCTCCGGCACGGTTCTCTCTCCTCCTCTCTGTGCCGTCGCGCCTACTCTCCCCCTCTTCTCTCTCTCGTGTTGTTTTCATTACGTGTAACTACTGTAGCAGGAATAACAGAAAAAGAAAAACTCCAGAAAAAAGGAAAAGGGCAGAGGAAAAAATCTGGTGAAAAAAATAGAGAGAAAAAATCAGAAAGGAAAGAAGACAAGGCAAGAAAAAAAAGAAAATATCTTGTGAAAAATTGAGAGAAAAATAGACGAAAAAGATAAATCGAGAAAAAATAATCACATTCACCAGTAAACTCGCCCACTCTAGTCATCCTCCATCTCATCCGTCTAAACTAATCTAATTGAAAAAAATCATGATTTTTTTCACTTAATAAATATTTATTAAGAGAAAAATAAAGACGAAGGGTCGAAGTCGCATATAGTAACAGATGGGTGTTGGTATGACGAAACTTGAGTAGATAGTCTCAATTAAAAAAGAAAAGAGGATCTAAGTTTGGAGACCATACGGACAACACAAAGATGTTTCCTAAGTCATGAAAAAAGAATTCTCTAAAAATTACAGCGATAATCGATCCCTAGAAAAGATACATCGAAGAAGAGATCGAGAGCGAAGTCTTGGACGACTAGGGCAGCAAACTTCCTCGACATCTTCTTCATCGTACTCCTCTGACAAATATTTACTAACCCATACCTCTTGGTGCCTATCCCCATGCTGCTTCGCCGGGATGTGCTCTGTCCGTAGCGGCCCCCCTGCCCGATTGTGCTGTTGTCGGTGCCTCTCCGGCTTCCCTTGCTGCTGTACAGGTGCCCGCTGGGTGTGCCCCAGCGTCTGGGGTGGCTGCAGCCACCTCCCTGCCTACTTGCCATCGTCTGCCTGTTGCGGTCTCCCCCGCCGCTGCCCCCCCCCCCCAATTGTCGGCCAAGTCACCTTGGGGCCCTGCTCAGGCGGCCGCGTCTTGTGGGGGGCGTGGGACGCTAGACCCCTTCGTCTCTTCCTACTTGACTACTGTAGGGCCTTCCTTTGCCCAGATCGTCCTCAACTCCATTTCCCCACCTTCTCTCCCGCTATCCATCCACGCCCCCGCCTCCACCGACTCCGGTGAGCCCGCTGTCATCTTCTCCCAGGAAGAGATCCTTATTTCTGCTGACTGCGTCCCCTACATCGCAGTCTCGTGGATGGGGTCCGTTGTACGGAGTTGTCCCTTCTTCTCCGACAACTGCAGGCTCTGTGCAATCCTCCCCTACCTCTTCCTGGAGGTTCTTCGTCGATGCCCTACCTCCTCCAGCGGTGCCCCCCTGGTCGACACGTCTTTGTTCACCTTCGCACGCCAACTTCCGCGGGAGTCTCTTCACGCGTCCCCTCCAGCTGTACTCGTCTCGCTACTGCTCCAGAGAGTACTGTCCCCCACCTCGGCGTCCTACCTTTGATGAGGTGTCGCCCGTGGGCCAAGTGCCTTCCAACGCCCTGATGCCCCCTCCTCACATTGCTACCATCGTTGGTGGGCTCAACGTTACTACTCCGGCGTGATTTGCTCGTGCCATTGGTTCTTATGCCCCTCCAGGGCCAGTAGCTCCTTCCCCCTCTCCGGTGACGGAGCCTTGGCATCGAGCGGACCCCCCTCCTTTCTTCGTCCTCTACAGCGCCCATGAACACTGGGTCAGTGGCTCTCCACTTGAACGATTCAAATGGCCGGCCAAGCCCGTAGGCATGGCCACCTGCAGGTCTCACCGGCGTTCTCAGTCTGCTTCTTTCATTAGATGTCTTGGGGTTTCCTGGTCTTTGGGCCTCTTGGTTTTGGGCTCATCCTAATGATGTCGCCCTCTTGTTTGTGGTTCCTTATTTTGGCCACGTGTTTGACTGTTGGTTGTGTTCTTCTTTTGATTTTTTGGGATTTGCCGTTGTGTTGGATTAGCCCTCTTGTCATCCTTGACAGGGTGTTCCCCTCCCCCAGATTTTACTCGTCCCTTGTATCCCCCCATATTACGTTCTTTTATTTCTGCACTTCTTAATAGAAAATCGATTGCCTGGTGATCGGGGTGACACGTCCTGTCCCTTCCACAATGAAGGGATGAACGGACTCCCTCGTTTTTCACCTTACAAGTATTACTTTTCAATTAAAAAATTTGAGTTAAAGATGATCCCGAAGGGATATAGGCACAGTAGAAAGATAATTACTGGGTATGAATATATTTTCAGATTTAGATAGATCTAGAATAGAGGAGCCGCCCACGTGACCACGAATAGAGAGAAGAGTTGTTGAAGTCGAAAAGTCAGTCGGACAATCATTTGCAACAGCTCGCGGTAGATCCATGTAAGGAGGGCTTTGAAAAAATATAAGTTTTTTTCAGAAAATTCACTTGATTAGACGGATAAAATGGAGGGCATCTGCTTAAATGTCCTGCATCTTATCAGGTAAGTCGGTCTCCCCCCATAGGCTTTCTGGTGTCCAATGCAGCAGTAGAAAGTTTTGACAAGAGAGAGTATTTTTGTAAAAGTTTTTTTCCCTGTCGGGTTCCAATCTGCAGAGGGTTAAACACAAAAAAATAAATAAATCTTAATATTCTGCATATTATTAATAAAATTAAATTAAGACAAGGCTCAAGAACTTAAAATGCCCTCAACCATCGCAGTAGACAGCTAAATTTCAAATGTAATATGCTTTTTCTATCTTTATATATATTTTTTGTTAAAAATTTGATGTCCGTGGAGATGCCCGCTACCTACTGGCTACTGGCAAGACATGCATGACCGCTTAAAACGAGTTTGGTTACCTATGTAAAGCTTTCAGACACTCTGCCCTCTCATTCAGACTACTCAAGTGGGCAACATCACCCAATTCATCAGAGCTGTTAAGAAAAATATGTATTAGGACGCGCGGGTGGTGCAACAGTACTACTACAATAAAGACCGACCGAGAGGAGCCCTCGATCGATCGGAAACAAGAAACAAACATGTAAACTTAAAAGAACTTGTAAAAGATCATAATTAAGGACCAACCCGGTATAACATTAATTAACATTATTCAAGCTTCCCACGCGGGATTAGCATATGAGATAAAGGGCACGTACGTACGTGAGATAAAAATCATATGAGATGCTACGAAGATTAGAGCATTAATTAATTCCAGGTGGCGAACCGCAGAATATAAATTATCTAGTGTTTAATTAATTAGCTCATGAGTTAATTATAGATGCTTTGGCCGATGCAAAAAATTACAGGAAGCAGCGGCCGGAAAAAGAGGAGAGTTGTGGGACCTCATGGCTTGGTCCAGGCTCCAGCTGAGATGTCCAAGACCTGGCGGCAAAGGCACCACAGATCCAGTTGAACAGGTTATATGTAAATGGGCGACCATATAGAGGTATGGAGGTAATTAAAATAAATCGGCGCTGTTGGGCGTTGACGTGGTTGTTGACTCACTGGAAACGATGCAGCAGACTTTTGGTGCTTTTTAAGCCATGCATGTTTTTTCTTTGGTAAATTAATTACTCTTAATTATATCTCTGAATTTTTAAAAAAATAACTCTTAATTATACACCTACTCTTACTAATCTACCTGAATATACGTGAAATCTATTAACTACTAGAGTTTATACTCATGAAGGATAGATTTTTGGGATATATAGGTATTATGTTTAAGGGTTTGATGGTGGGTTTGGGGTAGAGTTTATACTCCTGAAGGATAGTTTTTTGGGATATATAGGTATTATGTTTAAGGGTTTGATGGTGGGTTTGGGGGTATGTAGATATATTTTTGAAGATTTCGGGAGCTATAGGTAAATTAGACAAAGCTGGGGGTTTGACCAGAATGGCATAACGGACACATTTTTAAGAAGAGTTTTTTACATATTAGTCCCTACAAACTTATCGAATTGTCGATTAGTCTCTCAAATCTAATTATTATTTTAAAGATCCCTATAATTATCTCTGTTGTCCAAATAAGTCCTCGTAGTTTGTTGCCGTCCAAAAGAAAGAATATCCCGTAGAATATTCTATCAAGTGCATGAGAAAGGACCAAAATACCTATGTTGACCATGGACTCTCTCTCTCTCTCTCTCTCTCTCTCTCTCTCATCACCCGGTGCGTCACTGTGTCGGCTCTACTGCTGTTGCATCTGTTTCCCTTGCCAAGAGATATTCAAGACCACCTACCTCAGCGATGATTTGGGAGGCTGGCTATGACAATCGAGAAGGGCGGCCGATGAGGATGGAGCGACTCGACATGACGAGGCTGCAGCGGGTGCGACAGCGACGGGAGCACAGCCGGCGGTGGTGATGGTCAGTGACGACCCAAAGCCGGCAGTAGCACAAGCGCCGTCAGCATGGAGGCACGACGGGGGGGAGCGTAGCATTGTTGCAGCAGTAGGTGGTTCTGCGGCGGCGGAGATGCAGCGAGAACACCACTCGCGACTGAGGTTCATGGCGATCGGCGACTGGAGAGGGGTTCGAGGTGGAGGGGGAGGAGACCGGTGGGAGAGGGAGGAGGGGGGAGGGGGACCGAAGGTGGAGGGGGATCAAAGGGGGAAAGGAGACGGTGGACTAGAGGGGGAGGGGGGCCAGAGGTGGAGGGAGTTGGGGTATCGGAGGGGGAGGGGGAGGGGATCGGAGGGCGAGGGGAGACAGTGGACAAGAGGGGAAGGGGGGCGGCCCACCGGAGGTGCAGGGGGAGGGGGACTGGAGGTGGTCCGAAGTGGAGGGGGAGGGGGAATGGATGGGGGAGGGGTACCGGAGGGGGTTCAGAGGTGGGGGGAGGGGATTGGAGGGGAAGGAAGGCAGCCCACCGGAGGGGAAGGCCCACCGGAGGTGGAGGGGGGCTGGAGGGGGTCCGAGGTGGAGGGGGAGAGGACCGGAGGGGGAGGGGGGCAGCCCACCGGAGGGGAAGGCTCACCGGAGGTGGAGGGGCCGGGACTGGAGGGGTTCCGAGGTGGAGGGGGAGGGGACCAGAGGGGGAGGGAGGAGGGGGGAGGGGAGACGGTGGACCGGAGGGGCAGGGGGCAGCCCACCGGAGGGGGGAGGGGAGACGGTGGACCGGAGGGGCAGGGGGCAGCCCACCGGAGGGGAAGGCCCACCGGAGGTGGAGGGGGAGGGGACCGGAGGGGGAGGGGGGCAGCCCACCGGTGGGGAAGGCTCATCGGAGGTGGAGGGGAAGGGGCCGGGACTGGAGGGGGTTCCAGGTGGAGGGGGAGGGGACCGGGGGGAGGGGAGACGGTGGATCGGTGGGGTAGGGGGCGGCCCACCGGAGGGGAAGGCCCACCGGAGGTGGAGGGGGAGGGGGATCGGACGGGGAGGGGAGACGGTAGACCGGAGGGGCAGGGGGCGGCCCACCGGAGGGGATGGCCCACCGGAGGTGGAGGGGGATCGGAGGGGGAGGGGAGACGGTGGCAGGGGGCGGCCCACCGGAGGTAGGAGGGGACATGAAGGGGATCAGAGGGGGAAGGGGAGTTTTCTCTCACCTCTCTCTCTCTCTCTCTCACACCACTAACTAGTGGTAAGTTAGTCTTTTTATTATGTTGAGTCAATTAAACCCTGATCTAATTAATTTTTATCGACTTAAAATAACGGTAGGGACTTATTTGGACAACGGAGATAATTATAGGGATCTTTAAGATAATAGTCAGATTTGAGAGATTAATCAGCAATTTGATAAATTTGTAGGGACTAATATGTAAAAATCCCTTTTAAGAATATCACATGTACTATATGATGACAATTAGAAGTATATAAACAAATATGAAAGTGTAGAGCAGTACATATAAAAAAATCCATGTATAATACCAACTATGAAAATCAAGGTTTGAGGACCGCTATATAATTCTTAAATTTTATATTTTATATTACAGAACAAGGTTACTCAGTGACTTGGTTGGTTGTTTGGATGTATGTGAGAGCGCTCAAGTTTGAGACTCACAATTATTATTTTTATTTTTTAATTCTTTAAAATTTTAAATAATTTTTTAATTTTAAATTCTAATTAGAAATCTTAACGATTCTTTTTAAATAAATTTTTAAATAATTATAATATATTTTATTAATAAAAATTGAAATAATGGTGGGGACACCGAGCCCACTGCCGGGCCCACTACTCGGAACCGACGTCGCACTACCCCGACACCGAGCTTGTGGCTCGGAGACTCGTGTTGATCTTTTCTCGCAAGTGTACGAATCGAACAAGTAATAAATGATGAGAAAAGTATCGTTCCAACGAGG
Organism: Amorphophallus konjac; assembly: GCA_022559845.1. Classification (NCBI taxonomy): domain Eukaryota; kingdom Viridiplantae; phylum Streptophyta; class Magnoliopsida; order Alismatales; family Araceae; genus Amorphophallus; species Amorphophallus konjac. Next base: position 16,510,790 of record CM040127.1, on the reverse strand, counting down.
ACGGCCTAATTTATCAAGTACCGAAATTGACCACTCCTAAATTTAATTGAGAAACTCGAATTCACAAGAAGTGTAACACGAAAGAATTTTAAATCAGTAAAAAAAAAGACTTAATGAACTCAGATTAACTAAACACTAGGGCGTCCGACATCACCGTAGCTAATCCAATTTAATCCACCTAATCATGTTCTCAGAAATACTAGTCTATGCAGCAAGTTAAATTATCAACCCAAAACCTATTTGACATTCTTTCTCAATCAATATCAAATATATCCGCACACGTTAACTCACTATATCTCTATGCGAGTTAGCATGTATGAATGCTCATTAAGATATGTGGTTGTATAACTCCATGAATCAAAGTAGAACATCTCTATCTCCTCTGAAATTCATGGCATTCATTACGATTGTCACAGACAATACATCACCTCTCGGCCTCAATATTGTCTCAAATCAGTTGAACATTGGCCAGATATTCAAAAAAATATTAAGCACTATAATGAACACACCACAAAGACTCGTAATCTCCATACGAGAACATGAATTAAACAAATTAAATTTTCGAAGTCACTCAATCGGAGCCCTAGTAAAAAGAACAAATTAGCTCATGCTGAAATAAATAAAACACAAATCTCTGAACGTGGGCGTCAAACTCATGCAATATGCAAGAAGAGGACGAAGGAACTTTGGTGCTCCCGTGCTCCTCCGTTGCTCTCCTCACTGAGCTCGATGCCGTCCCCCCTGCTCTCCTGCCTGGTTCCTCCGCAACCCCTTTTGCACGTCTTTTCTTCCGTTTCCACAGCCGCACCCCCACATTCTTCAACCGCCGCACTCCTCTCCGTCCAAGCAGAATTCTCCTCCACTTTCTCCTCAACTATCCACCTTTTTCTCCCTCTCCATGTGTCTTTGACGTGAACCCTTTTTCTTCAACATGGAGCCCTCTACATTTGATTTTATTATAGCCCTTGCCATTGAGCATCAATACCTTCAAATAAAAAAAATAGCTCTTCTCCCTAGAGAAAGGAAGCTCCGATTTTTGTTGTGCAGTTACGGGAGGATTTCAAAGCTCTGAAGTTTGTCTTCTCTGTAACATTCTTTGACACCAACACATAAATGAACCATCTACACCAATGTGATATTCCCTGCAAGTATCATAAAAGTGGATTAGGCTCTCTTAAATAAATAAAAAATGGTAGTAAATGAGGTATAAATACATTCATGCATTTTCATTTTTTTTATATAAAACACTTGATTAAAGCATTATGATAATGCCATATCACACCCCCAAACCTGCATTTTGCTAGTCCCGAGCGAAAACCAAGCAGAACTGAGTCTAATACTGAGTATAGATGGACATTGAAATACAAGATTTTATCAAGGTAACTACATCATAATTATGATTCTTTGTGGCAGCTATTTGAATCTAATGTCCTCCTCACATTCAGGCAAGTATTATGTACCCGACTATTAGTAATCATTCAAACAACTTACTGCAATCGTGAAGTGTGTGGTGTAGATGACACAGGCTAGAGTGTTAGCTTCTCACAGCAATGCCAACCCACTGAGTGCTAAGAACTATTAGATCGACCTTATAATCTAAGTCAAAACTATGCTGACCTGTCCAGATCACAAGCAATATTGGAAATCAACAAATGCTCCAGTCTGCTTGTGTTCAAATACGACGATGGCTCTCACCCTATTGATTTTTGGTTGCTATTGATTGTGATTTTTTTTTTAAACAACTTTCTTCTTGACTGATGTTCCATGCTCATTTTTTTTTCACAATCTCGTTTCAACCTCACTCAGGTAGCCCTTAGCTTTTTCTCGTCGTAGCTGGTCAAATCTATTGGTTCTGGCAGCAATTTTTTTGTTTTTTGTTTTTAACTCCTACTTCCTCAGAACACAATAGACAAGGTAGTCATAGTTCAATAGAATAGGTGTCACCCGAAGCCCAAAGAAAACAATAAGCTGACAAAACTGTATTCCACCTAACTCTAACATATGTCATCGTGCAAGATATGTGATTGGAGGAAAGAGTTTTCTTGATTATCTGAGCATAAGCAAGTATAATATTCTTGACTTTTATGTGAGGATTCAACTTGAAATCAACACAGCTGACACAAGAATCATAATATGAATTCAAATTTTATCTTGAATAAAGATGAAGCATTGTTTCCATCACCCCCAAACCTAAACCAAACATGGTCCTCAATGTTTCAACATACAAATCATTTGACATATAGATTAACATAGAAATGATAAGCAATTTCAAGTGAAGACAGAGGAAAGAGACGCCTTAGCTGGTCTATTGCTGTTATCCTCCTTCCAAAATGAAAGCACCAGAGCACCACTTTTCAACTGTTCCTGTGTTTTATTACTTTTTGAAAACTACCTGAAACAACACATTTTCTTAGCAAGGATAATAAGTGATAGCTAAGATTGAACTAAAGAACCTAAGCCTAAATTGAATTGCCTAAAGCAATAAAAAAAATCAACAAGAATGAAACAACTAGAAACAAAGTCCAGAAAACTTGGGTTGCCTCCCAAGTAGCGCTTGATTTAGAGTCTTCAGCTGGACTTCCACCAATGATCATTCAGGGCTGGCCAGGGTGATGGAGGTCTTGTGTTGATCACAATCACCCTCCACATAAGGTTTCAGCCGCTGTCCATTGACTTTGAAAGTGCCTTTTGTATCATGATGGACCTCAACTACACCATAAGGAAAAACTCTTATAACAGTAAAAGGACCTGACCAACGAGAGCGCAGTTTTCCAGGAAAGAGGCGAAGCCTCTGAGTTGTAGAGAAGGACTTTTTGACCAGCCACAAATTCACGTCTCAAGATGTGTTTGTCATGTCATCTCTTAGTGCGTTCCTTATAGATTCGGGTATTTTCATAAGCATCATTGCGAAATTCTTCCATTTCATTCAACTGCAACAATCTTTTTTCTCCTGTAGCTTGCAAATCAAAATTTAGCGTTTTAATTGCCCAATATGCTCTATGCTCAAGTTCTACAGGTAAATGACAAGCTTTTCCAAATACTAAACGAAATGGGGACATTCCAATTGGAGTTTTAAATGTTGTGCGATAAGCCCACAATGCATCATCTAATTTTTTAGACCAATCTTTTCTTGAAGCATTTACTATTTTTTCCAATATTCTTTTCAACTCTCTATTTGAAACTTCCACTTCACCACTAGTTTGAGGATGATATGCAGTGGCAATACGATGAGTTACACCATATTTTGCTAATACTGACTCAAATTGGCGGTTACAAAAATGTTTACCTTCATCACTGATGATTGCTCTGGGGGTGCCATATCTAGTGAAAATATGAGTGCGTAAAAAATTTACCACCACTTTAGCATCATTGGTAGGTAAAGCCACTGCCTCCACCCACTTTGAGACATAGTCCACCGCCACCAAAATGTATTGCTTTGAATAAGAAGGTGGAAATGGGCCCATGAAATCTATTCCCCATACGTCAAACAATTCTACCTCTAGAATGTTGTTTAAAGGCATTTCATTCCTTTGGGAAATATTTCCTGTTCTTTGACACCGGTCACATGCTGCAACAAAAGTGAAAGCATCTTTAAATAGTGTGGGCCAAAAGAAGCCAGACTGGAGTACCTTTGCTGCAGTTTTCTTTGCTCCAAAATGTCCACCATATTCCCTAGAATGACAATGGCGCAAGATGCTAGCCATCTCCTCTTCCGGGACACATCGTCGAATGATTTGGTCCGAGCAATATTTATACAGAAATGGGTCCTCCCATAAATAATACTTGATATCGGAAAAGAATTTTTTCTTTTGTTGATAAGAAAAATCAGGAGGAACAATGTTGCTGGCCAAATAGTTCACAAAATCTGCATACCATGGTGCATCTGAAATTTGAACAGCAAATAAATGTTCATCTGGAAATACCTCATTGATGGTTTCATCATTTTCTTGGTCTCTTCACTCCAAACGAGATAGGTGATCAGCCACTACATTTTCAGATCCTTTCTTGTCACGGATCTCCAAGTCAAATTCCTGTAAAAGAAGTACCCAACGAATTAGTCTTGGTTTTGCATCCTTCTTTGCAAGTAAATACTTAAGTGCAGAATGATCTGTGTACACTATCACCCTAGACCCAATCAAATATGCACGAAATTTGTCAAGTGCAAATACCACAGCAAGAAATTCTTTTTCAGTAGTTGCATAATTTAATTGAGCATCTGTCAAAGTTCGACTTGCATAATAAATGACATGTAACACTTTATTTTTTCGCTGCCCTAGAACAGCCCCTACTGCAAAATCACTAGCATCACACATAATTTCGAAAGGAAGCTCCCAATCAGGTGCGACAATAATGGGTGATGAAACTAACTTACCTTTTAAAGTGTTGAAGGCATGCAAACATTCATCAGAAAAATTGAAAGGCACATCCTTAAGCAATAATTTGTAAAGAGGAGTCGATATTTTTGAAAAATCTTTCATAAAACGTCGATAAAAACCAGCATGCCCTAAAAAACTTCTCACAGCCTTTACTGAAGTAGGTGGTGGTAATTTTTCAATGATCTCAATTTTTGCCCGATCTACTTCAATTCCCTTTGCTAAAATGCAATGCCCCAACACTATGCCCTCTTGTACCATAAAATGACATTTCTCCCAATTCAAAACCAAGTTGGTCTCCTCACATCGCTGCAAACCTAGAGCCAAGTTAGACAGACAATGATCAAATGATAACCCAAAGATAGAAAAATCATCCATAAAAATCTCAATGAATCTCTCCACCAAATCAGAAAAGATGGCCATCATGCAACGCTGAAAAGTGGCCGGAGCATTGCAGAGGCCAAAAGGCATCCTTCGAAATGCGAAGGTCCCATAGGGATAAGTAAATGTGGTCTTTTCTTGATCTTCTGGAGCTATAGGGATCTGATTGTACCTTGAATATCCGTCTAAGAAACAATAATGTGAGTGTCCAGCTAGTCTATCCAACATTTGATCAATAAAGGGTAGAGGAAAATGATCCTTACGGGTAGCATTATTTAATTTGCGATAATCCATACATACCCGCCATCCTGTGACTGTTCTTGTTGGAATTAGTTCATTGTTATCATTCTTCACCACTATCATCCCTCCCTTCTTGGGCACCACTTGCACAGGACTCACCCATTGGCTGTCAGAAATAGGATAAATTATTCCAACATCTAACCATTTTAAAACTTCAGCCCTTACCACTTCCTTCATGTGTGGATTCAAACGACGTTGATGCTCAACTGTTGGCTTGACATTATCCTCCATTAAAATCTTATACCTTTTATATCAGCAATGGACCACCCGAATGCAGCCTTGTGATCCCTCAGTACCCGTAGTAATTTTTCCTCTTCTACGTCACTCAATAAAGCTGAAATTATAACAGGGAGTGATGAAGATTCACCTAAATATGCATACCTGAGGTGAGAGGGCAGTGGCTTAAGCTCAAGTGTGGGAGGCTTTTGGGTGGATGGTAGCAATGTAGATGGGCTTTTTCCAAGCTCTTCAAAGTCTGGCCTCCTTCCATTACTATATGGCGGCGACGCCTCCAAGTAGTGTGCATACTCCTTGATATTCTCATTTTCAGATTTTGTGTCCTGTGAATGGGCAATGCAAGCTTCAAGAGGGTCCCTTAAGTGCTCAACTGTGAATGCCCTGGCCACCATCATGTCCATGGTATCAATTTGAAAACAACAATGGGGTTCAGATGGGCATTTGATTGCTTTAAAAACATTGAAAGTAACTTGCTCATCTTGGACTCTCAATATTAATTGTCCTTTTTGAACATCAATCAAAGTTCTTCCTGTGGCTAAAAATGGACGGCCTAGAATAATTGGTATTTCTCTATCTTCCTCCATATCCAAGACAATGAAATCTGCTGGAAATATGAACTTATCAACTTTCACCAACACATCTTCAATCACCCCTCTTGGATGCTTCACAGATCGGTCAGCTAATTGAAGTGAAACTGTAGTGGCTTTAGTCTCTCCCAAACCTAATTCCCTGAAAATAGAAAAAGGCATTAAATTGATACTTGCACCCAAATCACATAATGCTTTTTCAAAGAATGAATTTCCAATAGCACAAGGTATACTAAAACTCCCTGGGTCTTTAAGCTTAGGTGGCAATTTGTTTTGTAGTATAGCACTACACTCCTCAGTTAGCATCACTGTCTCATGTTCTTCTAATTTTCTTTTGTTGGATAGAATCTCTTTTATGAACTTTGCATAACTTGGCATTTGCTCCAGCGCCTCTACAAAAGGAATGTTAATATGCAATTTCTTAAAGACTTCAAGAAATTTAGAAAATTGCTTATCCAACTTATTTTTTCTAAGACGTTGAGGAAAGGGAATCGGTGGCACATATTCTTTGACATGAGTTTCTTTTTGGGGCTGTGAACTCGTTGCCTTGGGTGTTGATGTGGTGATTTCTTGCTGTTCCATGCTATCCTCAGTTTCAACTTGTGTTTTTGTTATATCTTGCAATTCTTTCCCACTTCGAAGTGTGATTGCCTTCACTTGCTCCTTGGGATTTGTTTCAGTGTTGCTTGGCAATGAACCTTGTGGCCTTCCTGATAACATATTAGCCAATTGTCCCACCTGCACCTCAAGATTTCGAATGGATGCAGCTTGGTTTTGCAAAGAGGTTTCAGTTTTTGTCATGAATTGAGAGGTGTTCACAGTAAGTTGGGCTAGTGCATCTTCTAAAGATACTTTCTTCTCTTGAGGTGAAAAACTCGGAGGCGGTTTCAACACATTCTGATTGTTGCTCCATGAGAAATTTGGATGGTTTTTCCATGCCGGGTTATAGGTGTTTGAATATGGGTTGTTTTGTTGTCGATGTAAATTTGACACAAAATGGGCCTGCTCAGAAGAAGTCGCTGCAAAAGGACTTCCAACTTGACAATCAACATTAGCATGATTTCCACCACACAATTCACACACTTTTGGAGGAACATGAATAGCATTAACATTCAAATTTCCTAGTTGTCTAGATAGAGTGGCTACCTGTGCAGTTAGGGCTGTGATTGCATCAATCTCATGCACCCCCGCAGCTTTCTTTGGGATTGTACGATTTGAAGGCCATTGATAATTGTTGGAAGCCATCTCTTCCAATAACTCATAAGCTTCATCAATAGTCTTTCCCATCAAAGCTCCACCTGCTGCCGCATCTACCATAGTCCTTGTTGTGCAACTCAGCCCATTGTAGAAGGTTTGAACCTGCAACCACTTGGGCAATCCATGATGCGGACATCTCCTCAGCATGTCTTTGTATCTTTCCCAAGCTTCATATAGAGATTCCATGTCAAACTGAGCAAAGTTTGTTATGTCGTTCCTCATTTTTGTTGTCTTTGCAGGAGGGAAAAATTTTGCTAGAAATTTTTGAGCCAATCCATCCCAAGTTGTAATGGTGCCTGCAGGAAGTGAATTCAACCATCCTTTTGCCTTGTCCCTCAGAGAAAACGGGAAGAGTCTCAATCTTATAGCATCATCTGACACCCCATTGTGTTTAAAAGTATCACAAATCTCCAAAAAGTTAGTAATATGGGTGTTAGGATCATCATTAGGCAACCCACTAAACTGGACAGAAGTCTGAATCATTTGGATTATTGCGGGTTTGATCTCAAAATTATTTGCCTAAATTGCTGGGCGCCTGATGCTTGAGGTAGAGCCATTAACAGTGGGGACAACATAGTCCCTCAAGGCTCGATTGTCCTCAGCTCCTTCCAAGGCGTCACCCATGACGACTTGATGTTTTCTTGCTGCTTTTTTTCTTGCCGCGTTTTGCCTCCGACAGGTTCGTTCAATCTCTGGATTAAAAGGCACAAGATCACCACTTTTCGACTGCCTCATGCACTAGGAGTAGCTCCTAAAATGAACAAAACAAAATGATCCCAAGTTAAATCCAGAATTGATCTGATTCGATATTGATAAAAATTATAACAGTCCCCGGCAACGGCGCCAAAAACTTGTTGATCTTTTCTCGCAAGTGTACGAATCGAACAAGTAATAAATGATGAGAAAAGTATCGTTCCCACGAGGACGGCCTAATTTATCATGTACCGAAATTGACCACTCCTAAATTTAATTGAGAAACTCGAATTCACAAGAAGTGTAACACAAAAGAATTTTAAATCAGTAAAAAAAAGACTTAATGAACTCGATTAACTAAACACTAGGGCGTCCGACATCACCGTAGCTAATCCAATTTAATCCACCTAATCATGTTCTCAGAAATACTAGTCTATGTAGCAAGTTAAATTATCAACCCAAAACCTATTTGACATTCTTTCTCAAGCAATATCAAATATATCCGCACACGTTAACTCACTATATCTCTATGCGAGTTAGCATGTATGAACGCTCATTAAGATATGTGGTTGTATAACTCCATGAATCAAAGTAGAACATCTCTATCTCCTCTGAAATTCATGGCATTCATTACGATTTTCACAGATAATACATCACCTCTCGGCCTCAATATTGTCTCAAATCAGTTGAACATTGGCCAGATATTCAAAAAAACATTAAGCACTATAATGAACACACCACAAAGACTCGTAATCACCAAACGAGAACATCAATTAAACAAATTAAATTTTCGAAGTCACTCAATCGGAGCCCTAGTAAAAAGAACAAATTAGCTCATGCTGAAATAAATAAAACACAAATCTCTGAACGTGGGCGTCAAACTCATGCAATATGCAAGAAGAGGACGAAGGAACTTTGGTGCTCCCGTGCTCCTCCGTTGCTCTCCTCACTGAGCTCGATGCCGTCCCCCCTGCTCTCCTGCCTGGTTCCTCCGCAACCCCTTTTGCACGTCTTTTCTTCCGTTTCCACAGCCGCACCCCCACATTCTTCAACCGCCGCACTCCTCTCCGTCCAAGCAGAATCCTCCTCCACTTTCTCCTCAACTATCCACCTTTTTCTCCCTCTCCATGTGTCTTTGACGTGAACCCTTTTTCTTCAACATGGAGCCCTCTACATTTGATTTTATTACAGCCCTTGCCATTGAGCATCAATACCTTCAAATAAAAAAAAATAGCTCTTCTCCCTAGAGAAAGGAAGCTCCGATTTTTGTTGTGCAGTTACGGGAGGATTTCAAAGCTCTGAAGTTTGTCTTCTCTGTAACATTCTTTGACACCAACACATAAATGAACCATCTACACCAATGTGATATTCCCTGCAAGTATCATAAAAGTGGATTAGGCTCCCTTAAATAAATAAAAAATGGTAGTAAATGAGGTATAAATACATTCATGCATTCTCATTTTTTTTATATAAAACACTTGATTAAAGCATTATGATAATGCCATATCAACTCGCTCGAAGACTTGGCATACTGAACAGATATACTTGTGTGTATTTATATGTCTTTGAGTATTTAGTATTTATACGTGTGTAAAATACATATTTTACTACATGTATTTACTTTTATTTTATTACGCAAGGCTGGTCAAAAGTTATTTGTATTTTAATTTTGTTAAACCCACAAAGTCATTAGTGGGTTTGTCTTGTTAGGCTATGGTATAAATATAATAGATGAAAGTGTGAATATATGAGTGTAATGGGCTTTCCCTATATAAAGGGGGCTTACGAAAGATTGTGATATGAGGAAGTGAATGAAGGTTTGGGTTGTACGTAAGAAGAGTTCCCCTCCTCGTGCATTTCCGTCCCTCTTTCTCCTTGTGAGTTTGAGTGTCGTCCGGTGTGAGGCCGTCCGGCGTGAGGCCGAACTGCGTGAGGTAGCAACCTATCCGTTCCCGTCCGTGCCATCAGGAGTTGCCGTCGATCCATTTCCACGTCGCCACCGCGTCAGATTTGGTATCAGAGCCCAACAGCGGCGTCTCCGACATCCCCGAAGTCTCTCTCTTTCTCTCTCTAGGTTGATAGAGTGAAAAAAAAGGAGAAGAATAGCAGAAAAGGTATTGGTTGAGAGGAGAAGAGAAAAAAAAGGATCGGCTGAGAAAAAAAATAGAAAATTTTTTTATCAACCCCGCCTCACGTTCTCTCTCCCTCTTTCTGCTTTCTCTCTCCCTCCTTCTCTCTCATCTCGCTAATCTCTCTTTCTCTCACGCTAATCTTTCTCTCTCTCTCTCTCTCTCTCTCTCTCACTTTTCTCTCTCTCCCTCAGCGCCCCCACCGCCTCCCCCGCCCTCCTTCTCTCTCCCGCTCTTTCTCTATCTCCCTCGGCGCCCCGACAGCCTCGGCGCCCCCACCCCTCGGCACCCCCGCCCGCCTCGGCGTGCCCATCCCCTCGCCTCTCGGTGCGCCCACCCGCGGCCGGCCCCGCCTGCGCCACGAAGCGCGCACCCGTCCGCAGGTACCGCTTGGCCTCCCGTGCGCCGGCCCCCATCGCGCCCGCCGCCTTGCCCGCCAACAGCCCCAGACCCGCTCCCGACCCAAGGGCGCCGCGATCGGGCTGCACACGCCCACGAGTAGGCGCGCGCCCACCTGCCATCTTTGACCACGATGATCGCGTGGACCACGTCGCTGGCTTGTGCAGCCCGTGGCAGCCGTAAATCTCGCAGGAAAAGAAGTGACAAAGTTTGAAAATTGGGAAAGGAGTTTTGTAGAAAACGTGTGAAAAGAAAGAGAACATTTGAAAAAAAAAAAAGGAAAAGGGATAGGTAAAGTTTGAAAAAAAAAGAGTGTGTTAATTATATATAATATATATATTTGGAATATATATAATCTTATATATATATATATATATAATCTTATATATATATCTATATGTTATTTTAATAAAATCGAAGCGGCACCCGAAGTCCACAACGGAGGCTCGAACAAACGCCCGAGATACTGGGTCGTCGACAGACATTCCGTAATTTATGGCACGCGCGTACCTCTGAGTCTCCCTGCACGGAGAAATTGGACTAATTTGTTCCCTACGTGGGAAATTTTTAAGTCACGTGGTTTTGTAATAATTGTGACCTCCCTGCGAGGAGTGAATTCTTTGTATCCGGTGAAGCTTCTTCGATGCCGTGCGGGCACGCACGTCCCCTTTCGGCTTCGTCTCCGGTCGGAGTTAGACTTTTTAGTCTAGCTAGGTACGTGCTCCCCTCGCTTGCTTATTTAGTATCTTTTCAATTGCCGCGCGAAATCCATGCAGCCAGTCTCTTGAGTGCATCGATGTGGACGGAAAGCGAGAGCTTGTATGTACCCATCCATAGGCCCTAGACTGTCGCATTAGGACACCCTAATTGTCAGGAGGTAGTTCCACAACTACTTCGCCTACGGGCGAGCAACTCTCCCTGACCGGTCCCTTCAAATTGGCCCTTTGTAATTTAGCCAACAAAATTCGGGTCCATAGCTTGCTAATTATCGGTCCCAGGACTGCATCGTTTAAGTCCGAGGTCGAGCATGTCACGTTGGTCTAGGAATTCATCCGGCCGTCTAGAGCGCCCCTCAACGCTACCCATGGATCAAGAGAGCGTGACTGCTATGCTAATCCAGCTCGAGCACAATATCGTGGCCCACTTTGAAGAATAGGCCAACTACGAATGGAACTCGATAAGAAGATCCGAGCCTTAGAGGATCGACTGAAGGGAGAGGAAGGAGGAGTGAATGGCCACGGAAATCCCGTAGTCAATCCTAGGGAGGAAAGAGAGCAAGTCCGCCCGAATCATGCTCCCCAAGGTAGAGAGCAAGAGGTCCGTACACCTCGAGAGAGAGATCACGACGATGAGGATATCATCCTACGGAACGTCAAGTTTGACGCTCCAAGCTTTGATGGGTCCCTAAACCCTGCAACATACCTTGATTGGGAGATCGGGATGGACCAATATTTTGACTGGCATCGCCGCTTGACCCCTGCTACCAGGATGAGATTTGCCAAAATGAAACTCTTAGGTCAAGCCAAAACTTACTAGTGTAATGTTGAAAATCTCCTAGCAAGGAGACGGGAGGAGCCTATAAGCAAGTGGGAAGAAATGAAGGAGAAATTGAGGGAGAAGTATCTGCCACCCTCCTACCACCAGCGTCTATTAGACCAGTGGCAGAAACTCACCCAAGATGGAAAGTCCGTAGACGAGTACATCGCCAAATTTGATGACTTCTTCCTTCGGAGTCAAGTCATGGAGGATGCCTCTGCCACCCTCTCACGGTTTAGGGCTGGCCTACACGAGAGCATACAGCGGGAGTTATTCCTACAGGAAGTCAACACTCTCGAGCATGCCTATCAGGTTGCTCGGGATGTCGAGCGGTTTCAAAGGGTGGTCCCACCTCGGGTCTCCACCTACCGCCAACCCGAGTCTTGAAACCCCATGGTCCGCTACTCTGAGAGGCCTAGTCCCTCCACTTCCTATGTTCCTACTGCTACCTCACTCCGGGCCGTTGCCCCTACGGCTCCTTTCCAAAGGAACCCTTTACCTGCACCCGCTGCTGTGCCTAGGCTGGAGTATACTCCACCTGAGAGGAGAGATGACAAGGGAAAGGAAGTGGTCCCTAGCACCTCCGAACCAGCCCCTATCTCGGGAGTCCGCTGCTTCAGGTGTCATAACCTAGGGCATATTGCCACCAATTATCTCACCCGAGCCTTGGTCATCACCGACCCCCAGCCTATGGAGCTTCCACCTCAGGAAGAAGAACCCCTTGAGAGATATGAGCCTGACCCTGATCTCATTGCCCAGTTTGAAGAATTAAATGCATGGTATGATGGAACGCATGTCGAGTACATGCAAGTAAGAGAAATTACCGAAAGTTCAAACTAGGGAAGACTAGGTGTAGTTCGCTGCATCCTCGCACACCCACAGGAGGACGACTAGCGTCGAACCTCCATCTTCCAAACCTACATCATGGTCAAATCTCAACCCTACAAGGTGATCTTTGACAACGAGAGCTGTATCAATGCAGTCTCTTCAGACTTTGTCTCCCGTTTAGGTCTACCTGCCCATCCTCATCCGAGGTCATACAACGTGACTTGGGTTAACGACACGTCTATCCCAGTCACCACTACATGTGTCATTCCCATCCAGTTCCATTCCTACCAAGGATAAATCCTATGCGATGTAGTGCCTATGAAGGTCGGGAGCATCATCCTAGGATGGCCATAGATCTACGATGTAGACCTTACTACATTCGGTCGGTCTAATCAGTGTTCCTTCTCCCACAATGGAAAGAGGATTTAGTTGTGCCCGACACCCCCAAACGTGGCCACAGGAAAGAGTCATACCTCCACACCCGCTGCATCTCCCAAAATTCAGGAGTATACCCCAACCCCCACCAAAGGGAAATTTCTCATTCCCTCCTCTCCCACACCTGTCATATCCATCCCTAAGGCCCCTAAGGTTGACCATGACCCGATTAGGCGCCTTAACTTCATAGGTGTTCGTGAGATGACTAGAGAGGTTACCGAGGGTGCCCCTGTTTGGTCTGTTGTCGTCACCATTACTCATGAGGAGTCCCAAGTCTCCATCCCACCTGAAGTCCAGGCACTCATGCAGGACTTCCAAGATATCTTCCCGGAAGACTTGCCTTCAACACTCCCTCCCATGCGTGATGTTCAACACGTCATTGATCTTGTCCCAGGGTCCACCCTACCCAACCTTCCCCACTATAGATTAAACCCTAAGGAACATGCTGAGCTCCAACGAATTGCTGAGGACCTTATTAAAAAGGGCTTCCTCGGGGTGAGCAAGAGCCAATGTGCTATTCATGCCTTGCTCACACCAAAGAAAGATGGCACCTGGCGGAAAATCACTGTCAAGTACAGATTTCCCATTCCCCGTCTTGATGACATGCTTGACATGATGAGTGGAGTCACCATCTTTTCCAAGATTGACTTGAAAAGTGGCTACCACTAGGTCCGGATTCGACCAGGGGATGAGTGGAATACAACTTCAAAATAAAAGAAGGTCTGTATGAGTGACTTGTCATGCCATTGGGTTATCCAACGCCCCCAGCACTTTCATGAGGCTTATGACAGAAGCCCTTTGTCCTCTCATTGGTCGCTTTGTTGTCGTCTACTTTGACGACATTCTCATCTATAGCCACAACCCTTAGGATCACATCCACCATTTGATGGAAGTTTGCGAGACTTTGAGGAGAGAAACCATGTTTGTCAACCTTGCTAAATGTGAATTCATGACAGACCGCGTCACTTTTCTTGGATTTGTGGTTTCAAGTCATGGAGTGTCTGTGGACCAATCCAAGGTCCGAGCCATAATAGACTGGCCAGAGCCCCAGAATGTCTATGACGTTCGAACTTTTCATGGGCTAGCCACTTTCTACAGACGCTTCATTCAGGGTTTTAGCACCATTATGACACCCATTACGGATTGTATCTGTAAGGGGAATTTTGAGTGGACCAAAGCCGCCTCCCAGGCTTTTCATGTCATAAAGGAGCTCATGACTAAAGTCCATGTCCTCCGTCTGCCAGACTTTTTCAAAGTCTTCGTGATATCATGTGATGCATCTGGCGTAGGAATAGGAGGAGTGCTCAGCCAGGAAAGTCATCCCGTGGCTTATTTCAGTGAGAAGCTTTCTGATGCAAAGCTTCGTTACTCCACCTATGATAAGGAGTTTTATGCCGTGGTCAAGCCCTCAAACACTGGAGACACTATCTCTTACCTCAAGGGTTTGTCTTATATTCGGACAACGAGACTCTGAAATTCCTTAGTTCTCAGAAGGGCTTAAACCCTAAGCATGGTCGGTGGGTAGAATTCCTCCAGTTTTTCACATTTGTCCTAAAGCATAAGGCTGGAAAGAAAAATAAGGTGGCCGACGCCTTGAGTCGAAGGGTCTCCCTTCTTTCCACTGTTCGGGTAGAGGTCACGGGATTTGACCGCATGAAGGAACTCTATGGAGAGTGCCCTGATTTCTGTCCAGCCTACTCTGCTATGTCCGCTGGACCCTCGACAGCCTTTTCTGACTATCTACTCCAGGATAATTTTCTATTTCGAGGGCAGCAACTCTGTGTCCCGATGACTTCTGTTCGGGACTTCCTGATTTGGGAAATGCATGCTGGAGGTCTTGCTGGTCACTTTGGCCGCAACAAGACCATCCATTCTGTGGAGGAGCACTTCTATTGGCCTGACCTAAAGAGAGATGTGGTCAAGATTGTAACCCAGTGTAGGACATGCACGATGGCCAAACATGTTAAACAGAACACTGGTCGCTACACTCCTCTCCCCGTTCCTGATCGACCATGGGTAGATGTGAGCATGGATTTTATCCGTGGTTTACCTCGCACTGCTCACAAACTTGATTCCATCTTTGTTGTTGTTGATAGGTTCTCTAAGATGGCCCATTTCATTGCATGTTCCAAAACATCAGATGCATGTAGAGTAGCCCATTTATTCTTTGATGAAGTCGTGCGTCTGCATGGTCTCCCCCAAATTATCGTGTCTGACCGAGATGTCCGGTTCACTAGCAATTTTTGGAAGACACTTTGGCACCTAGTTGGCACCAAATTAAATTTTTCACTGCTTATCACCCCCAAACTGATGGGCAAACCGAGGTCGTCAATAGGAGTTTAGGAAATCTGTTGAGGTGTCTTGTAGGGGATCACCCCAGCACTTGGGATCTTCTTTTACCCAGAGCCGAATTTGCATACAACCGCTCCGTCAATAGGTCCATAGGTATGAGTCCATTTGAGGTCGTGCATGGGTACAAACCTAGGAAACCTGTGGACCTCATTCCCCTTCCACTCGAGTCTAGAACATCCAAGTCAGCTGAGGAATTTGCACAGCACGTCACAAGTCTGCATGAGTCAATTAGCAAGTAAATAAACCTCAGTAATAAAACTTACAAGCGCTTGGCTGATTCGCATAGGCGTCACCATGAATTCTAAGAAGGTGACCTGGTTATGGTACTGGTTCGACCCGAACGACTCCCCTCGGGAGTCGTTAAAAAGTTGCAAGCCCGTAGTGTTGGACCTTTCCCAATTCTGCAGAAGTTAGGCTCCAATATTTATGTTGTGGATTTACCTCCCGAATATGGGATTAGCTCGACCTTTAATGTGGCAGACCTAGTGGCCTACCAGGAACCCACAGCGATTCCTACTGACCCTTTCGAGCCTTCTCATCCCATTGAGAGTGAGCCCACCCCTGTGCGTCCCACAACCTCGAGAGTACCGCGCGAGCACATTGAGAGGATACTGGACGAGCAGGTGACCACTACACGGAGCAGGGTGTACCAGCGCTACCTTGTCCGCTGGCGAGACCGCCCACCCTCTGATGATTCCTAAATCGGCCGGGAAGATCTCCAGCGCCACGATCCAGATCTGCTGGAGCACTACCACAGCAGTGTCCCCCCTTACTCGACGGAGTCGAGTTCCAACCGCCCCGGGAGGGTTGGTGGGGACACCGAGCCCACTGCCGGGCCCACTACTCGGAGCCGACGCCGCACTACCCCGACACCGAGCTTGTGGCTCGGAGACTCGCTCGAAGACTCGACATACTGAATAGATATACTTGTGTGTATTTATATGTCTTTGAGTATTGAGTATTTATACGTGTGTAAAATACATGTTTTACTACATGTATTTACTTTTGTTTTATTAGGCAAGGCTGGTCAAAAGTTATTTGTATTTTAATTTTGTTAAACCCACAAAGTCATTAGTGGGTTGGTGGGTTTGTCTTGTTAGGCTAGGGTATAAATATAATAGATTAAAATGTGAAGGTATGAGTGTAATGGGCTTTCCCTATATAAAGGGGGCTTACCAAGGATTGTGATATGAGGAATTGAATGAAGCTTTGGGTTGTACGTAAGAAGAGTTCCCCTCCTCTTGCATTTCATTCCCTCTTTCTCCTTATGAGTTTGAGTGTCGCCCGGTGTGAGGCCGTCCGGCGTGAGGCCGAGCTGCGCGAGGTAGCAACCTATCCGTTCCCGTCCGTGCCGTCAGGCGTTGCCATCGATCCATTTCCACGTCGCCGTCGCGTCAAATAATTTAAACGTTACAACATCCTAACACTATTCATTTCTATCTCATTTATTTTTAAATTATTTTATTAGATTTATTTAAGTAAATATATTGTGGTTAGTTAAAAATTATATCTCAAAAAGTATTAAAGTTGTTAATCAGAATTTAAAAGTGAGCAAATCATTTCTATTAAGTGAGATTTTTTCAAGACTAAAAAATAATGACACGTGCCTACGACAACGGCGTAGAAGAACTGGCCAACGTTATCTGTGGAGAGAAGAGAGTGACAGCACAGATAGCGACATGAAAATCTTAATTTGTGGAGATAGATGACCGAGATTTTAAGATTTGTAAAAAATAATAAGAAAAACACAAAACTCCCCAAATTATAATTTTTATCATTTAAAATAATAGAACAAGTAATAAAAAACTTTAGTAAATTTTGAACACAAGACTTACACAAGTCACATAAAATAATTTAACCAACTAAGACACACTTGAACTTTTATCATATTTTTATTATAATTCATATTTTGAAGACATGTTTCTTTTTAGAAACACAACGATGCAATATGGTACGATGTCGTATCATATCGTATAACTAAAAAAATCAGTACGACCAATACAAGCGATACTACAAACCCTCATAAAAAATAGGGATGATTCAATATACACCCCTAGCTAACT
Organism: Amorphophallus konjac; assembly: GCA_022559845.1. NCBI lineage: Eukaryota > Viridiplantae > Streptophyta > Magnoliopsida > Alismatales > Araceae > Amorphophallus > Amorphophallus konjac. The sequence continues at coordinate 16,493,220 of CM040127.1, read as the reverse complement.
AGAATCTTACATGTATATATTCTATTCTACATCCCCATATTCTTTATATTATCATTTATACTCTCATAATACATAATATAGTTCGATTATACTTCTTACACTCTTAACACCCTCAAACCTAACAAAACTCTTATTTTCAGTAGTTATTTCTAGAACACCATGTGTCAACATTTAGGAGTAATTGGGGACAGGCATCCCCATGTTTCGATGCCACTTCTCCCGGTGTCGTCGATGAACTTTGTGGACCAAGTCAGTTGACTTTTGAAGCCTGGGTTCAACAAGGTGAAAGAATCAAACCGGCCGGTGCCCCAACCCCGGCCCGTAATTCACATGGACCTCCACTCCTCTTCCCCCACTCTTCTTCACACAAGCTCTGAGTAGTACGTAATCAGCTGGCGGGCGGCTCCCCAACGAGAACCCGGTCGTCCCCTTGAGCCTATAAATATGTGATTCCCTTCTGCTCCGTTTGCAACCACACCACAAATCGATCGACTACCCTCCTTCCTCTTAATTTGTTCTCCAAATTAACATCTCACCCGCAGCCCCCTCTCCGATCGACACCACCCACCCCTCACGCAAGCTAGCAAGCTTTGATCCTTGTTGGTAGAGGGCCAATTAAGTGCCAATGGCGTCCCAGGCCATCATCAGTAACCACCGCGAGAACGCCGAGATCTGCCACGGAGATGGCCCGTGCAAGAAGAAGATAGCCGAGCTGCTGAAGGAGGTCGGCCTCCCGGACTGGAGGACCTCCAGGAGGTCCGGTACAATCGGGCCGCCGGGTTCCTGTGGATGGTGCAGAAGAAGAAGCCGGAGCACACCTTCAAGGCCATCAAGGAGACCGTGTCGTAGGCCACGGAAGTGACGGCCCTGGTGGAGACCCGGAAGATCAAGAAGATAACCGGGGTGAAGGTGAGGGAGCTGTTGCTGTGGCTGTCGGTGGTGGAGGTGTACATCGACGACCCATCCTTCGGCAAGGTCACCTTCAAGACCGGCGTCGGACTCTGCGACAGCTTCCCCGTGTCCGCGTTCGAACCGGCGGCTTAAAGATTGATGTTAAGAAGGGCCTCGCGTATAATATAGGAGGGGGAAGGGAACACACACATATTAATCCATCGTGGGAAGCTTAAATAATGTTAATTTATGTTACACGGGCTTTTGGTCCTTAATTATGGTCTTTTACAAGTATTTTTTTTGTTTCCGATAGATTGAGGGCTCCTCTCGGTCGGTCATTATCGTAGTAGTACTGTTACACCACCTCGGCCTTCAGTCGTGTTTTTCTCGTCCGGATACATATTTCCTCAAAGCTCTGATGAATTTGGTGATGTTGCTACCTGTAGCCAGATTGAGAAGGTAGAGTGTCTGAAAGATTCACTGAGAACCGCAGGGCAGGATTTGTACTTCTGTGTACGGGCATGGGTACTTAGTGGACTTCGATCTCTGGGGACAGCTAGGTATATAAGTAACCAAACTATTTTTAAGTCATATTAGTAGGGCTGTGAATGAGTCGGGCTGACCCGACAAGTCCACCTCATCAGAGTGACCTACACAATCTAATACAATTGAACAAAATAAATTAAATGTTTGAGGATACAATTAATGGGGTGTTGAGCGCAAGGAAAAGAGAAACAAAAATACCATATATACTCATAAAAAAATTATATTTTATGTTATCGGTGCATTGTAAAGGTTGAATAAAATTATGTCACCAATTAAAGCGACCAATTTATCAGGTTAGTTTAGGGGTTGCATGCAATTGGGAAAGCTCGCAAATTAATTTGAAATGAATTCGTCTTACTCACTCCTGGAATTAAAATGTCCTCTACAATCAGACTAAAAATTTTCAATATAATATTTCTTTGACTTTTGATGTTTGTGATAAATGTGATGTCCATTTTCATGTTCATAAACAAACATTCCCTTATGAGTCATGCTTAACCTGAGATGGGATTGGCTCATAGGGTAGATGCAATGCACCCACCCCCATGTGGTCAATTTTGTACCAGACAGGTAACTGTTCGGGATGGGTATTAAGATTTACCCATCTCTCATTATATATCTCCCAAATAGATAATTCCCCAACATAAAAAATAAAGAAAAAAAAGATAATCCTCCAACACATAAGGAGTATTCAAACTTTCATAGTCAACAGGATGGGTCACTAGGTCAAGAATGTTAGAAATTGTCAAGAACATGCGAACAAAAAAAAATGCATAGAAGAATGACCTCGAGCCCAACATTCAAATAATAGACCCATAGGCTTAACATATTCTTGATTGACTTAGGTGCCAGCACTTTGGTCATGGAGTCTACTATCATCTCATGTGTGCCAATATAGAAAAGTGACATATGACCTATCTCTTAATTCTATCTCTGATAACATAATACTTCACATCTATATGTTTTGACCTTTTAGATGTCTTCTTATTTATTACAAACTACACTAATGACAGACTGTCACCTTTATATTCTAAAGTTGTTTGGAATGGAATCAACCACTTGAAGATTTGTAATAAAATTTTTCAATCATATAACATTGGATGTCGCATCATAGTATACAGTGTATTCTGGCTGCAATATGGAGGAGGATATGAGCTCTCGTTTTACACTCATCAAGAAAATTACTCCTCCACCAAGCATGAAGATATATCCTGATGTCGACTTGCGATTATCAAGACATCTAACAAAGTCAACATATGGATACTCAGAGGCTGTTAGAATATTTGTGTCTATATATCAACCTGTAATCTTTTGTCCTTTTTAAATATCTTATTAACTTCTTAACAATTTTTTAATACTCTATACTAGGATCACTTTGATATCTACTAAGTAATTGATCATGTATGCACAAATCAAGTGAGCTTGATCTTTACTCGAGTCTTCTTGAGTCGATCCAAATTAGTGGGGCCAACTCGTACGGTATCAAGTTAAAATCGGGTCGATCTGATTCGTCAGAGTTACCCAACTTTGATACAAATAGCATAAGCTAAGCTACTCATTGTCATCAAAACTTGGATCTTAGATATAAGTGACGACGATGATATAATAATAATCATCATCATCATCATCATCATAAAAAATAAAATACATAGTGTATGCATCCTACACGTCCTGCCCTTTGATCTTATTCAACCTTCGGTTGGAATGCAAACACGAGGAAGCTGTCCGTGAGGGCGGTCCCCATCTTGAACAGTTGAAGGTGATCCGGCCTGAGGAAGGGTCGTCGATGTACCCTTCATAATCTATGTCTAAGATATTTACTTATACAACCTCAGAATGTAACATATCTTACTACATATCCACATATCTTTCACATTAACATACTTACTCTCAGATAGTATCGTTTATCCTATCATTTTGTAGTTCTCGTGGTGAGGATATCAACTTAAGTCTGAAATCCAACCAGACGAAGATGAGACGGCATTATCAATACTCCAATTCATCTACAAAAGATATTTATTACTTAATAATTATAGTATTTTACTAATATTTTATTTCCCTATGTTAGTACATGTGTCATTAAGATAATTTATATTTTCTATGTAATTTTTTTTGTATTTTCTTAGATGATCGGTTTCTTATATTCCCTAGGTACATGGATTTCTTGTGTTTCCAAGACATATTTTGTGGAGCTCCCCTTGCTCTTAATCGGATTTTTGGCAATTCGTAGCAAGTATCCACTGTGGATGGCCCAATGTCTGAGGATAAACAGAATGACTGTTAGATATTAGTTGTCTCGTCTTGCACATGATAAAGATCGTTCAGCTCCTAACATATAAGTCATTTGTCTATATACTTATCGTATGGCGCCCTGGTGGACTGGCCTCTTATGTTGTGATTTGGATGTAATCTAACTACTATAATAATCTTATATGTAATCAAGATTGATTGAATTGAAATTAACCTCAATAAGTGAAGATACTTACCGTAAAAATAGGTTATAATACTTACATCGATCTTTAAATTGATTGATTGGTTGATTAAATCTGGATTGAATCCACATGAATATTGAATTAATTGGTAAGTTAATTGTAATATTGAATTGATTAATTGTTAAATCGATTGACCAGGAATAATTCGTTATATAATTAATAACCGTTTTGATTCGTTAGTGCATCCTTTGAATTCATGTTATATATTTAGAATTTGCAAAGAAGTGTGATTAAGTGAGACCTTTTGAGGCCCACCGTGCACAGGGGGGGACCGCGGAGGGCGGAGATGGCAGTCCACGGAGGTGGAACGGATGCCGGCTGGGCGACAGACGCGCCTGGTAGCTAGGCTGCAGTGAAGAGGGCCACCGGTGACGCGGTTGCGCCCGCGCTGCCTAGAGGGCTGCCTGGCGAGCGGCGGCAGAAGAGGTTGTCGTAGCGCCGGCAGGGCGCACTCGTGGGCGGCGGAGGGGCCAACCGCGGATAGCGACGACGGCAGTGCCGAAGGCGGCTGGCCGGCGCGGTGCAGGGCCGTGGTTGGCGGCAGGGTGGGCTGGTCTCCACGGTGGCCGCGGCCGCAGGTGCAGGCCGGTCGTCGCTGACGCACGAACGAAGGTGGGGGGGGGGGACGATGAACAGTGCCAGGGGAGACGTACGGTGCCGGGGGAAACTTTAAAGACAGGGAAAAAAAACTAAATAAGGAATAGAGTGGCTTGTGGATCTCGGGGGAGCTGAGAAGAAGGGCAATATGGGTGTTTGTCCTGGGAAATGAGATGATGAGCATATTAATATTCATATGAAAAGTTGACAGTAAACGGAGAAGAGAGGGGGATCTCGGCTCAAGAAGAAGGTGGAGTGGGGGTTCGACTTCACGCTGAGAAGAAGAAGGAAGAGGGGTTTGACATCATCTAACTATTGCTTGACTTTAATTAGAGTTAGTAATTCTTTATTTATAATTAATGAAAATTAGAAACATACTCTCTTTTTTTACTTTAAAAGTAAAATATCGATACTCTTAACATAAATAAAAATAAATATTAAAATAAAATATTCTCTAGCAAATCTAAACTAACCTAACAACTCACAATTTATCGACCCTTAAATTGATTAAAAATTATAAGAAAATAACATTTGAATCTTCAACATAATTATCTTCGATGACTCTACATAAATCTAAATTATACATGGTAAATTGACTAACTAGCTCCACGTTACAACGTCACCAAATTCATGAGAGCTGTTAAAGATGATGAGAAAAACATGACTGAAGGCCGAGGTGGTGTAGAAGTACTACTATAATAATGACCGACCGAGAGGAGCCCTCGATAAACGATCATGTAAACTTAAAAAGAACTTGTGAAAGACCATAATTAAGGACCAAAAGCCCGTGTAACATCAATTAACATTATTTAAGCTTCCCACGAGGGATTAATATGTGTGTGTTCCCTTCCCCCTCTTATATTATACGCGTCGCCCTTCTTTCATCAATCTTTTAAGCTGCCGGTTCGAACGCGGACACCGGGAAGCTGTCGCAGAGTCCGGCGCCGGTCTTGAAGGTGACCTTGCCGGAGGAAGGGTCGTCGATGTACACCTCCACCACCGACAGCCACAGTAGCAGCTCCCTCACCTTCACCCCGGTTATCTTCTTGATCTTTCGGGTCTCCACCAGGGCCGTCACCTCCGTGGCGTACGACACCGTCTCTTTGATGGCCTTGAAGGTGTGCTCCCGCTTCTTCTTCTGCACCATCCACAGGAACCCGGCGGCGCGGTTGTACCCGACCTCCTGGAGGCCCTCCAGTGGGAGGAGGCCCTCCGGGAGGCCGACCTCCTTCAGCAGCTCGGCGATCTTCTTCTTGCACGGGCCATCTCCGTGGCAGACCTCGGCGTTCTCACGGTGGTTACTGATGATGGCCTGGGATGCCATTGGCTAGGTGGGTCGTATGTCCTCGATCGATCAGGGTGTGTGTGATTGGTAGAAGAAAAGATCAAACAGGGAATTTATGTATCTAAAACAGACGAAGAGATGCTGCAAAGCAGTAGAACAGAAGAGAGCTGCTACTTGGAAGGAGGACACCAGTGGATTTGTACGTTCTTGTGAGAAACTACGCAGCCATGGAGCACATAATTATAGAGTAATCAGGCGAGGACTAGGTCTAGGCTGGAGGCTTCAAACTTAAGGGGATGGGGGTTAAGAGTACGTGTCAGAGTCAATGACCTGTAGCGGTCAAGAAAAGACAGCAGTTTTTATTATTATATGTGGGCGGTGGTGCTGGTTTGATGACTTCGTTGGAGAGAGTAGTAGATCTCTAACCATGGATCTAGCTGACTTGGTTTTTGGTGTAATCAACGTCACCAAGACTTGGCGGTAGGGATACCCTTTACCACCTAATGTGAAGATAAATTGATAGGTTAAGTCAAAGTCAACGAGAAGTAGCTAGCGGTCTGGAGGAGAGCAAACTTTAATATCCATGGGCCGACATGCTGGATCAATGCCTTCGTTAGAGAGTGGGATGCAAACCAGGGAATCTGACTTGGTCCAACCGAGATGCCCGAAACTTGGAGGGTAACGCATGCATTGAGTTATTGAATGGAAATATTAGACTATATGCCATGTGAAGTATCTAGAATAATTGATCCGTTTTGGTGGCGTTGTCTGTCTTCGACTCATTCGATATGAAGTAAGTCCGGTCTTAGTATAGTGTTGCTTCGGTGCATGGATCACCTCTGACGAGTTCGAAGGAACTCAAATTGATGGATTAAATCAATGCTGTTGGGCAGTGGTGTGGAAGCATTCAAGGTGTCAGGGGACTGGTTTTCTGCGATTATAGATTGGAGATGCAACTAGGCTCATTAAATCATATCTTGCATTGGCATGGCGATGACTGTCCCGAGTTTATAAGTTCGGTGACACCTAAATGTCAACACATCATCTTAGGGTTGTCAATGAGTCGGGTCCGGGACGGGTTTAGGTCGACTCGATCTGGACCCGACTTATCAATATTAAAACTCGAGTTTGACTCGAGCCCGACTTATATCGGGACGGGTCGAGTCGGAACCGACACTATTTAAAAAATATAAAACCGGACAACTTAAATAAAATAATAAAAATAATTATATTTAATAATATAAAATTTATAATCTTAATAAATTAATTAAAACTTTGATATTAATTATATAATTTGTATGAAAAGAAAATTTTCAAATTTCTAATTTAGTAAAATAACATAATTTTAACTAAGTAATTGTAAAAATTTGAAGTGAGAGCCGGGCCGGTCACCGGGCCGAACTCAAAACCCGAGCTCGACCAGCGGGCCTAGTCTGGCCGGGTTTTATGGCCCTACTAAAAGCCCGCGGGCCGAAAAAGATCTTGCGGCCTGACTCAAAATCGGGTCAGGCCCGCGGGTCTGTCGGGCCTGCCCGGCCCATTGACAGCCCTACATGATCCTGCCCCGAGCAAACGTTGACAGTGACCAGAGGAGTGCGGCGGCGTTTTGGGCCCCTGGGGTGACCACGTAGGGGCATGGCGCTCTCCTCTCTCTTGGGTCACGTCGACATTCTTTCTCTCAGGGGCCGCGCGCAACCAGTATTCATACATCCTCCCTCCCCTTCCCCATGTATATATAGGGAGGTATAGAGGAGGCCAAATACAAGCCCACCTTGGACATGGAGGGCACCCGATGAACATAGTCTCGGGGGGACTAGGAGAGCAAGAGTGGAATGTCGGCCGGCGAAGAGCAAGTCTTTATGGGACTTGGAGTGCCAAGAGAGGAAAACCTCTGTTTCGCCGGCCAGCGAGATCCAGTGGCATCCCTGTGTTGTTCGGCCGGCCGAAGCGGGTCTCCCATGCACGCGTGCCCCAATGGGTTGGCTTACTTAATGGGCTTGAGGCCCATATAGTAACAAGCAATATGGAAACTAAAAAAAATGTATATTTGAAATTGAGATGTCTAAATTTTATATTTGAAATTGAGATGCCTAATCTGATTGTAGATAACATTTTAAGTCTTGGAGTAAGTCTTACATTAATTTAATAATATTTTTAATATTATAAAATTATTTTTTGTCTTAACTTTTTGAGCCGTACGGTAATTTAATTATATGTAAATAAAAATTACAAGTGCTTATATGAGGGAGGAAAAAATAAGACGAATCCGTCTCAAAATTATTTGCCGGCATTTCCAATTGCAGACATCCCAAAACTAGCATTTGGAAGTGTTTGCAAAAATTCTGGTGTTGGGCTTCCTATCTAGTTACCATTCCTCGTTATTTGGGATGGATAGATTTTTGTGTAATTATTCACATAGTTAATTTTGTGCAATGTTTCCCATCCAGTAAGCACTCATTGAAGCCGAACGTTATGTAATCACCGGAAACAACGTGACTTCGCGTGCTTAGACCGTGAGAACCTATCGAATTATCTTTGACACTGTATTTATTTTACATTTGTATGTTGTTTTTATATTATTGAATTTTCTAAGAATTCGATATCTATATCCAGATTTACTCAAGTTGATTTTACATGCTACTTTAATAATTCTAAGTTTAATTTATTTCATGATTCAAAGCTTGTCGGATGTGGAATATTAATGGATTAGTTATATTACTTGGGTTCTAGTGAAAATAAAATATATCTAATTGAGCCCAGAAATAAAGGGACTAAACGTGGAAATATAAAGAAAACATCATATAACTTGTGACATAAAAGGTTATGGCATATCTCAGAAGCAAGAATTAGAAGTCCAATGAAGGAATGAAAGATTACTTCTAACGCTTAGATTATTGTAACTCTAAGATACGTGTGTGTTGTATAAATGGAAAGTAAACAAAAATCTATAAGAAGAATGTCACAAGAAGTGATGATGTTTATGAATTAATTTATACAGATATTTGTGGTCTATTTTCTTCAAGTATAGTTGAGGAAAATTCTTTCATTATTTTTACTGATGACCACTCATGTTATGTTTATATCTACATTTTATTTGAGAAAGATGATGCACTTAATGCCTTTAAGATTTATTAGGCAGAGGTAGAGAATAACTATGAAAAGAAAAATCAAAGTGGTTAGATCAAATAGAGGAGGGAAATACTTTTGTAAGCACCTAAGACCATTTGGAAAATTCCTCGAATAATGTGGAATATCAACATAATATTCACTACAAGAAAAATCGCGGATAGCGACCGACCTAGCGGTCGCTATTCCGTCGTAGATCGGTCGCAAATCTGCATTGCGACCGAACAGATACTATCTAGCGACCGAATACGTCGGTCGCTATATAATAGTCGCTATATAGCGACCGACATAATTCGGTCGCAGTATCAGTCGTTACCAGAGACCGATTATAATCGGTCGCCTGATCGGTCGCTAATTAAGTCGGTCTCAATTCGGTCGCTATTCGGTCTCTAATTATGTTGTATTTTTAAAAATAAAATTAACCTATCGGATTTATTCGGTCTCAATTCGGTCGCCAGTCGGTCGCCAAGTATAATTATTTAATAAAAGAAATATAACGTATAGTCGCTATTCGGTCGCAATTCAGTCTCCATGCGGTCGCTAATTTTGCATTATTTTTTTTTTAAAAATTTATTTAAACTGATAAATAAATTACCTGATAAATAACAAATTCATAACATAAATATAAAATCAACTACACAGACAACAATATCGACAAATCTCAAATTCATCACATACAAACACCTGATAAATAACAATTTCATAAAACAATAATAAATCAACTACACGGATCACAATCTCCACGAACCTCAAATTACACACAATTAAAATAAAATCACAAATTAATCATACATCCATAATAATAAAATGACAACATACACAACTAAAATAAAATCACAAATCCTCCACATATGTCTCATCCTGGTCGTCGTCTCGTCCAACATCATCCTGGTCGTCGTCTCGTCCAACATCTCGCGACGGATGATCCTGTATATCATTTAAAAAAATTATAATCAAATCCTTAATAAAGAAATCAAGCATTAACAAGACTTAATAAAGAAATCAAGCATTAACAAGAGTATGCCAATAGTTTAAGCCAGCTCATTTTCATATATATAAATACACACACACAATATAAGTTCAAATTTCATCTTGTATTTTAAAAATGAAGTTTGAGCGCCGAGCTCAAACCGGGCATCCGATTTGGATTCCGTCAGTTCTGACAAGTCACTTTCATCTCCCCGGTCGTATTGGAATGATCGGCACGGCCATCCGACCGGTATTTCGAATTTTAGACCCCCGGACCCGTCCTAACAGTTCATTTGAACTAAGTGTATTTTAAAAATGAAGTTTGAGCGCCGAGCTCAAACCGGGCATCCGATTTGGATTCCGTCAGTTCTGACAAGTCACTTTCATCTCCCCGGTCGTATTGGAATGATCGGCACGGCCATCCGACCGGTATTTCAGATTTTAGAACCAAATGCCCCGTCCTAACAGTTCATTTGAACTAAGTGTATTTTAAAAATGAAGTTTGAGCGCCGAGCTCAAACCGGGCATCCGATTTGGATTCCGTCAGTTCTGACAAGTCACTTTCATCTCCCCGGTCGTATTGGAATGACCGGCACGGCCATCCGACCGGTATTTCAGATTTTAGACCCCCGGACCCGTCCTAACAGTTCATTTGAAATAAGTGTATTTTAAAAATGAAGTTTGAGCGCCGAGCTCAAACCGGGCATCCGATTTGGATTCCGTCAGTTCTGACAAGTCACTTTCATCTCCCCGGTCGTATTGGAATGACCGGCACGGCCATCCGACCGGTATTTCAGATTTTAGAACCAAATGCATAAGTTGCTGCTTCTCGCTGCCTCCATTCAGGTTTGTTAATGTTTTCTTCTATGAATGGCATAACAAGAGGCACAATGTCATCTCCCACGGTCCGTGCAACCAAACCCAAGCATGTTCCTCCAGCCATTGCAAGATTCCAAACTCCTTCATCCTGATCTTGGTCGTCTTCTTGCTTAAGGAGTGTCTCCAACAGCATAGGGACAAGCGCAGGTAGTGCCTGCTTGATAAAATAAAAGCAAGGGGTGTCAGAATCAGCAGAAAAATCCCCTCCATATTCATCTAAGATGTCAATCTCTTCATCGCATATTGAGCTCCAGAATTCAATAGCTTGTAGAGCAACAGGTTCCTCATCTTCCCTCACAGCTTTTGCAGTGATGTTAAATATGTCCTGCATATACGATGCAAGCTTCTCATAATACATGGAGGATATGGAGACCAAGCATTCGAATGCAGCCTGCCGTATCTTCACCTCAGGGGACAGAGTAGCTTCACAAATGACTCTCATGATATAATCCCTCTCCATATCATTCCCGAAGTTTGCCTGAGCAAATCCCAAAGAATTATGCAGAGCTCGAGTTGCAGCCAGCCTAACATCAATGTTTCCCTCAGAAGCACTCATGCCTTGAACAACCGCTGTCAATATCTTATTGACTTGCTCTTGATCAACTTCATCAGGGGAGACTTCTTCACACATGTAACCTAGGGTGTCCAAAGTTGCTTGCTTAACATCTGGCTGAAGTTGGTGAATATTTGACAAGAGAGAACTGATAAGTTCAGGCCATTGATTTTGAGGCAACTCAATACCAGCAATCTTTGCAACAACTTGAGATGCAGTAGATCTTGCATCAATCACCGGTGAAGAGAGAGTCTGTAGTAAACATCCTTTGACCTGGGCCCTAACAGCTACATCCAATGATAACCATCTCTGCACATGCTCAAATTTTCTGTGTTGCTCCTTTGCATCCAGGGCATTTTTGAGAATCAAGCCTGCCAATTTACGACTAACAACAGGCTTGTCATTATTTGCTAATTCACTCGAAAGAGATAGCAAGAACCCAGTAACATTTTGATCCTGAAATTGTTTTAAACTTTCCTCAGCATGCTTGCGAACCGCTGAATCTATTGACTGTGCATTCAAAAGAACTTGGGTAACTTCCATAGCCATTTCTGTATGGTATCTTCTCCGCCTTTCCCTTGCAGGGATACGCCCCAATGGCGGCCGCCGCCGACTATATATAATATCCTTCACTTCTTGTAACTTATGACCTATGCTCCTTTGTATGAACTGCCCTTCCTTTGCTTAGAGGTGCTGTTCCTGGCTTCCTGCCATGACAGTTACTAGACTTTGGGGAGATCTTTTCACCTAAATTGGCATATTTTATTCATGTCTACATGTTACTTTCCTTATATTATTCTAGCTTTATGAATATTTATAGATCTGTATCCTCCCCCACTCAAGTGAATAGAATTTATACATATCTTTTCACTTTCAGTTCTAACCAAAATCTCTATACACCTATGGAAAATCCTGCAGAACAGTCTGCCTGTTGATTCTAATATCCAGAGGATAGGTGTAAGATGATATTTAGAGTTAAGAAAATGATATTTTCCCCTCCTCAATCTAAATTCTTATATTTTGTAAGATGATATTTAGAGTTAACAAATAGAAAATCAATCAAATAAAATACTTACCGGAGGCTGCTGTGCAGGAGGTGCAGGAGGTGCTCTACTACTATCAATTCCCAAGGATGTGAGCATCTGGGAGACGGTCTGAGCGACGATGGTTGAGATATTCTGAGAGATATTCTGAGAGACGGTCTCGTTGACGATCTGCCTAAACATATCTGGAGTCATGGTCGGGGCGGCACTGGAAGAACCATCTGGGGCTGCTGGTGTGGTAAATGGAGAGGTCGCATGTGAGACCGAACTCGAGCATGATGATAACACCCTAGTCGTGCCCAAGCTATGTCCAAAACCATAAACATGTCCTTTCTTGGGTGCCCCAGATGCTGCAACCCAAATGGCAGGATCCAACTCTGGACGCTGACTGTCATCCCCGTACCTCTCATCCATTCGTCTACTATATGAGTCCTGCAAAAATAAAAAAAAAACAAAACCAAATTATTCTACAATTTAATCTTAAATGAAAACTATTAATGTATACACTTACCGCTACCTCCCGAGCTTTCTCACTAATGTAAGCATTTGTCCCTTTCTTCTTATGAGTTCGATCAAAAAGTTCATGAAATTGAGCTGGCCGCTTTAACTGTGCTTCCTGTTATTCAAATAAATCACAGTTTCATAATAGAAACAAAAAATTTATATATGTAGAAGTGTACTTACTAATCTCGCTTTATGTGTTGCAAAGGAGACAGAGCCACCCGTGTGTAAATTCGCTTCAGGATGCGCTGCTCTGTTTTGCTTTGCTTTGTTTGAATTGGCATTCCATTTCTCCGCTTCCCAAATGTTGCACAGCTCTGTCCAATACTCCTTTCTCATCCACACAGGCCCATGCTCCTTCCATATGTTCTTATCAGTACTTGCACATGCTTTTTTTGCATATCTTCGGGCATTGTACATAAGATGTTTGAAATTATCTCTTGCAGTAGCTGTCCATGCAAATCTAGCACGTAACTCATCTGAATGTTCTGTGAATCGATGATTCCTCTATATATTAACAACAACAAAAATTTATATGTTACATAACAAAGTGGGTTAAAATAATAATTGAAAATGACTTAATATGATAAAATAAGATAAATACCAAGAACATAGAGAACAATAAATCCTGAACACCCATCGGAAAATCAGCAAAGCGATGGATGGGGCCTGGAAAATGTGCTTGAATTGTCTTTGTAATAAATTGTGATGCTTGGGCTGGCTCTATTTTATTCCTGAAATTAAAAATATTAATACCACAATGACGAATAAATAACAAAAATAATGCATTACGTACCCTTCATTTATCCACACTGCCCGCATCGTCTCATTACAACAGCCCTCCCCCTCATGATGACTCGCCTCGTCATCAGCACGTACTATACGAATTAAATAGTATAAATAAAACAAACTATCAAAAAAACATAAATATGCAAATGAACATACCTGACTCAGCTGGGGGAGGTGTAGATCCACTCGCCATGTGTGATGGCGGTGCATAGGCCGTCAATGTACCCGTTGTCAGTGGTAACGGTGCAGAGGCCGTGGGTCCTGTAAGGATAAGAATCAGATAACACAAAAACATAAAGAATTATTTTAAACAAATACTCAAATGAATTATACATGAAAGTATACATACCTACTACCGGTGGTAGCGGTGCATCCCTCGGTGGTAACGGTGCAGAGGTCGTGGGTCCTGTGAAAATAAGAATCAGATAACACAAAAACATAAAGAATTATTTTAAACAAATACTCAAATGAATTATACATGAAAGTATACATACCTACTACCGGTGGTAGCGGTGCATCCCTCGGTGGTAACGGTGCAGAGGTCGTGGGTCCTGTGAAAATAAGAATCAGATAACACAAAAACATAAAGAATTATTTTCAACAAATACTACAATGCATTATACATGAAAGTATACATACCTACTACCGGTGGTAGCGGTGCAGAGGTCGGTCGTAACGGTGTAGAGGTCGTGGGTCCTGTGAAAATAATAATCAGATAACACAAATACATAATGAATTATTTTCAACAAATACTACAATGCATTATGAAGGGAAAGTATACATACCTACTACCGGTGGTAGCGGTGCAGAGGTCGGTGGTATATGTGCAGAGGTCGTGGGTCCTGTGAAAATAAGAATCAGATAACACAAAAACATAAAGAATTATTTTCAACAAATACTACAATGCATTATACATGAAAGTATACATACCTACTACCGGTGGTAGCGGTGCAGAGGTCGGTCGTAACGGTGTAGAGGTCGTGGGTCCTGTGAAAATAATAATCAGATAACACAAATACATAATGAATTATTTTCAACAAATACTACAATGCATTATGAAGGGAAAGTATACATACCTACTACCGGTGGTGAAACGGAAGTAAATCTCCTCCCGCTACCCTCTCCCCTCCCACCTCTGGGAGTCCCACGCCGTCCTCGAACCATATCTTCAACTGGTAATAAAATACATGCATATTCATCAAATAGTGAAAGAAAGAAAGTTACAGAGTATTAAAATTCCCAGATAAAATTGTATACCATTAATCAAACATTCTCCATTTCTTCTTCAGATGTTGGAGATATAACATATTCAGCATTCACATCTTCATTATCAGATTCATTTTGATCACTAATATATTCCTCCTCTTCGGAGTCCCCCAACTGTATTTCTGGTTGTTCTGGATCGACTTCCTCCACTTCATTCTCTTTAGATAAAGACGGTGCCTCCACAGATTCATCACTAGAAGCAGGCAAGTCTACATCATCACCCAAGTCTGATTGAAAGAATTCGGCATTCACATCCAACTGCTCTGTTTCAGTCAAATCCAACTCATAATCCGGGAAAAGCCTTGTCTTAACCTTGCAAACTGCCCACCAATCATTTCTTTCTTTATTTCTAGACGATGGATACTTTGTATAATAGACCTGCTGGGCTTGTGCGGCCAAAATGAATGGATCATAAGTATTCAATTTAGACTTATGTCTGATATCGACAATCCCATATGTTGTGTCATTTCGAACAGAATTAGGATCAAACCAATGACACTTTAACAGAAATATATGGTTGTCATCTCCGAGATATTGCAATTCTAAGATCTCCTCAATAATACACATGACAGTCATGACTTTTCATTCCATATATTTTCCCCTCATTTGTATTCACGCAACGAGCAATGTTAGACACATAACCATCTGGAAATCTCAACTGTTTTAGCCAAGAGCATACTTCTTTAATCTGTGCAGCTCCAAGGGCGTAACTTGCTTTCGGTTTAACTGTTTTACCATTTCTATCAATAAGGTACAGTTCTGGACGTTTACAATGTATTTTCAAGTCTAAACGGGCATTCACATTATCCTTTGTTTTGCCTGTTATGTCCATAACAGTGTTGAACACATTATCAAAGACATTCTTCTCAACATGCATGACGTCGATGTTATGTCGTATAAGAAGAGTTGACCAATAAGGCAATTCCCAGAAGATACTTTTTTTGACCCAATTGTGATCCTTCCCAAATCCAGGGAGTTGTCTTGTGCTGCTCGACAATTGTGCTATATCTGGTAAGTTCTGTACACGTGCTATATCTGGTAAGTTCTGCTCGACAATTGTGGCAAACCGTGGGCTCAGTGTAGATTTGTTCATTAGTGCACTATAGTAAGACAGTATTAGCATTTTAGTACCTTAACAAGGACTTGAAATAAAATAACTAGGCATGTAGAATCTAGGAATTCATTGAACGGTAAGGACTAAGCATATGGAGGAAACCGATTTATAACCAGTTATGAACAAAGACAGGACTCTACAGGAAGTTTTTTGTCAAAATTAACAAATGAAACAAAGAAGATAAATGTGGGGTTGAAAACATCAAGAAGACATATGATATGCAAAACACATACTTAACGCATAAATAATAACATGAACAGATGCCCATGTGAACATTACATGTACACATGTTACATGTGCTAGATGCTGAAGCAAGATGTGCTCGTTTTGCTATCAAACCCATTCTCCACCCCACTTCAACCCTCACACCCCGCCCCAACAATACTAGAAAATATTCCTTGTTCCTGCCCCCTCTCATTCCCATCAATCGCTCCCATTAAAAGAGGTGTATGGGCTTATATAAGATTACTAAACATATGTACATATTGTATATCAGTATCACTACAAACAGTTAAGATTTAGATAAGTATAAAATACGGAGGAAAATATGCATCAACTATTGAATTTTAGCATTCATTCAAGTAAATTTCATAAAACTTAATGTGCTCCTATGAAATCCTAGCGTGAGGCATCCACGATTGTTACCATATAACATCTCTATATAAATAAATTCAACTAAGATTTATTGAAGTATTATGTAGAAGGGATCCACTGCCACCAGTGGCATCATAAGTGACTAACCATTATCTGCAGAACAACTTGATTTGATCTCTAATTTCTAATCCAAACATGTAAACCTTCAATGTGATAGGCAAATTGTATATAGCTAAAAAAACCATCAAAGTCTGATATCTAAAACTTACGCATCGGATAGCATGCACTTTCTAAACTTGATATCTTGATATTACCAATCTATTAAGTTTCTTCACATGATTCCAGGAGCTAATTTGTAACATATGTTTGTTAAAAGCTGAGACAATTTTTTGGATATGTGAGGACTAAAATAAAATAAAATTATGTAGCCATCTTAAACGGTGTGTACGGACATTGTTTAGGGGAAAACAGTTTCATTGGATGGGTCATTCTCCCTGAAGGGCAATTTTTGGATATCTGCTTCTTTATTCTACAACTTGAAGTATCCACACACTCTGTGACCTTCCCTTCCTCCAATCAATAACGATGATGAAACTCTTGTCAAGACTTATTTAAATACCTTTTGAACTGTATTTAAAGCTTTTAAGAATGAACAAAAAAAATCAACTGTTCTGAACCCCTTTGTAGAAAATTGAAACACTGTGTATTGCAGATGGGACAAGTAGAAAGGGTCTTCATTAGGTGAAACTCCAATCAACCATCCTTGTTGTTCATCTTTCTTACCCATTCTGCTCAACATGTTGCCTTTTATAACAAATGACAATGGTCTTCTGCTCTAGAGTCCTCTAGGGTTGGAAAACAAGCCAAAAATACCTTGATCAAAGATCACCAGAGACTTAGTGATAATCAGACCTATCTAGTCCAACATTCAGGGAAATTGTGATTACCCTTGATGGTCCATAAACATTGTCAGGACACTATCATATGCTTGTTGAAATCAAGTTTATAAGCCAAACCACTTTTCTTACTTATCTTCGACTCTTCGTGCCCGTTAAGCAATCTTATAGTCCAGCAGTCTTCATGCCATTTCATCATCCTTAGGAATAAGCACCCGAAATTATGACTTCAATGTTCACATCCCTTCCCTCTTCTCATAAACTCTACTGAGTTCATAACATCTTTTATAATCTCCCAATATTTGTGAATAAAGAAAAGTGGAGGGGGGCCCTGCGGAGGGGGGACTGGAGCCGGAGGGGGGCCCGGAGCCGGAGGGGGGGCCCTGCGGAGGGGGAACCGGAGCCGGAGGGGTGGCCCTGCGGAGGGGGGGGCGGAGCCGGAGGGGGGGCCCTGCGGAGGGGGGATCGGAGCCGGAGGGGGGACCGGATGGGGAGGGGAGAGCCGCGCCGGAGGGGGAAACCAGATGGGGAGGGGAGAGCAGCGCCGGAGGGGGAGGGGGGGCTCGGGCGGGAGGGGGCCGCAGGGGGAGGGGGGGCTCGGGCGGAGAGGGGCTCGGGCGGGAGAGGGGCCGCAAGGGGAGGGGGGGCTCGGGCGGAGGGGGGCTCCGGCGGGAGGGGGCCGCAGGGGGAGGGGGGGCTCGGGCGGGAGGGGGCCGCAGGGGGAGGGGGGGCTCGGGCGGAGGGGGGCTCCGGCGGGGGTCCGCCTCACTTACCTCCGATGGCCGGTCCCCGCCGCCGCTCGCAGTCGTCCATCCACCGCCGCTCGCCACGCCGGTCGTCGTCCATCAATAACGTCCCAAGTTAGTCCCGTTACTCTTGCCTTGCATCCAGACGAGGAAACCTGTGTCAACACATGATGTTTCAGAGATGTGACCTGAAGATATATAAGAGATTGGACTGGGAAATTGTCACCTATGGTCCTATACCCTTAATTCATGACCTTTTGCATTTGAGATGGTTACATATATACTCAAAATCTATCATGCATGCTCCATTTATCGATGTCCCACTGCCCATTCTCCACTTGTTCAAATGAATAGCTAGACAAACATAAATTATCGGTGCACAACATTCTTGATTCGTTCATGAGGAACATTAAGAGTGTACTCAGAACGAGTTCCTTCTACTTCAAGTTAATTAGGGGGCGAGTCGTCCCTAGCTCATGTTGTTATGTATCTTAATTTCACTATGAACTTGGCCCCAAGTCAACCACATATCTACGGTGGGACACGTGAAAGATAGTTTCTAGACCCTCCCCGTTTAAAAAAAAAGTTAACCATCGGAAAAAAATATTTTGTTGACCCTGGGCATTCTGTTGACTTTGCTTTCGCATGTCACCCGTACTCTCAGAGGGTACTGATTTACTCGATGCATAGAGTTGACGTCTTTTATATGTCATCTGTCTAAACTTATATAATTCAAATGAATCATTATCTTCTGGGGGAAAAAAATCAGATTTCCGTTAAAAAAATTCACGTAATTCGATGGATGGAATGGAGAGCCTCTAAGCTTTTATACTCTTTTGTCTTTTACAGTTTGTTCAAAATTTGAAGTCTCTAAAATGGTGGCCTACCGACGTACGGGCTACTGGCAAGACCTGCATGACCACTCAAAAAGAATCTTGTCACCTACGTACCCACCAGTAGTCCCGTTAAGTATCCATGCCCGCATTGAAATACAAATCCCGCCGGGCGGCTCCTCTCATTATGACTACAAGTACAAGTGGCAACATGATGCAGGATGAACTCAGCGACCATCAAAATGGATCCTGCAGCAGAGACCCGATGAGAGACATCAACTGTGATCGTGCTGGATGTAGGGATAATGAGTCACTCCATTTGATATAAGATGGGGCTCGACTCTCGTGTCTGTAATTTTCTTTTTTTCATTTTCCTTTCTTTTATTTTTTTTCTACAAGATAATTTCTTTTTTTTAGCCTCCTTTCTTTCCTTGCTATTCTTTTTTCTTCAATCTTCTTTTTTTATCAAACAAACTCACGCCACAGATAGAGAGACGAGAGGGAGGGCTTCTCTCTCTCTTTTTTTTAAAGACCCTGTTACAGGAGAACGAGAGAGAGGGATGGAAAGAGAGGACACGGGGGAGGGAAGGGAGAGAGAGGAAGAGAAGAGGGAGAGGGCGCGACGGCAGAAGGCCGGTGGCGTGGGAGCGGCGCCGGCTGGGGCAGCGGCCGCTCTGTTAGCACGGTGGAGCAGGGCCAGTGATGATCGCGACGTGGAGCAGCAGGGTGGCAACGGGGGAGGCCGCAGGGGCACTGCCGGTGCTGCGTCTGAGACCTCAGGCGGACGCGGCGAGCTGGGCAGGGAAGCTCGTCGGTTTACAGAGAGGTGGCGGTGTGAGTAGTGGCCGGTTGGCAATGAGGCGGTTGGGAGTGCTGCCGGCGAGGCCATGGCGTCATGCTTGCAGGTGGGCACGCCGTGCACAGGGGGGGACCGCGGAGGGCGGAGATAGCAGTCCACGGAGGTGGAACGGATGCCGGCTGGGCGACAGACGCGCCTGGTAGCTAGGCTGCAGTGAAGAGGGCCACCGGTGACGCGGTTGCGCCCGCGCTGCCTAGAGGGCTGCCTGGCGAGCGGCGGCAGAAGAGGTTGTCGTAGCGCCGGCAGGGCGCACTCGTGGGCGGCGGAGGGGCCAACCGCGGATAGCGACGACGGCAGTGCCGAAGGCGGCTGGCCGGCGCGGTGCAGGGCCGTGGCTGGCGGCAGGGCGGGCTGGTCTCCACGGTGGCCGCGGCAGCGGGTGCAGGCCGGTCGTCGCTGACGCACGAACGAAGGAGGAGGGGGGGGGGGACGATGAACAGTGCCAGGGGGAGACGTACGGTGCCGGGGGAAACTTTAAAGACGGGGAAAAAAAACTAAAACTAAATAAGGAATAGAGTGGATCTCGGTGGAGAGGGAGAAGAAGGGCAATAGGGGGGTTTGTCCCGGGAAAGGAGACGACGAGCAGGCAAACATTAGGACGAAAAGAATAAGAAGAAGGTGGAGTGGTGACTCCGACTCACGTCAAGAATAAGAAGGAGGAAGGGGTTTGACATCTGATCATCGGAGTAAGAATACTTAAGGATATTTCAAATTTTTATCTAATTATTGCTTAACTTTAATTAAAGTCAGCACTTCTTTATTTATAATTAATAAAATTATAAATAAGTCTTCTTTTTTTACTTTAAAAGTAAAGTATCGATACTCTTAAAATAAATAAAAATAATTAAAAAAATAAAATATTCTCTAACAAATCTAAATTAATCTAACAACTCTCAATTTATTGACGGTTAAATTAATTAAAAATTATAAGAAAAAAAATTAAATCTTTAACATAATTATCTTCGATGACTTCATATAAATCTAAATCATCCATCATAAATCGATCAATTCTCTTCCCGATATAACGTCACCAAATTCATCAGAGCTGTTAAAGAAGGCCGAGGTGGTGTAACAGTACCATTACAATAATGACCGACCGAGAGGAGCCCTCAATCGATCGGAAACAAGAAACGATCATGTAAAATTAAGAGAACTTGTAAAAGACCATAATTAATTAGGACCAAGCCAGTATGACATTAATTAATTAAGACCATAATTAATCGGCCCTTCTTTCCTCGGTTAATCTTTTAAGCCACCGGTTCGAACGCGGACGAGGGGAAGCTGTCGCAGAGTCCGGCGCCGGTCTTGAAGGTGACCTTGCCGGAGGATGGGTCGTCGATGTACACCTCCACCACCGACAGCCACAACAGCAGCTCCCTCACCTTCACCCCGGTTATCTTCTTGATCTTCCGGGTCTCCACCAGGGCCGTCACCTCCGTGGCGTACGACACGGTCTCCTTGATGGCCTTGAAGGTGTGCTCCCGCTTCTTCTTCTGCACCATCCACAGGAATCCGGCGGCGCGGTTGTACCCGACCTCCTGGAGGTCCTCCAGTGGGAGGAGGCCCTCCGGGAGGCCGACCTCCTTCAGCAGCTCGGCGATCTTCTTCTTGCACGGGCCATCTCCGTGGCAGACCTCGGCGTTCTCACGGTGGTTATTGATGATGGCCTGGGACGCCATTGGCTAGGTGGGTCGTATGTCCTCGATCGATCAGGGTGTGGGTGTGTGTGGTAGGTAGAAGAAAAGATCAAACAGGGTATTTATATATCTAAAACAGACGAAGAGATGCTGCAAAGTGGTATAACAGAAGAGAGCTGCTAGTTGGAAGGAGGACACTATAGAGTGGATTTGTACGTTCTTGTGAGAAACTACGCAGCCATGGAGTCCATATTTATAGAGTAAGGCGAGGACTAGGTCTGGGCTGGAGGCTTCAAACTTAATTAAAGGGGATGGGGGTTACGAGTTCGTGTCAGAGTCAATGACGTGTAGCGGTCAAGAAAAGACAGCTTTTTGGTGTAATCAACATGACCAAGACTTGGGATAGAGATACCCTTTACCACCTAATGTGAAGATAAATTGCTAGATAGGTCAAAGTCAATGAGAAGTAGCAGTCAGAAGGAGACCAAACCTTAATATCCATGGGCGGACATGCCGGATCAATGCCTTCGTTAGAGAGTGGTCCCAAACCAGGGAATCTGACTTGGTCCAACTGAGATGCCCGAAACTTGGAGGGTAACGCATGCATTGTGTTATTGAATGGAAATATTAGACTATATGCCATGTGAAGTATCTAGAATAATTGTTTCGTTTTGGTGGCGTTGTCTGTCTTCGACTCATTCGAGACGAAGTCAGTCCGGTCATAGTATAGTGTTGCTTCGGTGCATGGATCACCTCTGACGAGTTGGAAGGAACTGAAATTGATGGATTAAATCAATGTTGTTGGGCAGTGGTGTGGAAGCATTCAAGGTGTCAGGGGACTAGTTTTCTGGGGGATTATAGATTGGAGATGCAACTAGGCACGTTAAATCCTCTCTTGCGTTGGCAT
The DNA here is from genome assembly GCA_022559845.1 of Amorphophallus konjac. Taxonomy (NCBI): domain Eukaryota; kingdom Viridiplantae; phylum Streptophyta; class Magnoliopsida; order Alismatales; family Araceae; genus Amorphophallus; species Amorphophallus konjac. The sequence continues at coordinate 16,470,697 of CM040127.1, read as the reverse complement.
GGGGATGACTGTCCCGAGTTTAGTTCGGGGACACCTAAATGTCGACGCATCATCCTAGGGTTGTCAATGAATCGGGTTCGGGTCGAGTTTAGGTCGACTCGGTCTGGATCCGATTTATCAATATAAAAATTTGAGTCCGGCTCGGGCCCGACTTATATCGGGACAGGTCGAGTCGGGCTCGATACTATTTAAAAAATACAAAACCCGACTAAGTTCCGGTCCGACCCGTCTATTTAAATAAAATAATAAAAATAATAAAATTATTATATTTAATAATATAAAATTTATAATCTTATTTAATTAATTAAAATTTTGATATTAATTATATAATTTGTATGAAAAGAGAATTTTAAAATTTTTAATTAAGTAAAATAACATAATATTAACTAAGTAATTGTAAAAATTTGAAGTGTGAATAAAAAAAAGGACTGGCCGGGCCGATCAGTGGGCCGAACTCAAAGTCCGAGCTCGGCCCACGGGCCTAGTCTGGCCGCGTTTTTTGGCCCTACTAAAAATCAGCAGACCGAAAAAGATCTTGCGGCCCGACTCGAAATCGGGCCAGACCCGCGGGCCTGTCGGGCCGGCTCGGCCCATTGACAGCGCTACATGATCCTGCCCCGAGCAGACGTTGACAGTGACCAGAGGAGTGCGGCGGCGTTTTGGGCCCCTTGGGTGACCACGTAGCGGCATGGCGCTCTCCTCTCTCTTGGGTCACGTCGACACTCTTTCTCTTAGGGTGCGCAACCAGTATTCATATCTCCTCCCTTGCCTTCCCCGTATATATAGAGAGAGGTATGGATAAGGCCAAATACAAGCCCAACTTGGACATGGAGGGCACCCGAGGAACATAGTCCCGGTGGGACTAGGAGAGCTAGAGAGGAATGTCGGCCGGCGAAGAGCAAGTCTCTATGGGACTTGGAATGCCAAGAGAGGAAAAACTCTATTTCACCGACCAGTGAGATCCGGTGGGATCCCTGTGTTGTTCGGCCGGCCGAAGCGGACATCCCATGCACGCGTTACCCAATGGGTTGGCTTACTTAATGGACTTGAGGCCCATATTGTAACAACCAATATGGAAAGTAAAAAATATATATTTAAAATTGAGATGTCTAGTCTGATTGTAGATAACATTTTAATTCCCGGAGTAAGTCTTACGTTAATTTAATAATATTTTTAATATTATCAAATTATTTTCTTTGTCTTAACTTCGTGAGCCTTACAGTAATTTAATTATATGTAAATAAAAATCACAAGAGCTTATGAGGGAGGAAAAAACAAGACGAATCCGTTTCAAAATAATGTGCCTGCATTTCTAATTGCAGGCATCCCCAAAACTAGCAATTGGAAGTTTTGCAAAAATTCTGGTGTTGGGCTTCCTATCTAGTTACCGTTCCTATCTAATTGCAGGCATCGTTAATTTTGTGCAATGTTTCCCATCCAGCAAACACCCAATTTAAGTTGAACGTTATGTAATCACCTGAAATAAAGTGCCTTCGTGTGCTTAGACTGTGAGAGCCTATTGAATTATCTTTGACACTGTATTTATTTTACATTTGCACGATGTTTTTATATTCTTGAATTTTCTAAGAATTTGATATCTATATCCAGACTTACCCAAGTTGATTTTACATGTTGTTTTAATAATTCTAAGTTTAGTTTATTTCATGATTCAAAGTTTGTCGGATGTGGAATATTAATAGATGAGTTATATTACTTGTGTTCCAATGAAAATCAACTATATTTAATTGAGCACAGAAATAAATGAACTAAGCATGGAAATATAAAGGAAACATTATATAACTTATGGCATAAAAAGTTATGGCATATCTTAGAAGCAAGAATTAGAAGTCCAATGAAAGAATAAATGATTACTTCCAACGCTTCATTATTCTAACTCTGAGATATCTGTGAGTTGTATAAATAGAAAGCAAACAAAAACCTATAAGAAGAATGTCACAAGAAGTGATGATGTTTAAGAATTAATGTATACATATATTTGTGATCTATTTTCTTCAAGTATAGGTGAGGAAAATTATTTCATTATCTTTACTTATGACCACTCATGTTATGGTTATATCTACATTTTATTTTAGAAAGATGATGCACTTAATGCCTTTAAGATTTATTAGGCAGAGGTAGAGAATAACCTTGAAAAGAAAAATCAAAGTGGTTAGATCAGATAGAGGAGGAGAATACTTTTGTAAGCACACTAAGGTTAGTCAAGTTCCCAGACCATTTGAAAAATTCCTCGAAGAATGTGGAATATCAACATAATATTCCATGCTAAGAAAGTAATGTCAAAATGGGATGATAGAGAGGAAGAATAGATCTCTTATAGATATGGTATGCATGATCATATATAATATATCTCTTCCTCTTTTCTTGTGGGGTGAAACCTTAAAGACTATAATATATATATTAAATAGGGTACCTTCAAAATTTATCTCTACTCCACTATTGAGTTACGGATAGGAAGAAAACCTAACTTAAGTCATTTTTATGTTTGGAGATGTCAAGCATACGTTAGAATTTACAACCCACATGAAAGGAAGTTAGACACAAAGATAATAAATACTCATTTTAGAGGCTATCCTAGAAGATTAATAAGATACAAATTTTACTCTCCTATTCTGACCAGAATAATAGGAACTGATATTGGTAGATGGATTCATTGAAAGATGATTAATTTTGTAACACCCTCAAATATAGCTAAGTTGTACTCTATATCACCGAGGCGCCTTTTGAAGTATCGGCTCAGTTCTTGTAAAGAACTCCGAAGTTAAGCGTGCTTAATGGGGAGTAGTACTGGGATGGGTGACCTGCACGGGAAGTCCCCCATTCTGGAGCCGATCACTGTTAGAAAAGGACAAAACCGTGAGGCCGGTAGGCCAAAGTGGACAATACCTCGACGGTATAGAGTACGGGGCGTGATAGAATGATATCAGAGCTATACCCCAGCCGGAAGTGTGGGAACTAAGTGTCATGCAGGACAAAGTGCTACGCTATGGGAGCCACCTCTTGAGTCCGTAATGGAGCAAAGTGCTACATAGTGGGAGCCACCTCTTGAGCCTGTAGGGGCCACCTCTAGAGTCCTACCTGCCTGTGGGCTTGATTGCGTGATTGTGTGCTATATGTGCCCAGCGATGAGGACGTCGCCTATATAAGAGGGGTAGATTGTAACACCCTCAAATATAGCTAAGTTGTACTCTATATCATCGAGACGCCTTTTGAAGAGGACTCGAACCTCCACGCTCTTTAGCACGAGATTTTGAGTCTCGCGTGTCTACCATTTCACCATCAAGGCATCTTGAAAGTGAATCGTATTCCATGAATATGATATCTATCTAGTATGATATATGGAATATATGACAAAGGTGGACGCCTTTTGAAGTATCGGCTCAGTTCTTGTAAAGAACTCCGAAGTTAATCGTGCTTAATGGGGAGTAGTACTGGGATGGGTGACCTGCCCGGGAAGTCTCCCATTCTGGAGCCGATCACTGTTAGAAAAGGACAAAATCGTGAGGCCGGTAGGCCAAAGTGGACAATACCTCGACGGTATAGAGTACGGGACGTGATAAATTTTAATAGTGAAAGTGTGAAGTCTAGAAACATAGTTTTTGAGGAATCAGAATCATCTACCACTGAGTCATCAATAACACCATTATGAGTCACACTAGTTCCACCACATCAAGTATCCATCGTAGTGGACAATGAACGTAATGAATCAGTACTTATTGTAGAAGCGAATATATCTTCTGAATCTCCTCATCAAGAATAAGATAGACCATTATTATTAATCATACCGTAATGAACAATGTGACTTGGAGGACTCTATAATGTTTTCACGTGCCATTAAATATCAAGAGTCTACTAAATAGTTACATGTCATAAAGGAGGATTTGTTATCTATGCAACATAATAAAGTTTGAGATCTTAAGTTAATCTCGTAGAGTCGAACCAGTAGAGTGAAAATGGGTGTATAATATTAAAAGCGACTCCAAAGATAACATCGAAAGATAAGAGGCCCGTTTTATTGTAAAAGGATACAAATCGCGTACAGAAGTACAAATCTCGCCCGGCGATTCCTCTCATTCAACCTACGGTGCTGTTAAGAAAATATGTATCTGGACGAGAAAAACACTGACTGAAGGCCGGGGCAGTGTAACAGTACTACTACAATAATGACCGACCGAGAGGAGCCCTCAATCCATCGGAAACAAGAAACGATCATGTAAACTTAAAAGAACTTGTAAAAGACCATAATTAAGGACGAACCCAGTGTAACATTAATTAACATTACTTAAGCTTCCCACGAGGGATTTATATGAATATGTGTGTTCCCTTCCCCCTCTTACATTATACGCGCCGCCCTTCTGAACATCAATTAATCTTTTAAGCCGCCGGTTCGAACGCGGACACGGGGAAGCTGTCGCAGAGTCCGGCGCTGGTCTTGAAGGTGACCTTGCCGGAGGAAGGGTCGTCAATGTACACTTCCACCACCGACAGCCACAGCAACAGCTCCCTCATCTTCACCCCGGTTATCTTCTTGATCTTCCGGGTCTCCACCTGGGTCGTCACTTCCGTGGCCTACGACACGGTCTCCTTGATGGCTTTGAAGGTGTGCTCCAGCTTCTTCTTCTGCACCATCCACAGGAACCCGGCGGCCCGATTGTACCCGACCTCCTGGAGGTCCTCCAGTGGGAGGACACCCTCCGGGAGGCCGAGCTCCTTCAGCAGCTCGGCTATCTTCTTCTTGCACGGGCCATCTCCGTGGCAGATCTCGGCGTTCTCGCGGTGGTTACTGATGATGGCATGGGACGCCATTGGCTCTTAATTGGTCCTCTACTAAGGATCAAAGCGCGCTAGCTAGCTCGCGTACGTGAGGGGTGGGTGGTGTCGATCGGAGAGGGGGCTGCGGGTGAGATGTTAATTTGGAGAACAAATTAAGATCACCTCATCAGAGTGGCCTACACAATCTAATACAATTGAACAAAATAAATTAAATGTTTGAGGATACAATTAATGGGGTGTTGAGCGCAAGGAAAAGAGAAACAACAATACCATATATACTCAAAAAAAAATTATATTTTATGTTATCGGTGCATCGTAAAGGTTGAATAAAATTATGTCACCAATTAAAGCGATCAATTTATCAGGTTAGTTTAGGGGTTGCATGCAATTGGGAAACCTCGCAAATTAATTTGAAATGAATTCATCTTACTCACTCCAGGAATTAAAATGTCCTCTACAATCAGACTAAAAATTTTAAATATAATATTTCTTTGACTTTTTATGTTTGTGATAAATGTGATGTTCATTTTGATGTTCATAAACAGATGATCCTTCCATTTTTCCCCAACCTCATGCCTTGTGCCCCATATCCGGAAGAAACAAACATTCTCTTATGAGTCATGCTTAACCGTCTGAGATGGGATTGGCTCACAGGGTAGATGCAATGCACCCACCCCCATGTGGTCAATTTTGTACCAGTCGGATAACTGTTCGGGTTGGATATTAAGATTTACCCATCTCTCATTATATATCTCCCAAATAGATAATTCTCCAACATAAAAAATAAAGAAAAAAAAGATAATCCTCCAACACATAAGGAGTAATCAAACGTTGATAGTCAACAGGATGGGTCACTAGGTCAACAATGTTAGAAATTGGCAAGAACATGAGAACAAAAAAAAAATGCATAGCAGAATGACCTCGAGCCCAACATTCAAATCATAGACCCATAGGCTTAACATATTCTTGATATGACTTATGTGCCAGCACTTTGGTCATGGAGTCTACTATCTTCTCATGTGTGCCAATATAGAAAAGTGATATATGACCTATCTCTGAATTCTATCTATGACAACATAATATTTCACATCTATATGTTTTGACCTTTTAGTTGTCTTCTTATTTGTTACAAACTACACTAATGACAGATTGTCATCTTATATTCTAAAGTTGTTTGGAATGGAATCAACCACTCGAAGATTTGTAATAAAATTCTTCAATCATATAACATGTGATATCGCATCATAGTATACAATGTATTCTGGCTGCAATATGGACCATGATATGAGCTCTAGTTTTACACTCATCAAGAAAATTACTCCCCCACCAAGCATGAAGATTATCCTGATGTGGACTTGCGATTATCAAGACATCTAACAAAGTCAACATATAAATACTCAGAGGCTTTTAGAATATTTGTGTCTATACATCAACCTGTAATCTCTTGTCCCTTTTAAATATCTCATTAACTTCTTAACAACTTTTTAATACTCTATACTAGGATCACTTTGATATCTACTAAGTAATTGATCATGCATGCACGAATCAAGTGAACTTGATCTTTACTCGAGTCGATCCAAATTAGTGGGGCCAACTCGTACAGTATCAATCGGGTCGATCTGATTCGTCAGAGTTACCCAACTTTGATACAAAGAGCATAAGCTAAGCTACTCATTGTCATCAAAACTTGGATCTTAGATAAGTGACGACGATGATATAATAATAAAAATAATAATAATACACAGTGTCTGCATCCTACATGTCCTGCCCTTTGATCTTATTCAGCCTTCGGTTGGAATGCAGACATGAGGAAGCTGTCCGTGATCAAGGGCGGTCCCCATCTTGAACAGTTGAAAGTGATCCGGCCTGAGGAAGGGTCGTCGATGTACCCTTCATAATCTATGTCTAAGATATTTACTTATACAACCTCAGACTGTAACATATCTTACTACATATCCACATATCTTTCACGTTAACATACTTACTCTCAGATAGTATCGTTTATCCTATCATTTTGTAGTTCTCGTGGTGAGGATATCAGCTTAAGTCTAAAATCCAACCTGACGAAGATGAGACGGCATTATCAAGACTCCAATACATCTACAAAAGATATTTATTATTTAATATTTATAGTATTTTATTAGTATTTTATTTCCCTATGTTAGTACATGTGTCATTAAGATAATTTATATTTTCTATGAAATTTTTTTATATTTTCTAAGATGATCAGGTTCTTATATTCCCTAGGTACGTGGATTTCTTGTGTTTTCAAGACATATTTTGTCAGAGTCCTAAGTGCTCGTCGAGCCTTGAGTCAATCTTCCCTTATATTAAGCGACGTAAACTTCATGTTGGGTGACAATGAATTGAAGATTTGAAAGGAAAAAAACTCTTGTGAGCTGTGAGAGCTATTTTCTCTCCTATGGAGGTGGGATGAGAGACACCAAGATTGCACTGTCTCCGAGAGGAAGATAAGGTGAGAGGCCCCAAACCAAACCCCGCTACAACCATCTACATCTTCTTCCTCCCTTCCTATCCAACGTAGACACCCCCCCTCGGTCTTCTTCCTCCACTGTCACCCTCTTCCCCTCACTAACTCCCGCACCCGCCATCGGCCACCGGCCACCTACTTTCCCCTCCCCCACCCAGCGCACAGTTATCCTTCTTCCACCACACCTCATCCCCCCTCTGTAAACCCAAATCCCACACCCACCTGCACCTTCCACCTCCTTCCCACCATGGATTCCACCACCACAAACCTTCATCGTTGCTCTATTGTCTTCTTCTTCGTCTTCCTCTCCAACTCAATCCCCTCGCCTCCCCTCATGGCCACAGTAACTGCTCCCTCCCCTCCCCAGTCATGAGACCGCCCGGCCCACCCTTGGTTCCCCTACAACGACGTTGTTGTTAGCCACCGTGGCGCGAAACGATCGAGTCCGTGATTTTTTTTCTTTTTAATCATTTTTTCTTGTTTATATTTTTTTCAAGGAATAATCTTCTTTTTTGTTTCTCTCTTTTTGTTTTTTTTGTTGCTCTCTTCATCTTTTATGTTTTTGACTGTTACATAAGAGCGAGAGAGAGAGAGAGAGAGAGAGAGAGAGAGAGAGAAAACATGCACTTGTCACCCCTCACCCTCACCTTCACCCTCTACCTCTACCACCAACCTAGCAACACACACGGGCCACCCAACACCTCATTGCCCAAGCCGCCGCGTCCACCCTACACTAGACCGGCAACAGCCGTCGTCGCCGCCGAGTTCCCCTTGCTCTTAACCGGACTTTTGGCAATTCGTAGCAAGTATCCACTGTGGATGGCCCAATGTCCGAGGACAAATAGAATGACGGTTAGATATTAGTTGTCTCGTCTTGCACATGATAAAGACCGTTCAGCTCCCAACGTATAAGTCATTTGTCTATATACTTATCGTATGGCGCCCAGGTGGACTGGCCTCTTATGTTTTGATTTGGATCAGGGTTTGTCGGCCCGGTCGACCCGGCCAACCCGATCTCGGTCTGGGTCGGGTCGGGTCGCTCTCGTCTCGGTCCGACCCGGTCCATATTTAAATAAAAAATATTATATTTATAATACATATTTATAATAATAGAATAAAATAGGAAAATATACTATATATATATATATATATATATATATTATTAAATTAATGGGGGTGACCCAGTGGCGACCCACGGCCTGATCGACCTGGTCTCCTCTTCGGTCGGGTCGGGTCGTGCGGGTCGACAAACCCTGATTTAGATGTAATCTAACTACTATAATAATCTTATATGTAATCAAGATTGATTGAATTGAAACTGACCTCAATAAGTGAAGATACTTACCGTAAAAATAGGTTATAATACTTACATCGATCTTTAAATTGAATGATTGGTTGATTAAATCTGGATTGAATCCACATGAATATTGAATTAATTGGTAAGTTAATTGTAATATTGAATTGATTAATTGTTAAATCGATTGACCAGGAATAATTCGTTATATAATTAATAACCGTTTTGATTCGTTAGTGCATCCTTTGAATTCATGTTATATATTTAGAATTTGCAAAGAAGTGTGATTAAGTGAGACCTTTTGAGGCCCACCGTGCACAGGGGGGGACCGACGGAGGGCGGAGATAGCAGTCCACGGAAGGAAGAGAGAGGAAGAGAAGAGAGAGAGGGCGCGACGGCAGAAGGCCGGTGGCGTGGGAGCGGCGCCGGCTGGGGCAGCGGCCGCTCTGTTAGCACGGTGGAGCAGGGCCAGTGATGATCGCGACGTGGAGCAGCAGGGTGGCAACGGGGGAGGCCGCAGGGGCACTGCCGGTGCTGCGTCTGAGACCTCAGGCGGACGCGGCGAGCTGGGCAGGGAAGCTCGTCGGTTTACAGAGAGGTGGCGGTGTGAGTAGTGGCCGGTTGGCAATGAGGCGGTTGGGAGTGCTGCCGGCGAGGCCATGGCGTCATGCTTGCAGGTGGGCACGCCGTGCACAGGGGGGGACCGCGGAGGGCGGAGATAGCAGTCCACGGAGGTGGAACGGATGCCGGCTGGGCGACAGACGCGCCTGGTAGCTAGGCTGCAGTGAAGAGGGCCACCGGTGACGCGGTTGCGCCCGCGCTGCCTAGAGGGCTGCCTGGCGAGCGGCGGCAGAAGAGGTTGTCGTAGCGCCGGCAGGGCGCACTCGTGGGCGGCGGAGGGGCCAACCGCGGATAGCGACGACGGCAGTGCCGAAGGCGGCTGGCCGGCGCGGTGCAGGGCCGTGGTTGGCGGCAGGGTGGGCTGGTCTCCACGGTGGCCGCGGCCGCAGGTGCAGGCCGGTCGTCGCTGACGCACGAACGAAGGTGGGGGGGGGGGGACGATGAACAGTGCCAGGGGAGACGTACGGTGCCGGGGGAAACTTTAAAGACAGGGAAAAAAAACTAAATAAGGAATAGAGTGGCTTGTGGATCTCGGGGGAGCTGAGAAGAAGGGCAATATGGGTGTTTGTCCTGGGAAATGAGATGATGAGCATATTAATATTCATATGAAAAGTTGACAGTAAACGGAGAAGAGAGGGGGATCTCGGCTCAAGAAGAAGGTGGAGTGGGGGTTCGACTTCACGCTGAGAAGAAGAAGGAAGAGGGGTTTGACATCATCTAACTATTGCTTGACTTTAATTAGAGTTAGTAATTCTTTATTTATAATTAATGAAAATTAGAAACATACTCTCTTTTTTTACTTTAAAAGTAAAATATCGATACTCTTAACATAAATAAAAATAAATATTAAAATAAAATATTCTCTAGCAAATCTAAACTAACCTAACAACTCACAATTTATCGACCCTTAAATTGATTAAAAATTATAAGAAAATAACATTTGAATCTTCAACATAATTATCTTCGATGACTCTACATAAATCTAAATTATACATGGTAAATTGACTAACTAGCTCCACGTTACAACGTCACCAAATTCATGAGAGCTGTTAAAGATGATGAGAAAAACATGACTGAAGGCCGAGGTGGTGTAGAAGTACTACTATAATAATGACCGACCGAGAGGAGCCCTCGATAAACGATCATGTAAACTTAAAAAGAACTTGTGAAAGACCATAATTAAGGACCAAAAGCCCGTGTAACATCAATTAACATTATTTAAGCTTCCCACGAGGGATTAATATGTGTGTGTTCCCTTCCCCCTCTTATATTATACGCGTCGCCCTTCTTTCATCAATCTTTTAAGCTGCCGGTTCGAACGCGGACACGGGGAAGCTGTCGCAGAGTCCTGCGCCGGTCTTGAAGGTGACCTTGCCGGAGGAAGGGTCGTCGATGTACACCTCCACCACCGACAGCCACAGTAGCAGCTCCCTCACCTTCACCCCGGTTATCTTCTTGATCTTTCGGGTCTCCACCAGGGCCGTCACCTCCGTGGCGTACGACACCGTCTCTTTGATGGCCTTGAAGGTGTGCTCCCGCTTCTTCTTCTGCACCATCCACAGGAACCCGGCGGCGCGGTTGTACCCGACCTCCTGGAGGCCCTCCAGTGGGAGGAGGCCCTCCGGGAGGCCGACCTCCTTCAGCAGCTCGGCGATCTTCTTCTTGCACGGGCCATCTCCGTGGCAGACCTCGGCGTTCTCACGGTGGTTACTGATGATGGCCTGGGATGCCATTGGCTAGGTGGGTCGTATGTCCTCGATCGATCAGGGTGTGTGTGATTGGTAGAAGAAAAGATCAAACAGGGAATTTATGTATCTAAAACAGACGAAGAGATGCTGCAAAGCAGTAGAACAGAAGAGAGCTGCTACTTGGAAGGAGGACACTAAGTGGATTTGTACGTTCTTGTGAGAAACTACGCAGCCATGGAGCACATAATTATAGAGTAATCAGGCGAGGACTAGGTCTAGGCTGGAGGCTTCAAACTTAAGGGGATGGGGGTTAAGAGTACGTGTCAGAGTCAATGACCTGTAGCGGTCAAGAAAAGACAGCAGTTTTTATTATTATATGTGGGCGGTGGTGCTGGTTTGATGACTTCGTTGGAGAGAGTAGTAGATCTCTAACCATGGGATCTAGCTGACTTGGTTTTTGGTGTAATCAACGTCACCAAGACTTGGCGGTAGGGATACCCTTTACCACCTAATGTGAAGATAAATTGATAGGTTAAGTCAAAGTCAACGAGAAGTAGCTAGCGGTCTGGAGGAGAGCAAACTTTAATATCCATGGGCCGACATGCTGGATCAATGCCTTCGTTAGAGAGTGGGATGCAAACCAGGGAATCTGACTTGGTCCAACCGAGATGCCCGAAACTTGGAGGGTAACGCATGCATTGAGTTATTGAATGGAAATATTAGACTATATGCCATGTGAAGTATCTAGAATAATTGATGCGTTTTGGTGGCGTTGTCTGTCTTCGACTCATTCGATATGAAGTAAGTCCGGTCTTAGTATAGTGTTGCTTCGGTGCATGGATCACCTCTGACGAGTTCGAAGGAACTCAAATTGATGGATTAAATCAATGCTGTTGGGCAGTGGTGTGGAAGCATTCAAGGTGTCAGGGGACTGGTTTTCTGCGATTATAGATTGGAGATGCAACTAGGCTCATTAAATCATATCTTGCATTGGCATGGCGATGACTGTCCCGAGTTTATAAGTTCGGTGACACCTAAATGTCAACACATCATCTTAGGGTTGTCAATGAGTCGGGTCCGGGACGGGTTTAGGTCGACTCGATCTGGACCCGACTTATCAATATTAAAACTCGAGTTTGACTCGAGCCCGACTTATATCGGGACGGGTCGAGTCGGAACCGACACTATTTAAAAAATATAAAACCGGACAACTTAAATAAAATAATAAAAATAATTATATTTAATAATATAAAATTTATAATCTTAATAAATTAATTAAAACTTTGATATTAATTATATAATTTGTATGAAAAGAAAATTTTCAAATTTCTAATTTAGTAAAATAACATAATTTTAACTAAGTAATTGTAAAAATTTGAAGTGAGAGCCGGGCCGGTCACCGGGCCGAACTCAAAACCCGAGCTCGGCCAGCGGGCCTAGTCTGGCCGGGTTTTATGGCCCTACTAAAAACCCGCGGGCCGAAAAAGATCTTGCGGCCTGACTCAAAATCGGGTCAGGCCCGCGGGTCTGTCGGGCCTGCCCGGCCCATTGACAACCCTACATGATCCTGCCCCGAGCAAACGTTGACAGTGACCAGAGGAGTGCGGCGGCGTTTTGGGCCCCTGGGGTGACCACGTAGGGGCATGGCGCTCTCCTCTCTCTTGGGTCACGTCGACATTCTTTCTCTCAGGGGCCGCGCGCAACCAGTATTCATACATCCTCCCTCCCCTTCCCCATGTATATATAGGGAGGTATAGAGGAGGCCAAATACAAGCCCACCTTGGACATGGAGGGCACCCGATGAACATAGTCTCGGGGGGACTAGGAGAGCAAGAGTGGAATGTCGGCCGGCGAAGAGCAAGTCTTTATGGGACTTGGAGTGCCAAGAGAGGAAAACCTCTGTTTCGCCGGCCAGCGAGATCCAGTGGCATCCCTGTGTTGTTCGGCCGGCCGAAGCGGGTCTCCCATGCACGCGTGCCCCAATGGGTTGGCTTACTTAATGGGCTTGAGGCCCATATAGTAACAAGCAATATGGAAACTAAAAAAAATGTATATTTGAAATTGAGATGTCTAAATTTTATATTTGAAATTGAGATGCCTAATCTGATTGTAGATAACATTTTAAGTCTTGGAGTAAGTCTTACATTAATTTAATAATATTTTTAATATTATAAAATTATTTTTTTGTCTTAACACTGGCATGTGATGTTTGGACATAGAATCGAGTCCTTGTGAATGGGCAGAGCCAGGTGCTCTTATTTTACGACGGTAGGGACGATTGCTTCCATTACTGACCAGAAAGACACCAAATTCTCCTTTAGGTGCTTCAACTGCGGTATAGGTAGAAGGAGCTGGTACGGAAAAACCTTCTGTATAAGGTTCGAAATGGTGAATTGAGGTAGAGTAGACCGATGATCCTGTAGTCATTTGGCCGGCTATTGAAAGAAAAAGCTTGCATCTGCTCCCCCTAAACTATAACCGGTCCCATCTCTCTCCAGACCTAACGTGGTAGTTTCCCATCATAGGGCTTTCTATCTATAGATTGAGCCATTACCAAGGATCCCATTCGTTCAGAAGTCAGTTGACTGCTTCTATAGATAAGGCGGAGCGTCCTTGGTTCAGCATTATAGCACATAGGGCTTCGGCGCTACTACAGCGCTTCGCTAACTCGAAGCGCCTCGCTATGAGAATGACGCTTCGCTAACGCTCGGCTAAGTCGTCGAACCTTGGCCGTACGGTAATTTAATTATATGTAAATAAAAATTACAAGTGCTTATATGAGGGAGGAAAAAATAAGACGAATCCGTCTCAAAATTATTTGCCGGCATTTCCAATTGCAGACATCCCAAAACTAGCATTTGGAAGCTTTTGCAAAAATTCTGGTGTTGGGCTTCCTATCTAGTTACCATTCCTCGTTATTTGGGATGGATAGATTTTTGTGTAATTATTCACATAGTTAATTTTGTGCAATGTTTCCCATCCAGTAAGCACTCAATTGAAGCCGAACGTTATGTAATCACCGGAAACAACGTGACTTCGCGTGCTTAGACCGTGAGAACCTATCGAATTATCTTTGACACTGTATTTATTTTACATTTGTATGTTGTTTTTATATTATTGAATTTTCTAAGAATTCGATATCTATATCCAGACTTACTCAAGTTGATTTTACATGCTACTTTAATAATTCTAAGTTTAATTTATTTCATGATTCAAAGCTTGTCGGATGTGGAATATTAATGGATTAGTTATATTACTTGGGTTCTAGTGAAAATAAAATATATCTAATTGAGCGCAGAAATAAAGGGACTAAACGTGGAAATATAAAGAAAACATCATATAACTTGTGACATAAAAGGTTATGGCATATCTCAGAAGCAAGAATTAGAAGTCCAATGAAGGAATGAAAGATTACTTCTAACGCTTAGATTATTGTAACTCTAAGATACGTGTGTGTTGTATAAATGGAAAGTAAACAAAAATCTATAAGAAGAATGTCACAAGAAGTGATGATGTTTATGAATTAATTTATACAGATATTTGTGGTCTATTTTCTTCAAGTATAGTTGAGGAAAATTCTTTCATTATTTTTACTGATGACCACTCATGTTATGTTTATATCTACATTTTATTTGAGAAAGATGATGCACTTAATGCCTTTAAGATTTATTAGGCAGAGGTAGAGAATAACTATGAAAAGAAAAATCAAAGTGGTTAGATCAAATAGAGGAGGGAAATACTTTTGTAAGCACCTAAGACCATTTGGAAAATTCCTCGAATAATGTGGAATATCAACATAATATTCCATGCTAAGTAAAGTCAAAATGATATGATAGAGAGGAAGAATAGAACTCTTATAGATATGGTACGCATGATAATATATAATATATCTCTTCCTCTTTTCTTGTGGGATGAAGCCTTAAAGACTACAATATATATATTAAATTGGGTACCTTCAAAATTTATCTCTACTGTACTATTGAGTTACGGATAGGAAGAAAACCTAGCTTAAGTCATTTTTATGCTTAGAGATGTCAAGCATATGTTAGAATTTATAACCCACATGAAAGAAAGTTGGACACAAAGAGAATAAATACTCATTTTATAGGTTATCCTAAAAGATTAAGAAGATACAAATTTTACTCTCTTATTCTGACCAGAATAATAGGAACTGAGATTGTTAGATTCATTGAAAGATTATTAATTTCAATAGTGAAAGTGTGAAGTCTAAAAACATAATTTTTGAGGAATCAGAATCATCTACCACTGAGTCATCAATAACACCATTACCGGTCACACTGGTTCCACCACATCAAGTATCCATCGTAGTGGACAATGAACGTAATGAATCAGTACTTATTGTAGAAGCGAATATATCTTTTGAATCTCCTCATCAAAAATATGATAGACTATGATTATTAATTATACCTTACTGAACAATGTGACTTGGAGGACCTATAATATTTTCACATGCTATTAAATATCAAGAGTCCACTAAATAATTACATGCCATAAAGGAGGCCGGATTTGTTATCTATGCAACACAATACAATTTGAGATCTTAAATTATCTCGTGGAGTCAAACCCGTAGAATGAAAATGGGTGTTTAACACTAAAAGAGACACCAAAGATAACGTCTAAAGATATGAGACCTGTTTTGTTGTAAAAGGATACAAATCCCGTATAGAAGTACAAATCCCGCTCGACGGTTCCTCTCATTCAGGCGGTTCTTCTCACTCAGGCTACAATAATGACCGACCGACCGAGAGGAGCCCTCGATCGATCGGAAACAAGAAACGATCATGTAAACTTAAAAGAACTTGTAAAAGAGCATAATTAAGTACCAAGCCAGTGTAATCTTTTATTATTAAGATGAATATGTGTGTTCCCTTCCCCCTCTTATATTATACGTGCGGCCCTTCTTAACATGAATTAATCTTTTAAGCCACCGGTTCGAACGCAGACACGGGGAAGCTATCGCAGAGTCCGGCGCCGGTCTTGAAGGTGACCTTGCCGGAGGAAGGGTCGTCGATGTACACCTCCACCACCGACAGCCACAGCATCAACTCCCTCACCTTCACCCCGGTTATCTTCTTGATCTTCCGGGCCTCCACGAGGGCCGTCACCTCCGTGGCGTACGACACCGTCTCCTTGATGGCCTTGAAGGTGTGCTCCCGCTTCTTCTTCTGCACCATCCACAGGAACCCGGCGGCGCGGTTGTACCCGACCTCTTGGAGGTCCTCCAGTGGGAGGAGGCCCACCGGGAGGCCGACCTCCTTGAGCAGCTCGGCGATCATCTTCTTGCACGGGCCATCTCCGTGGCAGATCTCGGCGTTGTCACGGTGGTTATTGATGATGGCCTGGGATGCCATGGCTTGGTTTCAGAAGGATCAAGAGTAGTAGAGGTATGATGGGCAGTACGTGGCCAAGGAGAGAAGAAGAGCTCTTCGTCAAGAGTAGCAGAAGTGGAGAAACTAGCTGGGGAGGGTACTCGTCGATTGGTGGTGTTGTGGGAAACTTCATCTGGCTGGAGAATGTTTATATAGGCGAAGGTGATCACGAGTTCGGAGATGAAAACCCTTAACCTCCCGGCCCCCACCAGAGAGAGAGAGAGAGAGAGAGAGAGAGAGGTTCGCTTTCAATAAAACCCAATTACCCGGTATATATATATATGATATATCAATATCAGGGACTGCATGCCGAAATCAATTTCGATCACTTGGTGAGGCTCCGGCGCCCCAACCTTTTTATACTTTCTTTTTGATTTTTTTTGTAGTTGTTGTGGATTCTTTCATTGATTTGCACCATTGTTAGAGGATCGTGAAAATTCTTAAACTCACTATTACCAGAGATAAATTAACGTACATCCAAATCAAAAGTATCGATCAATTATGGAACTAAAATTCACCAAATCACAGCAAATTATTCCCAACACGGCCAAGTAGTAGCGGCAGAAACTTCAGTAGTACATGGAGTGGCGCACAGCCCACTTACTTATCGTTATTTTACAAGCAAGCCAAACTAGCTAATAGGGTAACTATTACTAGAACATATATATAGGTGTGATGAACAGCTCGCGCCTCTTCCCCGGTCGGCCACTGCACGTCCCTCTTGTCCAATTTCTCTCTCAAGCCACGGGTTCAAACGCAGACACGGGGAAGCTGTCGCAGAGTCCGGCGCCGGTCTTGAAGGTGACCTTGCCGGAGGAAGGGTCGTCGATGTACACCTCCACCACCGACAGCCACAGCAACAGCTCCCTCACTTTCACTCCGGTGACCTTCTTGATCTTCCGGGCCTCCACCAGGGCCGTCACCTCCGTGGCGTACGACACGGTCTCCTTGATGGCCTTGAAGGTGTGCTCCCGCTTCTTCTTCTGCACCATCCACAGGAACCCGGCGGCGCGGTTGTACCCGACCTCCTGGAGGTCCTCCAGTGGGAGGAGGCCCACCGGGAGGCCGACCTCCTTCAGCAGCTCGACGATCATCTTCTTGCACGGGGCATCTCCGTGGCAGATCTCGGCGTTGTCACGGTGGTTATTGATGATGGCCTGGGATGCCATGGCTTGGTTTCAGAAGGATCAAGAGTAGTAGAGGGATGATGGGCAGTACCTGGCCAAGGAGAGAAGAAGAGCTCTTCGTCAAGAGTAGCAGAAGTGGAGAAACTAGCTGGGGAGGGCACTCGTCGATTGGTGGTGTTGTGGGAAACTTCATCCGGCTGGAGCATGTTTATATAGGCGAAGGTGATCACGAGTTCGGAGATGAAAACCCTTAACCTCCCGGCCCCCACCAGAGAGAGAGAGAGGCGCTAAACTCCGTGACATGAACGGAGTCAAGGTCAGGAAGAAGCAGCGGTCAGTCAGCAGAAGAGTGATCAGAGACATGCTGGTTTCGTAACCATACAAGTTGGCCGTAAGTGAACAGGTCAAGCTTGGATCGTATGGGGCTATTAATTGTCAATTCTTACTGTCAAGAATCTGGTTAATACAAGATCGAGAAGAGGATGTATACTTCAATTGTAACCCAGAAGCTTCGATTATAATTTAGAATAAACATTAATGGATGAATATATCAGACTAAATATTCATATATAATACTTGTAGAAATATATTATGATATTATTAATATATTAAAATTTGGAAAAGAATTTACACGTGCTTTCATCGATCCATTATTGGGTCTCCAGCTGGTAGCGTGTTTTTCTATAGCCAGTGTTGGATGTAATTTTTAATTAAATAGAGAAGTCGTTGTATTGATTTCGTCCCGTATATTTCAACTTGCCGATGAAAGGGGCACGTACATACGTGAGATAAAAATCATATGAGATGCTAGGAAGATTATAGTATTAATTAATTCCAGGTGGCGAACCGCAGAATATATATTATCTAGTGTTTAATTAATTTGCTCATGAGTTAATTATATAAGCTTTCCCAGATGCAAAAAATTACAGGAAGCAGCGGTCGGAGAAAGACGAGAGTTGTGGGACCTCATGACTTGGTCCAGCTGAGATGTCCAAGACCTGGCGGCAAAGGCACCACCGATCGAGTTGAACAGGTTATATGTAAATGGGCGACCATATAGAGGTATGGAGGCAATTAAAATAAATCGGCGCTGTTGGGCGTTGACTTGGTTGTGTTAGAAATATAACAATGATCGTGAAATAAATTATCGCACGAACAAATGTAAAATATGACGGCACAAAGGTTATATACACGTCGTCCACCAAGAATAGGCAAGATCCGATCCAAATCCAAAAGGAAACAGCATGCAAGATAGTGCAACAAAAAATAAACAAGAAAATCATATTAGAACACTTAGCCGAGCCGCCCGCAAGGACTGTCCTTAGAGAAGTTATCGCCCCCGTCATACCAGTGCGGCGGAGTCCACAATCTTCCCCCAGGATAGAATGGCTACAGGGATATATGTCCGCACGAAGACGATCCCTCCTCGACGATAACCTCGGAAAACTAGAATTCTTCGTCAATCCGTGAGAAAACGGTGGTCTCCGTGTCCTCTCTCTCGCTGCCAAAAACCGCTGCGATGCCTCCTTTTTTTTTTCAAAGAAAAAACCCGCAGCCCCCAAATACGCAGCCGCCCCTTCTTATCCGGAGAAAAACCGTTTTCAACACGGTTATCTTCACCGAAGGGCCAACCCACAGAAGCTACTCACGTGGGTTACAAGTCATCCGAGGACATTTGCAAGAAAAACCCACAAAATCTTTGGGTTTAAAACTAAAACCTTATACCAACCACAATTTCTCCAACATTCCCCCACAAACCCAAAAGAATTTGTGAGAAAATTAAGATTGACAAAAGATGAGCATATCTTGCTTTCAGTGAGGGTACCTTTCGGGTTTGAACCATCACCTGAGTTTCTAATTTCAACCCCCACAGAACCGAAGTGAACTAAGTCTTGAACTTGGCTCCTTATATGAGAGTTTCAATTAGAAACAACAAAATATAAGTTTTGGTTATCATCTTCAGAGTTGGTGCTTTATGGCCATGCACCATTATCCTGATTCATGAGTGTTGATGAGGAAGAACCCACTTCCCTTAACTGCGGCCTCACAGTCACACTCACATAGGTGGGCTTCTCCAAGGATGTACTGCAAACACCCTGCCAATATAGGCTCGAACCCATTCAGAGTTTCACAAAACCCTTCCTATCTTGCAGTACAGGCACTTAGAACAGATTATCAGGGGAGAGACACACAGGTACAATAGTACCAACTGAATATTAAAGTGCCACATAATTCTCCCTATAGCTTGTTGTTACCACATTGAACCTATTTCGTGGGATCTCCACTTAATTAGGTTGGGTTGCTGCCATAGTAGAATTCTCAATGGGTTTCAGTCCCATCCCCAATCTGGATTTTTGAACTTGATTTCTATCAAGTCCCTTGGTCAGTAGATCTGCTGTATTGTCCTTGGTACCAACAAAATCAACAGCAATCACACCTTGAGACACAAGTTCCCTTACAGATTTCAATCTGACTTGGACATGTCTCCTTTGTTTTTGGTTGTACTTAGAACTTTTGATTTTGGCAATTGTAGTCATACTATCACAATGCACCGAGATCGCAGGAATAGGCTTCCCTGTCAGTGGGAGCTCAGAAAGAAGTCCTCTGATCCATTCAGCCTCTGTTCCAGTAGTGTCCAGAGCACACAGCTCAGCCTCAAAAGTAGACCGAGACAAAATGGTCTATTTTGCAGACCTCCAGGCAACAACGCCACCTCCCAAGGTAAAGACGTACCCCGAGACACCGTTACTCCCTGAGTTTTGGGCTATCCAACTCGCATCACTATACCCTTCTAAAACAGCAGGGTACTTCCCATAATGCAAGCTTAAGGATATAGTACCTTTTAGGTATCTAAGTATCCTATCCAAGCCCTCCCAGTGAGTACGATCAGGACAGCTAGTATATCTACTGAATCTGGTCACTGCATATGAAATGTCAGGCCTAGTACAGTTAGCAAGATACATCAAGCTTCCTATAATTTGGGAATATCTGAGTTGAGACACTGGTACACCACTCTTGTTCTTGTAGTATGTTTTAGATGAATCATAAGGAGTGCTAACAGATTTACAATTTTGATAGCCAAATTTCTCCAAGACTTTCTCAACATAATGAGATAGAGAAATTGCTATCCCTTCAACTGAACGAATCAGCTTAAGGCCCAAAATCACATTTGCTACTCCCATATCTTTCATTTCAAACATTCTACTCAAGAAGGATTTAGTCTCATTCACAATCCCAATAGAAGTTCCAAACAATAGTATATCATCTACATACAGGCACACAATGATACAAGCATCACCTTTAACCTTGGTATAGACACACTTATCAAATTCATTGACACAAAAGCCAAAAGACAAGATAGTCTTATCAAACTTTTCATGCCATTGTTTGGGGGCTTGCTTCAACCCATAAAGAGACTTAACAAGCTTACAAACTTTGTTTTCATTACCAGGTGCCACAAAACCTTCAGGCTGATCCATGTATATCTCTTCTTCAAGATCACCATTTAAAAAGGCGGTCTTTACATCCATTTGATGGATAGTGAGATCATACACAGAAGCCAATGCAAGAAGCACTCTAATTGTGGTCATCCTAGTAACAGGGGAATAGGTATCAAAGAAATCTATTCCTTCCTTTTGTTTGAACCCCTTGGCAACCAATCTGGCTTTGTACTTGTCAATACTTCCATCAGGTTTTAATTTCTTCTTAAAAATCCACTTACACCCAATAGTCATAGAACCAGGAGGTAAGTCAACCAATTCCCATGTACCATTAGAGATAATGGAATCCATTTCACTCTTAATGGCTTCATTCCAATGCTTTGCCTCAGGTGAAGCCATAGCATCTCGGAAAGAAGAGGGATCACCCTCAATGTGGTAGGTGATAAAATCACTTCCCAAATCCTTGGCAATTCTTGGTCTCTTACTCCTTCTTGGTTCCACCAATTCCTATCGATCAGTAGAGTCAAGATTAGCATTGGAGGTTTCAACCCCCACATTGGATATCCTTTCTACATGATCAGGAATAGAGATAGAGGTGCAGTGAACATCTTCAGAAGACACTAGATAAGGTACACCAGTTTTCATGGGAAACACGTTCTCATAGAACGTAGCATCACGAAATTCAACTATAGAGTTAACAGCTATTCCAGATATCTCAGATTTGATCACTAAGAATCTGAATGCATAACTGTTAGCCGCATAGCCTATAAAGACCGCGTCAACAGTTTTCGGATCTAGCTTCTTTCTTTTGTGTTCAGGGACTAACACTTTTGCAAGACAGCCCCACACTCTAAGATACTTGAAGCTAGACTTCCTACTTCTCCATAACTCTTCTGGACTAGTGTCATTATGTTTCAAGGGTACTTTGTTCAGAATATGGCATGCCGTATTCAAAGCATCTCCCCACATATAACTAGGTAGTCCAGAGTTTTGGAGAAGGGAGTTGACCATATCTATAAAGACTCTATTTTTTCGTTCAGCTATCCCATTAGATTGAGGAGAATAGGGAGCAGTAACCTCATGAATTATGCCATGACTTTGACAAAATTCAGAAAACAGGTTAGATGTGTACTCTCCCCCTCTATCAGACCTTATCCTTTTAAGAACCTTGGAAGTTTGTGTTTCTGCTTCAGCCTTAAAGATGATAAATTTGGATAAAGCTTCATCTTTAGACTTAAGAAGATACACATAACAGTATCTACTACCATCATCTATAAAGGTGATAAAATATTTCTTATGTTCCCACGTTTGTACACCATTAAATTCACAAATATCTGTGTGGACTAAATCCAAAATCTCAGATTCTCTAACAACAGAGTTAAAGGGTCTTCTTGGTTGTTTAGCTTGTACACAAATATCACACTTATGAGTTTTATCAATGGCATACTCAGGGATCATATTCAGATTCATCATACGTTTCAAGGAATTATAATTTACATGTCCTAAACGTTCATGCCACAATGTAGAAGATTCCATAATATTCACTGAATAAGAAGTAGAACTAGTATAAATGTCATCCACACACTTGTTCAGAATATTGACTACATGAAATTTAAACAAACCATCTGATAAATAGCCTTTTCCAATAAAAGTCCCTAAATAAAGAAGCACCACTTTATTACATTTGAATGTCAATTCATAACCCTGTTCTACTAAAACAGAACCACTCAAAATATTTCTCCGGATCGATGGAACGTGGTGCACCCTGTGTAGAGAAAGAACACGTCCTGAAGGCAGTCTCAGGTCCACGCGCCCTATCCCCAACACCCTGGAAGCAGTAGCATTCCCCATGGTCACGGATCTGCCATGAATGGCCTGGTAAGACACAAACACGGACTTGTCAGCACATACATGCACATTAGCCCCAGTGTCTACTATCCATTCATTTGGTTCATATATAGTGAAAACTTGAGGGTTAACAGAAACATACAATCCATTGTTGGAGCTCGAAGCTTGCTCAGTCCCCCCAATCACAACATTGACTTGGGGACCAGAAGAGTGCTTTTCAGCCTTCTTAGCCTTCTTTGAAGGACAGTCCTTGATAAAATGACCAACCTGTCCACACTCCCAGCATGGTTTCTTTTTGGACTTTTTCTGGATCTTGCCTTTGATGTTTGATTTGTTCTTCATGTTTTCTAGTTTTTCTTTTCCTTTAGGATCTCTTGCCTTAGAAACAGTCATCACATTTGCATTCAGTTCTACAGGCATCACAGGCTTCTGATTTCTATGTTCTTCTTCTATGGCTATAGCAACAAATAAATCATCCAGAGTGAGAGATCCCTTGCGATGCTTGAGAGACATCCCAAAATCCTCCCAAGATTTTGGAAACTTCTCAATAATCGACATCACTTGAAATTTTTCTGGAAGTCTCATATCTGCTTCTGCTAAGCCATGAAGTAACAGTATAAATTCATGTGCCTGTTCAGATACAGACTTACCCTCAACCATTTGAAACTTTTGGTACTTGGCAACAGAGTACTTTTCAAGGCCTAAGTCCTCGGTATTGTACTTTTTGTCAAGTTCCTCCCACAGTTGCTTAGCAGTTTGAGAGGAAGAACCACTATATACATCAAACAGCACATTGGACAATGCCAATAGAATGCAGCCATGACATATACGGTCACGTTGCTTCCACTCATCGACTACTTTATTACTGTTGGGATCATTCTCATCTAGTTTAGGGCAGTCCGACTCAAGAACTGAAATAAACCCGATTGTGGTAAACCAAATCTTCATACGGTGTTGCCACCGCTTGAAGTGCTGTCCCGAGAACTTCTCGGACATGCCGGACATATCCACACGGGGTGCGAGCACAGATGACATGGACGACATAATGAATAACTTCTCTAAGATTGTTAGAAATATAACAATGATCATGAAATAAATTATCGCATGAACAAATGTAAAATATGACGGCACAAAGGTTATATACACGTCGTCCACCAAGAATAGGCAAGATCCGATCCAAATCCAAAAGGAAACAGCATGCAAGATAGTGCAACAAAAAATAAACAAGAAAATCAGATTAGAACACTTAGCCGAGCCGCCCGCAAGGACTGTCCTTAGAGAAGTTATCGCCCCCGTCATACCAGTGCGGCGGAGTCCACGATCTTCCCCAGGATAGAATGGCTACAGGGATGTATGTCCGCACGAAGACGATCCTCCTCGACGATAACCTCGGAAAACTAGAATTCTTCGTCAATCCGTGAGAAAACTGTGGTCTCCGTGTCCTCTCTCTCGCTGCCAAAAACCGCTGCGATGCCTCCCTTTTTTTTTCAAAGAAAAAACCCGCAGCCCCCAAATACGCAGCCGCCCCTTCTTATCCGGAGAAAAACCGTTTTCAACACGGTTATCTTCACCGAAGGGCCAACCCACAGAAGCTACTCACGTCGGTTACAAGTCATCTGAGGACATCTGCAAGAAAAACCCACAAAATCTTTGGGTTTAAAACTAAAACCTTATGCCAACCACAATTTCTCCAACAGGTTGTTGACTCACTGGAAACGATGCAGCAGACTTTTGGTGCTTTTTAAGCCATGCATGTTTTTTCTTTGGTAAATTAATTACTCTGAATTATATCTCTGAATTTTTTAAAAAATAACTCTTAATTATACACCTACTCTTACTAATCTACCTGAATATACGTGAAATCTATTAACTACTAGAGTCTATACTCCTGAAGGATAGATTTTTTGGATATACAGGTATTATGTTTAAGGGTTTGGGCGTATGTAGATATATTTTTGAAGATTTCGGGAGCTATAGGTAAATTTGATAAATCTGAGGTCGTAGAAGAGTTATCTATAGCAAGGTTTACTGTCCCGGGTGTCTCGGCCGTCCTGATCACGGCTCGGGACTGTGAGCGACGTCACGCGGTTCGGAGTTCGATGGAGCGGGGAAAAGGATGCGGAGAGCGCGCGGGCTCCTCTTTTTGTTTGTTTTGCTGTTTGCTGCAACACAGAGATGAGAGAGAGAGAGAAGGGGCCACCACGGGAGATTGCTCCGGCGGGGCGAGCGGGACAAGTATAATATAGCAAGATATGGGGTTCAAACGGCCATAGTGGGAAGTGACTCGCCGCGACCTCGGGGGACGGGAATGGTGCAGAAATTAAATAACAAGAATTGAAACGGCCATTGGGGAAGTGACTCGCCGCGGCCTCGAGAATATGAGCAGAATATAGCAGAATATAAAAGAGAATATAAGAACAGAGATTTAAACGGCAATTGGGGAAGTGACTCGCCGCGGCCTCGAGAATATGAGCAGAATATAACAGAATATAGAGAGAGTATAAGAACGGAAATTTAAACGGCCATTGGGGAAGTGACTCGCCGCGGCCTCGATGATATGAGCAGAATATAACAGAATATAGAGAGAATGTAAGAACGGAAATTTAAACGGCCATTGGGGAAGTGACTCGCCGCGGCCTCGATGATATGAGCAGAATATAACAGAATATAGAGAGAATGTAAGAACGGAAATTTAAACGGCCATTGGGGAAGTGACTCGCCGCGGCCTCGATGATGTGAGCAGAATGTAACAGAATATAGAGAGAATGTAAGAACGGAAATTTAAACGGCCATTGGGGAAGTGACTCGCCGCGGCCTCGATGATATGAACGAAATATAACAGGATATAAAGAGAATATGAGAACAGAAATTTAAACGGCCATTGGGGAAGTGACTCGCCGCGGCCTCGATGAAAAGATGTGATCGCCAGGGGCCGAAAGACCCCAAAATAAGAAAGTGATCGCGCCTACCTCAAGAGCGGGAGATGGCGGGTTGCTTCTTCCTCTCCTTCCGGCCGGCCGACGGAGAGGGCTTTCCTCGGCTACCCTTGCAAAACAACGACAAACAAATGAGAAGTGGCTTAGAAAGATGAATGTGTAGTATTCAAATCCTTGCGATAAAAATAACGAAATGATGGCAAGACACACACCTGGTTGGTGTTATCTTTTAAACCCCTCTCGGACTCGAGTAGGAGGAAAATGAGATGATGGATGCAAGAAGTATAAGAGAAGAGGCGCCCTTGTGAAGGGGGGTAGAGGATGCAATATGATGAATGTAAAGAACTATGGAGAAAAAGGGGAAGAAAAGGCTTATTGGATGAGCCGAGGGTGAAATCCGGCGGAGCTCCGGCAGCGTGGGGACGACGTGGAAGCGCGGTGGATGAAGACGACCTTCCTCTCGCGAGCGTGGGCACCCGAGAAGCCGGCAGAACCTCCACCTACAAAAGACCCGACGGGTTAGAAAATGACTCCGTAGCCTCTGGGCTCCGGCAGCCTATCGGATCACTGCTTAGCTCCTCCAGAACTGAGGGGGTGGGCCTCTATTTATAGGGCTCCGGAGGGTGGAGGCGTCCAGGACCCTGGACACCTCTATCAGGGCCGAAATAATATTTTATTCTATTTTTATTGATTTTTTTGGAATACTTTTGTGGAGGCGTCCAGGGTCCCGGACGCCTCAAGCAGGTCCACCGAAAACCGACGACGGCCGCACGCGGTTTGGCACAACGCGTGGTTTTGTGAGCGGCGCCTCGTGATTCAGAAATGGGCGCGTCCAGCTGACTGGACATCTCTATAATTTGGATTTTTTCACACACGACAAACCGTCGTTCGGTGGCCGGCGCCCGTGAGTGAGTTGATGGAGGCGTCCAGGGGCCTAGACGCCTCCAAAAGTTTATTATTTTTTTATTTTTCTTTTGTCTTTTATACAAGGGCTGGCATTTTAATTTTTTTTATTTATTTTTATGGAGGCGTCCAGGGGTCTGGACGCCTCCATTAATATGTATTTCTTATTTATTTTATTTTTTTATGCCAACTGGCATTTTATACATATTTATTATTATTAGTTTTTATGGAGGCGTCCAGGGTCCTGGACGCCTCCATTAAAATATATATATTTTTATTTATTTTTGGGCCCTGAGAAAAATAATAAAAAAATAAATTAAAAAGATGGGGGCGTCCAGGGGCCTGGACGCCCCCATTAAGACCCACCCGGGTCCTGAAATCAGGCGTCGGCGGCCGCCCGGTAGACCCCCTTCTTGATTCCGGAACCTCTTGATACGTCCGACTGGTGTTGATGCCGTCCGAATGCCGTGACGAGATGATTCCGGATGCCAAAAAAGGCAGAAGAAGACCCAAGAAAAGGAAGTATTCGAGCGGTTCAAAATGCGTAAGCCGTTGCGGGGCGTTGTATAGTAATATGAGACTTTCTCAGGAGACGTCAGGAATGGCGTGTCTACAGCTGCCCCGCCTTGGCGTCTGCTTTGCAAGGGAGCGACACGTAGTGGAATGGTATCGAAGTGGAGTGAAGTGAAGTGGGAGCGGACTGATAAGTTGATGCCAAGGTGTGATGAGACACGCTTTTGACGTTACTGTTTGGAATCTTTCCTGGAGTTTCAATGAGGCGACCTTGAAGAAGGTCTTTCAAATATTGACGATTGCTTGGACGGAGATCAAATAAGGGAGGGTGAGATGTGCGCTCAGGCACGAAACAAAAGGAGACCAACTTCTCGGTGTGGAAGTACCTGGGTCATAAACCGGAGATTTCACCTCTGGGGAGCGGTTACCAGCCAATGTGGAAGTGCTGCGGCCAAGGTGGGTCAAAAAAAAGGTAAAGGAATATCTGAGGGTCTGTCCAAACAAGGGTCTCCTTTGGAAGAGCAGCGTAGGGCTGTCTCAAGAAACTCAGTATTTCATTCGGAGTGGAATATCTCATATTTGTGGGAATTGGAGCACAACGGCTTTCACAATCGAATCACTTGAATGATCTTCCGCAATAAATCAAAGTCCTATATGAATGCATGCTGGGTTCAAAGAAAAATTCAAAACAAACTAAAATAGAAAATAGCCAAGGATAATATTGTCAACTTGTGAAGAACGGGTCAGGATACCGACCCGGTGAGCTGATACTGGGCTGGGGCCCGTTTATCCGCGTACCAACTCACTGAATGGAACCGTCGTCCCCATTCTATCACAAATTGACGGCCTATCCGTACAACCCAAACTCTTCCGGGATCATCACCGTTTTTGTTGAAGGGGAACTCAGATCCCAGATTCGTTCGGGCCGCAAGGTCCTTGACATGTTCTAGTAGCGTAGGTATCATATACTATGATGCATGACATGGTGGGACCAACCAATGAAAGGTGGGACAGGAGATAGGACAAAGACGTCCGTTAGTAAAACCTGCACAGGCCAGCAAAGGTTAGCAACATCAAAAGGTAGCAGAATCGCACCACAGTTCAAAGGAGATCCAGACAAAATCTTGACAATGACCACTGATGTGACATGTTCTGTCCTGTAGCACCCTTCCCTTCCTATAAGAACTCCCCTTAGGCTAGTTCATTCAAATGCACCAAGGTGGGTTTTGGAAGCTCAGGAGAGGAAGGAGAGGAGAATCTAGAGATCTTCAGGATGGAAGGAGAGTCTTCCCGCGTTATGAAGAGGAGCAAGCCTAGCAGCGAGATTAGGCGACTTTCCGACCTCGAGGGTCATCTGAGTGGGACGATCATGTCGCATATGGTAAGCCGACTCTTTTCAAATTTCTACACGTGAACCTTCTTCTTACTTCCTTCATTTCTTCTTCTTTCCTCTCCCAGCCATATCCACTCTTCCCAGGCCCGAGGAAGTTTTCCAAGCTGCCATGGCTTTCAAAGCTGACTTCCAATATCTCCATTGGCATGAGGGCCATACTCTCGAAGTGGCATCTGCAGGGGCTCCTTATTCACGCCAAGCATTACGAGAAGATTCGTATGGACTGGGCGGCTATGGCGCGCTAGTGGAGGTCTGGCATCCCCAGACCCACACTTTTATCTTCCCGACCTTCGAGGTGACCATCCTCCTCGAGGAGGTGGAACTTCTGCTTGGTTTGAAGAAATTCAAGAGTGACGGGAAGGTGAAGGCTATGCGGATGCTGACACGGGGTACTTCTGAAAGCGTCCTTGGAAGCTTCATGCCGCCCGACGCAGCTAGAAAGGTCCGTACTCAGAAGGGGATCGATCTCCAAAAGCTTGCGGAGTGGGTCATGAACGCCCTGAGAGGGTCACCAGACGATGACTATTTGGAGGGAATCATGAAGGGGTTCACTATCTGTCTGGCGGGTGCTCTCTTGTTTCCTTATACCGACAACATAGTGGAGGAAGACCAACTGAGTGCTATCTGCGGGATTTGGCGTGGAAAGAGGGTGGGACCCGCTGTCCTCGCCTACCTGTATAGTGGCCTTACTGCCTCGAGCATGGGTAAGCCTCCATTTGGTTGTGCACTTGTCTTAAATTGCTGGCTGGATTTGCATTTCAAATTCGACCACCGCGAGGGAATGCCAACCGCTTCGAAGCTCTTCCAACAAAGCCCGCTTCACTACATAGCCGACGTGTTAGGCTTCGGTGGTACTGTAGTGAACCGCGTTCCGTGGCTGAAGAAACGTGAGGACTGGCGGTCTCACTTCCGCACCGTGACACAAGGCTTCTTTACTTGCGCACCGGCATGTTTGCTTTTGCTAGATCTCCTCATGAGGTCTTCCCCCGAAGTTGATCTTCAACTGATCGGCGCGACCGAGTTCGTCATTTACAGTGCGCATCGGTGCTGTCTCCAGATTGGCATCCCACGCCATTCGTTCCCGCCACCGACTGGCATTGTTCCTTTGAAGAAAAGGGAGTTGGGCACTGAAGCGGACGCGAAGGAAGCGAAGGCCATTAAAGCTCCCTGGAAGACAAGTGTTGCGGGAAAGGCCTTAGCGCACGTGGTGGAGGAATGCGAGCCGTGGAGGGCTTATGTAACCGAACTGGGGAAGTTAAGGCCTAAAGCGCCTAAGCCCCTGATGTAGTTCACTCTGCTTTTCTGATGGAATAAAATTTGACATTTGGATGTTTCGGACCCCCGTCCCCTTAATTATTATCTTTTTTTATGGTTTTTCTTTTTCTTTGTATATTTTTTTATTTTGTTTGGATTATATACATATTCTTATATAAATATATTTTTTTAAAAATTTTTTTATTATTGGGGCGTCCAGGAGCCTGGACGCCCCTAATTTTATTTTATTATTTTATTTGATAATTTATTTTTGGGGGCGTCCAGGCTCCTGGACGCCCCTATTTTGATTTTTTTATTTTTTTATTTATTTTATTTTTGGGGGCGTCCAGGC
Source organism: Amorphophallus konjac (assembly GCA_022559845.1). Lineage (NCBI taxonomy): Eukaryota > Viridiplantae > Streptophyta > Magnoliopsida > Alismatales > Araceae > Amorphophallus > Amorphophallus konjac. The sequence goes on along the minus strand of CM040127.1, from coordinate 16,440,656 downwards.
GCCTAGACGCCCCTATTTTTTTGAATTTTTGAAAAAAATAAAAATTGTGGGGGCGTCCAGGCGCCTGGACGCCCCAAAAAAGGTCATTCTATATATAGGGGGGGCTCCCCCCTGTTCACTTATACTGTTCATTCCGACCGTCCAGCCACTCCAAACGACCCATTCTTAGTCCCAATGGAGCGAGGAGGATCGAGTCAGGGTCCAGAGAAGCGGAAACGACTGGCTCGTCGTGCGAGGAGGTTGAGGGATGATGCCGAGGAGGCCGCAGCAGAGGAGGTTGCTGTGGGGGAGGAGATGGAGGTGCCTCTCCTGGCCGCGGAGGCCGCTGCGGATGCTGGTGACGCGAGAGAGGACGATCACGACCCGGTAAGTACCTCGGAATTCTCACTTTGCGGTTCAATAGGCTAAAACGGGTGTGCGAGAGGCTGTGAGAGAAAGGCGGGTAGTGAGAGAAGGAGGCGTCCAGGGGCCTGGACGCCTCCACTTTTTCTTTTTATTTTTGTTTATTTATTTATTTACGAAAAGTAATAGAAATATAATAAAAATAAGGAGGCGTCCTGGCTCCAGGACGCCTCCATGATAATATATATATATTTAATATATTTTTCTTGTTTTGGCTTTGTTTTTTTAAAAAAAAACAAAATAAAGGAAAAAAGAGGAGGCGTCCAGGGGCCTGGACGCCTCCACAAGAAAATATAAATATTTTTAAAAATATAAAAAATAAAATAAAAGAATAAGTAGTATATATAGTGTTATTGTTTTATGACTGTTCATGATGCTGATGTGTTCTTTGTTGGTTTTGTGGTTTGCAGGGCGTGATGAAGGGCCGGATCAGCTGGTCCTTGGTGGTGGCAGCATACCGTGGGCTGCCGGATTTTCAGAGGGCGCGTGTGGACGCCATGGGCTTTGGAGCTTTCCTTAGGATCGAGCCCTTCCGGCTCGACCTTCCTCTTATCCAGGCACTGAGGGAGCGGTGGCACGCACCGAGCCAGGCGTTTCTGATGCCCTGGGGGCACATGGTGCCGTCACTGGAGGACGTGGCTCGGATCACCGGGCTACGAGTTGACGGAGAGGCAGTCAGCGGGGTCACCTACCCCGACTACCAAGAGAGTGCCCTGGACCTGCTGTGGTTAGAGACGAGCGTGACTGATAGAGACAGCAGGGTAGTCGGCCGAGTGGAGATCATGGAGGCGCTCGGATTCGTCGACCCGCGTCAGCGGGTTAGCGAGACTGGAGTAGAGTTCTTGGCTCGACTGGAGGGGGATGCTCGTGCTGCTTTCACCCAGGACCCGAGCGAGCGGGAGCTGGTGGATCTAGACCTTCGGAGGTTCCTTTTCTTCTTCCTGGGCCGCCTTCTGCTGGGGACGAAGGGGGATGGCATCCACTGCCGTTTCCTCGGGATCTTGGCGGATCTGGACAGAGTGGGGCACTATGCGTGGGGAGCGGCTCTGCTTGCCCATCTGATTGCCGATCTCTCCCAGACTTCGGAGAAGGAGACGACAGTCAGCGGCTTCGCACCTTTCCTCCAGGTAAACATTTTATTTATGCATTCCCACAGTTAAATATGTAATTATTGTACTAATGATGTATGATGGATGCAGGTGTGGAGCTATTACTATTTCCCGATGGGGAGGGCTAGGCATGGGAACAGGAGGGCCGTGCCTCTGGCGCGGCAGTGGAGGCCGGTCGTGGTTGCAGCACCCCACGGCTACCAGCTGGCGTCACTTCGTCGGGAGCTGAGCGAGTATCCCGAGGCCATGGTATGATGCGTATGATTTTTTTTGTGTTTATGCATGTGACTGAATGGTAACTAACATGATGTATGTATGGTGATGCAGGTGGTGTGGAGGCCCTACCTGGGCATGGGCGATGCTGGCCAGCCCTGGGTTGTAGCGGGTCTTCCTCGCTTCAGGCGGGACGTGTGGGTCCATTGCCTGAACGAGATTGAGCCGCTGCGGCTTAGACTGGTCATGAGGACGTTGGGGCTGGCCCAGGAGTGGGTAGACGTAGATGCGCCGGCCCGCATTGGGCGGAAGACCAAGGGGAAGGCGAAGATCGTGGACTGGCGTACGCGCTTCCCAGCACAGTACCAGGACTGGCAGCAGGGCGGGGTCCCAGTAGTGTCCCACGTACAGGACAGCACAGACTACATGAGACGGTACCGAGCTACGTACGGGGACCGCCTCTCCTTGGGTGGTATGGCAGGGGTAAGTGAAATGAAACTGCTCCACCTTTCTATATGTATATGCATGGGATACTAACTTATGTGTAATGCAGGATGCTCGTGATACCATGATCGCCGACCTGCGGGCCCAGTTGGCGGACGCCAGGCGACAGTTGGTGGCCATCCGACAGGAGTTGGAGATCCTGGTGAGTTTATGCAATGCATTTTTTTGTGACCTGGATTTTTGATGCTTAGCCTTTGACTGACGTTTGCCCCGTGTTTCAGCGGGCCCACCAGACAGCGGCAGCCGGGATGGCTGGTGGAGCGGGTTCCAGTTCGCGGGGCCCTCCTCCGGAGGTTTCTGCCCTCCAGGAGCAGCTGGCGTACGCGGTGGCTCGGGCTGAGGAGGCCGAGCGTGACCGCGAGGCTCGAGTGAGTGCTTGCTTGGCCGCGACCCTTTTCTAGCTACTTTCCTTCTATCACTGTTCTCTTACGGTGCATGCGTGCCTTGACAGGTGGCCGAGATCCGAGAGGCCCTGGCGCGTGCTGTTCGTGCCGAGCAGGAGCGCGACGCTCGGGTGGCGGAGCGTGACGCCCGGATTGCGGAGCGTGACGCCCGGATTGTGGAGCTGGAGGAGGAGCGTCGACGAGAGGCTGAGGAGCTCCCTCGTGACGTGCTGGATCTGCGGATCGCCCTCGAGTTGTCGAGGAGGGAGGCAGTGAGAGAGAGAGAGGAGAGGGAGAGAGAGAGGGAGGAGCGACAGCGGGATCAGACCGAGAGGAGGGCTCTGGAGGCCCAGCTGCTGGAGCTCCGATTGAGTCTTGGCACGGCGGAGGGGAGGCTTCGGGAGAGCGAGGAGCGGTACCAGAGGGCGAAGGAACGCGGGGCGCGACTTCGTCAGTCTGGTTCTTTTTCCATGGGCAGCTATCTGGTTTCTTCGGCCGAGGAGCGTCGTCGCGCCTTCGAGGCTGGAGTGCCACCGCAGGGCGAGGCGAGCACGGCTTCTCAGGGTTCACAGAGGTCGCGGAGGCCCCCTAGGGATCTCCGTCAGAGGAGGGAGGAAGGAGATGACCAGGAGGGTGACGGTGAGAGTTAGAGAGTTGCTTGTACGTCACCCTTCTCACTGTATGATGTACTTTCGGCTATTATATGAAATGGAAATGGCTTTTGTGTTGTGTGTACTTTTCTCTCTCCCACACTTTCTTTTTTGCACTGAGTTGTCCCTTGAGGCACGCTCCGCGAGACCTTGCCCTGAACAGCGGGGAACTATGCTTTGCACGGGGGGATTTTGTTTCCTTTTCCCCCTTTTGGGCGCGTCCAGGCGCGAGGACGCGTCTTAATCCTTGATTTTAAATTTAAAGCGACGGGTGGTCCTTTCTTCTCCCGTGCCTTACCCGCAAACGAGCCCGCCTTCCGCCGAAACGCGCTTGCCCCTTTTTCGTCTTCCTCCTCTTTTGATCGATGGAGTTCGGTGGGCCCGACCGTGGTGAAGGTGGAGAGGGACGAGGAAATCCTCGCCCAAGGAGGGACGCGCCCGAGCACGGAACGGCGTCCATGGAGGAGGAAGGGCCGCTTCGGGCCCCCGAGGGACCCGAGGGGCCCGATGGCGTGGGAGGAGGTGAACACGGTCCGGTAGGTCCTCCGATCTCTTCCTCTTTTAATTCATTTTGGGTTTTGAAGCGAGCCGCGCGAGGAGGAAAGGGTTCGGCGAGTGTTGCACTCAAATGATGGACGCGTCCTAGACAGGGGACGCGTTCCTTTTGACTGATATGGGACCCCTTTCTTGGTGCAGGACATGGCAAGGACCCTGGGCCTGGCCGATGAGTGGGCGAGTGCGGACGAGCCGAGCCGCGTCAGGAGGGAGAGTCGCGGCAAGGCGAGGCTCGAGGACTGGCCCGTACGTCTCCCTGGACAGCAAGGGGGTGTACTGGTGCAGGACAGTGCCGACTTCCTGCGGCGGCAGAGAGAGAGTTACGCGGGGCTTCCCCAAGCTGGGGACACGCGTGGCATCGGCGGCTCGCGCGCCCAGCTGTCAGAGACTAGGCGGCAACTGGCCGTCGCTCAACATGAGCTGTCGCTCCTGGTAAGTTACGTGCCGCCCTTTTAACTTCAGATTTTGGAGTTTCACTGACGGCCGTTGTTTATTTTGTTCCAGCGTGCCCAGCAGACAGCGACGGTGGGAGCGGCTGGCGGATCTTCTAGCTCCTCGGCCCCTTTTCTCGAGATTGCTTCCCTCCGGGAGCAACTTGCTGGTGCGGTGGCCCGTGCGACCCGGGCGGAAGAGGAGCGTGACGCCTGGGTGGCGACTGTAGCGGAGCTGCGGCATCGTGGTGAGGAGAGACCTTCTCCAGACATCCTGGAGTTAAGGGTTCTTCTGCAGATGATGAGGAGAGAGGTAGAGAGAGAGAAAGCCGAGAGAAGGTCCGAGCGACAGCGGGATCTGACCGAGAGGAGGGCCTTGGAGGCCCAAGTGAGGGAGCTCCAGCTGGGCCTTCAGGCCGTCGTGCAGAGGCTAGGAGGGATGGAGACGCGCTACGAGAGAGCGCGAGAGTTCGGGGAGCGACTCCGCCAGTCCGGTCGCTTTGCCGCCAGTGGCTTCTTCGCCACGCCAGGGGAGGAGCAGCGAGTCACTGCTGCGGAGCAGGCGCCCAGAGGCGAGGCAGGTGCTACTGCACGGGGATCCCGGAGGCTTCTGAGGGACCCTCACCTCGGGGGAGAGGAGGAGAGTGCCCGGAGAGATGAGTGATGGTGAGGATTGGCGGGCTAGTGGACCCGTCACCTCTTTATGTTTATGATGTTTTTGACAGCTTATGTAGAATTATGAATGGAGTGATTTGATTTTCTGATGCTTGTTTGTCCTCTTGTGCGTTCCTTCTTCCCTACACTTCTTCTCCTTTGCACTGTTCCCATGTGACGGATCTGTCGAGACTCCGCCTCGAGCGGAGAATCACGTCTTGTTGTGACCATTTTCCACGGGAATCTGCCGTCGAAGTCAATACTGACGGCCCTAGTTCCTTTTCCCGGATGTTGTGCCAAATTTTGCGGGCGTCCTCCAAACATGATAGGGTATCCCTAGACAACATAGGGGCTATTCGTCCTATTCTTCGTCCAGTCAATCACCCTGTGCGAGCGGTGAAGCGACACATGGGGCCGCTTGGCCGGTGTCTTATTGCGAGGGCTATCATCGACAGGTGATGGAGGCAATCTTGGCCCGCACTCCTTCCATTTCTATAAATTCTTGTCCCTTTTATCTTCCCAGGTATATCGAGGAATAACTCGAGGAGCACAAGTTCTTACGGGAGAGGAGGAGTTCAAAATTCTGAGAGTTGGATGGAGGGCGAATCTTCCCATTCCTCGAAGAGAAGCAGGTCCAGTGGTAGTAGTTCCAGGAGGCTTTCAGACTTTGAAGGGCACTTCAGCGAAAGGGCCCAATCACAACTCGTAAGCCAAGTTTTCTTGCCCTTTTCTCATTTTTTCTTCCTTTCTTCTGACCAAACCTCACCCCCATTCCTTGTATGTGTAGGTTGTGATGAAATCACAAATCTTATGGGAGTTGGTAGTAGCAGCGTACAGGGGCCTCCCAGATTTTCAGAAGGCGAGGCTAGACGTGATGGGATTTGGTACCTTCCTTCGGATCGAGCCGATCCAGCTTGACCTAGTCCTGATCCAAGCCTTGTGTGAGAGATGGGACCCAGTGAGCCGGGCATTTCTGATGCCCTGGGGGCACATGGTGCCCAGCTTGGAAGATGTGGTCCGAATTACGAGTCTCAAGGTGGATGGCGAGGCAGTGACCGGAGTCACTTACGCGGACTACCGAGAAGGTGCCCAGAAGTTACTGGGTTTGGACCTAGATGGTCGGAAAAACAGGTCGGTATCTAGGGCGTCCCTCATGGATGCATTAGGGCTCACCGACACTCGTCGGCGGGATGACGAATCCTCAGAAGAGTTCATGGAAAGGATAGAAACAGGATGCCGTGCCGTGTATTGCACAGATTTCGGCAACTGGGAAAGATGTAACATAGATTTGAGGAGATTTCTCCTCTTCCTTTTGGGGAGATTGGTACTGAGCTCGAAAGGGGACGGTATCCAATGTTGCTTCCTGGAGCTGCTGTCAGACCTTGAAAGAGTAGGGTACTATGCCTGGGGAGCTGCCATGCTGGCACACTTGTTTGCAGGCCTATTCCAAGAAACGGATCGTGAGATGACTGTGAGTGGTTTCACACCATTCATCCAGGTATTTTTTGTTTTACTTGTTTTGTATTTTTTTTGTTATTTTCGCAAGGTGCTGATGACCTGCGCCGAGCAGCTATGGAGCTATTATTACCTCCCTATGGGGAGAGCTCGACATTGGCGACCCGTGATGGTGCCGCTAGCCAGGCGGTGGGAACCCGTCATGAGTGCGGCACCCCTAACCTACCAACTGATGGTGTTAAGGCGGGAGCTACAGGAGTTCCCTACAGCGATGGTAAACTGGAGACCCTACTCAGACATGGTCGATGCCAACCAGCCGTGGGTTCTAGCAAGTCGTGCCCGGTTCGGACGGGAACTATGGATGCACTGCCTGAATGAAATCGAGCCGCTTCGGCTACGATTAGTTATGAGGACTTTAGGACTGGCTCAAGAATGGGTGGATTCAGCTGCGCCACCTCGTGTCGGGAGAAAGACGCGGGGACCGGCGACTTGCATTGACTGGCGCGTGCGATTCCCCGAACAGTATGAGGACTGGCAACGGGGTGGCACGATTGTAGAATCACAGGCGCGGGACAGCGAGGACTACTTGCGTCTATATAGGACAAAGTACGCAGAACGGTTCCAACCCAGGGGACTTGCGGAGGTAGGTTTCCCCTTTTTCTCTTCTCTTCTTTCTCCTTTTCTTGGTTTTTCTGGTGAAAATGCTGACTTGTAAGGCTGCAGGATGTCCGGGATGCCATGATAGCGAATTTACGAACTCGCTTGGCAGAGATGGAACAACAGTTGGGCGATGCCCGCGGAGCTACGAGCGCCTTGGTAGGTGTACAGTACGTTCCTAATTAAAACCCCAGATTCCAGATGTTGGCTGCTAATTCACATGGTCGCAGCATGCCCAGATTGGCGCAGCCTCCCCAGCGATGGGAGTAGGTGGTGCCTCTTCCAGCTTGTGGATTCCCACCTCAGAACTTGACTCGCTTCATGAGCAACTTGCTCACGCCACGCAGCGTGCTGCGGAGGCAGAAGGGATGCTCCGTATACAGGTAAAAGTTTCAGCGTTGAGTTCTCTTTGTTTACGCCTTATCGCGTATCTGAGATGGTACACTCGGAAGGAAAAGGAGACGGAAGAAGCGCTTGCCCAAGCTGCGCAGAAGGAGGCTAGGATAGCAGAACTGGAGAGGGAACTGCGGCGTCATCCTGATGACGACTCATCCAGGGATGCTATGGAACTGAGGATCACTCTCCAGTTAGAGAGGGAAGACCGTGAGAGAGAACGGGCAGAGAGGGAAAGAAACGCAGAGAGAGAAAGAGCCAACAGTTTGGCTGAAAGGGAGGAGCGAAGGGCCATGGAGGCCCAACTATTCGAACTCCGAATCGGCCTTGGTCTTGCTGAACAGTGGCTGAGAGATGGTGAGGAGCGCTACCGAAAAGCACGAGAGCGTGGCTTTCGTGTTGGTAGCTTCTCTACTGCTTCCGTGGATCAACGCCGGGATGTGGGAATAGGAAGAGGAGTACAGAGCGGCAGGAGTACCGCTTTTCGTAGTTGGGTAGCACCTTTGAGAGTGTTTTGCCCGGAGAGTAGTGGGACGAGTAATGCAGAGAGAGAGGACGGAACTTGATGTAAATTTTTTGGTTTTTTTGGAATAAAACACAAGGTTTGGTTTGTTTGTTTTTCACCTTTGCTTCAGTTACCTGAATCCCTGCACATATCACTGAAACAAACAAATCAGAATTTCTGTTCTGACTTGGCCCCTTGCTCAATAAGCAAATGGTCACTGTGACTGTCCTTGATAACTGGTCAAGGGGCCAAGCCTTTATTTAACGAAGGCAAGGGAAAGATGCGGTGATGATAAATGCGACAGGCAAGCACACGAATGCAAGCGATATTAAAAAGTGAGATGCTGCACGCAAATGTAATCATGCAAAATTGATTTGTTTTCTTTTTATATTTGACATTTTTTTTTTTTATCATAAAAAGATTTTTTTGTTTGCAAATATGTACATTTCTCTTTTCCATTTTTTTTTGCTTTTATCATTTCAATTTTTTTTATTGCTAACGCCCGGCAAGCACCCAAATGGCACCTAACCTACGTGAGACAGGGGTTTCTTACTAACCTCCCAGGTATCTAAGTGCACATCTAGGTTGATTTGGGCCTCTAGACCCCTCGAATGACGATCCCGCCGGCTAAGACTTACCCTGATGACAATACCGTCATGCCATGCTTAGGCTCCCAGTTGCTTCCGACCACAGGGATTCACCCAAAAGGTGTTTGAGGTAATGATTTGCCCGACCCGGGTCTGTTTCCTCACAACTCTAGATGGTATAAGATGGAACACCCTGGAACCCTAACGACCAACCGCGCGACGCTGACCCGGAATCAGACGCCGTCGCACCCATAGGTGACGCGCTTGCATTGGCCTAAGCCCGAGGTTAAACAAGAAGACATCAAGGTGGTAAACAGGGGTCTTGACCAGCCAGAAACACGGAGACTCCTTCGCAGCGATAGCTTTTGCTTTTCAAAGTAGGCAACCAAAATGTGTATATTAAAATAAGGTCGCAGACCCTGGGCAGTTTTCACCTTTCAGAAACTCCATCGAACCTTCATCTTTAGAGGGAGAAGGAAGAGTGTAGGGGATAAACCTCCTGAGAGGACCGGCAAAGCCGTTAACCCGGCGAGCGAATAAGGGCCCATTAACTCTTTCCTTTCGGACAACTTCGGACCAAATCTCGAGCATTTACATTCCACGGCCCCCTTTGTGGATTCAGACTTTTACTTTGAGGGGTTCCGTTTATCGCACCAGGCACGGTCACGACCAGGCTTTTCTCTTGATTTTGATTTTGTATTTCTTTTTGTGAGGGAGATATAGTCGTTTGACGTTTGTGGGCTCCCTTTTCGTATGCCTGCGGGGACACTGCCCTCTTCTCGTGCTCTGATCGATGCTCGAGGAAATGGATCCTACTCTTGTCCTTGGGGTTTGAGTTTCGGTTTCTCATGCTCAGCGTTTTAAGGGCGCCGACTGTCTCATTTGGTCGAAGAGAAAAGAATAAAGATTACAGCTTCCGGAGATCTTCTAGGTGTTGCTACCGTAGGTGATGCTGCCAACCTTTTTTTTGAATAAAATACATAAGTGAACACATGTTAGCTTCCTTCGAGCGAGCATAGGCCGACGTGGCCGGACAGGGGTCTCCACGGTTCTGGCAAACCAAGACCCGGTGCCTACCAAGCCTTAATGGGCCCTATCCTAACATGAAGGTTAGATGCAGGGACTTAACTACATGGTGCCTGCCAGGCATCGGCATTTTGAATTTTTCATATTTTTAGTGGTTTTCAATATTTCCTTGTTTTTGATGTTTTTTATCTTTTCATCATCATTTTTTTTTGTTTTGTGCTAAGGGTAGTATTTCTTAAGATAAAGCACATTCCAAGGGAGGGATAACTCGGTCCCTTCGGCGTTGATTAGCTTGTAGGCGTTGCCAGGGTGCACGGCTTGAATTACAAATGGTCCTTCCCAATTGGGTTGGAGCTTAGAACGCGGCCCTCCAGGTTTGACAAAAATTCTTTTTACGACCATCTCACCGACTTTGAATTTTCTCTCAACGACTTTCTTTTGGTAAAAGCGAGCGAGTCTATTTTGATACACACGCGCGTGTTCGGCGGCGGCCAGCCGCTTCTCATCCAAGAGTTCCAACTGGGCGAGGAGTGAATTACGACGATCGTCGAGGGGAAATTCCTCGTCCAATTGTACCCTGAGAGAAGGGATCAGAGTCTCGTACGGGACTACCGCTTCCATACCATAAGTCAGGGCAAATGGAGTCTGCCCGGTGGGGGTACGGATTGAAGTGCGATAGGCCCATAGGGCTTCGATAAGCTTTTCTGGCCAGTCTGAAAACTTACAAGACTCGCATGTTTTTTTGATGATTTTGAGCAATGTTTTATTGGTGGCCTCCGCTTGGCCGTTACCTTGTGGGTAATAAGGCGATGAATGATGCAATGCAATTGCGTACCTTTTGCAGAGGTCCTGTATGTAACGACCCGAGAATCCGATTACCGGGAAGGCCCGATAACCCGAGACTCGTACCGCCACCCACGAGTCCGAAGACTCGGAAGGGTTAAAAAGATGGTGTGGAAACTACACAAGTATCACAAATAATTGCAGAAATTTAACAGTTATAATATTAAGCAGGAAATAAATTAACAATTTACATGGTCCACAATAAAATAGCAACAACAGCAATAGTAGTCCACGACTAGTACAGTGACAAGAAAGAAAAGTACAGCTACACGGGGCATCCCCCGGCTCTGACCTCTGGCACTACCTCTGGGCACCCGCACCACGCTGCGCTCCTGACGCGCTCCCCGAAGGTGGCGCCTCACCTGAAACACGGTGAAAACACGCAGGGAATGAGTCTCAGAACAAGACTCAGTAGGGATCACTCGAACCCTACCTCGAAAAACGAGAAACCACTACTCTAGCGGTAGGAAAGTACCTCGGAAAGGAAAGCCCTGTACTCTACAGAACTAGACCCTACGGCACGCAAACCGACACACGTGCCACGGTACGAGAAGACCGAAACTCAACGGTCGAACCGTCAAAACCCGAAGGTCGGAAACACACGACTGACAGTCTGACACTCCGTACTCGACAGGAGTACCACCCACTAGAAGCACAGCCGGTAGCGTCCCCTGACGTCTTACACCGCACCGCAGGTGAACCGCCTGACGTGGTAGGTCCTACCCGAGGCGCAAACACCGTACAAGTAACCACAAACAAGTGACTAGCTGGGGTCACGCCCGTCGACGTGGGTCCAACCGCCCCCAACCACGTGTGCACACACAGACCACGCGTCCCAGGTCTGGCCCTCTGACCGGTTTTCCCCTCAGCCGGACTCTGGCTGCAAGACGTGGGGCCCAACGGTAACCGGTCCACAAACCGTCTCGAAAGGTCGGCCCGTACACCACTCCCTGGTGCGACTAGCACCCGCGTACTAGTAGGCTACGACTAGTGGAGGGTCACTGAAGGAGTAGACTCTCGAGTCAACGGAAAACGACGTCCGAACCCGACAACAGGTGGGAATCACCCCACACACCAGCCCCGTCGCACGGTGACCACGGTCGGAAAGGAAACAGACGCACTGCCCACGGTCAAACGCCTGACCGAGGCGAACGGGACTTCCGGACACCAAAAACACGGTCACGGAACTCCACGGGGTGCCCGGGACGCACGCACGGCCCAAGGGGAACACCCAACAACGACCTGATCGCGCTAGGGATACCCAGCGCGACAGGGACCATCGCGCTAGGGAACCCTAGCGCAACAGCGAAGATCGCGCTAGGTCTACCTAGCGCGACAACGACCATCGCGCTAGGTCTTCCTAGCGCGACAAGGATGATCGCGCTATGACCCCATAGCGCGACAGGAACCGCCTCCTGTTCATCTTCTCCGATGAACGCGCTCGGTCGGGGCAGCGCGACCTCTAAGAACGCGCTACTGGAGTATAGCGCGTTCTCAGTCCGCGGTCGAAAACGGTAAGAACGCCCAAAAAACCCAACCACGCCCCCATACCTCCATAGGAGAGGGGGAAAACAAAGGGGAAGACCCCTGGGGACCCCTAGCATGATTCTAGGCCCTCAAAACACGAATCCATGCATTGAATCCATAGATCGGGCGAGCTCTCCCCAAATCATGGAAAAACCCAAAAACGCTCAAATGATCCCCTCTCGGCCTCCCCGCGGCCTATAAATCACGGAAAAGAACGGCATGAGGCTAAGGAACGTCACCCTACCTCAATGGAGCGAATGCTCCGCCGATCGATCACGAATCACGAAGAATGCTCGAAGCTTCACGAACTCCCCACGCTTCCCACGCTCGCCGCACGCCCACGAGATCGCCTCACCGTCGCCCACGCGTCCGCGCCGTCGCCCCGCCGCCGTCCGTAGCCGGAGAGGGGTTCGCCACGTCCGAATGGGAGAGAGGGAGAGAGAGGGGGCTCACGGTCGCGAGAGAGAGGGAGAGGAAGAAGAAAGAGAAAAGGGAAAAAGAAAAGAAAAAGGATTAGGATTTATAGAAAATCCGAATTTTCGGAAAAATACCGAAAAATAGAAAAATACATTTCTGGAATCCTCGGAACGCACCGATCGCAACGGTACCACTCGTGCCCGGGTGAACGGCCCAGTTAACCCGCAGCGAGCGTCCGAAGGAAAAGCCGAAACACACGCCGGGAATCGGAAAACACACGCGGAAAAGCCGCGGAACGCCTCCGGGCCTCCGAAACGACTCCGGATCGCGCCGATCCGAACACGAAAGATGTCCGAAACGAAATTTCGGACACAACGGAGCTGGACGCTCCGAAAACCAGATCCGGGACCCACGAAGAAGGATCCGAAAGGTCCGGGATATTACAGCCCTCCCCCCTTAAGGAATTTCGTCCTCGAAATTGAGAACAACCAAAGGGGAAAGAAGAGGAAGACTCACTCAAACAGATACGGGAACTGCTGACGCATCTCGTCCTCACGTTCCCACGAAGCCTCACCACCAGAGTGTCGCTGCCACACGACCTTTACCAAGGGAATGACCTTGTTCCGCAGGCGCTGCTCTCGCCTATCCTCCACGCGGATCGGAAACTCTGGGAGAGAAAGATCTGGAGTCACCTCAGGCCAAACGGAAAACTCGAGCACATGAGAGTCATCGGGCATATACTTCCGCAACATCGAGACGTGGAACACGTCATGCACCGACGCCAACTCAGGAGGTAACTGCAACCGGTAAGCAACCTCACCGATGCGCTCCACAATCGCGAAAGGACCAATATAGCGGGGACTCAGCTTCCCACGCCGTCCAAAACGCATCACCCCCTTCATCGGAGAAACTCTCAAGAACACACGATCGCCCACGGCGAACTCGAGAGGCTGCCGCCTACGGTCAGCATAGCTCTTCTGCCGACTCTGGGCCGCCAACATGTTCTGACGAACCAGGTGCACAACCTCCACACATTGCTGCACCAATTCCGGTCCCGTCAAAACACGCTCACCCACCTCAAACCAATCAAGTGGAGTCCGACAAGGACGCCCATACAGAGCCTCATAGGGAGCCATGCCGATGCTCGAATGATAGCTGTTGTTATAGGCAAACTCCACCAACGGTAGGTGATGAATCCAACTCCCCTGCCACTCCAGGCAGCAGGATCTCAGCATGTCCTCCAAAGTCTGAATGGTCCTCTCAGACTGACCATCTGACTGTGGATGATACGCCGAGCTAAATGCCAACTCCGTGCCAAGAGCTCGCTGGAAACTCCTCCAGAATCCAGAAGTGAAGCGCGGATCCCGATCCGACACGATCGAAATGGGAACCCCATGCAACGGCACGATCCGCTCCACATACAGACGAGCCAACCTGGACACGCTCCAGCTGACCTTGACCGGTAACAATCGAGTCACCTTCGTCAGCCGATCCACCAGCAACCAAATACTGTCCTGCCCACTCGGGGTCCTCGGCAACCCCACCACAAAATCCGTGGTCACATGGTCCCACTTCCAAGCAGGAACATCCAAGGGCTGGAGAGTACCTCCTGGTCGCTGATGCTCCGCCTTCACCTGCTGACAGATCAGGCACCTGGCCACAAATTCGGCAACATCTCTCTTCATGCCAGGCCACCAGAACTGCCTCCGCAAGTTCCGATACATCTTCGTCGCACCCGGGTGTACAGTGTACCTGCTCCCATGAGCCTCGCGTAACACCGCACGACGAACCTGCTCCTCCGCTGGGACGTACAACCTGCCACGAAACCTCGCAGCACCGTCCTCGCCGAGCTCCACATCAGCCATCGCAAGAATCCGGGGCAACTCAGGGTCCGCATGCTGAGCCTCTGTCACCTGACGACGGATAGCAGGAGTGACAGTCAGACTCGCAAGCACTGCCAACCCTCGCTCCTGGGGAATCTTGAGCCTGAAAGATACCTCGGGCACTTGTTCCCAGAGCCTCCACTTCCTCAACATCAAGGTACTGACCGCAACCTTCCGACTCAAGGCATCGGCGACGACATTCATCCTGCCCGGCTGATAAGACAGGGTGAAGTCATAGTCCTTCATGAACTCCATCCAACGCCTCTGTCTGAGGTTCAGATCTCTCTGCGAGAACACATACCTCAAACTCTGATGGTCAGTGAACACCTCGAACTTCTCACCGTACAGATAATGCCTCCAGATCTTCAGCGCGAAGATCACTGCTGCCAACTCAAGATCATGGGTAGGGTAGTTCTCCTCATGGGGCTTTAGCTGCCGAGATGCATAAGCCACCACTCTACCATGCTGCATCAGAACAGCACCCAATCCAACGCCGGAAGCATCTGTACACACCACAAAACCTCCCGATCCAGAAGGCAAAACCAACACCGGAGCCGAGGTGAGCAACCTCTTCAGTTCACTGAAGCTCTGCTCACACTCCTCGGACCAAACGAAAGGCACATCCTTCCGCGTGAGCCTAGTCATCGGGGTCGCAATGCGAGAAAAATCCTGGATAAACCGACGATAATACCCCGCAAGCCCCAAGAAACTCCGGATCTCCGTCACCGACCTCGGCCTCGGCCATTGCATCACAGCCTCGACCTTGGCGGGATCCACGGAAATGCCATCACCAGAAATCACGTGCCCCAGAAAGTGCACCTCGCTGAGCCAAAACTCGCACTTGCTGAGCTTCGCATACAACTGGTGATCTCGCAACGTCTGCAGCACCACACCCAAATGGTACGCATGCTCCTCAGCAGACCGCGAATAAACAAGGATGTCATCCACGAAGATGACCACGAACTGGTCCAAATACGGATGAAACACCCTCTGCATCAAGTCCATGAAGGCTGCTGGGGCATTGGTGAGCCCAAACGGCATCACCAGAAACTCATAATGCCCGTACCTCGTACTGAACGCAGTCTTCTCCACATCGGACTCGCGAATTCTCAGCTGATAGTAACCGGACCGCAAATCAATCCGCGAGAACACTCGCGCAGACTGAAGTTGGTCGAACAAATCATCAATCCGCGGCAACGGATACTTGTTCTTAATGGTCACTTCATTCAGCTGCCGATAGTCAATGCACAACCGCAGACTACCGTCCTTCTTCTTCACAAACAACACGGGCGCACCCCAAGGGGAAAAGCTCGGACGAATATACCCCTTGGCCAACAGTTCCTGCAACTGCGCCCTCAACTCCCTCAACTCAGCGGGGGCCATACGGTAGGGAGCCTTCGCCAAAGGTCCCGTACCAGGTACAACCTCGATCACGAAATCGATCTCCCGCTGGGGAGGTAATCCAGGCAACTCCTCAGGAAAAACATCGGGAAACTCGCACACCACCGCAATGTCCTCGACATTCGGCTCCATCCGGTCAGACACAACCACAGACGCGAGAAAACCCTGACAACCTGAATCAAGCAACCGACGGGCTCGAATAGCAGAGATAAGAAATCGAGAAGAGGCGGAACGGATACCTTGGAAATAGAAGGTCCGCTTGCTCGGATGCTGGAAGTAGACCCTCTTCATCCCACAATCCACCACCGCTCCATGAGTCTCGAGCCAATCCATGCCTAGAATCACGTCGTAATCCCGAAGCTGCAACGCATACAACCTGCCTGGCATACTCCGCCCATCGATCCACACCGGAACCTGGTCGAAGCAATACGGAGTGACCATAAAATCACCCGAAGGCAACTCCACTGCCAAATCACAGGACAACTGGGTCACCGGCTCCTCGACGCTCGACGCGAAATCCTCCGAAATAAACGAATGAGACGCGCCAGAATCAAATAAAACCCGAGCCGCACAACCCAAAATCTGAACGGTACCTTCCACGAGCTGCGACGCCACTGCCTCTGCCCTGGTCAAGTGCGTGATCTGGCCACGAGCTCTCTGCCTGCCTCCCACACTAGCTGACCTGGGTAGCGGCGGATACTGTCCCTGCTGCTGCTGCTGCTGGGGAACCTGCTGCTGCGGCGGCCTCTGAGGACAGTCACGCGCCATGTGCCCTGGCTGGTCACACCGAAAACAGATAATCGGCGCCGTGCACTGCCTGCCTGGGTGGGTCCCACCACACCGTGGACAAGGTCCTCGCGATCCACCCACTGATCCCTGACGCTGCAAAGGAATCGGCTGCTGTACACTGCCCGATGAAGCCTGCCCCTGATCTCTGGACTTCTTCTTGCCGAACCCCTTCTTGAAGAACTTCTTGACCTTCGAGCCGAAGGACGCAGATCCTGTCACCGAAGCTGCATGTGCCGGCACTCCTGAACCACTCATCGCATGCTGGAAGGAACCCTGCTGCTGGGTAGCCGACTGCTGGCTGCGACCTGACAAAGACTGCCCCTGGCTGATCGGTCCTCGAGTCCTCTGCATATCCATCTCCAGGAAATCGCAACACGAGACGCTGTCTCTAGATCAGTGGCCCCATTCGCGATCAAATGGTGCCTCAGCTCCAGCCTCAAGCCCTGCACAAACTGCGTCGTCCTCACCCTCTCATGCTCCATGATATGAGGTGCATACCGACCCAGCTCGACAAATCGGGCCCTATACTGCAACACGGACATGTCACCCTGCACCAGCTCCAGAAACTCCCGCATCCGCTGCGTAGCAACAACATCTGGACAGTACGTACGCTCGAAAGCACTGACAAAGTCATCCCACTCGACCTGCTCAAGTGGACGAAGCTGAAAGGACGTCTTCCACTCGGAAGACCACCACCTCCGAGCCGTACCCTGCAACTGGTTGTAGGCCAACACCACTCTGTCCTCGGCAGTACTCTTCGCAGAACTGAACACCCGCTCCATCTCATCGAGCCAATCACGAGCCGCATCAGGGTCTGCCTGGCCGCTAAAGTAAGGTGGATGGAACTGCATGAAGTCCCTCACTGCTCGGCCTGGCCCACCCCTAGCTGACGAGCCCTCACCGGCCTCTCCGCCAAACTGCTGAGACATGAGATGGTACATGCCACGGAAGAAATCCTCGGCCCCCGGAGCCCTCGCAGCATCCGCGGCCTCGGTAGCTCCCGGAACTCTGCTATGCTCCTCCTGGTCCCTCTGGACCCCCTGCTGGATCTCCTGACCTCCAGCCCACTGCCCCTGCTGAGAGCGAGAACTTCTCCTCGGCGCCATCCTCGCTCCTGAAGCACAAGACAGAAAACACGGAAACGGCAATGTCAGAATAAAACACGCGGTGCCCAATGCCAGCGTCACATGTACATCATCGTTGTGGACTAGTGGACCACTACAATTACCTATGATTCTCATGTAATTCCACAACCGCGCTCTGATACCAGCTGTAACGACCCGAGAATCCGATTACCGGGAAGGCCCGATAACCCGAGACTCGTACCGCCACCCACGAGTCCGAAGACTCGGAAGGGTTAAAAGGATGGTGTGGAAACTACACAAGAATCACAAATAATTGCAGAAATTTAACAGTTATAATATTAAGCAGGAAATAAATTAACAATTTACATGGTCCACAATAAAATAGCAACAACAGCAACAGTAGTCCACGACTAGTACAGTGACAAGAAAGAAAAGTACAGCTACACGGGACATCCCCCGGCTCTGACCTCTGGCACTACCTCTGGGCACCCGCACCACGCTGCGCTCCTGACGCGCTCCCCGAAGGTGGCGCCTCACCTGAAACACGGTGAAAACACGCAGGGAATGAGTCTCAGAACAAGACTCAGTAGGGATCACTCGAACCCTACCTCGAAAAACGAGAAACCACTACTCTAGCGGTAGGAAAGTACCTCGGAAAGGAAAGCCCTGTACTCTACAGAACTAGACCCTACGGCACGCAAACCGACACACGTGCCACGGTACGAGAAGACCGAAACTCAACGGTCGAACCGTCAAAACCCGAAGGTCGGAAACACACGACTGACAGTCTGACACTCCGTACTCGACAGGAGTACCACCCACTAGAAGCACAGCCGGTAGCGTCCCCTGACGTCTTACACCGCACCGCAGGTGAACCGCCTGACGTGGTAGGTCCTACCCGAGGCGCAAACACCGTAAAAGTAACCACAAACAAGTGACTAGCTGGGGTCACGCCCGTCGACGTGGGTCCAACCGCCCCCAACCACGTGTGCACACATAGACCACGCGTCCCAGGTCTGGCCCTCTGACCGGTTTTCCCCTCAGCCGGACTCTGGCTGCAAGACGTGGGGCCCAACGGTAACCGGTCCACAAACCGTCTCGAAAGGTCGGCCCGTACACCACTCCCTGGTGCGACTAGCACCCGCGTACTAGTAGGCTACGACTAGTGGAGGGTCACTGAAGGAGTAGACTCTCGAGTCAACGGAAAACGACGTCCGAACCCGACAACAGGTGGGAATCACCCCACACACCAGCCCCGTCGCACGGTGACCACGGTCGGAAAGGAAACAGACGCACGGCCCATGGTCAAACGCCTGACCGAGGCGAACGGGACTTCCGGACACCAAAAACACGGTCACGGAACTCCACGGGGTGCCCGGGACGCACGCACGGCCCAAGGGGAACACCCAACAACGACCTGATCGCGCTAGGGATACCCAGCGCGACAGGGACCATCGCGCTAGGGAACCCTAGCGCAACAGCGAAGATCGCGCTAGGTCTACCTAGCGCGACAGGGACCATCGCGCTAGGTCCTCCTAGCGCGACAAGGATGATCGCGCTATGACCCCATAGCGCGACAGGAACCGCCTCCTGTTCATCTTCTCCGATGAACGCGCTCGGTCGGGGCAGCGCGACCTCCAAGAACGCGCTACTGGAGTATAGCGCGTTCTCAGTCCGCGGTCGAAAACGGTAAGAACGCCCAAAAAACCCAACCACGCCCCCATACCTCCATAGGAGAGGGGGAAAACAAAGGGGAAGACCCCTGGGGACCCCTAGCATGATTCTAGGCCCTCAAAACACGAATCCATGCATTGAATCCATAGATCGGGCGAGCTCTCCCCAAATCATGGAAAAACCCAAAAACGCTCAAATGATCCCCTCTCGGCCTCCCCGCGGCCTATAAATCACGGAAAAGAACGGCATGAGGCTAAGGAACGTCACCCTACCTCAATGGAGCGAATGCTCCGCCGATCGATCACGAATCACGAAGAATGCTCGAAGCTTCACGAACTCCCCACGCTTCCCACGCTCGCCGCACGCCCACGAGATCGCCTCACCGTCGCCCACGCGTCCGCGCCGTCGCCCCGCCGCCGTCCGTAGCCGGAGAGGGGCTCGCCACGTCCGAATGGGAGAGAGGGAGAGAGAGGGGGCTCACGGTCGCGAGAGAGAGGGAGAGGAAGAAGAAAGAGAAAAGGGAAAAAGAAAAGAAAAAGGATTAGGATTTATAGAAAATCCGAATTTTCGGAAAAATACCGAAAAATAGAAAAATACATTTCTGGAATCCTCGGAACGCACCGATCGCAACGGTACCACTCGTGCCCGGGTGAACGGCCCAGTTAACCCGCAGCGAGCGTCCGAAGGAAAAGCCGAAACACACGCCGGGAATCGGAAAACACACGCGGAAAAGCCGCGGAACGCCTCCGGGCCTCCGAAACGACTCCGGATCGCGCCGATCCGAACACGAAAGATGTCCGAAACGAAATTTCGGACACAACGGAGCTGGACGCTCCGAAAACCAGATCCGGGACCCATGAAGAAGGATCCGAAAGGTCCGGGATATTACACTGTAGGTCCTGAGAAATGAATTGTGGCCCATTGTCGGTGACGATCGTGCTTGGGATGCCGAATCTGGCGAGAATGTTCTTCATGATGAACTTGCAGACTGTTGATGCCTTGATTTCCGCGTAAGCTTCGGCTTCGGCCCATTTGGTGAAGTATTCCGTCGCAGTAAGGATGAAAGATTTCTGCTTGGTGAGGGAATTGGGATCACCTAGGGGACCAATGATGTCGAATGCCCACATGGAGAAAGGCCATGGGGAGGATATTGGATGAAGTGAGGAAGATGGTGAATGGATTTTATCGGCGTGAAGTTGACACTTGACACACCTACGGACATAGACAGCACAATCCTCTTCCATAGTGGGCCAATAAAAGCCTTGACGAATGATCTTCTTGGCGAGCATCTGACTATTCACGTGGCCACCGCACACACCCGAGTGCGTCTCTTCTACACATTTCCAAACCTCATCGTCACCAAGACATCTTAACAGAATACCAGTAAGGCTCCTCCTATAGAGTAGACCTCCAATCAATGTGTATTTCTGAGCCACCCTTCTTATGGCTTTCTTGTCCTCTGTGGTGGCCCCTTCAGGATAAGACTGATCTTGGCAATATTTGACAATTTCATAGAACCATGGTTTCTCTTCATCAGCCAGTTCTTCTTCGGCCTCTGCCAACATGAGCTCCCTCTTCTCAAGGATATCTTCCTGCAGGATCTTCCTTGCTATCCTGTCTTTGATGTTTACGTAGGAAGCATCATCGACTGCAGGAGCATGAAGTTTGTAGATGGAAATGGACTTAAACCATCTTCCTAGAGGGAACCTTATGGATGATGCCAATGAGGCGAGGGCATCGGCGAGAATATTCTGATGACGAGGGATATGAACAAAGATCAGTTTTGTGAACAGTTTGGCAAAGGCAGCAGTGAGTTCTTGGTATGGCTTGAGTTTGGGATCGCGAGTGCGATACTTAGTGAGTACCTGGCGAAGGATGAGTTGACTATCACCTACGACTCGCAACTCAGTGATACGAAAAGAATGAGCGAGTCCTAGGCCAGCTAGAAGAGCTTCATATTCGGCTATATTGTTGGTGACTGGAAATTTGAGCTGGTATGCCAATGGGAATGTGAGGCCTTCCGGCGACAGGAGGGCGATGCCGATTCCTCTCCCTTGAGAATTCAGAGCTCCATCAAAATATAGCGTCCACATTGGCTCATCTGATTGGTTGATGGACATTAGTTCCTCATCTGGAAACTCTGATTGGACGGGATCGAACTTGGGAAGAGGATGGTGAGCGAGATGCTCGGCTATGGCATAACCTTTAATCGCCTTTTGCTGGATGTAGGTGATGTCGAACTGAGAGAGAAAACTTTGCCAGCGTGCTAGCCTATCCGTAAGGACGGCTTTCTCCAGAAGGAATTTGATAGGATTCATTCGAGCAATCAAGTGGACTTCGTGAGCCAAGAAGTAGTGCTTCAATTTCTGCACTACCCAAACGAGGGCAGCACAGGTTTTCTCCATGCCGGTGTACTTCTGCTCACAGGGATTGAGAAGTTTGGACAAGTAATAGGTTGCCCGTTCCTTGCCTTCTTCATCAGCTTGTGCGAGGACGGCTCCCACGGAGTCATCCAAGACTGAGATGTAAAGGATCAGAGGTTTTTCTGGTTTAGGTGGAATGAGAACGGGTGGACTAGCCAGATATTCCTTCAACCCTTCAAAAGCTTTCTGACATTTAGAATTCCAGTGGAATTCTACTCCTGGCTTGGTCAACTCGTAGAGAGGTCTACACCTTTGTGAATGTTGAGACACAAACCGACGAATAAACTGCAGCCTGCCGATTAAACCTCGGACTTCCCTCAAATTCTTGGGAGGCGGCATATCCCTGATAGCCTTGGCTTTGTCGGGATCTATCTCGATCCCTCTTTTACTCACAATGAACCCCAGCAATTTACCTGACGACACACCAAACACACACTTTTTCGGGTTCATTTTCAATTGGAATTCTCTTGACCTTTGCAAGACCTTAGCCAAAACTTCTGGATGTTCCATCCTGGTCCTTGATTTCACCAATAAGTCATCCACATACACTTCCAGATATATGTGCATCATGTCATGAAATATGGCCATCATCGCTCTTTGGTAAGTAGCTCCAGCATTCTTTAACCCAAACGGCATGACCACGTAACAATATGTTCCCCAAGGGGTAGTGAATGACGTCTTTTCCTGATCCTCTTCTGCCAAACGAATTTGATTGTATCCTGAAAATCCATCCATGAAAGAGAGGGTTTCAAAACCTGCCGTGTTATCAATCAACACATCAATGTGAGGTAAGGGAAAATCATCCTTTGGACACGCGCGGTTAAGGTCCCGGAAGTCGATGCAAATCCTGACTTTCCCATCTTTCTTCATGACCGGGACAATGTTCGCCACCCATTGAGGATAAAGAACGACTCTAATGAACCTGGCTTTGTGGAGCTTATCGACCTCTTCTTTCATTTTCAAAGCCATCTGAGGGTGGAAACGCCTTAACCTTTGTTTTACCGAGATGGACCCTGGTTTTAGGGTTAAACGGTGTTCGACCAAGGTTGAATCCAAACCCGGCATATCCTCGTAGCTCCATGCAAACGTGTCCTTATATTCCTTGAGGACCTCAATTAATGCCTCTTCTTCAGAGGGTGGTAGGTTGTCACTTATGAGGATGATCCTAGGGTCTTCCTCAGTCCCCAAGTTGACTTCTTTGGTGGATTCTTCTACGGCGGTTGACGGCTCGTCGAATCTCCTCATTCCGCTAGCGTATGCGCCCGCCGCATCCTCATATTCTTCACCCTCATCTTCAGTGGGGCATTCTTCATTCGTGATCTCGTAGACTCCATACCCTTCATCAGATGCACAGTCGCCCTCGCATTCTATTTCGGGTAGCTGGATGGGATTTTCTAACAACTGGGGGATGGCAAGAAGGGCCTGACACCTGGCGGCCAAATCCAGAAGGAATCGACGAGGGATCTGCCTACCCTTGGATTTCTTCCTAGGTACTACCCTTGGCCTATCATTCCTAGATTGACTGACAATATTTACAGACGAAGAGGAAGATGAGAGGATGGTGTAGAATGTACAGGAGAAGACCCCTCAGAGGAGGGGTAGAAAAGGTCGCTCATCGGACCTTGGACGGGTGGTCCGCAAGGCGGTACGCACCCGTGGGAGATGTAGGAGGTTTCCTCAACGAAGATGTGTTGTTGGAGAGTTTGAAAATTGACGTTTTTTTTTCGTTTTCATTTTTAATGACAAAGCAGTGAAAAGAGATTGGAGGAGAGAGGAAAGTGGTTATGGCTAGAGGATTGTGGGGCTCGTAGAGCAGATCATGGTTGAAGACCTGGCGCGGGTTGAAAAGCCCGCGTAGGTATGTAAGCAAAGAAGGGGACCTGGGAAGATCATCAGACAATTGTCTGGCCCAGGAAGAAGATATCAGCAAAGGCTGAGACGAGTGGATGGAGAGGATGGCGGCTAATGAGCCGTCGACGGCAATGTTGAGGACGGATGAAGATCCGTCGATGACAGAGTCCTTCTGGCGAGGACGAGGATAGTTTGGAACCTTGGCAAGAGTGGTAATATTCTCTGGTATTTCGGAGATCAATGGTGGTCCTTCAAGCTGTGGAGATGAGAACATCCTTTCCAGTGCAACGGAAATGTCCCATATGTCGAACCATTTGTCCCACTCGCATTCCGGATCTTTGATCTTGCCTCTTTTGGTGATCCTCGGACATTTTTCAGCCAAATATACAGCATGTGATCCTCCATATGCTTCTCGTGGGTGATCTCCCATCTGAACAACGGGCCCTCTGTTGAAGTGGTTTGATAGAGTCCACGTGAGGGGCTTCCAATCTGCCTTGAACGGTCCTTTGAAGCCTAGGCCAAACCTACGGTTCGGCCTAATTTCTTTTGGCGGCTTGAGCATACCCTGTAACTGTGCGCCCAGACCTTTTCCCTGTTGATAGCCGATGTTCCTCATAATCTCCCAACCTTTGGAGTGAAAAGGGAGACAGGATGTTGCGGTTGCCCTGACCGGCTCCTTTGGTGCTAGTGGAACATGAGATGGATCACGTACGTCCAGCAGTGACAATATGGGCCGATGAGACGGCCAAACAGAAGGCAGAGAGGTGTTGATAGCATCCACTGTGTGAAGGACAGGTGTACTGACCACTTTAATAATTCTCCCATTGTAAGGAAACTTCAGGCACTGATGGTTGGTGGATGGCACAGCGTCCATGGCTTCGATGTAAGGGCGACCCAGTATAGCCTTAAATGTGGGGTCCATGTCGAGGACATGGAATTCCGTGGGGATTGCCATGGGGCCTAGTTCTGCCTTCAGAATAATCATCCCCTGCGGCGGCCTTTTGCTATTGTCATAAGCCGTGACCGTGATCGAGGAAGGTCTTATTTGTTCCTCGCCAACCCCACACAACTGAAGAGTGCTCATGGAGATCACATTTATGGACGCACCCGTGTCGACAAGACACGGGTTTATGGATACCCCATTAATTTTTATTGAAATGCACAATGCATATTTCCGAGATTCCTTGGGAGCGAGCTCGTAGTTGTGAAACATGATGGCTGGTTGTGTGTCTGTTGGGGTTAGGACGGTCGAAATCTTCTCCACGGGGAGGTCTTCATTAACCATGACCTTTTGAAGATATTCCATCAAGGCCGCCTGGTGGGATGTGGATCTTTGAAGTAGCTCTAGGATGGAGATCCGGGCAGGCGTCTTGTCCAAGTGTTTCAGTAGATCATACTGTGTTCCAGGGATAGCTCTTTCTGGTTGTTCTGCATCATCCTTCTCTGGCTGAGATTGCTCGGGATTCTGACTGTTGTGGGGGAAAACCCTGTGGAAAATCCTTCCACTCCGGAGCACCATTGCCTGCGGCTTTTGTACCTCTGTGGGGGTAGCAGTGGGTTTTAACAGGGGTTTGAGGGGTAGTAGTGGAGGAATGGTTGATGAAGCAGGGGTGATGACGGGAGCAGGGATTCTGATGAGGGGTTTGTTAGGTGGAGGCATGGCGGAGGTAGAGGGGATATCGCGCGGATTATGAAGGATAAGGGGTTTGGAAGGTGGAGGTGGAGGTAAGGTTTGAAACGGGTAAAGGTTTTGAGGCGGATGGTGGGTGATGAGTGGTTTTGAAGGCATTAGTGGTGATGTGGTGGAGAAAGACGGGGTTATGTATGGTGGACGGATGATAAGGGGTTTAGAAGGCGTAGGGGTAAATGTGGTAGAGGTGGATGGTAAAGTGGGGGAGTGGGAGAAGGTGAGAGGGTGTGAAGGCGTAGTAGAAAGTGTCGGTTGATAGGAGGTCGGGGTGCGGATGAGAGGGCGTAATGGTAGTGGAAATGGTGAAGGCGATACCGATGCGGGTTGATGAGAGAGAGGTGCTACCCGGGCAAGGTGAGGGGGTTGCATGACGATAGGGTTGGAGGTATAAAGAATGGAGGTACTTTCCTGGTGCCACACCTGCTCTCTCCCGACTTCCGGGAAGGAGGAGATGGGGTTAACCTGATGATTGGGCTGTTGGTGCTCCGGTAGTGGATTCTGGATTATGCCCATGTCGGGCTGTTGTTGTGGGGCCTGCTGAGGCTGCTGTTGTTGTTGTGGTTGCTGCTGCTGCTGCTGTTGTAACTGCTGCTGTGGCCTCTGAGGAGGTCTCCTAGCCTTGAGAGCCGCGACGTACCGTCTCATCTCATCCCAATCTATTTGATGTTCATCATTCATATCATGGATGTAATCTTTGAAATGGAAGCAGTAATCCACTGTGTGTCCCGGCTGCCTGTGGTAGACGCAGTATTTGGAGGTATCAACATTGGGGGGCCAGGCGGGCCTTTCTCTGGGTAGGGCGAGTTGGTTTGATGCCATGAGGGCATTAAAAATATCTGCTAAGGTTTCTGGCAATGGTGGATAGTAGGCTCTCTTAGGACCGAGCGGCCTCCTTTGTTGCTGTTGGGGACCATAGTTCCCCGGGGGTGGAACTTGGTTGTACTGAAGCGGTGGTTGTTGTTGCTGAGGTTGTGGTTGTTGTTGCTGGGGTTGGCGTAATGGAGGCATATTATCCTGGGGTGGATTATTTTGGGGTGGAGGACGGAGAGGGAAAGGACCTGATTGAAGGGGTAGTCGGGGCATTTGTTGAGGCCTTGGGTTGACTGCATAGTTGGCATTGTTGACCGCACTGACTTGCTCATTTGTCACGACCCCTTCTGTGGCTCCGCCCGGGACACCAGCGCCTGTCTTTCTGACCACTTTGGGCTTCGGCGACTCAAACATGTTCATGATGGGGGAGTCTTTTAGCTGGGTTTGGATGTATCGGGCCCTTTCATAGAGTTCCTCCATTGTAGTAAGTTTATTCATGGCGAGGACGTGTCTGAACTGCGGGGTTGCATTAGACACAATCATTTTCACTTGTTCGGGCTCGGAGAGGGTATCCCTTATTCTTTCCGCCAGAGACCTCCATCTATCAGCATATCGGACAAAATCCTCGTCGGGTTTCATCTTTTCGGCCACTAGGTCGGTAATGGAGAGTGAGGGACCGACCCTATCCCTATATTTCTGCAAGAACCTTCTCTGCACTATTTCAAAATTCTCGGCCTCGCGGGGCTCCAGAGAATAGAACCACTCAAGCGCGGGACCATCCAATGATCTCCGAAAGAGGTATGCCAGGGACCTCTGATCGTTTTGCCAATAGGAGGACTCATACATGAAGTCCTTGAGGTGAATGAAGGGGTTGCCGGTACCATTGTATCTGCGGTACGTGGGCATTTCGGAGGGAGGAAGATGAATGACGGGGAGGATTGGCAAAGCAACCTCCGGGGTGGCTTTCACGTCCACCATTCTTCTCAGATTTTGAAACTGCTCGTCCATGCGATTGAACCTATTGAGGAGCGATTGGGCGAGCTCCTCTGGGGGTGAAGGTGGCACTTGCCATTGGGGGAGAAACTGTCTCCCGGAGACTTGAGGGGGAAACCCGGAATGAGAGGGAACTGTCGGACCACCGACAGTTGGCCCTGGCTGAAACGGTGTGTGAGGAACACCGGGAGTTTGAGATTGTGACGGGAATTGGAATGAGGGAGGTTGTTGGCTCGCTTGTCCTTGAAGCGAGGGAGACTGGATGGCTTGCGCCAATGAAGGAGATGGAATGGCCTGCACGGACTCGTGGAGAGGTGCGATAGCCGGAGTTGACTCCTGGGGCGTGGGGGAAACAGATTTCCCCTTTAGAATGGCCTGGAAGGCCCGGAGCTGTTCAGAGGTAAGCTCCGTGTTGGCGAGGACGCCCAGTAAGGAAGTGATATCCTGTGGCGGGGACGTGTCCCCGGCAATAACCTGCACCTCATGCGAGGGGTCATGAGAAGGACCCGAGTCCATAGCATAGACTCGCGGGTCGGCTGTCAAACCACGGCTAGGGTGGTTCTCCTCAGAAGACTCGTGAGACATGCTCACAGTTCTCCCAGAACGCAAAAACATACACTAGCAAGTAGGTAGCAGAGATTATCAAACAAGTGGATGCCTTTACGCCCTTTTTTTTGTTTTGATTTTGATGATTTTTTTGTGTTTTTAGCGAGATCCGAAGTTCACACAAGATAGGGACCCTAGTTTATTTTTGTTTCACCGCCGTGTCAGCTAGGGTCTCTCGTCTCACCACGAATGAAATGACTAACTTCGGGGAACTTCAATGGTACAACCAGCCCAGTGAACGAAGAGGAGATTCTTCGATGTCGGGGACTTACGGAGGTCCCAGTGTAGGAGATTCTAGTCCGTTGAGAGGAATTCCCAAACGGAGAGTCCTTCCTTCACCGGGAAAGGGTGATCCTCAAAAAAAATGAAAAAAAGGATAGAAAAGAGGAATGGATGTATGCAATGGAATGCTGACAGATATATGGAGTGGGAAAACAACAGAAATAACAAACATGTAATAAACAAAGAACCAATTAGAACTGACGGTGCTGCCGTGAGCACAACGGGGGCGCGCGCGGGCGCCAAGGTGGAGAGGCACGGGTGGTGCCGAACTTGCAAGGGTAGCCGAAAGGAAGCAGTAGAAGTCCCACCGTGATCGCCAATCTGTGAGCGACGTCACGCGGTTCGGAGTTCGATGGAGTGGGGAAGAGGATGCGGAGAGCGCGCGGGCTCCTCTTTTTGTTTGTTTTGCTGTTTGCTGCAACACAGAGATGAGAGAGAGAGAGAAGGGGCCACCACGGGAGATTGCTCCGGCGGGGCGAGCGGGACAAGTATAATATAGCAAGATATGGGGTTCAAACGGCCATAGCGGGAAGTGACTCGCCGCGACCTCGGGGGACGGGAATGGTGCAGAAATTAAATAACAAGAATTGAAACGGCCATTGGGGAAGTGACTCGCCGCAGCCTCGAGAATATGAGCAGAATATAGCAGAATATAAAAGAGAATATAAGAACAGAGATTTAAACGGCAATTGGGGAAGTGACTCGCCGCGGCCTCGAGAATATGAGCAGAATATAACAGAATATAAGAGAGTATAAGAACGGAAATTTAAACGGCCATTGGGGAAGTGACTCGCCGCGGCCTCGATGATATGAGCAGAATGTAACAGAATATAGAGAGAATGTAAGAACGAAATTTAAACGGCCATTGGGGAAGTGACTCGCCGCGGCCTCGATGATATGAACGAAATATAACAGGATATAAAGAGAATATGAGAACAGAAATTTAAACGGCCATTGGGGAAGTGACTCGCCGCGGCCTCGATGAAAAGATGTGATCGCCAGGGGCCGAAAGACCCCAAAATAAGAAAGTGATCGCGCCTACCTCAAGAGCGGGAGATGGCGGGTTGCTTCTTCCTCTCCTTCCGGCCGGCCGACGGAGAGGGCTTTCCTCGGCTACCCTTGCAAAACAACGACAAACAAATGACAAGTGGCTTAGAAAGATGAATGTGTAGTATTCAAATCCTTGCGATAAAAATAACGAAATGATGGCAAGACACACACCTGGTTGGTGTTATCTTTTAAACCCCTCTCGGACTCGAGTAGGAGGAAAATGAGATGATGGATGCAAGAAGTATAAGAGAAGAGGCGCCCTTGTGAAGGGGGATAGAGGATGCAATATGATGAATGTAAAGAACTATGGAGAAAAAGGGGAAGAAAAGGCTTATTGGATGAGCCGAGGGTGAAATCCGGCGGAGCTCCGGCAGCGTGGGGACGACGTGGAAGCGCGGTGGATGAAGACGACCTTCCTCTCGCGAGCGTGGCACCCGAGAAGCCGGCAGAACCTCCACCTACAAAAGACCCGACGGGTTAGAAAATGACTCCGTAGCCTCTGGGCTCCGGCAGCCTATCGGATCACTGCTTAGCTCCTCCAGAACTGAGGGGGTGGGCCTCTATTTATAGAGCTACGGAGGGTGGAGGCGTCCAGGACCCTGGACACCTCCATCAGGGCCGAAATAATATTTTATTCTATTTTTATTGATTTTTTTGGAATACTTTTGTGGAGGCGTCCAGGGTCCCGGACGCCTCAAGCAGGTCCACCGAAAACCGACGACGGCCGCACGCGGTTTGGCACAACGCGTGGTTTTGTGAGCGGCGCCTCGTGATTCAGAAATGGGCGCGTCCAGCTGACTGGACGTCTCTATAATTTGGATTTTTTCACACACGACAAGCCGTCGTATGGTGGCCGGCGCCCGTGAGGGAGTTGATGGAGGCGTCCAGGGGCCTGGACGCCTCCAAAAGTTTATTATTTTTTTATTTTTATTTTGTCTTTTATACAAGGGCTGGCATTTTAATTTTTTTTATTTGTTTTTATGGAGGCGTCCAGGGGTCTGGACGCCTCCATTAATATGTATTTCTTATTTATTTAATTTTTTTATGCCAACTGGCATTTTATAAATATTTATTATTATTAGTTTTTATGGAGGCGTCTAGGGTCCTGGACGCCTCCATTAAAATATATATATTTTTATTTATTTTTGGGCCCTGAGAAAAATAATAAAAAAATAAATTAAAAAGATGGGGGCGTCCAGGGGCCTGGACGCCCCCATTAAGACCCACTCGGGTCCTCAAATCAGGCGTCGGCGGCCGCCCGGTAGACCCCCTTCTTGATTCCGGAACCTCTTGATGCGTCCGACTGGTGTTGATGCCGTCCGAATGCCGTGACGAGATGATTCCGGATGCCAAAAAAGGCAGAAGAAGACCCAAGAAAAGGAAGTATTCGAGCGGTTCAAAATGCGTAAGCCGTTGCGGGGCGTTGTATAGTAATATGAGACTTTCTCAGGAGACGTTAGGAATGGCGTGTCTACAGGGACGGGACGGGACGGTATCATCCCGTTCCGTCTCGATCCATCCCGTCAAATGTCAAAATAAAAAAAGACTCTTTATATATATATAATATATATATAATAATATAACAAAATTATTAGCTTAGTTGGTTAAGTCATTTGTGCATTTTATGTAAGACATCTTGAGTTCGAATCATGTTGAATGTCTTTAAGGTTTTGAGTTTTTTATTTAAAAATCTTAAAAAGAAATCAAAATAACACACGAAATTTGTGACTTTCAAACTCAAATCTGTAACGTGGGAGGTGTCCCGCCTTCAAACCCCACAAGAGAACCGCTCTGTGCGGTTACGTGCTTTGCTAAAAGCAAATGGGAAATCAATTCCCATGTAACAGATGGAGAGATGGCCGATAGGTTTCTCATGTAATAAACACGGGAGTTCCGTGTGTGTAAGAGGAACCTGTCCAAAGATGACCGGTTCTCATGCAACGTACTTGCACGTGAAGGGGCCTTCATCCAACGCATGGGTCTCGCTCCCTATAAAAGGAGACCTCCACATCCTTTTGCATCATCCCCACGGTGAGAGACAAGAGAGCTCTTGTAGAAAGAAACAAGAGGGTCTTGCGGGAGAGCGAGCTTGAGAGAGTTTTGTGTAAGAGGATTTGTTTCTCCGGGTTTGGGTGTTGACTTCTTTGTATATTTCTCCACATCTAGTGAAGTTCCGCTGTCGCCGTCGCCCGTGGACGTAGGAGGGTAACCTCCGAACCACGTAAATCATTGTGTTCATACCTTGTGTGATTGTTTATTCTTCTTCCTCCCTTCTTCTTGTTGTGCGGATCGAGATCTTGGGGCGTCACTCTATCCGTCTGAGTGGTCGTGTCATAACAAAATCAGATCTCGGATCGGGATTATAAATAATGATCTATAGTGATTTCGAGAGTAAAGAGGTAATTTTCTTTTTCTTAACACTATTTTCAAGTTACAAGCAGTCTTTACTCGAGGATGGTTGTAAATTTCCCGTGGAACGAGCCCATTGACTTTTTATATGGGCACAATCTTATCGATTACGTGTTGATATGGTATGATATGATATTGTATTGTATTATATCGTAATATGTTAAAGATAAGAATAATATAATAAATATTTACTATAATAAATATTGATATACTATCATGTATAGTTTTATTGTTTAAATTGTCACGTTTAACTGTGACGTGTTTGATTCGAATCTCGTGTTTGTTGTTTATATTTTAAATTTTTTCTTAAAAAATAATAAAAATTTTAACAAAAATCGTCAAAAAATGTGACATCCATTGAGACCCACTATGAGAAAGAAATGTGGTTAATCAATTTATCTATCGAGAGATGTTAAATATAAAATTAATTATATAATATATGAGTACGTATCGATCCTGGTACGATCCGATATGCACAGTTCATTATGTACTAGATAGATTTGTAAAATTTTGATAAGAGGGTAGTGGGTGGAGATGTGAGATATTTACAGGTGGAGGTGACATGTCAAGCAAAGACTACAAATGCTGCTGGTCAACAGTGAACAGGCGGAGGTGACGTCTCAAGTCAAAGTCTGCTGCTAGTGAATCTTCCTTATCACGGCCCAGTCGCTTTTGCTTTGACTTGGGCCACGTGGAGGGGTGGAAGTAACTCGTTCGAGTACATTGTTAATGTTGCTCACGATGCATTCAAGATTTTTGGGCACAGGTCATTTCTTGTTGGACTAGCTACCTGGTTGTGCAGTGGTCACTCGAACCAGTTACTTAGGCGTCGGCGGTGGGAGATTATAAAGTATGTATCACGAACGTACCAAATTTAGGGTCATGGTTACTACATTACATATGGAATTATATGTGTAGACTTCGCCTACCTTCGGTAGTATTTAAATTTCAAAGCCAAAACTTTTTTCACCGATTCAGTTGAAGCTGTGTTGACAACAAAGGTGTAACTGCCACCTTTTTAAGAATATCACATGTACCATATGATGGCAATTAGAAGTACATAAACAAATATGAAAGTGTAGAGGAGTACATATAAAAAAACTCAATGTATAATAATAGCTACAAAAATCAAGGTTTGAGGTCCGCCATATAATTCGTAAATATTATATTTTATATCACAGAACATGGTTACTAAGTGACTTAGTTGGTTGGTTGTTTGGATGTACGTGTGAGCGATCAAGTCTGAGACTCACAATTATTATTTTTTATTTTCAGATTTTTAAAATTTTTAAATAATTTGTTTATTTTAAATTCTAATCAGAAATCTTAATGATTCTTTTTAAATATATATACAATATTTTATTAATAAAAATTAAATTGATTTAAACATTACAACATCCTAACACTATTCATTTCTATCTCATTTATTTTTAAATTATTTTATTAGATTTATTTAAGTAAATATATTGTTGTTAGTTAAAAATTATATTTTAAAAAATATTAAAATTTTTAATCATAATTTAAAAGTGAGCAAATCATTTCTATTAAGTGATATTTTTTAAAAATTAAAAAATAATGACCCGTGCCTATGACAACGACATAGAAGAACCGACCAACGTTATCCGTGGAGAGAAGAGAGGGAGAGTACGGATAGCGATATGAAAATCTTAATTTGTGGAGTTAGATGACGGAGATCTTAAGATTTGTAAATAATAATAAGAAAAACACAAAACTCTCCAAATTATAATTTTTATCATTTAAAATAATAGAGCAAGTAATAAAAAACGCTCGTAAGTTTTGAACACAAGACTTACACAAGTTACATAAAATAATCTAACCAACTAAGACACACTTTGAACTTTTATCATATTTTTATTATAATTCATATTTTGAAGAGATGTTTCTTTTTGTGTAATATGATACGATGTCATATCGTATAACTAAAAAATCAGTATGACCCATACAAGTGGTACTACAAACCCTGATGAAAAATAGGGATGATTCAATATACACCCCTAGCTAATTAGAATCTTACATATATATATATATATATATATATATATATTCTACATCGTCGTATACTTTATATAATCATTTATACTCTCATAATACATAGTATAGTTCGATTATACCTCTTATACTCTTGACACCCTCAAACCTAACAAAACTCTTATTTTCAGTAGTTATTTCTAGAACACCATGTGTGTTGTTTAGGTGTTACGGGGGACAGGCATCCCCATGTGAATGCAAGGCAAGACTAACAGGACTTATTAATGAGCCGAGACTGGGTTGCACCTCCAATCACCATCATATAAACCCGAAAAAAAAAAACAGTCCCCTGACACCTTGAATGCTTCCACACCACTGTCCAATTGAGGACATCAATTTAATCCATCAATTTGAGTCCCTTCCAACTGTTTCGATGCCACTTCTCCCGGTGTCGTCGATGAACTTTGTGGACCAAGTCAGTTGACTTAATTTGAAGCCTGGGTTCAACAAGGTGAAAGAATCAAACCGGCCGGTGCCCCAACCCCGGCCCGTAATTCACATGGACCTCCACGCCTCCTCTTCCCCCCACTCTTCTTCACACAAGCTCTGAGTAGTACGTAATCAGCTGGCGGGCGGCTCCCCAACGAGAACTCGGTCGTCCCCTTGAGCCTATAAATATGTGATTCCCTTCTGCTCCGTTTGCAACCACACCACAAATCGATCCCACCACCACCCATCCCCCAACCCCTCTCCGATCGACACCAAAATCCCGTCACGTACGCAAGCTAGCTAGCAAGCTTTGATCCTTAGTAGAGGACCAATTAAGAGCCAATGGCGTCCCAGGCCATCATCAATAACCACCGTGACAACGCCGAGGTCTGCCACGGAGATGGCCCGTGCAAGAAGAAGATAGCCGAGCTGCTGAAGGAGGTCGGCCTCCCGGAGGGACTCCTCCCACTGGAGGACCTCCAGGAGGTCGGGTACAACCGCGCCGCCGGGTTCCTGTGGATGGTGCAGAAGAAGAAGCGGGAGCACACCTTCAAGGCCATCAAGGAGACCGTGTCGTACGCCACGGAGGTAACGGCCCTTGTGGAGGCCCGGAAGATCAAGAAGATCACCGGGGTGAAGGTGAGGGAGCTGCTGCTGTGGCTGTCGGTGGTGGAGGTGTACATCGACGACCCTTCATCCGGCAAGGTCACCTTCAAGACCGGCGCCGGACTCTGCGACAGCTTCCCCGTGTCCGCGTTCGAACCGGCGGCTTAAAAGATTGATGTTAAGAAGGGCGGCTCGTATAATATAAGAGGGGGAAGGGAACACACACACATTAATCCATCGTGGGAAGCTTAAATAATGTTAATTAATGTCATACAGGCTTGGTCCTAATTAATTATGGTCTGTTACAAGTTCTTATTAAGTTTACATGATCGTTTCTTGTTTCCAATCGATCGAGGGCTCCTCTCGGTCAGTCGGTCATTATTGTAGTAGTACTGTTACACCACCCTGGCCTTCAGTCGTGTTTTTATGTTTGTGATAAATGTGTTGTCCATTTGGATGTTCATAAACAGACGATCCTTCCATGTTTACCCCCACCTCATGCCCTGTGCCCCGTATCCAGAAGAAACAAATATTCTCTCATGAGTCATGCTTAACCGTCTGAGATGGGATTGATTCACAGGGTAGATACGATGCACCCACCCCCATGTGGCCAATCCCTTACCGGACGGGTCACTTGCAAATAGATAATTCGAACTATGATAGTCAACCGGATGGGTCACTAGGTCAACAATGTTAGAAATTCGCAAGAACATGCTAACAAAAAAAAATGCATAGCGGAATGACTTCGAGCCCAACATTCAGATAATAGACTCATGGCTTAACATATTCTTGATATGACTTCGGTCCCAGCACTTTGGATAGAGAGTCGGCTATCATCTCAAGGTGTGTCAATATAGAAAAGTGATATATGACCTATCTCTGAATTCTATCTCTGACGTCGTAATACTTCACATCTATATGTTTTAACCTTTTAGATGTCTTCGTACTTGTTACAAACTACACTGATGACAGATTGTCACTGTATATCCTAAGCGGTTTGGAATAGAATCAACCACTTGAAGATTTGTAATAAAATTCTTCAATCATATAACATGTGATGTCGCATCATAATATACAATGTATTCTGGCTGCATTGTGGAGGAGGACATTGTTGAGTGGTGATAGGTAGATCT
The DNA here is from genome assembly GCA_022559845.1 of Amorphophallus konjac. NCBI lineage: Eukaryota > Viridiplantae > Streptophyta > Magnoliopsida > Alismatales > Araceae > Amorphophallus > Amorphophallus konjac. The sequence continues at coordinate 16,405,182 of CM040127.1, read as the reverse complement.
AGAGGGGAGGGGTGAATAGATCAGCACCCTTTTGCCCTTCTTTGCGGAAATAAAAATTAGGTCTAACACAAAAGATAGAGAGGCAGATATTAGTTAATATCTGAGAAGCTAGATACACACAAGATGACTGGAACCGGTCCTATCAATCTTCTACCGTTAGAACAAGAGAGAGAACAAATCACAAGACAAGATCTTCAAGGTGGTTCAGTCTCAATCTAGAGACCTACGTCCACCCCTCACACAACACAGTGAGGCTTCACTAGTGCCAACGCACAACAGCAGATTCACAGCTTCTAACTGAGAGAAACACTCTCACACTCCGCTGACACACAGCTTCTAACAGAGAGAAACACTCTCACACTCTGCTGACTCGCAACTTGTAACTGAGAGAAACACTCTCACACTCCGCTGACACACAGCTTGTGGGATTACAACCCAAACCACACAGATAGGCGACCACACATTCTGTCTTCCTACACGTAGGTAGGGATCTAATGATATTAAGTTTGTTTAGAAGAAAAGTAAACTAAAAATGAAATGGCCAGATAGAGTATCGTAATGAAAACGTTATGACAAAGGAGTCTCCTGTCTGGGAATGAGCTTGAGGGATCCTTGACTTTCTTCTTCTCGTTGAATCTTCATAGCAACCAAGGTGGTTTTTCGTGGTGAGGAAGAGAAATGTCTTCTTCTTGTTTCACTCACGCCGCCAGCATCAAGACCAAGAGTAGCTTGGACATCAAGCTTTTTCTTTCTTCATTTTCTCCTCAGCCCTCTTCTCAGCTCGCCTGCTCTCATGTCGAATTGGAGCACATGCTCCTCATATATCGATGTCCTAGGGCGACACCAACGTTGTTCACTTTTACAAGCAACACGTAGAATGTCACATCCACATTATTTGATCTGCTTACACTTGTACCGTTGACTCCATTCTTGTCAAGTCCACAGGAATGTAGGTAGGTAGGATACCATAGCAGCAAATGTACGATTTTCTTCAGACAATATCTCTGCTAAATCACAGTCTTCTGACACCGAAGCAATCTGACGGTTATTTCCAGAGCAAACGGATCCTATGGATTAAGTTCCGGATCTTGAAACCAGCTTCCGTCGGATCCAGATCCGTTCTGGTCGAACCGAGTGTGTCGACACTTTCCTGTCAGGGTGTCGAGACATTCCTTTGAAAATCTTGGAGAATCGTTATGGTTGATCGTGGATGTGTCGACACTTTTCTGTCAATGTGTCGAGACATCCCTTTAAAAAGCCTTGTAGACAGCTTCTGCCGGTTTCACGCCTGTTCTGGTTGATAGTTGATGTGTCGACACTCTACCTCCAGTGTGTCGAGACATCCCTTTGAAATTCTTGAAGAACCATGGCTGAGTCGAGACAACACCGAACGGTGTCAAGACATGTGAGACATGTGCAGAGTTGTTGTAAGAAGGTGTCGGGACAAGAGCGCCTTGTGCAGAGATTATCACACGAACGTGTCGACACTTTTCACTCAGTGTGTCGAGACATCGGTGAATCCAGATACTTTGACGGAACGACTTCAGCTTGAATTCTTCTAGATGTGTCGAGACCTGAATAGGATGTGTCGACACATTCTGTTATGCTGGAGCTCAAATTGTTGGAATTTCAACGTAATCTCTTCTGGATGTGTCGAGACATCACTAGGCCGTGTCGAGACATCACTTAGTGAGATTCTCCTGCACTTGTTTAATCAATTCATCAAGTCAAAAATAAATTAGATATTTCTCAACCATCTATTAATGATTTATGATTTGTTATCGTCAAAATCAGGGCCACAACATTCTCTCCCTTTTTGATGATGACAACCGTGAATCATTAAGTCCAAGCATTCATATATCAATACAAAGAAATTGGTTTGAGGAGTGACGTGCGCGGCACCAGTCGTTTAAAAACACCGTGCCACACAATTTCAAAATTTACTGAACTCACTCACTAAAAAATATTGAAATTCAAGTAAAGTGGTATGAACGGATCGATCTCACGAGGAGGAATATTTTCATTTGAACATGAGTTGGAAAATTCTTATGTTTTGAAAAGTGTGTTTTTAGTGAGATTAAACTAATTTAAAAGTAAACTTATACGAAAATACATGAATCTAAAGAAATAACAAAATTAAATGGGAAATAAAATAGACGAAGTGAGATAGATTTGATGCGGCCGTGGTGTGATAACGACGTCGTCTCCTCGAACCTTTGATTTACGAGTCGTCGGGAACGATCACGTACACTCGACCAGATCGGAACCGCTTCTCTTGACCGTCTTTGGAAGAATTTCAGAAAATGATCGAGAAAGAATTTTGGAAGAACATTAGAGAGATGAAAAATGATTACGTAACAAAATTAAATAAAATTAGAATGCAATGTAAATTAGACCGAATAAAAAATGCATACATGAATAAATTATAATAAAGTTGAACAAACACAAAGGGAAATAAAATGGGAAATCCTAAGCCTAAACTAAAGACTAAGAGTGGAGGGAGAGTGGAGGAGAACGAAGCTATCTAGGTACTATTCCTACTGTCTATTTGCCTACTAGAGAGAGTCAAAGCCTTTCCCATGCCCTTTATATAGCCTCCAAAATAATTCTGTAGTCTCGTGTGAACACTCCAAAGCCCACCATTTGATTTCTTCTTCTCTTTCTCATTTTCTTTCATGGGCACGTCGACCGCGTGTGAAGCCTCAAGGCCATCATCTTGTTTTTCTCTTGCTTTGTTCTCTGCAGCGCCTCCTTTCTGCCGACGTGAAAGACGCTGGAGGCTGCAGCCGCATATGGCATGCCGACGTCCTGCGCGTGAACCGACCTTGCCCATCCGAAGAACCCGCCAACCAGCTGCCGAAGACATCTCGTGCGCCCGCTCGCATGAAGCCACTTCGCGTGTCCGAGCCGCGGTGCCCAAAACCCGTGAAGACATGTTTGGCCACTTCCCTCGCGTGTGCGCCTGTGCGTTGCAAAAGCGGCTTAGCCGCGTTGACTTTCGTCACCGTGAAGCCATGCGTGAAGGCATTGAAGCCTTTAACCTTCAGCCGCATGTGGACCTTGTAAGAGCTTCACGTGGAGCCCATGCAGCTGCGTTGCCCAAAGTGGATGAGTTATATTCACCATGTGTTTGCTATATAACGTGGATATATAGAGGTGTTAATATTATATGAACTATATATATACAACGTGTTTACATATATTACACATGAATGCCTTAATTATATATAACGTGGATATATATAGTTCATATATACATATATATGAAATATATATGTATATTACAAGTAAATATATTATGTATATGTATTATACATACAAGTGTGTTATATATGTAAATATATTACACTTATGTATATATATGTATAAATATCTATTGAAATTCATTTGTTTCTTTTTTTCTTTTTTTTCTTTATTCGAACTAAGATTGGACTTAGTCGGTCATAGGCTTTTGGTGGTGTGCATGAACTTTGGCCCATTTATCTTCGTATTTGTGTTCTTTTCATTCTTTGTGGTGTGATCTTATTTATGCCTGTAAAATAAAATTAAAATTTAATTAAATCAGATAATTAAATATTTTAATCAGAAATTAAAATTAAGTGTGATAAATACATAGTGATGCATATTAATGCTCATAAAAGTGTGTTATAATATGAATTACAATGTAAAATTACACACATATCAAGGAGCCATCAACCAAGCAAAATTAATCCATTCACACAACCACTGAATGTTAGCATTTTTCAACATATAGCATTTTCAAAAGTAACAAGAAGGCTTGATTCATTAATCAACCATAGTTTTGTACAAATCAAGTAAGGATGTGTGTTCAAGTAGTTGCACTGCAAATCTACATGCAAAATCTAAACTCTAAATAACAAAGCTAACTACATGCTTGATGCTTGATGATGCTGGTCTTTAGTACTTCTCCCCCTTTGTCATTAGCTAGGAGGGGGTGAAGGAGGAGGCTGTTGTGGTGGAGGCACGGTGCTGGTGCTGACCAGCTGCAGGATCTGTGTCTCTTGGAACTCATGTTGCAGGTGGGAGATGGTTGTCTCTAGAGAGTCAATCCTGTGATTTAACTGCTCATCCCTTTGACTGATAAAACGGTGTTTTCTTTGATATCCTTGAGCCAGGTATACATAATCTCACAAATGTATTCTGTTTCAGCCCTCTGTTGGGAGCCTTGTGGTGGAAAATGAGAAGAGGTGACTTCTATTTGAGGAGGAGGACACCATTCATCACCTACGTCCTGCAGGGTTGGTTGGAGTTGATCTTTATGCAGACGTATGAGCTCCAAGATTTCACTACCAACCATATCCAGTTTCTTATATACGACGTCCATCTTTGCCTCAGCTTTGGTGGTGCTATTTATTGCTCTAGCTGTGTCAGTATGAACTGTGTCGGCAAGCCTGGCGGAGGCATGAAGTAGCTTATTAGTGTCAGAATACAGTTTCCCTTTCAGCCTTTGGGAAGCATCCAGTAAGCAAGAAGTAGTGGCATTGATGATTCTTTCCAGATTGGAGGTAGCATCGAGAGATCTGATGATCTTTGCGGTCACATGTGCCCTGATGGATGTGGTTGAGCCCGCCGCTTGTGCTCGGATGGATGTAGTGGCGCCAGCCACTTGTTCAGCTAGCTGATTGGAGGACTCCATCAGTTTGGCACACTTAATGTTGAGATTACCTTGATCCTCTCGGATGTCATAGGCATGCATGACCATTTCAGCAGTTTTCTCCTAGGTTTCAGTGTGGATCTCTCGCAGTCTTTTCATGATTCTTCCTGCTCGCTCACACACATTTATCAAGAAGTTCATGAAGCTTTTCATCCTTTCATCTGACTTATGTTTGTCGTGCACAAATTTTTCCCATCGACAGTTCTGAACTTGCTCATAATGGAGTTGTCTAGCTTCCAATCTATCCACTTGTAGACTGATCTGACGACAGGAGGAATTCAAACTCCCAAATTGGGCAGTGAGAAATTGAATGAGAGCAGGATGAATATCCATTAAACTGTCAGTGGCACCAAATGCAGGACCTTGTGAGGTGGAGGCCTCGACATGAAATTTAGGAGGGGCATCCCTTGCAGTGAACACTCTAGGCTCATTTTCTGGAGACAAAGGAGGTTGGATACCAAAAGCCATCATCATCCCAGGCTGGTTCATGAGATCTGCAAATTGCTGCTGCTGAGGGGCCTGCTCAAAGTGGATATCTGCATGAAACATTTCTTCATGCTGATCTAACTGTACTTCTGAATGTGGTTGGTCCTGTGCTGGCTGACCTTGTGGAGCTGAGGTTGCTCTTGTGGAGGCTGTTCTTGTGGAGCTGGCTGAACAGGAGGGTCATGTACATGACCAGGCAGATTCCTCGCCATTTTGTCACCTTCCTTTTTGAAGTGCATATAATTTTTGATGAACCTCATGGTGTAGACATTACTCGAGGGAATGGATATGGACTTCTCTTTATCAAGAGGAATGCCAACCTTCTGAAAGATGGCAGTAAGATGTGCAGCATAAGGCAGGTTACGCCTGTTGTAAGTGCAACTGTCCATAACCTGAAGCATGATCTCTGGAAGTCAAACATGATATTCGTTGAATAGACAATAAAAAAGGAATCTCTGTGTCTCAGTAAGTCTGCTTCTGCCACCCCCTTGTAGGGTAATCATGGTAGTGAAGATATGATGCGGTAGACGCTGCAGTGGGGGAAACCGATTGGTGTCAAAGGATTTTACCAAAAGTTGGGTGTCATCCTGAGGATTTCTAGGCTTGCACTAGATGTGGATGAGACGGCATTATCAAGATTCCAACACATCTACAAAATATATTTATTATTTATTATTTATAGTATTTTATTAATATTTTTTCCTATGTTAGTACATGTGTCATTAAGATAATTTATATTTTCTATGTAATTTTTTTTTTGTATTATCTAAGAAGATCGATTTCTTATATTCCATAGGTATGTGGATCTCTCGTGTTTCCAAGACATATTTTGTTAGAGTCCTAGGTGCTCATTGAGCCTTGAGTCAATCTTCCCTTATATTAAGCCATGTAAACTTCACATTGGGTGAGAATGAATCGAAGATTTGAAAGGAAAAAAACTCTTGTGAGCTGTGTGAGCTATTTTCTCTCCCATGGAGGTGGGATGAGAGACCCCAAAGTTGCACTGTCTCCGAGAGGAAGATGGGATGAGAGACACCCCCCCCCCCCATCTTCTTCCTCCACTGTCATCCTCTTCCCCTCACTAAACCACGCACTCGCCGTCAGCCACCTTCTTTCCCCTCCCCCACCCAACGCACAGTTATCATCCTTCTTCCACCACACCTCATCCCCCTCTGTAAACCCAAATCCCACACCCACGTGCATTGTCCACCTCCTTCCCACCACGGATTCCACCATCACAAACCTTCATCCTTGTTATATTGTCTTCTTCTTCGTCTTCCTCTCCAACTCAATGCCCTCGCCTCCCCTCATGGTCACAGTAACTGCTCCCTCCTCTCCCTAGTCACGAGACCTCCCAACTAACCCCTTTGTTCCCCAGCAACGACGCCGCTATCAGCCCCCTTGGAGCGGAACGATTGAGTCCGTGATTTTTTTTCTTTTCAATAAATTTTTCTTGTTTCTATTTTTTTCAAGAAATATTCTCCTTTTTGTTTCTCTCGTTTTGTTATTTTTTTTGTTGCTCTTTTTATCTTTTATTTTTTGGCTATTACATAAGAGCGAGACAGAGAGAGAAAACATGGACGCGTCACCCCCCCACCCTCACCTTCACCCTCTTCCACCAACCCAGCACCACACATGGGTCACCCAGCACCTCATTGCCCAAGCTGCCCCAGCCACCCTGCACTAGACCTACAACAGTCATCGTCGTCGCCGAGCTCCCCTTGCTCTCAAGGGAAGTTTTGGCAATTCATAGCAAGTATCCACTGTGGATGGCCCAATGTCCGAGGACAAACGGAATGACTGTTAGATATCAATTGTCTCGTCTTGCACATGATAAAGACCGTTCAACTACTAACGTATAAGCCATTTGTCTATGTAGTTATTGTATGGCAGCCTGGTGGACTGGCCTCTTATGTTGTGATTTGGATGCAATCCGACTACTATAATAATCTTACATATAATTAAGATTGATTGAATTGAAACTGACCTCAATAAATGAAGATACTTAATGTAAAAATAGATTATAATACTTACATCTTTAAATTGATTGATTGGTTGATTAAATCTGAGTTGAATCCACATGAATATTGAATTAATTAGTAAGTTAATTATAATATTGAATTGATTAATTGTTAAATCGATTGACCAAGAATAATTAGTTATATAATTAATAATTTTTTTGATTCGTTATTGCATCTCTTGAATTCATGTGATAGTTTAGAATATGCAAAGAATTGTGATTAAGTGAGACCTTTTGATATAATTTGTAAAAGTTATTATATAGTAAACAATTCACTACAAGAAAATAGACCTTCAGGGACATTTCAAAACTGTCCCAAAAAATAGAGATAAATGCCCTAAAAATTTTTAGGGACAGTTTGATTAGTTTTAGGGGCAATTTAAAATGTGTCCCTATTGCCTCGGTCTCTAAAAGTTTTTGGGACATTTTTTAAAAAATGCCTCTAATGACAATTAGAGGCACTAAAAATTGTCCCTAAATATTCTAATAAGGGCAATTTTTTGACCAAATGTCTCTAATGAACATGTTTTAGGGGCAATTCCTCTTTCAAATTGCCCCAAATAACCTATTTTAAGAATAGTCACTTAAAATCCACCATGAAATAATCACACCAAAGAATATGTTTTAGGGGCATTTTCATCCACAAATTGCCCCAAACAACCAAAATCATCCTAAAATACAGAATTTAGAGTCATCATTCCTAAGATACAGTCAATACACAAATCCTATTTTTCATAATTCATTGACATACACAAACACTCACCATTATACAACAGGAGTATATAAATTTTGCACCTTTTAACATAAACATAAATAGGACATGATACTCATTGACAAAGATAATATCTTTATAGAGTTAATTATAAAATCAAATCATGAAAATATCACAATTACACTTATAAAATTCATGACTTATAAATACAACTTGGACCATAGAACTTCAAATTTTCACTCTGTAACTAAAATATACAAACTCAGTAACTCTTTAAAATATATAAAATAATTTCCCCTCGGTGATCTTTAAGTATAAATATTTTCTTGATAGTGGAGAAGTAATAAGGGAAGTCAATTGGCCGGATGGTTTGTCACGTAGTCATGGCACTTGCATCCGCTCTACCATGCAAAGACCTTGTGGGTGATAAAGCTATCTATCCTGCAACAAAAACATCAACTGTAAGCACAACCAGAGAGCTAGAGAAGAAAAATAAGGTAGAATATGCAAAAGAATAAGGTGCTCGAATGTGGAAACCAATATCCATGAGAAGACACCAAAAGAAAAAAAGAAAAGAAAAGAAAAATAAAAAATCATTGAATCACTATGCACACATATGCACACTTCCCTTCCTAACATCACCTCCTTTCTTGAAAGTCCAGATAGATGGGTACCCTTGAACATGATGCCTGCAAAAGATAATATACATCACAATAGGACATCTGCTGTCACAAAGTAGAATTGTCAAGTCCTTCACATAAAGAAACTACTGCAGAAAGTACACTAAAAAGAGACTAGACTATATAAAAATCTTTAGGCAAGGGTAATGGCATCCTAATCACTATTCAGATACCATGCTGAGCAAATACATATACCATGCTGATCAAATACATGCAAAATACATATACCATGCTGAGCAAATACATGGCATTCCTAACCCTCCTTAGCAAGTTGTTTTTGTTTGTTTTTGTTGTTAGGAGAGGGGATGGGGTAGGGTGTGGGGGTGGAACATGAGAAGAAAGTTCCCATAAACAAGATGAAGCTAAAATAACATACAATCCAACATGTCTTAGTTCAAAATATCACCTTCTTCGGTGGCAATAGAAAATGCTCATAAAATATATCATCCAGGATACTGTTAAGAATTCTGTAAGTTATAGCATCAGATTCATTGTTTGCCTATTCACTGTATTCATTTCTAATTCTCTCATTTGAATCTTCAGCAGTAACTCTACTAATAAGCTTTGCCCAAGAACGCAAGGCATTGTCAAACATTTGATGAATAAGATATTTAGTAGAGAACAATTTTCATCAGGAGATTGTCAAATGAGTTTTATAAATGAACTTGGGAGCCCAAGACTGAAACTTATAACAAGTTAGCTAATCTGATCAAACTAGATTAACAAACAAGTTTTCTATCAGGTGCTAAGTCATAGAAATCAATAAAAGATTATCATAAAATATTAGCATGTCTATCAATCTTATATGAGTGACCTAACATTTTAAAAGTAAATAAGCACAAGAGATATCTGACATTCGAATGGCCATGGAATCATATCCCATGTTGTAGCCTGCAAGTTCCATGATATGAGTGACTAGTGATTTTCTTCTCTACTGAGAGGGTGTGGTGGTGATGTCAAGAGTGGAGGTTTTCTAGCATATAAATTTTGTTTCAAAGAGGGAAGGTCCAGACACAGTAAATTTTCTTGATATGGCATTGGCCAAAGATGTATCATAGCCTGATGCCCTAGCAAACCAACAGCATAACAATCACCTAAAATACACATTTTGCTAAGTAGCTCAACAGCTATATATTGTTCATCAATAAGTAGGATCACATGATGCTCTAATCAAAATGTGGGAAGGTATTTCTTTTTTCGATAATGTTTAATTAGAGGCCCTCCAACTACCAGTTAGTTTTAAAAAGAAAGTCTTGTTTACATCAATGACAGCAGTTGAATGGTTTAGATTTTTAGATAAGCAATCCTATTATTTTTCTGAAAGTGGAAAGTCAAAACTCTTTGAATGAATGCAAAGCAAAGAATATGATTATCCATAGTATTAGTTTCAATTGAAGCAACAAACAACTCAGAAAAGCAACAAAAGCAATTGTAGATTGCTCATTTTTTACCTTGTTGACCTGTAAAAGAACACAAGCAAGGTTTGGCCATTACAAACTCACAGACAACAGCAGACATCAGATCCTCATGTTTATGCTCATGAAGTCTATATTTTCTTTTCTTGGGGGGGGGGGGGGGGGGACTCCACTCAAGGCAAAACCAACATGGATGAAAATTAGGTGTGTGAAATAGGACCATGGGAAAACATGATGATTTGCTGTATTAATTTCATGTGGATCCAGAATGTATTAAATACAAAATTTAAGGTTCCAATCCAAACATAGTGCCTCCATGATGTCCGAAATTTGATGCACACAACTTAGCTTCTCGATAATCAGATGCCAAACCTCTTGCAAATGAGAGCAATTAACAAACAGGTGGTCCATGGATTCCTCTTCCTTGCCACACGGACAACAAAGTGCATTAATCTCCTCCAAAGTTAGCAAGAGATTATTGCACTTGATCTGTTAAAATTTTTGTTATTGCAGGTTCAAAACTGGTAGCTAACAATATTATAATTTCCTTGTAGAATAAGTAATCAAAAGGAAAAAAGCAAATGAGACTATGAACAGAATCCTGCATTAGCTATTTTGGATGATGAAAGATAGGAGCAGCTGCTTTTGCCATGGAAGATAAGTTTGGAAGTTGTAAGGTTGTTACCAACAAGATTTAATTGTTACCAAAAAAGTTTAATAATGAGAGAGCTGACAGTAACTCCCAATTGGAGGAAAAGAACTAAGAACTATAGCAGGAAGGGAGCATCTCAAAAATTACAATGAACAAAAATATTACCTCAGCATCATATGATAATCATCATGCCTAGTAGGTAGCAGTTCATCCAAAATCAGCGCCTGTCGAAATGCATCAACAGCTTGCAGCTCCTCAACATCCCTAACATCTTCAATTGACACAGAAATAACTCGACTATCGCTCTTCCGTCTACCCTTTTTCTTCAAAGAATGTCTGAATTTAGTGGATGCATCTATAGCCTTTTTCTTTAAAAATCTAATTCTTGTTCTTCTTTATTCTCTTAATTCTCAAAATCAGATTTCCTTTCCTTTCTCTCATCATGACTGGAGAATCCTTCAAAGCCTGCAAGTTATCAAATGGCCAGCCATGGACAACCTTAAAACAGACAGCTTGTATATCAAAGATGATATGAAATGAAATGATAAACAACACATCTCATAATATATAGAACTTCAGATTGGAATGTTCTTGAAAAAAACTATCTCGGACTCTCTCTGGGTTAAGTGTTAATGAGAGTATATTTTAATGTTATTGAAAAAACTATCACTGTAGATGAAATATGAAGCTGACTGACAGTTGAAGCACATTGAACTATGAAGTTTAAACTCGAGGGCAAAAACAAAAGAGTACATGCACTAAGATTGACAGAACGTTCCAGCTTAAACATGGACAAAATGGAAAAAAAAAAAAAAGAAGATAAATGTTTCCTTGCAACTTAAACCTAAACAAAAAAATCTATAGATTTAACATATCCCTTTCAACATTTCCTCAATGTATGCACATATCTGCCATGCAGGGAATTTGACTGCAGCACACTGGCCTCACAATGAAAATTCTTACATGAGTATCCACCTAACTGGCATGCACACCAACAATAATCCAAATATCAAAAGCAAAGGCTTGAGAATTTTTCTCACGGCTCAACAAAGAATATGTTTATCACCAGAAAAAAATGTTCATGCAATCGGAAAAATGATGAACACTTCTATGGTATTTTCCTTGTAATGTTAATATCCAGTCTCTTAAAAATTTGAGCTAAGGTAAGCATAAGCAATAACATGTTTTAGGGGAGGAGATAAAACTAAATAGGTAATACATGCACCATCAGGAAAATCCAAACAGCTCAACAAAATAAATAAGACAATTTTGCACAACACATTTCTCCACCCAAGTAATAAAAAGAAGGAAGAAATTACAGTTAGAAATATTTTGCAAGCTAAACTAAAACAATAGATATTTAAGCACGGCAAGGCCACTTGTTCATGAACTAAAAATGTGGAATGTACTTCCTAGTCAATTTTTGAGGGCAACCCAGAAAGACGCTTTCAGAAGAGGTCTTTTTTTTTCACATCAAACATTGGTTATTCAAAACCAAATAGCTGGGGTTTATTTCTGACTTTAGAAGAATTTTTGGTGTTAAAGGTAACAGTGAGATTTGAGGGCTTAATATAAAAATATGTGAGAAGCTTATTTCTAAAAATCCCAATTTGTAAGTAAAAGGAGAACCCCTACCTTAAACAATTACCACCATTCAGCAGAGTAGATTTAGTAAACCCATATTCTTCAGAATGAGGTTCCAAACCCTGTTGCTCAAGTATATCCATTGTTTCTTGTATATCCTGTCCAGCATCAGTTACCTTAATATGCCCAGCTACACAGCAAGACAGCCTAACATTCCTAATGGTATTACTTCGAAATTTCCATTGCTTTGGGTTGAGAAGAGATTCAACGTGGGAAGGATCATTCCAATCAGCCATTAAAATATTGCGCCGAACAGTGGCTACCAGTTCATTATAACTCCTAGCATGCTCTTTAGAGAAATCTAGAAAAGTTACTTTCTTAATGCAGGGAGGAATAGTTTTCAAATCTGTTTTTCTTGCACTAATCATGGTCCTTTGAAGTAGTTGCAGCAGACAAGACCTTCCCTCCTCCATTTCTGCCTCAAATGGTTTAAGGATTCCTGTGTCCCATGATTCTTGGTTCTGTCCATATGCCTCCTCATGAAGGAACTTCAGCATTGGTTGAAGATGGGCGACTTGACTGTTTGGAGTGGTTGGAGTTGGGGTACCTGTCAATATCCACCGGTATGAAGCAGTCAATGAGATGGCCATCTGCAGTTTATTTGTTAAACTGAGACTTGAACCAAGTGTATGCCCTTCATCTAACATCACTCTAAGCCAATGAACTTGCGTTAATATACTCTTCTTACGGGGTCCCCATTCTGCACTTAAGCGGTTAAAGGTCGTTATGACAATATCGTAGTCGCATGCAAGATTGTGGGCAGAAGGTTTCTTGTGATCAGCCCACACATAAACACGCAACTGCCCAGGTCTAACATGCCTTTGGATCTGGGTTTTCCAATGTTCAACTAAATTTGCTGGCACGATGATGAGTGTTGCTCTTGATAAGTAAAATCTGAAGGAATCCAGTGGCTTGGTGAGAGCAATTTTAAGTGCTTTCAAATCAAATGCTAAATTTTCAAGTTTGTGGGGGTAATACCACCTAGTTGTACCCCTTTCAATCTTTCTCACAAGGCCAAATGCTTGAAAGATCTTATGATATTCATGTGTAGAACGTGTATCTAAAACTGGACGTGTTAAACCACTTGTTTCCATCTCTAGTAGCTTGCTGGGGGATAGACTAGCCAACCAGTTTAAAGCCTTCTTTGTTTCCAAATTGATCAATGTGCAATGATCCTTGAGAACACTGGTGAAAAATGAGACATTCTGCTCCTTCCCCTGAGAGGTTCCTTTCGTATAAAATCCTGGCAGGTAAGTTATTGACCTCCTACAATCCCAAGACTCCTCTGGAACTGTACAAGCCTGATAAAATGGGTCACTGTTCATACTACAAAACCAAGCAGTTGTAGCATCTAGTATGCTTCTCTCAGGTAGTGTCCGCCACTTTCTACAGGCATCACACTGAACCCAGGTCTCACTAGAATCAAGATGCCCATAATTGGATTTCCCAGATTTCTTGCAACTGATAAGAAAATTGACATGTTTTGAAAGAGAATTGAGCTTTGGAGCATTTGAATTATGTCTCCTGTCACTTGCATTTCTGTTAATCCTGTTGTTACAGGTATAATCTAGATCTTTTCCATATGAATCAAGAAGATTTCTCTTAACGTGACTCGGGCTCCTGGTAGATAGAAATACACCTGATATCTGCCAACACTGTGCATCTGTGCAAGATGAAATTTCTTACTTGTCAGAAGAAAGGCCTCTGGATGCAGGAAATAGGCAAGACTTCTCTGATCTTGCACGTTTCAAAGAGGACTTTGAACTTTCAGATTTTCCATATTTATGTGGAGATTTTGACATTTGAGATGAACTCAGCTCTGGCACAGATTTGTTGGAATAGATTTGCCTCCGTGCACTTGGATAAAACCTTGTCCATGTTGTAAAACCGCCCACAGCAAATTTGTCGGCACTGAGTTCATAATAACCACATGCTTGGACTGGATCATGCATACACCAAACAGCATCTACACCATCAGGTGGATCTGCCAGGTTTCCATGTGTTTTGAGGATAAGAGAAACAGCTGTGACAGTCTTTCCCAGTCCTGGTTCATCACAAAACAGTCCTCCATTGAAATCCCTAATGGTGGGGGCCATGCCTGTGACTATTGCACCAGAAACAGAGTTCAAGTAATAATGAAATCCATCTTCAGTAGAGAAATCGATATAGAGTGGATGTGGCAGAACCTCAGAATTGCGCTCACGTTTTAACATTCACTCAATCGCTGCTTGTTGGTGGAGAAAAAGCTTAAGCTTCATACATGGCATAATTGATACAGCTAATGACCTTAGATGGTGACAAGTGGATGCGACACTAACAAGGTCCCTCGGACCAAGTGAAGATAGGATATTAGTCAAAACACATCAGCAAGATCCCAAATTCCAGGATCAAGAGAAGCATTCACTGGTTTTATTCTCGTGGAATATACCATCTCCTCCTTCACAATACTAGGCGGACTCTTAAAGATTTCATGGAGATCGAATAGCTTTTCCTATTAGAACCATTAGACTTGCTGTGAAGATTGCATCGAAGAACATTACAAGCAGAATTATGCCACATGGATTCATCATCTTCATGATGATACTTCTCAATGCTGCCAAAGTTAAGCAATGAACTCCTCACTTCCCAGTTACAACTCAGGTGCCTGAAAAGGGAAGCACCCAGGGCACCCGACCGGGGGAACTGCCAGCCCGACCACACCGCCATCGGCAGGTAAACATCCACCAGCACAACCGCCCTCGTGCACCCATCCCCTCAGACAGCAACCGGCACCACCCTGCATTAAACGCTCAGGCACTTGTGCGACGTCAAGGCGTGCAGCTGGTGCACCACGCTTATGCTCCCGTTCAGAAACCCAAGCCCCTTCCTCCGCCTGGGAGCCGAACCCGCCGCCGGGGAACAGGACGAAACACTCCGCCCACTCCCCTTCCGCGGCCTCTTCCTCGACGACGGCGTGGAGGGGCTGCCCCCGCCAACCCCCACGCTCCTCCCCCTCTGCTTCCGCAGACTCAGAGTCCTGGCATTCTCCTGTAGAGCCGGCGTCGTCGCCGGCTAGAAATTCACATATGTTCAGAATTGATATGCACTCCAGAGGCATGAAACTGATCCAAACGATCGACAGAAGGGAAAATTGTAGAATTTTCATAAAAACGTAAGGAAGCCAAGCATCAAAAACCCGGAGGACAAATATATCGAAAATTCAGAACAAAGAGCTACTAAGATTGGAAATTTTGCTAAAACCCCCACAGCCACTTGATCTACCCACTACTCGACGCTGCGAATGCATCCCGTGAAACAACGAAAAATAGCATCAAAAAGTTGGAAGAAATAGCTGATCTTTTGGGGATGGGCACTCACAAGGCCTGGTGAACCGATCGAGCGGCCCCGACATCTCTGGCGGCAACAGTCCACCACCCCAAAGAAGGAAACTTTCAGATTAGCCCCGATCAAGAGCTAATCCGCCGGAGGTCAAAAACCTTATAAAGAACTGCGTACCCGGTTAGAGAACAGAAGGAATCAGGGAGAGGGAGAGATGTGTCGCGGATCCCCACTGCGTCGGCCCCTTCGGATCACCCGCCGAGGAGGAGAGAGGAACCTGCTGGGACTCCTGGCGCGGGCTTCCTTCCACCTCCCCAGGGGCCGCCACTACACGTTGCGGGGTGCGGCTGGCCGCAAGATGGCAGCCTTGTCGTGAACGGAGCAGAGAAAGAGAAATCGCCGATTCGGGTGGTGGGGAGGAGGTGAAGAAACCACGGAGAAGGGCAATGCAATGTGAGCGACTTTTCAAAAGGAGGAGGATTAGGCAGCATGATCGGGAGGTACAGGAAGAGTCTGTGGTGGGAAAGGAACTGCTACGGAAGAATCTCCAAAATAAGGAAAAAAAATCCCACGAGCAGAACTGAGGAAGAGTGAGGAGAAGGGGGCCAGTGAGGGAGAAGGCGAAGGAGGAGATCACGATGGGAAGAGTCTGCAGGAGGTGGAGGGGTGGAGATGGAGGAAGAGTCCATCCGCAGCGGGAAGGAATTGGAAAGTAGTTACGCGCGCGGGAGATTGTGGCGCTGGGAGAAAATTTCAGGGGGCATCTTCACTTGAGGCAATTTCAAAATGCCCCGATACATGGTTTTAAATAAAGAAGAAAAATTGTGTATTTTAGGGACAATATTAATATAAAATGCCCCTATTCATAATGCTTTTAAGGCACTTTAAAAAAATGTCTCTAAATAAACTGTCCTTATATCTCTATTTTTTTGTAGTGATTATATAGTAAGCATGATGTTGGTTCAAATGTATACTGAGTCTTAAGACTCAGACTTACAGTCTAACATTTTTCAAGGAATTAGAAGATTTGATATTCAATTTGATGAGTAGGAGGTCGGAATGAGATCTTGGAGAGTTTTCTATAGTAAGTGATGTAGAAGAATTTAAGATTTTAGTTTCATTGTGTCTACAAGTGTCCTTTTATTAATCAGAGAAATGAACAGTATTGATCAATAATGTCATTACGTTTTTAATTATATTACTTTTGATATGATAAATTTTCATCTTAGATATGGATGTTATGATTTTAAACAGTGTTGATCAATAACGTCCCAAGTTAGTCCCGTTACTCTTGCCTTGCATCCAGACGAGGAAACCTGTGTCAACACATGATGTTTCAGAGATGTGACCTGAAGATATATAAGAGATTGGACTGGGAAATTGTCACCTATGGTCCTATACCCTTAATTCATGACCTTTTGCATTTGAGATGGTTACATATATACTCAAAATCTATCATGCATGCTCCATTTATCGATGTCCCACTGCCCATTCTCCACTTGTTCAAATGAATAGCTAGACAAACATAAATTATCGGTGCACAACATTCTTGATTCGTTCATGAGGAACATTAAGAGTGTACTCAGAACGAGTTCCTTCTACTTCAAGTTAATTAGGGGGCGAGTCGTCCCTAGCTCATGTTGTTATGTATCTTAATTTCACTATGAACTTGGCCCCAAGTCAACCACATATCTACGGTGGGACACGTGAAAGATAGTTTCTAGACCCTCCCCGTTTAAAAAAAAAGTTAACCATCGGAAAAAAATATTTTGTTGACCCTGGGCATTCTGTTGACTTTGCTTTCGCATGTCACCCGTACTCTCAGAGGGTACTGATTTACTCGATGCATAGAGTTGACGTCTTTTATATGTCATCTGTCTAAACTTATATAATTCAAATGAATCATTATCTTCTGGGGGAAAAAAATCAGATTTCCGTTAAAAAAATTCACGTAATTCGATGGATGGAATGGAGAGCCTCTAAGCTTTTATACTCTTTTGTCTTTTACAGTTTGTTCAAAATTTGAAGTCTCTAAAATGGTGGCCTACCGACGTACGGGCTACTGGCAAGACCTGCATGACCACTCAAAAAGAATCTTGTCACCTACGTACCCACCAGTAGTCCCGTTAAGTATCCATGCCCGCATTGAAATACAAATCCCGCCGGGCGGCTCCTCTCATTATGACTACAAGTACAAGTGGCAACATGATGCAGGATGAACTCAGCGACCATCAAAATGGATCCTGCAGCAGAGACCCGATGAGAGACATCAACTGTGATCGTGCTGGATGTAGGGATAATGAGTCACTCCATTTGATATAAGATGGGGCTCGACTCTCGTGTCTGTAATTTTCTTTTTTTCATTTTCCTTTCTTTTATTTTTTTTCTACAAGATAATTTCTTTTTTTTAGCCTCCTTTCTTTCCTTGCTATTCTTTTTTCTTCAATCTTCTTTTTTTATCAAACAAACTCACGCCACAGATAGAGAGACGAGAGGGAGGGCTTCTCTCTCTCTTTTTTTTAAAGACCCTGTTACAGGAGAACGAGAGAGAGGGATGGAAAGAGAGGACACGGGGGAGGGAAGGGAGAGAGAGGAAGAGAAGAGGGAGAGGGCGCGACGGCAGAAGGCCGGTGGCGTGGGAGCGGCGCCGGCTGGGGCAGCGGCCGCTCTGTTAGCACGGTGGAGCAGGGCCAGTGATGATCGCGACGTGGAGCAGCAGGGTGGCAACGGGGGAGGCCGCAGGGGCACTGCCGGTGCTGCGTCTGAGACCTCAGGCGGACGCGGCGAGCTGGGCAGGGAAGCTCGTCGGTTTACAGAGAGGTGGCGGTGTGAGTAGTGGCCGGTTGGCAATGAGGCGGTTGGGAGTGCTGCCGGCGAGGCCATGGCGTCATGCTTGCAGGTGGGCACGCCGTGCACAGGGGGGGACCGCGGAGGGCGGAGATAGCAGTCCACGGAGGTGGAACGGATGCCGGCTGGGCGACAGACGCGCCTGGTAGCTAGGCTGCAGTGAAGAGGGCCACCGGTGACGCGGTTGCGCCCGCGCTGCCTAGAGGGCTGCCTGGCGAGCGGCGGCAGAAGAGGTTGTCGTAGCGCCGGCAGGGCGCACTCGTGGGCGGCGGAGGGGCCAACCGCGGATAGCGACGACGGCAGTGCCGAAGGCGGCTGGCCGGCGCGGTGCAGGGCCGTGGCTGGCGGCAGGGCGGGCTGGTCTCCACGGTGGCCGCGGCAGCGGGTGCAGGCCGGTCGTCGCTGACGCACGAACGAAGGAGGAGGGGGGGGGGACGATGAACAGTGCCAGGGGGAGACGTACGGTGCCGGGGGAAACTTTAAAGACGGGGAAAAAAAACTAAAACTAAATAAGGAATAGAGTGGATCTCGGTGGAGAGGGAGAAGAAGGGCAATAGGGGGGTTTGTCCCGGGAAAGGAGACGACGAGCAGGCAAACATTAGGACGAAAAGAATAAGAAGAAGGTGGAGTGGTGACTCCGACTCACGTCAAGAATAAGAAGGAGGAAGGGGTTTGACATCTGATCATCGGAGTAAGAATACTTAAGGATATTTCAAATTTTTATCTAATTATTGCTTAACTTTAATTAAAGTCAGCACTTCTTTATTTATAATTAATAAAATTATAAATAAGTCTTCTTTTTTTACTTTAAAAGTAAAGTATCGATACTCTTAAAATAAATAAAAATAATTAAAAAAATAAAATATTCTCTAACAAATCTAAATTAATCTAACAACTCTCAATTTATTGACGGTTAAATTAATTAAAAATTATAAGAAAAAAAATTAAATCTTTAACATAATTATCTTCGATGACTTCATATAAATCTAAATCATCCATCATAAATCGATCAATTCTCTTCCCGATATAACGTCACCAAATTCATCAGAGCTGTTAAAGAAGGCCGAGGTGGTGTAACAGTACCATTACAATAATGACCGACCGAGAGGAGCCCTCAATCGATCGGAAACAAGAAACGATCATGTAAAATTAAGAGAACTTGTAAAAGACCATAATTAATTAGGACCAAGCCAGTATGACATTAATTAATTAAGACCATAATTAATCGGCCCTTCTTTCCTCGGTTAATCTTTTAAGCCACCGGTTCGAACGCGGACGAGGGGAAGCTGTCGCAGAGTCCGGCGCCGGTCTTGAAGGTGACCTTGCCGGAGGATGGGTCGTCGATGTACACCTCCACCACCGACAGCCACAACAGCAGCTCCCTCACCTTCACCCCGGTTATCTTCTTGATCTTCCGGGTCTCCACCAGGGCCGTCACCTCCGTGGCGTACGACACGGTCTCCTTGATGGCCTTGAAGGTGTGCTCCCGCTTCTTCTTCTGCACCATCCACAGGAATCCGGCGGCGCGGTTGTACCCGACCTCCTGGAGGTCCTCCAGTGGGAGGAGGCCCTCCGGGAGGCCGACCTCCTTCAGCAGCTCGGCGATCTTCTTCTTGCACGGGCCATCTCCGTGGCAGACCTCGGCGTTCTCACGGTGGTTATTGATGATGGCCTGGGACGCCATTGGCTAGGTGGGTCGTATGTCCTCGATCGATCAGGGTGTGGGTGTGTGTGGTAGGTAGAAGAAAAGATCAAACAGGGTATTTATATATCTAAAACAGACGAAGAGATGCTGCAAAGTGGTATAACAGAAGAGAGCTGCTAGTTGGAAGGAGGACACTATAGAGTGGATTTGTACGTTCTTGTGAGAAACTACGCAGCCATGGAGTCCATATTTATAGAGTAAGGCGAGGACTAGGTCTGGGCTGGAGGCTTCAAACTTAATTAAAGGGGATGGGGGTTACGAGTTCGTGTCAGAGTCAATGACGTGTAGCGGTCAAGAAAAGACAGCTTTTTGGTGTAATCAACATGACCAAGACTTGGGATAGAGATACCCTTTACCACCTAATGTGAAGATAAATTGCTAGATAGGTCAAAGTCAATGAGAAGTAGCAGTCAGAAGGAGACCAAACCTTAATATCCATGGGCGGACATGCCGGATCAATGCCTTCGTTAGAGAGTGGTCCCAAACCAGGGAATCTGACTTGGTCCAACTGAGATGCCCGAAACTTGGAGGGTAACGCATGCATTGTGTTATTGAATGGAAATATTAGACTATATGCCATGTGAAGTATCTAGAATAATTGTTTCGTTTTGGTGGCGTTGTCTGTCTTCGACTCATTCGAGACGAAGTCAGTCCGGTCATAGTATAGTGTTGCTTCGGTGCATGGATCACCTCTGACGAGTTGGAAGGAACTGAAATTGATGGATTAAATCAATGTTGTTGGGCAGTGGTGTGGAAGCATTCAAGGTGTCAGGGGACTAGTTTTCTGGGGGATTATAGATTGGAGATGCAACTAGGCACGTTAAATCCTCTCTTGCGTTGGCATGGGGATGACTGTCCCGAGTTTAGTTCGGGGACACCTAAATGTCGACGCATCATCCTAGGGTTGTCAATGAATCGGGTTCGGGTCGAGTTTAGATCGACTCGGTCTGGATCCGATTTATCAATATAAAAATTTGAGTCCGGCTCGGGCCCGACTTATATCGGGACAGGTCGAGTCGGGCTCGATACTATTTAAAAAATACAAAACCCGACTAAGTTCCGGTCCGACCCGTCTATTTAAATAAAATAATAAAAATAATAAAATTATTATATTTAATAATATAAAATTTATAATCTTATTTAATTAATTAAAATTTTGATATTAATTATATAATTTGTATGAAAAGAGAATTTTAAAATTTTTAATTAAGTAAAATAACATAATATTAACTAAGTAATTGTAAAAATTTGAAGTGTGAATAAAAAAAAGGACTGGCCGGGCCGATCAGTGGGCCGAACTCAAAGTCCGAGCTCGGCCCACGGGCCTAGTCTGGCCGCGTTTTTTGGCCCTACTAAAAATCAGCAGACCGAAAAAGATCTTGCGGCCCGACTCGAAATCGGGCCAGACCCGCGGGCCTGTCGGGCCGGCTCGGCCCATTGACAGCGCTACATGATCCTGCCCCGAGCAGACGTTGACAGTGACCAGAGGAGTGCGGCGGCGTTTTGGGCCCCTTGGGTGACCACGTAGCGGCATGGCGCTCTCCTCTCTCTTGGGTCACGTCGACACTCTTTCTCTTAGGGTGCGCAACCAGTATTCATATCTCCTCCCTTGCCTTCCCCGTATATATAGAGAGAGGTATGGATAAGGCCAAATACAAGCCCAACTTGGACATGGAGGGCACCCGAGGAACATAGTCCCGGTGGGACTAGGAGAGCTAGAGAGGAATGTCGGCCGGCGAAGAGCAAGTCTCTATGGGACTTGGAATGCCAAGAGAGGAAAAACTCTATTTCACCGACCAGTGAGATCCGGTGGGATCCCTGTGTTGTTCGGCCGGCCGAAGCGGACATCCCATGCACGCGTTACCCAATGGGTTGGCTTACTTAATGGACTTGAGGCCCATATTGTAACAACCAATATGGAAAGTAAAAAATATATATTTAAAATTGAGATGTCTAGTCTGATTGTAGATAACATTTTAATTCCCGGAGTAAGTCTTACGTTAATTTAATAATATTTTTAATATTATCAAATTATTTTCTTTGTCTTAACTTCGTGAGCCTTACAGTAATTTAATTATATGTAAATAAAAATCACAAGAGCTTATGAGGGAGGAAAAAACAAGACGAATCCGTTTCAAAATAATGTGCCTGCATTTCTAATTGCAGGCATCCCCAAAACTAGCAATTGGAAGTTTTGCAAAAATTCTGGTGTTGGGCTTCCTATCTAGTTACCGTTCCTATCTAATTGCAGGCATCGTTAATTTTGTGCAATGTTTCCCATCCAGCAAACACCCAATTTAAGTTGAACGTTATGTAATCACCTGAAATAAAGTGCCTTCGTGTGCTTAGACTGTGAGAGCCTATTGAATTATCTTTGACACTGTATTTATTTTACATTTGCACGATGTTTTTATATTCTTGAATTTTCTAAGAATTTGATATCTATATCCAGACTTACCCAAGTTGATTTTACATGTTGTTTTAATAATTCTAAGTTTAGTTTATTTCATGATTCAAAGTTTGTCGGATGTGGAATATTAATAGATGAGTTATATTACTTGTGTTCCAATGAAAATCAACTATATTTAATTGAGCACAGAAATAAATGAACTAAGCATGGAAATATAAAGGAAACATTATATAACTTATGGCATAAAAAGTTATGGCATATCTTAGAAGCAAGAATTAGAAGTCCAATGAAAGAATAAATGATTACTTCCAACGCTTCATTATTCTAACTCTGAGATATCTGTGAGTTGTATAAATAGAAAGCAAACAAAAACCTATAAGAAGAATGTCACAAGAAGTGATGATGTTTAAGAATTAATGTATACATATATTTGTGATCTATTTTCTTCAAGTATAGGTGAGGAAAATTATTTCATTATCTTTACTTATGACCACTCATGTTATGGTTATATCTACATTTTATTTTAGAAAGATGATGCACTTAATGCCTTTAAGATTTATTAGGCAGAGGTAGAGAATAACCTTGAAAAGAAAAATCAAAGTGGTTAGATCAGATAGAGGAGGAGAATACTTTTGTAAGCACACTAAGGTTAGTCAAGTTCCCAGACCATTTGAAAAATTCCTCGAAGAATGTGGAATATCAACATAATATTCCATGCTAAGAAAGTAATGTCAAAATGGGATGATAGAGAGGAAGAATAGATCTCTTATAGATATGGTATGCATGATCATATATAATATATCTCTTCCTCTTTTCTTGTGGGGTGAAACCTTAAAGACTATAATATATATATTAAATAGGGTACCTTCAAAATTTATCTCTACTCCACTATTGAGTTACGGATAGGAAGAAAACCTAACTTAAGTCATTTTTATGTTTGGAGATGTCAAGCATACGTTAGAATTTACAACCCACATGAAAGGAAGTTAGACACAAAGATAATAAATACTCATTTTAGAGGCTATCCTAGAAGATTAATAAGATACAAATTTTACTCTCCTATTCTGACCAGAATAATAGGAACTGATATTGGTAGATGGATTCATTGAAAGATGATTAATTTTGTAACACCCTCAAATATAGCTAAGTTGTACTCTATATCACCGAGGCGCCTTTTGAAGTATCGGCTCAGTTCTTGTAAAGAACTCCGAAGTTAAGCGTGCTTAATGGGGAGTAGTACTGGGATGGGTGACCTGCACGGGAAGTCCCCCATTCTGGAGCCGATCACTGTTAGAAAAGGACAAAACCGTGAGGCCGGTAGGCCAAAGTGGACAATACCTCGACGGTATAGAGTACGGGGCGTGATAGAATGATATCAGAGCTATACCCCAGCCGGAAGTGTGGGAACTAAGTGTCATGCAGGACAAAGTGCTACGCTATGGGAGCCACCTCTTGAGTCCGTAATGGAGCAAAGTGCTACATAGTGGGAGCCACCTCTTGAGCCTGTAGGGGCCACCTCTAGAGTCCTACCTGCCTGTGGGCTTGATTGCGTGATTGTGTGCTATATGTGCCCAGCGATGAGGACGTCGCCTATATAAGAGGGGTAGATTGTAACACCCTCAAATATAGCTAAGTTGTACTCTATATCATCGAGACGCCTTTTGAAGAGGACTCGAACCTCCACGCTCTTTAGCACGAGATTTTGAGTCTCGCGTGTCTACCATTTCACCATCAAGGCATCTTGAAAGTGAATCGTATTCCATGAATATGATATCTATCTAGTATGATATATGGAATATATGACAAAGGTGGACGCCTTTTGAAGTATCGGCTCAGTTCTTGTAAAGAACTCCGAAGTTAATCGTGCTTAATGGGGAGTAGTACTGGGATGGGTGACCTGCCCGGGAAGTCTCCCATTCTGGAGCCGATCACTGTTAGAAAAGGACAAAATCGTGAGGCCGGTAGGCCAAAGTGGACAATACCTCGACGGTATAGAGTACGGGACGTGATAAATTTTAATAGTGAAAGTGTGAAGTCTAGAAACATAGTTTTTGAGGAATCAGAATCATCTACCACTGAGTCATCAATAACACCATTATGAGTCACACTAGTTCCACCACATCAAGTATCCATCGTAGTGGACAATGAACGTAATGAATCAGTACTTATTGTAGAAGCGAATATATCTTCTGAATCTCCTCATCAAGAATAAGATAGACCATTATTATTAATCATACCGTAATGAACAATGTGACTTGGAGGACTCTATAATGTTTTCACGTGCCATTAAATATCAAGAGTCTACTAAATAGTTACATGTCATAAAGGAGGATTTGTTATCTATGCAACATAATAAAGTTTGAGATCTTAAGTTAATCTCGTAGAGTCAAACCAGTAGAGTGAAAATGGGTGTATAATATTAAAAGCGACTCCAAAGATAACATCGAAAGATAAGAGGCCCGTTTTATTGTAAAAGGATACAAATCGCGTACAGAAGTACAAATCTCGCCCGGCGATTCCTCTCATTCAACCTACGGTGCTGTTAAGAAAATATGTATCTGGACGAGAAAAACACTGACTGAAGGCCGGGGCAGTGTAACAGTACTACTACAATAATGACCGACCGAGAGGAGCCCTCAATCCATCGGAAACAAGAAACGATCATGTAAACTTAAAAGAACTTGTAAAAGACCATAATTAAGGACGAACCCAGTGTAACATTAATTAACATTACTTAAGCTTCCCACGAGGGATTTATATGAATATGTGTGTTCCCTTCCCCCTCTTACATTATACGCGCCGCCCTTCTGAACATCAATTAATCTTTTAAGCCGCCGGTTCGAACGCGGACACGGGGAAGCTGTCGCAGAGTCCGGCGCTGGTCTTGAAGGTGACCTTGCCGGAGGAAGGGTCGTCAATGTACACTTCCACCACCGACAGCCACAGCAACAGCTCCCTCATCTTCACCCCGGTTATCTTCTTGATCTTCCGGGTCTCCACCTGGGTCGTCACTTCCGTGGCCTACGACACGGTCTCCTTGATGGCTTTGAAGGTGTGCTCCAGCTTCTTCTTCTGCACCATCCACAGGAACCCGGCGGCCCGATTGTACCCGACCTCCTGGAGGTCCTCCAGTGGGAGGACACCCTCCGGGAGGCCGAGCTCCTTCAGCAGCTCGGCTATCTTCTTCTTGCACGGGCCATCTCCGTGGCAGATCTCGGCGTTCTCGCGGTGGTTACTGATGATGGCATGGGACGCCATTGGCTCTTAATTGGTCCTCTACTAAGGATCAAAGCGCGCTAGCTAGCTCGCGTACGTGAGGGGTGGGTGGTGTCGATCGGAGAGGGGGCTGCGGGTGAGATGTTAATTTGGAGAACAAATTAAGATCACCTCATCAGAGTGGCCTACACAATCTAATACAATTGAACAAAATAAATTAAATGTTTGAGGATACAATTAATGGGGTGTTGAGCGCAAGGAAAAGAGAAACAACAATACCATATATACTCAAAAAAAAATTATATTTTATGTTATCGGTGCATCGTAAAGGTTGAATAAAATTATGTCACCAATTAAAGCGATCAATTTATCAGGTTAGTTTAGGGGTTGCATGCAATTGGGAAACCTCGCAAATTAATTTGAAATGAATTCATCTTACTCACTCCAGGAATTAAAATGTCCTCTACAATCAGACTAAAAATTTTAAATATAATATTTCTTTGACTTTTTATGTTTGTGATAAATGTGATGTTCATTTTGATGTTCATAAACAGATGATCCTTCCATTTTTCCCCAACCTCATGCCTTGTGCCCCATATCCGGAAGAAACAAACATTCTCTTATGAGTCATGCTTAACCGTCTGAGATGGGATTGGCTCACAGGGTAGATGCAATGCACCCACCCCCATGTGGTCAATTTTGTACCAGTCGGATAACTGTTCGGGTTGGATATTAAGATTTACCCATCTCTCATTATATATCTCCCAAATAGATAATTCTCCAACATAAAAAATAAAGAAAAAAAAGATAATCCTCCAACACATAAGGAGTAATCAAACGTTGATAGTCAACAGGATGGGTCACTAGGTCAACAATGTTAGAAATTGGCAAGAACATGAGAACAAAAAAAAAATGCATAGCAGAATGACCTCGAGCCCAACATTCAAATCATAGACCCATAGGCTTAACATATTCTTGATATGACTTATGTGCCAGCACTTTGGTCATGGAGTCTACTATCTTCTCATGTGTGCCAATATAGAAAAGTGATATATGACCTATCTCTGAATTCTATCTATGACAACATAATATTTCACATCTATATGTTTTGACCTTTTAGTTGTCTTCTTATTTGTTACAAACTACACTAATGACAGATTGTCATCTTATATTCTAAAGTTGTTTGGAATGGAATCAACCACTCGAAGATTTGTAATAAAATTCTTCAATCATATAACATGTGATATCGCATCATAGTATACAATGTATTCTGGCTGCAATATGGACCATGATATGAGCTCTAGTTTTACACTCATCAAGAAAATTACTCCCCCACCAAGCATGAAGATTATCCTGATGTGGACTTGCGATTATCAAGACATCTAACAAAGTCAACATATAAATACTCAGAGGCTTTTAGAATATTTGTGTCTATACATCAACCTGTAATCTCTTGTCCCTTTTAAATATCTCATTAACTTCTTAACAACTTTTTAATACTCTATACTAGGATCACTTTGATATCTACTAAGTAATTGATCATGCATGCACGAATCAAGTGAACTTGATCTTTACTCGAGTCGATCCAAATTAGTGGGGCCAACTCGTACAGTATCAATCGGGTCGATCTGATTCGTCAGAGTTACCCAACTTTGATACAAAGAGCATAAGCTAAGCTACTCATTGTCATCAAAACTTGGATCTTAGATAAGTGACGACGATGATATAATAATAAAAATAATAATAATACACAGTGTCTGCATCCTACATGTCCTGCCCTTTGATCTTATTCAGCCTTCGGTTGGAATGCAGACATGAGGAAGCTGTCCGTGATCAAGGGCGGTCCCCATCTTGAACAGTTGAAAGTGATCCGGCCTGAGGAAGGGTCGTCGATGTACCCTTCATAATCTATGTCTAAGATATTTACTTATACAACCTCAGACTGTAACATATCTTACTACATATCCACATATCTTTCACGTTAACATACTTACTCTCAGATAGTATCGTTTATCCTATCATTTTGTAGTTCTCGTGGTGAGGATATCAGCTTAAGTCTAAAATCCAACCTGACGAAGATGAGACGGCATTATCAAGACTCCAATACATCTACAAAAGATATTTATTATTTAATATTTATAGTATTTTATTAGTATTTTATTTCCCTATGTTAGTACATGTGTCATTAAGATAATTTATATTTTCTATGTAATTTTTTTTATATTTTCTA
Source organism: Amorphophallus konjac (assembly GCA_022559845.1). Taxonomy (NCBI): domain Eukaryota; kingdom Viridiplantae; phylum Streptophyta; class Magnoliopsida; order Alismatales; family Araceae; genus Amorphophallus; species Amorphophallus konjac. The sequence goes on along the minus strand of CM040127.1, from coordinate 16,377,172 downwards.
AGATGATCAGGTTCTTATATTCCCTAGGTACGTGGATTTCTTGTGTTTTCAAGACATATTTTGTCAGAGTCCTAAGTGCTCGTCGAGCCTTGAGTCAATCTTCCCTTATATTAAGCGACGTAAACTTCATGTTGGGTGACAATGAATTGAAGATTTGAAAGGAAAAAAACTCTTGTGAGCTGTGAGAGCTATTTTCTCTCCTATGGAGGTGGGATGAGAGACACCAAGATTGCACTGTCTCCGAGAGGAAGATAAGGTGAGAGGCCCCAAACCAAACCCCGCTACAACCATCTACATCTTCTTCCTCCCTTCCTATCCAACGTAGACACCCCCCCTCGGTCTTCTTCCTCCACTGTCACCCTCTTCCCCTCACTAACTCCCGCACCCGCCATCGGCCACCGGCCACCTACTTTCCCCTCCCCCACCCAGCGCACAGTTATCCTTCTTCCACCACACCTCATCCCCCCTCTGTAAACCCAAATCCCACACCCACCTGCACCTTCCACCTCCTTCCCACCATGGATTCCACCACCACAAACCTTCATCGTTGCTCTATTGTCTTCTTCTTCGTCTTCCTCTCCAACTCAATCCCCTCGCCTCCCCTCATGGCCACAGTAACTGCTCCCTCCCCTCCCCAGTCATGAGACCGCCCGGCCCACCCTTGGTTCCCCTACAACGACGTTGTTGTTAGCCACCGTGGCGCGAAACGATCGAGTCCGTGATTTTTTTTCTTTTTAATCATTTTTTCTTGTTTATATTTTTTTCAAGGAATAATCTTCTTTTTTGTTTCTCTCTTTTTGTTTTTTTTGTTGCTCTCTTCATCTTTTATGTTTTTGACTGTTACATAAGAGCGAGAGAGAGAGAGAGAGAGAGAGAGAGAGAGAGAGAAAACATGCACTTGTCACCCCTCACCCTCACCTTCACCCTCTACCTCTACCACCAACCTAGCAACACACACGGGCCACCCAACACCTCATTGCCCAAGCCGCCGCGTCCACCCTACACTAGACCGGCAACAGCCGTCGTCGCCGCCGAGTTCCCCTTGCTCTTAACCGGACTTTTGGCAATTCGTAGCAAGTATCCACTGTGGATGGCCCAATGTCCGAGGACAAATAGAATGACGGTTAGATATTAGTTGTCTCGTCTTGCACATGATAAAGACCGTTCAGCTCCCAACGTATAAGTCATTTGTCTATATACTTATCGTATGGCGCCCAGGTGGACTGGCCTCTTATGTTTTGATTTGGATCAGGGTTTGTCGGCCCGGTCGACCCGGCCAACCCGATCTCGGTCTGGGTCGGGTCGGGTCGCTCTCGTCTCGGTCCGACCCGGTCCATATTTAAATAAAAAATATTATATTTATAATACATATTTATAATAATAGAATAAAATAAAAAAATATACTATATATATATATATATATATATATTATTAAATTAATGGGGGTGACCCAGTGGCGACCCACGGCCTGATCGACCTGGTCTCCTCTTCGGTCGGGTCGGGTCGTGCGGGTCGACAAACCCTGATTTAGATGTAATCTAACTACTATAATAATCTTATATGTAATCAAGATTGATTGAATTGAAACTGACCTCAATAAGTGAAGATACTTACCGTAAAAATAGGTTATAATACTTACATCGATCTTTAAATTGAATGATTGGTTGATTAAATCTGGATTGAATCCACATGAATATTGAATTAATTGGTAAGTTAATTGTAATATTGAATTGATTAATTGTTAAATCGATTGACCAGGAATAATTCGTTATATAATTAATAACCGTTTTGATTCGTTAGTGCATCCTTTGAATTCATGTTATATATTTAGAATTTGCAAAGAAGTGTGATTAAGTGAGACCTTTTGAGGCCCACCGTGCACAGGGGGGGACCGACGGAGGGCGGAGATAGCAGTCCACGGAAGGAAGAGAGAGGAAGAGAAGAGAGAGAGGGCGCGACGGCAGAAGGCCGGTGGCGTGGGAGCGGCGCCGGCTGGGGCAGCGGCCGCTCTGTTAGCACGGTGGAGCAGGGCCAGTGATGATCGCGACGTGGAGCAGCAGGGTGGCAACGGGGGAGGCCGCAGGGGCACTGCCGGTGCTGCGTCTGAGACCTCAGGCGGACGCGGCGAGCTGGGCAGGGAAGCTCGTCGGTTTACAGAGAGGTGGCGGTGTGAGTAGTGGCCGGTTGGCAATGAGGCGGTTGGGAGTGCTGCCGGCGAGGCCATGGCGTCATGCTTGCAGGTGGGCACGCCGTGCACAGGGGGGGACCGCGGAGGGCGGAGATAGCAGTCCACGGAGGTGGAACGGATGCCGGCTGGGCGACAGACGCGCCTGGTAGCTAGGCTGCAGTGAAGAGGGCCACCGGTGACGCGGTTGCGCCCGCGCTGCCTAGAGGGCTGCCTGGCGAGCGGCGGCAGAAGAGGTTGTCGTAGCGCCGGCAGGGCGCACTCGTGGGCGGCGGAGGGGCCAACCGCGGATAGCGACGACGGCAGTGCCGAAGGCGGCTGGCCGGCGCGGTGCAGGGCCGTGGTTGGCGGCAGGGTGGGCTGGTCTCCACGGTGGCCGCGGCCGCAGGTGCAGGCCGGTCGTCGCTGACGCACGAACGAAGGTGGGGGGGGGGGACGATGAACAGTGCCAGGGGAGACGTACGGTGCCGGGGGAAACTTGAAAGACAGGGAAAAAAAACTAAATAAGGAATAGAGTGGCTTGTGGATCTCGGGGGAGCTGAGAAGAAGGGCAATATGGGTGTTTGTCCTGGGAAATGAGATGATGAGCATATTAATATTCATATGAAAAGTTGACAGTAAACGGAGAAGAGAGGGGGATCTCGGCTCAAGAAGAAGGTGGAGTGGGGGTTCGACTTCACGCTGAGAAGAAGAAGGAAGAGGGGTTTGACATCATCTAACTATTGCTTGACTTTAATTAGAGTTAGTAATTCTTTATTTATAATTAATGAAAATTAGAAACATACTCTCTTTTTTTACTTTAAAAGTAAAATATCGATACTCTTAACATAAATAAAAATAAATATTAAAATAAAATATTCTCTAGCAAATCTAAACTAACCTAACAACTCACAATTTATCGACCCTTAAATTGATTAAAAATTATAAGAAAATAACATTTGAATCTTCAACATAATTATCTTCGATGACTCTACATAAATCTAAATTATACATGGTAAATTGACTAACTAGCTCCACGTTACAACGTCACCAAATTCATGAGAGCTGTTAAAGATGATGAGAAAAACATGACTGAAGGCCGAGGTGGTGTAGAAGTACTACTATAATAATGACCGACCGAGAGGAGCCCTCGATAAACGATCATGTAAACTTAAAAAGAACTTGTGAAAGACCATAATTAAGGACCAAAAGCCCGTGTAACATCAATTAACATTATTTAAGCTTCCCACGAGGGATTAATATGTGTGTGTTCCCTTCCCCCTCTTATATTATACGCGTCGCCCTTCTTTCATCAATCTTTTAAGCTGCCGGTTCGAACGCGGACACCGGGAAGCTGTCGCAGAGTCCGGCGCCGGTCTTGAAGGTGACCTTGCCGGAGGAAGGGTCGTCGATGTACACCTCCACCACCGACAGCCACAGTAGCAGCTCCCTCACCTTCACCCCGGTTATCTTCTTGATCTTTCGGGTCTCCACCAGGGCCGTCACCTCCGTGGCGTACGACACCGTCTCTTTGATGGCCTTGAAGGTGTGCTCCCGCTTCTTCTTCTGCACCATCCACAGGAACCCGGCGGCGCGGTTGTACCCGACCTCCTGGAGGCCCTCCAGTGGGAGGAGGCCCTCCGGGAGGCCGACCTCCTTCAGCAGCTCGGCGATCTTCTTCTTGCACGGGCCATCTCCGTGGCAGACCTCGGCGTTCTCACGGTGGTTACTGATGATGGCCTGGGATGCCATTGGCTAGGTGGGTCGTATGTCCTCGATCGATCAGGGTGTGTGTGATTGGTAGAAGAAAAGATCAAACAGGGAATTTATGTATCTAAAACAGACGAAGAGATGCTGCAAAGCAGTAGAACAGAAGAGAGCTGCTACTTGGAAGGAGGACACCAGTGGATTTGTACGTTCTTGTGAGAAACTACGCAGCCATGGAGCACATAATTATAGAGTAATCAGGCGAGGACTAGGTCTAGGCTGGAGGCTTCAAACTTAAGGGGATGGGGGTTAAGAGTACGTGTCAGAGTCAATGACCTGTAGCGGTCAAGAAAAGACAGCAGTTTTTATTATTATATGTGGGCGGTGGTGCTGGTTTGATGACTTCGTTGGAGAGAGTAGTAGATCTCTAACCATGGGATCTAGCTGACTTGGTTTTTGGTGTAATCAACGTCACCAAGACTTGGCGGTAGGGATACCCTTTACCACCTAATGTGAAGATAAATTGATAGGTTAAGTCAAAGTCAACGAGAAGTAGCTAGCGGTCTGGAGGAGAGCAAACTTTAATATCCATGGGCCGACATGCTGGATCAATGCCTTCGTTAGAGAGTGGGATGCAAACCAGGGAATCTGACTTGGTCCAACCGAGATGCCCGAAACTTGGAGGGTAACGCATGCATTGAGTTATTGAATGGAAATATTAGACTATATGCCATGTGAAGTATCTAGAATAATTGATCCGTTTTGGTGGCGTTGTCTGTCTTCGACTCATTCGATATGAAGTAAGTCCGGTCTTAGTATAGTGTTGCTTCGGTGCATGGATCACCTCTGACGAGTTCGAAGGAACTCAAATTGATGGATTAAATCAATGCTGTTGGGCAGTGGTGTGGAAGCATTCAAGGTGTCAGGGGACTGGTTTTCTGCGATTATAGATTGGAGATGCAACTAGGCTCATTAAATCATATCTTGCATTGGCATGGCGATGACTGTCCCGAGTTTATAAGTTCGGTGACACCTAAATGTCAACACATCATCTTAGGGTTGTCAATGAGTCGGGTCCGGGACGGGTTTAGGTCGACTCGATCTGGACCCGACTTATCAATATTAAAACTCGAGTTTGACTCGAGCCCGACTTATATCGGGACGGGTCGAGTCGGAACCGACACTATTTAAAAAATATAAAACCGGACAACTTAAATAAAATAATAAAAATAATTATATTTAATAATATAAAATTTATAATCTTAATAAATTAATTAAAACTTTGATATTAATTATATAATTTGTATGAAAAGAAAATTTTCAAATTTCTAATTTAGTAAAATAACATAATTTTAACTAAGTAATTGTAAAAATTTGAAGTGAGAGCCGGGCCGGTCACCGGGCCGAACTCAAAACCCGAGCTCGACCAGCGGGCCTAGTCTGGCCGGGTTTTATGGCCCTACTAAAAGCCCGCGGGCCGAAAAAGATCTTGCGGCCTGACTCAAAATCGGGTCAGGCCCGCGGGTCTGTCGGGCCTGCCCGGCCCATTGACAGCCCTACATGATCCTGCCCCGAGCAAACGTTGACAGTGACCAGAGGAGTGCGGCGGCGTTTTGGGCCCCTGGGGTGACCACGTAGGGGCATGGCGCTCTCCTCTCTCTTGGGTCACGTCGACATTCTTTCTCTCAGGGGCCGCGCGCAACCAGTATTCATACATCCTCCCTCCCCTTCCCCATGTATATATAGGGAGGTATAGAGGAGGCCAAATACAAGCCCACCTTGGACATGGAGGGCACCCGATGAACATAGTCTCGGGGGGACTAGGAGAGCAAGAGTGGAATGTCGGCCGGCGAAGAGCAAGTCTTTATGGGACTTGGAGTGCCAAGAGAGGAAACCTCTGTTTCGCCGGCCAGCGAGATCCAGTGGCATCCCTGTGTTGTTCGGCCGGCCGAAGCGGGTCTCCCATGCACGCGTGCCCCAATGGGTTGGCTTACTTAATGGGCTTGAGGCCCATATAGTAACAAGCAATATGGAAACTAAAAAAAATGTATATTTGAAATTGAGATGTCTAAATTTTATATTTGAAATTGAGATGCCTAATCTGATTGTAGATAACATTTTAAGTCTTGGAGTAAGTCTTACATTAATTTAATAATATTTTTAATATTATAAAATTATTTTTTTGTCTTAACACTGGCATGTGATGTTTGGACATAGAATCGAGTCCTTGTGAATGGGCAGAGCCAGGTGCTCTTATTTTACGACGGTAGGGACGATTGCTTCCATTACTGACCAGAAAGACACCAAATTCTCCTTTAGGTGCTTCAACTGCGGTATAGGTAGAAGGAGCTGGTACGGAAAAACCTTCTGTATAAGGTTCGAAATGGTGAATTGAGGTAGAGTAGACCGATGATCCTGTAGTCATTTGGCCGGCTATTGAAAGAAAAAGCTTGCATCTGCTCCCCCTAAACTATAACCGGTCCCATCTCTCTCCAGACCTAACGTGGTAGTTTCCCATCATAGGGCTTTCTATCTATAGATTGAGCCATTACCAAGGATCCCATTCGTTCAGAAGTCAGTTGACTGCTTCTATAGATAAGGCGGAGCGTCCTTGGTTCAGCATTATAGCACATAGGGCTTCGGCGCTACTACAGCGCTTCGCTAACTCGAAGCGCCTCGCTATGAGAATGACGCTTCGCTAACGCTCGGCTAAGTCGTCGAACCTTCGCGCTGACCGTTCGCTTTCTCAGTAGCGAAAGCGCTTCTCTTTGCCCCTTAAGTATAGAAGGACAAGAAAGAGATTCTTGGTTTTCTTGCTCCCGCTTCCTCTACTATCCCGAGAGGCTCGTCAAGCCAACAAAGCTTTTTGGGAGGCGCTTGCGGCGGTTGAAGCGGACATTTCGAAATGACAGCATCGAAGATATATAGCCGTACGGTAATTTAATTATATGTAAATAAAAATTACAAGTGCTTATATGAGGGAGGAAAAAATAAGACGAATCCGTCTCAAAATTATTTGCCGGCATTTCCAATTGCAGACATCCCAAAACTAGCATTTGGAAGTGTTTGCAAAAATTCTGGTGTTGGGCTTCCTATCTAGTTACCATTCCTCGTTATTTGGGATGGATAGATTTTTGTGTAATTATTCACATAGTTAATTTTGTGCAATGTTTCCCATCCAGTAAGCACTCATTGAAGCCGAACGTTATGTAATCACCGGAAACAACGTGACTTCGCGTGCTTAGACCGTGAGAACCTATCGAATTATCTTTGACACTGTATTTATTTTACATTTGTATGTTGTTTTTATATTATTGAATTTTCTAAGAATTCGATATCTATATCCAGATTTACTCAAGTTGATTTTACATGCTACTTTAATAATTCTAAGTTTAATTTATTTCATGATTCAAAGCTTGTCGGATGTGGAATATTAATGGATTAGTTATATTACTTGGGTTCTAGTGAAAATAAAATATATCTAATTGAGCCCAGAAATAAAGGGACTAAACGTGGAAATATAAAGAAAACATCATATAACTTGTGACATAAAAGGTTATGGCATATCTCAGAAGCAAGAATTAGAAGTCCAATGAAGGAATGAAAGATTACTTCTAACGCTTAGATTATTGTAACTCTAAGATACGTGTGTGTTGTATAAATGGAAAGTAAACAAAAATCTATAAGAAGAATGTCACAAGAAGTGATGATGTTTATGAATTAATTTATACAGATATTTGTGGTCTATTTTCTTCAAGTATAGTTGAGGAAAATTCTTTCATTATTTTTACTGATGACCACTCATGTTATGTTTATATCTACATTTTATTTGAGAAAGATGATGCACTTAATGCCTTTAAGATTTATTAGGCAGAGGTAGAGAATAACTATGAAAAGAAGAATCAAAGTGGTTAGATCAAATAGAGGAGGGAAATACTTTTGTAAGCACCTAAGACCATTTGGAAAATTCCTCGAATAATGTGGAATATCAACATAATATTCCATGCTAAGTAAAGTCAAAATGATATGATAGAGAGGAAGAATAAAACTCTTATAGATATGGTACGCATGATAATATATAATATATCTCTTCCTCTTTTCTTGTGGGATGAAGCCTTAAAGACTACAATATATATATTAAATTGGGTACCTTCAAAATTTATCTCTACTGTACTATTGAGTTACGGATAGGAAGAAAACCTAGCTTAAGTCATTTTTATGCTTAGAGATGTCAAGCATATGTTAGAATTTATAACCCACATGAAAGAAAGTTGGACACAAAGAGAATAAATACTCATTTTATAGCTAGGTTATCCTAAAAGATTAAGAAGATACAAATTTTACTCTCTTATTCTGACCAGAATAATAGGAACTGAGATTGTTAGATTCATTGAAAGATTATTAATTTCAATAGTGAAAGTGTGAAGTCTAAAAACATAATTTTTGAGGAATCAGAATCATCTACCACTGAGTCATCAATAACACCATTACCGGTCACACTGGTTCCACCACATCAAGTATCCATCGTAGTGGACAATGAACGTAATGAATCAGTACTTATTGTAGAAGCAAATATATCTTTTGAATCTCCTCATCAAAAATATGATAGACTATGATTATTAATTATACCTTACTGAACAATGTGACTTGGAGGACCTATAATATTTTCACATGCTATTAAATATCAAGAGTCCACTAAATAATTACATGCCATAAGGGAGGCCGGATTTGTTATCTATGCAACACAATACAATTTGAGATCTTAAATTATCTCGTGGAGTCAAACCCGTAGAATGAAAATGGGTGTTTAACACTAAAAGAGACACCAAAGATAACGTCGAAAGATATGAGACCTGTTTTGTTGTAAAAGGATACAAACCCCGTACAGAAGTACAAATCCCGCTCGACGGTTCCTCTCATTCAGGCGGTTCTTCTCACTCAGGCTACAATAATGACCGACCGACCGAGAGGAGCCCTCGATCGATCGGAAACAAGAAACGATCATGTAAACTTAAAAGAACTTGTAAAAGAGCATAATTAAGTACCAAGCCAGTGTAATCTTTTATTATTAAGATGAATATGTGTGTTCCCTTCCCCCTCTTATATTATACGTGCGGCCCTTCTTAACATGAATTAATCTTTTAAGCCACCGGTTCGAACGCAGACACGGGGAAGCTATCGCAGAGTCCGGCGCCGGTCTTGAAGGTGACCTTGCCGGAGGAAGGGTCGTCGATGTACACCTCCACCACCGACAGCCACAGCATCAACTCCCTCACCTTCACCCCGGTTATCTTCTTGATCTTCCGGGCCTCCACGAGGGCCGTCACCTCCGTGGCGTACGACACCGTCTCCTTGATGGCCTTGAAGGTGTGCTCCCGCTTCTTCTTCTGCACCATCCACAGGAACCCGGCGGCGCGGTTGTACCCGACCTCTTGGAGGTCCTCCAGTGGGAGGAGGCCCACCGGGAGGCCGACCTCCTTGAGCAGCTCGGCGATCATCTTCTTGCACGGGCCATCTCCGTGGCAGATCTCGGCGTTGTCACGGTGGTTATTGATGATGGCCTGGGATGCCATGGCTTGGTTTCAGAAGGATCAAGAGTAGTAGAGGTATGATGGGCAGTACGTGGCCAAGGAGAGAAGAAGAGCTCTTCGTCAAGAGTAGCAGAAGTGGAGAAACTAGCTGGGGAGGGTACTCGTCGATTGGTGGTGTTGTGGGAAACTTCATCTGGCTGGAGAATGTTTATATAGGCGAAGGTGATCACGAGTTCGGAGATGAAAACCCTTAACCTCCCGGCCCCCACCAGAGAGAGAGAGAGAGAGAGAGGTTCGCTTTCAATAAAACCCAATTACCCGGTATATATATATATGATATATCAATATCAGGGACTGCATGCCGAAATCAATTTCGATCACTTGGTGAGGCTCCGGCGCCCCAACCTTTTTATACTTTCTTTTTGGCTTTTTTTGTTGTTGTTGTGGATTCTTTCATTGATTTGCACCATTGTTAGAGGATCGTGAAAATTCTTAAACTCACTATTACTAGAGATAAATTAACGTACATCCAAATCAAAAGTATCGATCAATTATGGAACTAAAATTCACCAAATCACAGCAAATTATTCCCAACACGGCCAAGTAGTAGCGGCAGAAACTTCAGTAGTACATGGAGTGGCGCACAGCCCACTTACTTATCGTTATATTACAAGCAAGCCAAACTAGCTAATAGGGTAACTATTACTAGAACATATAGGTGTGATGAACAGCTCGCGCCTCTTCCCCGGTCGGCCACTGCACGTCCCTCTTGTCCAATTTCTCTCTCAAGCCACGGGTTCAAACGCAGAAACGGGGAAGCTGTCGCAGAGTCCGGCGCCGGTCTTGAAGGTGACCTTGCCGGAGGAAGGGTCGTCGATGTACACCTCCACCACCGACAGCCACAGCAACAGCTCCCTCACTTTCACCCCGGTGACCTTCTTGATCTTCCGGGCCTCCACCAGGGCCGTCACCTCCGTGGCGTACGACACGGTCTCCTTGATGGCCTTGAAGGTGTGCTCCCGCTTCTTCTTCTGCACCATCCACAGGAACCCGGCGGCGCGGTTGTACCCGACCTCCTGGAGGTCCTCCAGTGGGAGGAGGCCCACCGGGAGGCCGACCTCCTTCAGCAGCTCGACGATCATCTTCTTGCACGGGGCATCTCCGTGGCAGATCTCGGCGTTGTCACGGTGGTTATTGATGATGGCCTGGGATGCCATGGCTTGGTTTCAGAAGGATCAAGAGTAGTAGAGGGATGATGGGCAGTACGTGGCCAAGGAGAGAAGAAGAGCTCTTCGTCAAGAGTAGCAGAAGTGGAGAAACTAGCTGGGGAGGGCACTCGTCGATTGGTGGTGTTGTGGGAAACTTCATCTGGCTGGAGCATGTTTATATAGGCGAAGGTGATCACGAGTTCGGAGATGAAAACCCTTAACCTCCCGCCCCCCACCAGAGAGAGAGAGAGAGAGAGAGAGAGAGAGAGCCGCTAAACTCCGTGACATGAACGGAGTCAAGGTCAGGAAGAAGCAGCGGTCAGCCAGCAGAAGAGTGATCAGAGACATGCTGGTTTCGTAACCATACAAGTTGGCCGTATGTGAACAGGTCAAGCTTGGATCGTATGGGGCTATTAATTGTCATTTCTTACTGTCAAGAATCTGGTTAATACAAGATCGAGAAGAGGATGTATACTTCAATTGTAACCCAGAAGCTTCGATTATAATTAAGAATAAACATTAATGGATGAATATATCAGACTAAATATTCATATATGATACTTGTAGAAATATATATATTATGATATTATTAATATATTAAAATTTGGAAAAGAATTTACACGTGCTTTCATCGATCCATTATTGGGTCTCCAGCTGGTGGCGTGTTTTTCTATAGCCAGTGTTGGATGTAATTTTTAATTAAATAGACAAGTCGTTGTATTGATTTCGTCCCGTATATTTCAACTTGCCGATGAAAGGGGCACGTACATACGTGAGATAAAAATCATATGAGATGCTAGGAAGATTAGAGCATTAATTAATTCCAGGTGGCGAACCGCAGAATATATATTATCTAGTGTTTAATTAATTTGCTCATGAGTTAATTATATAAGCTTTGCCAGATGCAAAAAATTACAGGAAGCAGCGGTCGGAGAAAGACGAGAGTTGTGGGACCTCATGACTTGGTCCAGCTGAGATGTCCAAGACCTGGCGGCAAAGGCACCTCCGATCGAGTTGAACAGGTTATATGTAAATGGGCGACCATATAGAGGTATGGAGGCAATTAAAATAAATCGGCGCTGTTGGGCGTTGACTTGGTTGTGTTAGAAATATAACAATGATCATGAAATAAATTATCGCACGAACAAATGTAAAATATGACGGCACAAAGGTTATATACACGTCGTCCACCAAGAATAGGCAAGATCCGATCCAAATCCAAAAGGAAACAGCATGCAAGATAGTGCAACAAAAAATAAACAAGAAAATCATATTAGAACACTTAGCCGAGCCGCCCGCAAGGACTGTCCGTAGAGAAGTTATCACCCCCGTCATACCAGTGCGGCGGAGTCCACAATCTTCCCCCAGGATAGAATGGCTACAGGGATGTATGTCCGCACGAAGACGATCCCTCCTCGACGATAACCTCGGAAAACCAGAATTCTTCGTCAATCCGTGAGAAAACTGTGGTCTCCGTGTCCTCTCTCTCGCTGCCAAAAACCGCTGCGATGCCTCCTTTTTTTTTTCAAAGAAAAAACCCGCAGCCCCCAAATACGCAGCCGCCCCTTCTTATCCGGAGAAAAACCGTTTTCAACACGGTTATCTTCACCGAAGGGCCAACCCACAGAAGCTACTCACGTGGGTTACAAGTCATCCGAGGACATTTGCAAGAAAAACCCACAAAATCTTTGGGTTTAAAACTAAAACCTTATACCAACCACAATTTCTCCAACATTCCCCCACAAACCCAAAAGAATTTGTGAGAAAATTAAGATTGACAAAAGATGAGCATATCTTGCTTTCAGTGAGGGTACATTTCGGGTTTGAACCATCACCTGAGTTTCTAATTTCAACCCCCACAGAACCGAAGTGAACTAAGTCTTGAACTTGGCTCCTTATATGAGAGTTTCAATTAGAAACAACAAAATATAAGTTTTGGTTATCATCTTCAGAGTTGGTGCTTTATGGCCATGCACCATTATCCTGATTCATGAGTGTTGACGAGGAAGAACCCACTTCCCTTAACTGCGGCCTCACAGTCACACTCACATAGGTGGGCTTCTCCAAGGATGTACTGCAAACACCCTGCCAATATAGGCTCGAACCCATTCAGAGTTTCACAAAACCCTTCCTATCTTGCAGTACAGGCACTTAGAACAGATTATCAGGGGAGAGACACACAGGTACAATAGTACCAACTGAATATTAAAGTGCCACATAATTCTCCCTATAGCTTGTTGTTATCACATTGAACCTATTTCGTGGGATCTCCACTTAATTAGGTTGGGTTGCTGCCATAGTAGAATTCTCAATGGGTTTCAGTCCCATCCCCAATCTGGATTTTTGAACTTGATTTCTATTAAGTCCCTTGGTCAGTAGATCTGTTGTATTGTCCTTGGTACCAACAAAATCAACAGCAATCACACCTTGAGACACAAGTTCCCTTACAGATTTCAATCTGACTTGGACATGTCTCCTTTGTTTTTGGTTGTACTTAGAACTTTTGATTTTGGCAATTGTAGTCATACTATCACAATGCACTGAGATCGCAGGAATAGGCTTCCCTGTCAGTGGGAGCTCAGAAAGAAGTCCTCTGATCCATTCAGCCTCTGTTCCAGTAGTGTCCAGAGCACACAGCTCAGCCTCAAAAGTAGACCGAGACAAAATGGTCTATTTTGCAGACCTCCAGGCAACAACGCCACCTCCCAAGGTAAAGACGTACCCCGAGACACCGTTACTCCCTGAGTTTTGGGCTATCCAACTCGCATCACTATACCCTTCTAAAACAGCAGGGTACTTCCCATAATGCAAGCTTAAGGATATAGTACCTTTTAGGTATCTAAGTATCATATCCAAGCCCTCCCAGTGAGTACGATCAGGACAGCTAGTATATCTACTGAATCTGGTCACTGCATATGAAATGTCAGGCCTAGTACAGTTAGCAAGATACATCAAGCTTCCTATAATTTGGGAATATCTGAGTTGAGACACTGGTACACCACTCTTGTTCTTGTAGTATGTTTTAGATGAATCATAAGGAGTGCTAACAGATTTACAATTTTGATAGCCAAATTTCTCCAAGACTTTCTCAACATAATGAGATAGAGAAGTTGCTATCCCTTCAACTGAACGAATCAGCTTAAGGCCCAAAATCACATTTGCTACTCCCATATCTTTCATTTCAAACATTCTACTCAAGAAGGATTTAGTCTCATTCACAATCCCAATAGAAGTTCCAAACAATAGTATATCATCTACATACATGCACACAATGATACAAGCATCACCTTTAACCTTGGTATAGACACACTTATCAAATTCATTGACACAAAAGCCAAAAGACAAGATAGTCTTATCAAACTTTTCATGCCATTGTTTGGGGGCTTGCTTCAACCCATAAAGAGACTTAACAAGCTTACAAACTTTGTTTTCATTACCAGGTGCCACAAAACCTTCAGGCTGATCCATGCATATCTCTTCTTCAAGATCACCATTTAAAAAGGCGGTCTTTACATCCATTTGATGGATAGTGAGATCATACACAGAAGCCAATGCAAGAAGCACTCTAATTGTGGTCATCCTAGTAACAGGGGAATAGGTATCAAAGAAATCTATTCCTTCCTTTTGTTTGAACCCCTTGGCAACCAATCTGGCTTTGTACTTGTCAATACTTCCATCAGGTTTTAATTTCTTCTTAAAAATCCACTTACACCCAATAGTCATAGAACCAGGAGGTAAGTCAACCAATTCCCATGTACCATTAGAGATAATGGAATCCATTTCACTCTTAATGGCTTCATTCCAATGCTTTGCCTCAGGTGAAGCCATAGCATCTCGGAAAGAAGAGGGATCACCCTCAATGTGGTAGGTGATAAAATCACTTCCCAAATCCTTGACAATTCTTGGTCTCTTACTCCTTCTTGGTTCCACCAATTCCTATCGATCAGTAGAGTCAAGATTAGCATTGGAGGTTTCAACCCCCACATTGGATATCCTTTCTACATGATCAGGAATACAGATAGAGGTGCAGTGAACATCTTCAGAAGACACTAGATAAGGTACACCAGTTTTCATGGGAAACACGTTCTCATAGAACGTAGCATCACGAAATTCAACTATAGAGTTAACAACTATTCCAGATATCTCAGATTTGATCACTAAGAATCTGAATGCATAACTATTAGCCGCATAGCCTATAAAGACCGCGTCAACAGTTTTCGGATCTAGGTTCTTTCTTTTGTGTTCAGGGACTAACACTTTTGCAAGACAGCCCCACACTCTAAGATACTTGAAGCTAGACTTCCTACTTCTCCATAACTCTTCTGGACTAGTGTTATTATGTTTCAAGGGTACTTTGTTCAGAATATGGCATGCCGTATTCAAAGCATCTCCCCACATATAACTAGCTAGGTAGTCCAGAGTTTTGGAGAAGGGAGTTGACCATATCTATAAAGACTCTATTTTTTCGTTCAGCTATCCCATTAGATTGAGGAGAATAGGGAGCAGTAACCTCATGAATTATGCCATGACTTTGACAAAATTCAGAAAACAGGTTAGATGTGTACTCTCCCCCTCTATCAGACCTTATCCTTTTAAGAACCTTGGAAGTTTGTGTTTCTGCTTCAGCCTTAAAGATGATAAATTTGGATAAAGCTTCATCTTTAGACTTAAGAAGATACACATAACAGTATCTACTACCATCATCTATAAAGGTGATAAAATAATTCTTATGTTCCCACGTTTGTACACCATTAAATTCACAAATATTTGTGTGGACTAAATCCAAAATCTCAGATTCTCTAACAACAGAGTTAAAGGGTCTTCTTGGTTGTTTAGCTTGTACACAAATATCACACTTATGAGTTTTATCAATGGCATACTCAGGGATCATATTCAGATTCATCATACGTTTCAAGGAATTATAATTTACATGTCCTAAACGTTCATGCCACAATGTAGAAGATTCCATAATATTCACTGAATAAGAAGTAGAACTAGTATAAATGTCATCCACACACTTGTTCAGAATATTGACTACATGAAATTTAAACAAACCATCTGATAAATAGCCTTTTCCAATAAAAGTCCCTAAATAAAGAAGCACCACTTTATTACATTTGAATGTCAATTCATAACCCTGTTCTACTAAAACAGAACCACTCAAAATATTTCTCCGGATCGATGGAACGTGGTGCACCCTGTGTAGAGAAAGAACACGTCCAGAAGGCAGTCTCAGGTCCACGCGCCCTATCCCCAACACCCTGGAAGCAGTAGCATTCCCCATGGTCACGGATCTGCCATGAATGGCCTGGTAAGACACAAACACGGACTTGTCAGCACATACATGCACATTAGCCCCAGTGTCTACTATCCATTCATTTGGTTCATATATAGTGAAAACTTGAGGGTTAACAGAAACATACAATCCATTGTTGGAGCTCGAAGCTTGCTCAGTCCCCCCAATCACAACATTGACTTGGGGACCAGAAGAGTGCTTTTCAGCCTTCTTAGCCTTCTTTGAAGGACAGTCCTTGATAAAATGACCAACCTGTCCACACTCCCAGCATGGTTTCTTTTTGGACTTTTTCTGGATCTTCCCTTTGATGTTTGATTTGTTCTTCATGTTTTCTAGTTTTTCTTTTCCTTTAGGATCTCTTGCCTTAGAAACAGTCATCACATTTGCATTCAGTTCTACAGGCATCACAGGCTTCTGATTTCTATGTTCTTCTTCTATGGCTATAGCAACAAATAAATCATCCAGAGTGAGAGATCCCTTGCGATGCTTGAGAGACATCCCAAAATCCTCCCAAGAATTTGGAAACTTCTCAATAATCGACATCACTTGAAATTTTTCTGGAAGTCTCATATCTGCTTCTGCTAAGCCATGAAGTAACAGTATAAATTCATGTGCCTGTTCAGATACAGACTTACCCTCAACCATTTGAAACTTTTGGTACTTGGCAACAGAGTACTTTTCAAGGCCTAAGTCCTCGGTATTGTACTTTTTGTCAAGTTCCTCCCACAGTTGCTTATAAAGGGACTAAGGGTGGAAATATAAAGAAAATATCATGTAACTTGTGGCATAAAAGGTTATGGCATATCTCAGAAGCAAGAATTAGAAGTCCAATGAAGGAAGGAAAGATTACTTCTACCGCTTAGATTATTCTAACTTTAAGATATGTGTGAGTTGTATAAATGGAAAGCAAACAAAAACCTATAAGAAGAATGTCACAAGAAGTGATGATGTTTAAGAATTAATTTATACAGATATTTGTGGTCTATTCTCTTCAAATATAGTTGAGGAAAATTATTTCATTATTTTTACTTATGACCACTCATGTTATGTTTATATCTACATTTTATTTGAGAAAGATGATGCACTTAATGCCTTTAAGATTTATTAGGTGGAGGTAGAGAATAACTATGAAAAGAAAAATCAAAGTGGTTAGATCAGATAGAGGAGGGAAATACTTTTGTAAGCTCCTAAGACCATTTGGAAAATTCCTCGAAGAATGTGGAATATCAACATAATATTCCATGCTAAGAAAGTAAAGTCAAAATGATAGGATAGAGAGGAAGAATAGAACTCTTATGATGCGGGACGAGACCACGGACACGACTCGAATGAGGAATGCAGTCCTCGGACTCTAGGTGAGCTCGTGATTGTCCCTTAGCGAGGGAAGCGTCGAACGTGCGCGGTCGAAAAACCGGCAGTGAGTAAGGGTGGTCAACTCTATCTTGTGCCCGGATCGGGTCACGGGACGGTATCGCTCTCTCTCGCAGCAGCGGTGATACAAAAATATAGCGACCTAGGTCCTAAAACATGCTCTCCAGCAGCGTCATATAAAGAATATATGGAAATAAGCGAAATGCCAAGCAAGGAGCGAATACGATACCTTCACGCGCTAGGCGTGGGGAAGACGGACCCGGCCGAAAATCGTGCTCCCGGAACAGTTAATACATGAAGATTACAGCAATGAGTTACTGTCCACTCCACGCAGGGAGGTAAAGGGCTACACAAATGGACCCGGGAGGATCGAATTCGGGTTGACGGGCGGCTTCACGCGTAGCTTCGGCCGCACCCGTACTCGCAACCGTGGGGCCCACGTGCTGTCCGGAGGGGCCGTGTGGGACCCGGTGGCACTGTGGACGCACTTTTCGGCACTTATTATTCTCTTGTTTCTTTATTCGGTTTATTGAGTGCGTGGGCGTGCCAGTCACCGGAGTGACAATTTGTTCGGGCTCCGAAGAGCCCATGGTGCGCTCGATCTGACTTCGTCAGACGATTATGTAGTTCGTGTCGGGACCGAATCCCGTCGCGCCATAAAGGTCACGACGTCATTTACATCCCCCATACGAGGGAATACCCTTGATTAATTGCCGAAATTAGGGGCCCCGCGGCCGAAAAGAATAGTACTAATTGTGCGAGAAAGAGACAGGAGAAAATCACACCAAAGTACGCATTAGGATGCGAGCCACTGGCCATGTCGGTCACTCGTGGACCTTTTTATATTCGGACACGGGTCCGTGATGGAAACGCAACAGGAAAAGCCGAGACAAATCCGTTCAAGTGTCTGCCGAGCACCCGACAATTTTAGTGATGACTCGGAGGGCGTCCGGAACGAGAAACAAATCCGATCCGATTAGGATGTCGGCCCGAGATTAGGCCAGAACTCGGCTATATCGGGATAATTCCCAAGACTCGAGCTTGACCTGAAAGGGCGGCGTCGTTGTTCCTTTTGCCCTGGGTCCCCGGGGGAAATAGGGCTGCAGAGTGGGCCCCGGCGTCTTTTATCTGGAATTTTCTTGGTTATATGTTTTGTTCTTTCCTTGGCTGTTTATTACTTCTTCATGCATCTATCCCGGATGATTTCTCTTCCTTTTGTTCGTTAGTGTTATTATTATTATTATTGTTATTATTATTTTATCATTTTTTATTACCCCTCCCACCTCTTTTATTGTTGTTGATGTTGCACATTTGGAGTTCTTGAAATAGCGTAATTTCTGTTAATTTATTTGATAGTGTTGATGCCCTTATCGAGCCATATATATGCGTATATATATATATATGGTGTGCCGGCGAAGGAAACAGGGTGTACCGCTGGAGGCTGGAGGGGTGTACCGCTGGAGGCAATGGGGGTGTACCGCTAAAGGCTTGAAGGGTGTACCGGTGGAGGCTGGGGGGGTGTACCGCTGGAGGCTGGAGGGGTGTACCGCTGGGGGCTGGAGAGAGTGGGTCGGTGAAGGAGGGGGATATATATATATATATAAAGTCTGTACGTTCCCCACCTCAAGTCTACACGTTGCCTATTCGACCAGCACGGAGTCTGTACATTGGCTGCTCAAAGTCTGTACACTGGCCATCGTGAAGTCTATACATTGCCAAGCCCAAAGTCTGGACGCTGTAACATGAAGTCTGTACATTGGCTGGCCCAAAGTCTATACACTGGCCATCATGAAGTCTATACGTTGGCTGGCCCCAAAGTCTATACATTGGCCAAGTCTATACATTGGCCAGCCCCAAGTCTATACACTGGCCACCATGAAGTCTATACGTTGGCTGGCCCAAGTCTATACACTGGCCATCATGAAGTATATACGTTGGCTGGCCCCAAAGTCTATACATTGGCCAAGTCCAAAGTCTGTACGTTGTAACATGAAGTCTGTGCGCTGGCTGGCCCCAAAGTCTATACATTGGCCAAGTCTATACATTGGCCAGCCCCAAGTCTATACACTGCCAAGCCCAAAGTCTGTACGTTGCTGTTCAAAGTCTATACGGTGCCAAGCCCAAAGTCTGTACGTTGTAACATAGAGTCTGTACATTGGCTGGCCCAAAGTCTATACATTGGCCAAGACATGAAGTCTGTACATTGCCCCTTTGGCTGCAGCTTGAAGTCTATACGTTGCCAAGCCCAAAGTCTGTACGTTGGACAAGTCTATACATTGCAACGTGAAGTCTATACGTTGGCTGGCCCAAGTCTATACGCTGGCCATCACGAAGTCTATACATTGCCAAGCCCGAAGTCTATACACCGGCCATCATGAAGTATACACGTTGGCTGGCAAGTCTATACACTGGGGCACGAAGTCTATACATTGGATCCCGTTGAGACGGTGGCTGAGGGTGTACCGGCGAAGGGAGGGAGTGTGCCGCTGAAAGGGCCAAGGGGAGTGTGCCGTTGAAGGCTGGAAGGAGCGTTGCCGTTGGAGGCTGGAAGGAGTGTGACGTTGGAGGCTGGAAGGAGTGTGCCATTGAAGGGCTACTCTTTTTTGATTAGTTTTCAATTTCTCATTTCAAGGATTTTCTTTTCTTCTTATTCTAACTCTTAAGTAGTTTTGTATAAACTCCCTCCTTGTTTTGTCTTGTTCGGTTCAGCCTCTTTTCTTGCGGGTTGGGCGTTCGGGCTGCCGGGTAGTTGATCAGTTCGGTTCTCGTCGTGGTGCCGGCAGTGGCTTGATTAGCTGGGAGGTTTATTGATTATTCCATTCGCTTGTTGCTTCCTTTTGCCTCTTTTAATGTTTTGTTATTTTCTCACAAAAATTCGGCAGCATCTCCCCTTAACCCGGGGCGTAAGGGAGATAAAGGGAACGCGCCCACATGGAGTGACGAAACCCGACAACTGGAGGTGGGCGCCCGGAGGTAACAACACCTTTATAGAACCTCGGAAAACGTGAAGGAAAGGGCTCGGGGCAGGGCCAAGAAGTGTGCTGTTGAGGGCCATAAGGGTGTGCCGCTGAGGGCCAAGGTGAGTGTGCCGCTGAGGGCCAATGGGGGTGTGCCGCTGAGGGCCGATGGAGGTGTGCCGCTGAGGGCCCAAACAGGTGTGCCGCTAAGGGCCACAAAGAGTGTGCCGCTGAGGGTTGGACAGGGTGTGTCGGCCAATGGCCAGGCATGTGCACCGCTGGAGGCTCAAACAGGGCTAGTGTATGGGCTGGGAGACTTGCAGGCCGTTTAGGGTAAGAGAGGGGAAGTTTAAGGCTAGAGATAGGCCACTGGTAGCTGGGTATTCGGAGGGTGAGTAAGAATCTCCCTCTCTCTTCAAGCCCATGGGCACAGCAAGTGGCCGTGGAAGGGAGTGAAGGATTCATGTGGCCAAGGATCATGGGAGAGCGATCATATCGACATGAAGACCCCAAAAACACCGGAGAAATGGGGAGACGGAGGGAAAATGAACAACCCCATCAAAAGACCGTGAGAGCTAGCGCAAGCCAATAAAACTCATAGACAAACCCAAAGAGGGTGATTTTCATTTATGGGGAGCCAAAGGCCAAAGCCCTATATGCATATTACAAAGAAATGCCCAAGACGAGGCCATGGACAAAGAAAAAAAGAAATCCGAGACAAAGAACGGGAGGAGGAATGGAATACGAAAGGGAAGAAAGCATTGGGGCCTAAAACATTGGCCACTGTCCCCAACCCTCTCCCCCATTACATCGAGCTCTCTCCCTCTCCCTTACTCTTGCTTTTTTCCCGGTGGTCGTCGGAGGGGCTCCCGCCGAAGCCCTTCTTCTTTTTCCTCTTCTCTTCTTCCTCTGTCTCTTCTTTTCTTCTGTGTCTCCTACCGTCTGAGCCCCCTTTTTTTTTCTCTCTGTGCGCCCCCGTCCCTCTGTTGAAGCGGGAGTGGCTTTATACTCCCTGCTGCCGGAGCCTTCGAGCACGACCGTCGAAGGCGGGAAGTGGCCTTGTGATCATGGGATTTGACCTCCCCTGTCCTGGGTGTCAGTGGGGTAGCCTGCGTGGCCCAATCCATGGTTGACACCTCATAGAGCTCACTGTGCGCCAAGGATGCGTAGGGCATGGGCAGCATGTCGTTTAGCCGTTGAAAAGGCTTGACGCTGTGCCGCTGGTGAGTTGAATAGGCGTGCCGCTGGGGAGCCAAAACGGCGTGCCGTTGAAGCCCCTGAAGGGCGTGCCGCTGAGTGGCCTGAAGGGCGTGCCGCTGGGGCCTGCTGGGGGCGTGCCGCTGAACGGCCTGACGGGCGTGCCGCTGGAGCCCCTGAGGGCTGTGCCGTTGAAACCCCCTCCCTGGGTGTGCCGCTGAAGGCCCCACCATGGGGTGTGCCGTTGAACGGCCTGACGGGCGTGTCGCTGGAGCCCCTGAGGGCTGTGCCATTGAAACCCCCTCCCTGGGTGTGCCACTGAAGGCCCCACCATGGGGTGTGCCGTTGAACCCCTGGGGGGTGTGCCGCTGAACACCCTCCCTGGGTGTGCCGCTGAAAGTCCCCCCATGGGGTGTGCCGCTGAACCCCCTGGGGGGGGTGTGCCGCTGAACACCCTCCCTGGGTGTGCCGCTGAAGGCCCTTGGGACCGTGCCGCTGGGACCCCGAGGGGGCGTGCCGCTGGAGGGCTCTCCAGGGCGTGCAACTGGAGACCCCCAGGGGGTGTGCCGCTGAAGGCTCTGAGGGCGTGCCGTTGAAGGCCAAATTGGGCGTGTTTTTGAGCCCGTTCTGAGCCCGCTATGGACATGAGTCATGGCCTATTTGGCTTTCTCCGAGGCTCACAGATTGTGGGGGCCCCTTGTCCTTGGTTTCTCTTTACTGTCGTGACTCCTGGAGGCGGCTTCGCGACAGTCTCTCGCGGGGTCTATTCACTCGAGCCGCTGTTGATACTGGGCCGAGTGGGACATCAGGGCGTGCAATTTTCGGTGTCCACAAATGCCCCCCACCCATGGGTAGCGCGGGCGAAGGATGAGCCGGGCGGTGCCCGTGGGTGTACTTGTCTCTTTTCTCTTCGTCGGTGCCGACGGGGTGTCGAGAGCCGAAGCAACATATTAGTCTCTTCATCAGTGCCGACGGGGCGTCGGGAACTGAAGCAGTATATTGGTCTCTTCATCAGTGCCGACGTGGCGTCGGGAACCGAAGCAACATATTGGTCTCTTCATCAGTGCCGACGGGGCGTCGGGAATTGAAGCAGTATATTGGTCTCTTCATCAGTGCCGACGGGGCGTCGGGAACTGAAGTAGTATGTTGGTCTCTTCATTAGTGCCGACGTGGTGTCGGGAACTGAAGCAGCATATTGGTCTCTTCGTCTCTTCGTCAGTGCCGACAGGATGCCGGGAACTGACCTGGTTTGTTGATCTCTTGGTCTCTTCGCCAGTGCCGACGGGGTGTCGGGAACTGACATGCTTTGTTGGTCTCTTGGTTTCTTCGCCAGTGCCGACGGGGTGTCGGGAACTGACATGCTTTGTTGGTCTCTTTATCTCTTCGTCAGTGCCGACAGGATGTCGGGAACTGACCTGGTTTGTTGATCTCTTGGTCTCTTCGCCAGTGCCGACAAGGTGTCGGGAGCTGGCCTGGTTTGTTGTCTCTTTGTCTCTTCGCCAGTGCCGACGGGGAGTCGGGAGCTGACCTGGTTTGTTGTCTCTTAGTCTCTTCGTCAGTGCCGACGGGGTGTCGGGAACTGGCATGCTTTGTTGGTCTCTTGGTCTCTTCGCCAGTGCCGACGGGGTGTCGGGAGCTGACCTGGTTTGTTGTCTCTTAGTCTCTTCGTCAGTGCCGACAAGATGCCGGGGACTGACCTGGTTTCTTTGTCTCTTTGTCTCTTGGTCTCTTCGTCAGTGCCGGCAGGATATCGGGAACTGACCTGGTTTGTTGATCTCTTCTTGTCTTTTCTTTCTCTCTTTTTTTGTACCAGATTACCGATACAAGCGCCCTTTCAGGTTTTCGTCGGTACCGGCCCCCTCTTGCTTTTGCCCACGCGCCCTTTCAGGTTTTCACGTGGCGGGGTACCCAATTTTGCCTGTAGCGCCCTTTCGGGTTTTCGCCACAGCCGGGTTGTTGCTATTTTTGCCCTTGTCCCCGTGTAGAAGCAAATCCGACGGGGTATCTCTATTTTTAACCCCATTTTCTTCTTTTCCTTTTCTCTTTTTTTTTGACGAGTGAGTGATATGCGAGTGTAGGCTAGGGCACGAAGCCTTGCGCCGGAAGATAAGGTTCACTCGTTGGCAAGAATAGAATGCCAGCGTAACGGGAGAATTTGTGCCGATTCGGACGTAAGGTCCGTAATGGCCATATTGTGCGGAGTGGGTGGCTAGGGCACGAGGCCTTGCGCCGGGAAATGAGGTTTATTCGTTGGCAAGAATAGAATGCCAGCGCAACGTGAGAATTCATGCCGATTCGGACGTAAGGTCCGTAATGTCAATATTGTGCGGAGCGGGTGGCTAGGGCCCGAGGCCTTGCACCAGAGAGGGACTTATTTGTTGGCAAGTGACTAATGCCAATGCAAAGATAGAGGTTCTGCCGATCCGGACGTGAGGTCCGTGATGGTGGTTTTGTGTGACGGAAGGTGGCTGAGGCACGAGGCTACGTGTCGGGGAAAGCCTTGTTTGTCGGCTGGGGAGTAGCACCACTACAGAGGCGGAGTGGGCAGGGGTAGAGTTGTCTTTGCTTGTGCGGACGCTCGTCCGTATAGGGTTGTGGGGATGGAATGTTTTCCCCAGGGACGTTTATTATTATATGTCATCGACTTACTCCTCCTCGTATGTGAGCAGATGAGTATGTAAATGTGTGTACATACATGGGTGTATATGTATACATATATATATATATATATATTTATTTATTTATTTAATATGTTACATATTTTTTGCTCTTCCCCTCCTTTTATTTTCTTCTTTATTTTCTCCTTTTATTCCCCCCCTTTCTCTCCTCTATTTTTTTATCCCTCTTTTTCTATCTCCTTCTCTTTTCCCTCCCTTTCTTCCCCCTTTTTTTCTCTTTTATTTTCTCCCTCTTTTTCTTCCTCCTTTTTCTTATTTCCCCGTCCCCTTCTTCTCCTCCCTTTTCTTCTTATTTTCCTTTTCTCCCTTTTTATTTCTCTCTTCCCCCCTTTTTTCCTTTTTTCTTCCTTTCTTTTCCTTCTCTCTTTTTTTTTATATAAGGACGGGGGTGGTTTGAATGGCCACCCCCCCTTTCGAATTCCCTCTTCCTTTCTCTCTCTTCGGCGGACAAACGGGCGGGACCCCTTCCCTCTTCCCTTCCTTCTCCGTCTCCGGGCGTTGCCGTCGTCGAGCGCCGCCGTCGTCGTCTTCTCCGTCGCCGGGGTGAGGAGGCGACCGCCGTAGGGGCCTTCCCCCCCCCTCTCTCCTCTTCTTTCTTTTCCTTTTGTTCCCCTTCCCCTTTTCTTCTCCTGTCGTCCTCTTCTCCTCCTGTCTCCCTCTTCGACCGTGAGGGCGATGGGGCCCTAGCCCCCCTCTTCTTCCTCTTTTCTTCTTCCCCTTTCTCCCCTCCTCTCTTCCTCTTTTCATTTTCCTCCTTCCTTTGTGTGATCGAGGCGGCGAGGAGGGGCGGTGCCGGAGCGTGTCGGGGAAAGGTGATTAGGGCGTGCCGGCGAGGGCGCCTTCAGGTGTGCCGGGGAAGGCTCCTAAGAGTGCGCCGGGGAAGGCAGCCAGAAGCGTGCCAGGGAGCGACGCTGGGAGTGTGCCGGCAAGGGGGGGCTAAGGGTGTACCGAGGAAGCCCTCCGTGGGCGTGCCGGGGAAGTGCCACAGGGCTGTGCCGGGGAAGCCTATCTGGGGGTGTGCCGGGGAAGACATCCCAGGGGCTGTGCCGGGGAAGTGCTTCCCCTAGGCGTACCGGCGAAGGTTCAGGAGCGTGCTGGTGAAGCCTCGATAGGGTGTGCCGGCGAGGGCTATTCCAGGGCGTGCCGGGGAAGGCTGCCACTGGGTGTACCGGCGAAGGCCCTGAGCAGCGTACCGGTGAGGGCCGCTGCATGGTGTACCGGTGAGGGCCGTTGCAGGGGGAGTATCGGCCAAGGGGCTTCAGACAGTATGTGGGGACTTTAGCTTAGGGAAGAAGACTCCTTCGACCGGCGGACTTCTGGTGTTGCCTCTCGGGGCCCACCATGCTTTGTTGGGGCCGTCACTCCTTGTGGACGCGCACCCGTGTTTTCCCTTACGCCTCTGGCCTAGGGGAAACTCTGCCGAAATTTCGTCAGAAATTGGCAATATCTTACTCATTTGACTTGTAGTGAAGCCCCTTTACAGTCTTTCATTTTCTTGTGCATGTGGCTTATTCTGATCTTCCATTTATGCATCTTTGCAGATAAATGGCCGCCCCAAGTGGTTCTTCTGCCCCTGCTGCTGCTGTCAGTGCCGACCTCATTCCGCGGGGTCCAGTGCCGGCGGTTACGTGGTTTAATGTAGAGGACCTAGACCGAGAGCACGCGGAAATAGCCGCCTTGGCTGAGTCATCGGGGTCCGACCGTGAAAGCATGGACGTCCGCAGACTTGTCAGGGTTGAAAGCGGCTTCACATTCGATCGGGCCACCGAAGAATACAGGAAGGATTTACCGAAGGATAGGCACCTCGTTCGATTTCTGAAGCATTTGCGCTCTCGAGAGGGGCGAGATTATCGCGTTATAAAGGCGGCCGAGTGGGCGATCCTGCATGCCCGGGACAGTCTGCTATACAGCGTCCCCAGGAGCATACCAATGTACCTGGTGGGAGAGGCCCGGGAGTGGAAGCCGGTCTTGGGTATTGAGGGGGTGCTGCCGACTAAAGACAAATTAGTGCGGGCCCCTCAATTTACACCAGCAAAGTGGCATATGTCTGCAGGGAAGGTGCGTGGTGAGTCGCCCCGATTTGGCTTATTCTTGGCTCCCCTAAAATGGGGTTATAGGGAGGAGGCGATTCTATATTGGACTGCTTGGCCATCAGGTTCAAGTATGAACTATCACTGGGCTGGTTCGGAGAGCTGAAGCTTCAAGACGCCCACAGTTTCCGGGAAGGGGCAGTGGAGTTCACTGAGTATGTACTGTTCAACTACGCCCCATTGCTGGTCTGGGTCGGCATCTACCACAGTGTGTACGCTTCTCGGTATGGCTACCCCATCTCCAAGGGTCTCTGTTGCGGTATGATAGAGGTATTCAGCGCAGAGACTAACACCTTCTACATGGCAGAGGGCGAGACTTCTCTTGACTTATGGAGTCTCAGTCAGCTGAGTGGCTTGCCCATTGACGAGGAGCCTTATGAAGAAGTATGCCTCCCCGATCTAATCAAGGATGAGACTAACGGAGATGGCTGTTATTCTCTTGGGTACTCATACCGGTACTTGATGAAGGCGTACCGGGAGCTGTACGAGTTGTCGCACAAGGGGAAGCAGCCCGCCCGTGGGGACAGAAAACGGGTGCGTATGGCAGTATGGCTGGAATACTTCTACGATGGGCTGAAGCAGTATGAAGATTTTCCCTGCGTTGGCATCGCCGTTGCTCGCAAGAAGCGTGCGAAGCCCAAGCATGATGTAAAGATCCCCTCCAGGGGACGTCGGAGCGGGGCCAATCCGATGGGGGTCGACCCGCAGACTCACTGCGCCGCCTATTTGGCGTATTGGCTGTGTTCATTCGCCATGCCGTACGGGGACGAGACAGTGATCCGGCCGGATGCCATCTACCCGGCATGTCAGATGGCATGGGGTATCAAGCTGTCACTGTGCCCGGCAACCCTTTGCTTGATCTACAAGGCGCTGGGAGATATCAGCACCCATCAGTTTCCGCGGCAGGCCCGGTATGTGTGCCCACTACATTTCTTCAACGCGTGGGTTTGCTCGCTGTTCCCCGAGTTCGCCCCGTGAGTTCTCCAGGATTGGGGACTAATACCGAGGATGCTGGAGTTTGCCAGTGCAGAACCGACTTCCACTTCTATGCGGATGTATGATCTTCGGGGCCGGTTGACCACGGTTCCCCGGGATGCAGCCGGTACCGTCCATTTCTGGACGCTGGCTGCGCATTCAAGCCCCCTTGTGAATAATAAAAGGGAGTGCAAGGATGACCAGGTGGAGAGGTACGTTCACCCGATCAGCCAAGAGAATGTGGTCCGTCCGCTGCTGGAACCGGAGCTGAGGGATTGGGCGCTGGCTATCCGCCCGAGCGTGTTGGTGTTCCGGAAGGGAGACAATGTACTACTGGAGCCGTATTACCCCTTCCGATTTGGCCGCAACTTCGGGTATGACCAGCATATCCCTGTTTATCATGCGCAATTCGGCCTGCCTTCGCGGAACATCCGGGGCAGTTCAGTTGCTGAGCATGCTAAAAGCTGGTGGGACTTTTTCCACCGGGCGGACACTGCCTCCTTCATGGTGCCAGCCCCGGGTCGCGTGCCCCGAGTGACCGAAGACTATATAAAGTGGTGGAACGCCCGGACGTCCTTCTATCGGTTGCAGAAGACCGACTGCTGGGATGGTGCCGAAAGGAGGTTCTTCTGCCGGCAACCAGTGCCGGTACTTGATATCGAGCCGGAGCATCTTCTCCGGCTCAAGAACAGGCAGGAGAGAGAGGTAGCGGCATATATGGCAGCTCGTCGGGAAGCCCGGGATAAGAGGCCGACGCCGAAAGTGGAGCTACCTCCGGTGGCGAAGGACGACTATCAGAAGACACTGAGGGACCTATGCCGGGTAGGGAGCGACCGCTTGGACCTCATCAATTATCCATTCCCCATAGAGGAAGAGGGGACTCCCGCTAAGAGCTGGCGTCCGGAGAGGGATACGCTCTGCCCATACCGCACATTCATGAGGCGGGAGGAGAGGAAGCCCGAGAACTATAAGGACACCACATGGCTATATGTCCTTCTCCGGGTGAACGGACTGACGATCGAAGATCAGAGGGCCTCCATCCTGGGCAAGCGCCTGCACATCCCGTACTATTATGCTGACGGGTGGGGCATAGACCACTTCAGCCTCTTCTGCCACCTTTCCATGAAGAAGCACGCGGATCTGGCCAGTCTTACGGACCGGTGCCAGAAGATCGAGGATGTGTGCTGGCTCGTTCGAGAGGCGGCGCGTCGGGATAAAGAGCCATCCCTGAGCTACTGGCCGATTACACTGCGACTGTATACTGGCCCTCACGGTACTCGATCTCTTTTCCTTCTTTTGTCTTTGTCTCTTATCATTGCGGCCTTTGCAGATAGTTGGATGCTAATCATGAGTGCGTGTTTGTCCTTTCTCTTTTCCTTTCTGACAGACCACCCCGATAGCACGCAAGTGGCCACGTACCGGAATCTCCTTCGGCTTGTGCAGAAGCCTGCATATTTTGAAGCCACGCCACTAGCCCCGACTGCGGCTCCTCTGCCCAAGGCAGCGAAGAGGCCCCGGGCAAAATCTCCGGTGAAGAAAGCAGTGGACGCCGCTAAGGTGGCCAAGCAGCGGGACACGAAGCGGAGAAAAACAGAGGCGGCCAAGGCCCCGACCGTCGTTCCTTCGGTGCCACGGGTCCCCTCTTTTGAGGAATTCGAGGCTGCCCAACCCGAGCCCAGCCAACCTGCCGGTCAGTACCTTCGACTATCGCCGTGTCTTTTAAGTCTCCCTTTTTTTTTATTTTCATCCTGGAGCAGATCCCTGACACTTGAATATTTCTTTTATCTCAGCCCCTGTGGAAAAGCCCGTGCTCACACCTGTTCCTCACGCGGGGGAGCCTGTTCCTGTGCCCGCGCCTGACATGGGTGAAGGCGCGGCCATAGCAAAGTCGCCTGTTAAGGAGGCGTTGGCTGCTGCCAAGGTGGCCGGGCCACAAGCGGCAAAGCGGAGGCGGGCTGAGGAATTCCTGGCTCCGACGGTAGCCCCTCCGGTGGCCCCTGTCCTGTCTTTTGAGGAATTTGAGGCTACCCAGACCAGGCCGAGTTACGAAGCTGGTGAGGTTCATCGGCCGCCTGCATCGTCGGTGATCGATTTGCCTCTTGGGTTGGCCTCGCACTCGCGCATGGCGATGATGCGTTTCTTCTCTGCGGGCGGCGCAAAGGAACCGGCGCCCGTGTCAGTCCCGGGCGAGGGCAGGGCTGCAACTCCCGAGAAGGCTCTGCCCGTCGAGGAAGCCCGCGGGTCATCCCGGGCTGTAAGGGCCGAAGAGGGTATTTACCTTTAGTCGGCCTAAACGACTTATTTGTTCTCGGAGGGCCGACCGGATTTGATGTAATCCACCCTTTTCTTCTTCGTGACAGGCACAGCAGAGGCAGTCGCTGGACTATTCGGGCCCCGCGTGCAACTCCCGACGACGCTTTTATATGTGAGGAGGAGGCCGAAGTCCGGTGTACTAGCCTCATCTAGCCCGAGGGAGGGTGCGCCAGCCATTGACCTCGAGGCGGAGACCCCTTTGCCGGCAAGGGGAGAGCCTGCGGCAGTCGGGTCGTCGTCGGGCGAAGAGGTAGACTACAATTATTCCTCCGATGAAGCGGCTCCTGACGAGGACGTGCCCGGGGCATCGGGGCCGCCCGAGCCGGTCTTTGGGGCCCCCTTACTTGCTGGCTCCCCGAGCTTTGTGGGGAAGACCGCTGTAAGTGTGAGCTTGCTTGGGCCGGCTCCTTCCTCTCCTTCCTGGTTGCCTAATGACCTTTTCTTGTCAATTCCGGGCTTCAGGGGCTTGACTTGCCGGAGGCTATAAAAAAGGGTACCCCGGTTGCGCCGATCGACCGTCAGGCAGGGGTCGATGTGGGCTCGGGCAAACTAGCCCTTCTATTCGAGGCTCTTGATCGAGAGTCGGCCGCAGGGGCTTCAAGTGTTTCCGAGGCGGCGGCCGAGCCTCTGGAGGAAGGAGAGATCGCGCCCGCTGACCGCGTCCTCACGGTTGCCGAGGTAAGCAGGGTTTTATGGCTCTTCCCACTTCTCGTCCTTGCGCAATTTATTCCCAGCGACAGGCGGCTAACCGTATTTCATGTGGGCAGGCGGTGTCGACGACCTGGAAGATGTCTGGCCGCTCTCGCAAGGCAATCGCCAAGCGGAGGCCGATTACCGGTCAGCGACCAGCGGGGGGACCGATTCCGGCATCTGTTCCGGAGGTGGAGACTCTTGCCTGTAGACACGTCAAAATTGACGTTACTGTGAGTATATCTCATTTTACCTTGTAATACCCCAATTTGACCCTTAAATTAGCTTTGTTTGAGTGATTTTCCCCACTTTTCTTGGATTTCTCCCTTTTTTCTCTCTTTTCCTATTTTTCCCTATTTTTCTGGATTTTTCTGGATTTTTTTGGGCATTTTTCTCTATTTTTCAGAAATAACGACTTGACGTGGGGCGTCTTTTAAATAACGACTTATACATGGGCGTTTCTTAAAAAATTGACGAGTATAATAGAGGGCGTCCATTCTTTCAAATTTCTATTTTTCTGGATTTTTCTGGGAATTTTTCGAAATTTTTTGAGAATTAACGACTTTGCCTAAGGCGTTATTTTGAATAAAAAATCAAAAGAAAATGAATTCACGACGTACGTGAGGGCGTGTTTTCAAATTGATTATTTTATTATTATTTTTTTAACCCCTTTGAGAGGTGATTTGGTGGCCTTCCGGGTGTCAGAAAAATTCGCAAAAATAGTCATTGGAATCAGGGCGACGAGATGCACCTCCACCTAAAAAATGGGAAAATAATATTGAGAAATGAAAAATGGCCCTATTTCGAATTTTTTGAATTAACGTCCTTTGTTAAGGCGTGTTTTAATTAACGCCTTTGACTCAGGCGTGTTTCACAATTTTCAAATAAAGAAAGATATATTTCTAAAAATGATCCAGGATTTAACGCCTTGGTTTTAGGCGTGTTTTTTAAAAGACGCCCTTTGGCAGGTCGTGAATTCTTGAATTGACGCCCTGTTCCAAGTCGTGTTTCAGTTTTGTGTTCCGAACGAGCGCAGCCTTTCTCCAGAGAGTCCCTGCTTCGTTTGGGCTCTTGCCCAGTCTATTCCCCCCTATTTGGACTCTTGCCCATTCTTCTCCTCCCCTATTTGGACTCTTCCCTTCTTATCTCCTTTTTCTATCTTATTAATAGAGATTTTTGGCCTCGGTTAATAGGTTAGCCGCCCATTTCTCCCTCCCTGGGTTCTTCTTCTTCTTCTTTGTTATCTTCTTCTGCGGTTGTTTGTTTGTTTTTTTTTTGTTTTTTCTTCTTCTTTCTTCACAGGTTGCTGCTGCCGCTGGCTGAAGGAGGAACTCCTCTTATGCTTAATTTCGTCATCCCTTTTGAAGTGTTCTCCCCATCGAGCATTCAAAGCCAAAAGCAACAGGCTTCCTTTGTCCTTTATCTTCTTCTTTTATTATCATTGTTCATCTGCATGCATATTCATCCCTTTTGTTATTAAACTTCAACTCAACTACGTTGAAATCTCCCCTAAGTGCAACTCTTGCACTCTTTCCCCCTTATTCATATTTTACATGTTCATTTCACATTCATGCATTCATCATATCTCCCCACACCCTCTTTGCATAGGGGTTTAAGGGCAATCCCCTTAAGGTGTGTTCTTCACCATGATTTCATGCTCATCTTTATTTAGGATTTGATGCTACACATCATGTTCTAATGCATATCTTTATTGGTGTTGTTGTCTTTCTTACAAGGGTAATTGATTGAAGACTCTCTTCGTCGGCCGTCCGATCTTGAAGAGAAAAGGAGTACTCACATCCCCGCACTTTCAAGGTATTCTTCGCGATCTCTCCTCTTCATTAATTGTTATATCTTTTGAGGCGTTCGCGTCTCTGGCGATCACAACCTCCTCTTAGCACCTCGTGCTTATTTCATGCTATTTCATGGGCACATTTTATTATTTCATTTAATTTCTTAATTGGATTTTAATCCAAATCTACAAATTGGCGATCACGGTGGGACCCTTTCTTGTTTTTATTTTGATTACCCCTTTCCCTTTGGCACCCACGTGTGCCCTTCCCCATTGGTACCCTCGGTACCCTTTCCTTTGTGCCCCTCGGGCACCCTCCATTGTGCTTAGCACTCTCCCCTAAGTGATTTGTCAATTGAATAGATTTGTTTTAAAATTTCCACTTATTTAAAATTTTGATGAGCATGATTCTTTTAATATGTTGATTGCCCTGCTGCTGTGAGTGCTTCTGTCATTTCTGGCCGTGAAGGAGTTTCTGAAGGAAGCTAATTCACGCCCCTGTCAGAGGCGTGTTTTCGTTTAACGCCCTTCCGCAAGGGCGTCTCTTTCATGAGTAACGCCTTCTGACAGGGCGTTTTTATTCATATCTCCTACACTGAGAATTCACGCCCTAGAGCAGGGCGTTTCTTTTTTGCGTAGCGCCCCACATCAGGGTGCGTTTTATAATTTGACGCCCTACCCCAAGGGCGTCCTTTCCTTTGTAACGCCTCACCCCAGGGCGTTTCTTTGACTTGGTTGGCATCTATTGCATTTTAACGTCCTCGCCAGAGGCGTTTCTTTTAGTTTTAGCGCCTTGATCCAGGGCGCGTTTTACCTTGCCTGTGGGCCCCCCACAGTGTTTCACGCCCTGCCCCAGGGCGTCTTTTTGATTAGTAGCGCCCTGCCCCAGGGCGTCTTCTTCATGTGTTTTCGCCGTGCTTCCCCGTTTATTTCTGCATATTTTATATTCTGTTATACATCTGTTGCATTTACACATATTTGCATTTGGGTTGGGAGACCTCCTCTCTCCTCATTAGGATCCACACACCCCCTTGGAATCGGGACGACCCTCCATTGAGCATTCCGTCTCTTTGGACCGGAAATCCCTTTTCCAAGCCTCCGTAAGTCCCCGCACCCGTGGATTCCCTCACGGACGCCGGGCAGGTTGTACCCTTTTGGAGTCCCGGATTAGTTGGCCTATACGGTGAGAAGGTGTTCCTAGTTGGCATTGGAGTTGAATCATATTGAAACTAGGTTCCCCCTTGTGTGAATCATATCCATTTGCATAAAATTCATTAATTCACCAAGGTTTAAACACATCAAAATCACGGTAACCATTCTAACTTGTGTGCTTATTTGCATAATTATTGAGAATTTTGATTATATAATGGCTTACCATGATAGAAACATGTTCAATTCAATTCATGAGGATGCACAACCTAGCACTTCTTATCCTCAATTCCAACATGTTCATAATTCTCACCATTCTTTTAGGGGATCCCGTCCTCATTCTTATGGTCATGCCCGACCCATGGGCAATGACCATTCTTACGATTCCCCTCCAATTCAATCACGAGCCACTATTCCAACGGGACCGTCTCCTCCCACTGATGAGAAGGTCTCCCAAATCTTGCATGCATTAGATCATCTCACCCCTCAACAGATCCAAGCCCTTAAGGCAGCCGTTGAGGGCGCATCTCCTGCATCTCCTCCTTCTTCTATTCCTATACGGGTGGCCCATCACCCACCACCTCCTTCCTCTAATCGGGTGGCCCATTACCCATCTCCTCCTATTCACACTCCTCCTCGGGTGGTCCGACACCCGCCTCTTTCTATTCCTCCTCCAACACGGTCCCGAGGCCCTTTTATTCCTTGCAATCTGGCCCATCCGGGTTCTTCTACGGGTTATCCCGTCAATTCCCCTCCACGGCCTTCTTATGCGGCCCCTCCTTCAATGCCCTGCCAACCCTCTATTGTTCATGTTACTCCCCTCCAGCAGGATATCCTTGATAAGATTGCTTCCATGGAGGAACAATTAAAGAGGGTTACAAGTTCACGGCCAGTTCCTCCTACTCCGGTTAATCCTCTCTACGCGGCTTTGGATGATATTACAAGAATGGAGAGAGAATGGAAGGATAGGATGGACGACTTTGGCATTGGCAAGCAAGAGCCGGCATTTGAAGAATCTGAGCCGGTATATGATGATGATGAAGCTGTGCAGGCACCCCTCCCGAGTTTCCTTCGTTTTCCACTTCCTCCGCTTTCATTTGATGAATCCCCTGCTCAGGATGAAGCCACCGTCCCTAATATAACCCCTATTCTCGAGACTTCTTGGTGTTACGACGATGGGTCGATACTTCAATCACCCACGCCGGCGCATTTTGAGCCTCCCCTCACCACTAATATCGCTCACCCTATTCGGCACTTTCAACACACCAAACCTTCGCCAATTATACCTCTACTAGTTACACCTCCACCAATTACACCTCCCCCCATTATGCCATTAGCCTCCACCTCGGCTTCCATTCCCCCAATTAGCCTACCATTACCATCGCCTCAACCCTCCATTATACCTTTAACCCCAAAACCCGTTTTACCTATTCCTCCACTATATAACCCTTCGCCTTTACCCATGGCTAATCCTGAGCAGGATCCACCACTTTGCACACTCGAGCCAACCCCGATTGCTTCCGAGCAAAGGGAGAAGCTCGACGTGTTTGAATCTCCACTCCCACCTCCCATTATACCTCCACCATCCACGGAGCCTTCCGCCTCCGCCTCACCTCCCTTTACTACTCAGAATGGGAGCGCTGCTACAGCTATTTGCGTCGAAGGCAAACAGGAGCCGGGCAAGAAGACTTTGGCCACGACTGTGCCATTCAAGATTCAAGAATTGATTTACCAGATGCCAATCCAGGTTATTATGCCAAGCATGGTCGAAGAAGCCAAGTCATCGCCATTGCTCAGCAGATGCCAAGAATTAATGCTGTTTAAGGGCCAGGCGGGGCACCCTTTGTTCAAACCTTCAAATCCTGAATTCATTATTCCTTACATGGGGCGAATGCCCATTTTATTCAACATTCTATATATATCAATGGGCAACACAATGCTTCCTGTTCCAATTCTACAACTCCCTCACATTATTCATATTTACCTTCCAAAGGGGTTGTCATTTATTGAAGCTTCGTTTATTAGGCTCATTGGCCGTCCTTGTTCACTGCCGTGGAGGGGCCGTTCCCTTGGTGTTATGGGGGCGTCCCCTATTTTCTCCGCCTGCTACTCATCCATCTCTATCACCTTTTTTTCATGGGCCACTCCAAGGGAAAAGAGGAGGATCTCGCCCTCTCACCCTTCACATTCTTCATCTTCTTTAGATTTCCTGTATCTATCATTCATTCATTCATTCCATTTGTTACATTCATCACGTCCATCATTTTGCATACATTTGCATCTCCTGATTCTCGGGTTTCCAAAACCGCATCTTCCCCGTCTTCCGGCACCGCCGAACATTCTGCCATTCTCACCTTGTTCATCTTCATCCATATCAATTGGGCATGATGCCCTTTTCCATCATCTTCCTCCGGAACCTCCGGATTTTCCTCCAAATTCTCCTTCATTTCTCTCACTTTTTCTCGGGCATCGCGCCCCTCTCCACTCTATTCTTCCGGAACCTCCGGACTCTCCCCTCGGGCACGCCGCCCCTTTCCACTCTCTTTCTCCGGAATCTCCGGACTTCTTCCCCGGGCACGATGCCCCTTTCCACCTTGTTCTTCCAGATTCTTCATATATTTCCCTTGGGCATCGCGCCCCTTTTCTTCTGATTCCTCCGGAACCTCCGGACTTCTCTCCCGGGCACGACGCCCTTTTCCACCTTTTCCCCCTTGATTGTATTCCTCCGGAACCTCCGGGCTCTCATTCGCTTCCCGATTGTATTCCTCCGGAACCTCCGGATTGTCCACCTGATTGTCTCCATCTTTTTCCCGGGCATCGTGCCCCTTTCCATTTGCCTCCTCCGGAACCTCCGGATTCTCCATCTTATTCTCTCTATCATCTTCCTGATTTCATTCCCCCGGAACCTCTGGACCATCCATCTTTCTTCCAATTCATCTTTTTGATCCTCCGGGACATCACATCCTTCATTTTCTTCTTCCTTTTCCATCATCTTTTTCCTTATTTCTCCCCAGGGCATCGCGTCCCTTCTTTCGATATCCCTCCGGAGCCTCCGGATGATTCCTACCATAATCCTCCACTGCCTCCGGAGCCTCCGGATGATTCCTCTTATCACGATTCTCCTCCACTGCCTCCGGACCCTCCGGATCCGCCTCTTTCCATTTATCAATTTCTTCTTCTGATTCCGCCTGATCTTGGGTCCGACCCAACGTCTTCCGCATCCACTTCTTTGGGCATTTGCCCTTTCTCCCATTATTTTCGAGGCTTTAGTCCTCACTCCTCCTTCTAATTCTCCGCTTCTTCTGTAGACCTTTCATGTGATCAGGGTCTCCACACCTTAGTGAGGGAGTTCTAGCCCTCGCCTCTCTTCCTTTTTTTCCTTATTCGTCTAAGTCTGGTCTGAGCACCACTCCTTCTTGTTAAGTGACTTTCAATCCTTTGCTTCCAATCCTTTTATCTGCCAAATAGGACTATCCCACGATGATCAACCTCACCTCTGACAGCTGCTTCTACAAAGGTTGCAAGGTAACATATTGGCGTAAGTACTCATTTCATGATATCATTATCTCATTAATTCACGCATGATTTTCAAAATGAAGTGCTTCTTAACAAGATTAAAAGTGGTGTTTTAGACCTTTATCTTAAGTTTTTGTTTAATTAAAAATCATTGTCAAAAAGAGTCTTTAGGCTTGCTATGCAGCACTTTGGTTATAAGAACCCCGCGCTGGGAATTCAACGTTCTCTCCCCGTTTGTTAAGAGCAACCCTTAGCTGGGCATCCACACACTTCACGGCGTCCTTAGCCGGCTCCTTTGGATAAAACACCGTTGCTACTTTGGCCATGCCATGAGAATTCCTGAAAGTCTTTTTCTCTTCTTTACTCGGCCGAATGCAGGTGCAAGAGATTGACGGATGAGATGACCAACCTAGGTAATCCCCAATACGAGAGGAGTCTCAAATAGGGGCAGTCTTGACCCAAAATCAACATCAATATGAGTTTTCATATGAGCTTTCATGACATACATCTCGCCACAAGGGCTGTTATGAAAATCAAATCAATATTTTGATGCACAATTATGAATTATGGCATGTCAAGAGTGGCAAAGTCCCCGCAGGGAAAACCCTGGTTGTATGCATGTCAAGGGTCTGAAAATTAAAGGTACAAAGCCCCGGCACAACAGACTACCTCTTTGAGGGTTAAACCTTGGAAGGAATTCAAATCTTGATATCTCCCATCCTGCTTTAAGCTTATCTCCACTTATTCATCTCTTCTTCCTCCAAGACCGAATGTTTCTCGGGTATGGCCTTGGTAGGGGCACCGTTAATTAATGGCGGTCGGTTATAGGACGCCACTTTCAATGCACGCCGACTTTGGGCAGTTTTTAGCAAAAAGGGAAGGAACGAGGACCCCTAGCCAGTGGTTCAAAACAACCCTTTGATGCTGCATTAACAATGTCTAAGCCAAAATCCAAAAATTTGAATATTTCCCGATCAAAATCTCAAGAAAAATTCAAAATATTTTTCAAAAAAATCTCCATAAAAATTTGCATATTTTCAAAACCCATAAAAATTTGCATATTTTTTTTTAAAATTCATAAAAATTTGAATATCTTTTTCAAAACTCATAAAAATTTGCATATTTCCAAAATCCAAAAATTGCATTATATTTTCTGATGGTGTTTTACAGGAACAACAATTTTGCAAGGACCAAGAGCACGGGATGAGTCCTCACCATTCATTGCCATCTACCTTTTGATTCTTCCCATGTTCACAATTGATCACATCTTCATAATTTGCTACGCATTACTCCGATTATTCATCTCCAGATCTTTTTTTATCAAATCTTGCTGATCACTCCGCCGATGGGCATTATCAGATCTTGATCATTCAACTCCAAATCTTGATTAGCCAAGTTGTCATCCTCATGACAAACGACAAACAATGATGCTATGATATCTATGCTTTAATGATGCTATCTATGTTATTCATGCCTTTCACGCTGTGCACACTTGAATGTTATCCACATTAAGTTTTGATTGCTTTGATGTCTATATTGTGATTGCTTTGATGCTTTGATTCATGCTATGCTTGCTATGCTTAAATGCCTTATCCATTGCTTGTTATCTTTTATATCTTGGCTGATGAATCTTTGAGCGCAGGAAGAAGCTCTTGATCCCACCGACTGGGCATCATCATCAAAGCCCCGCGGTGCCCGCACCTCATCTCTCAGTTCCCCCATACTTATTGCTCCACCATCTCCTGTATGCATTTTAACTATATGTTACATACGCTACTAGATTATATCAAGGACCTTGTGGCTTTGGTAAATCTGGGATTTGAGTTCCCCTTCATCAAAAACAATGATGATTCCAGAGGAGTTTTAGTCACACGGATAGGCCGTTGAGCCATCCAAGATTAGGGACGATGGTTCCCTTTTTGCGAATTGGTGCGTAGATAAACGGGCTTCGGCTTAGTATCAGCTCGCGAAATCGGTTTCTTGACCCAGTCTTGGCAGTTTAACAATATTATCCTTGATTATTCTATATTTTCATTTGATTTATTTTTTCCCTTTAAACCCAGCATGCATTCATGTAGGAATTTGAAACAATTGTTGAAAAATCATTCTGATAAGCTGATTTGGAGTCAAATTGATCTTAATCTTCAATATGAGATATTCCATACCGAATTGTGTCTTCAGTGCATTTTGTCGCTGTTTCGGGTCATTTTCTCGAAAGCTCCTTGTTTGGATTTCTATCATCTTATTTCAACACTTTCCCTTGATCCACCTTGGCTGCAGCACGTCCACTGGCTGGTAACCGCTCCCCAATGGTGAAACCTACAGGTTTGTGACCTGAGGTACTTCCACCGCGCTGGAAGTTGATCATTCTCCTTCGTGCACCGCGTGTACACTCCCCCTTTTATCCAAACATTGTTGATTTCGTTGGATTTCCTGAGATTTGCTTCATCTCGTGCTTTTGATTTCATTCTCATCAAGTGATGTTGATTGCGTGTCTCATCACACCTTGGCATCTACTTTTCAGTTTGCTCTGCTCCCTTGCAAAGCAGACGCCAAGGCGGGGCAGCTGTAGACACGCCAAAATTGACGTTACTGTGAGTATATCTCATTTTACCTTGTAATACCCCAATTTGACCCTTAAATTAGCTTTGTTTGAGTGATTTTCCCCACTTTTCTTGGATTTCTCCCTTTTTTCTCTCTTTTCCTATTTTCCCCTATTTTTCTGGATTTTTCTGGATTTTTTTGGGCATTTTTCTCTATTTTTCAGAAATAACGACTTGACGTGGGGCGTCTTTTAAATAACGACTTATACATGGGCGTTTCTTAAAAAATTGACGAGTATAATAGAGGGCGTCCATTCTTTCAAATTTCTATTTTTCTGGATTTTTCTGGGAATTTTTCGAAATTTTTTGAGAATTAACGACTTTGCCTAAGGCGTTATTTTGAATAAAAAATCAAAAGAAAATGAATTCACGACGTACGTGAGGGCGTGTTTTCAAATTGATTATTTTATTATTATTTTTTTAACCCCTTTGAGAGGTGATTTGGTGGCCTTCCGGGTGTCAGAAAAATTCGCAAAAATAGTCATTGGAATCAGGGCGACGAGATGCACCTCCACCTAAAAAAATGGGAAAATAATATTGAGAAATGAAAAATGGCCCTATTTCGAATTTTTTGAATTAACGTCCTTTGTTAAGGCGTGTTTTAATTAACGCCTTTGACTCAGGCGTGTTTCACAATTTTCAAATAAAGAAAGATATATTTCTAAAAATGATCCAGGATTTAACGCCTTGGTTTTAGGCGTGTTTTTTAAAAGACGCCCTTTGGCAGGTCGTGAATTCTTGAATTGACGCCCTGGTCCAAGTCGTGTTTCAGTTTTGTGTTCCGAACGAGCGCAGCCTTTCTCCAGAGAGTCCCTGCTTCGTTTGGGCTCTTGCCCAGTCTATTCCCCCCTATTTGGACTCTTGCCCATTCTTCTCCTCCCCTATTTGGACTCTTCCCTTCTTATCTCCTTTTTCTATCTTATTAATAGAGATTTTTGGCCTCGGTTAATAGGTTAGCCGCCCATTTCTCCCTCCCTGGGTTCTTCTTCTTCTTCTTTGTTATCTTCTTCTGCGGTTGTTTGTTTGTTTTTTTTTTTGTTTTTTCTTCTTCTTTCTTCACAGGTTGCTGCTGCCGCTGGCTGAAGGAGGAACTCCTCTTATGCTTAATTTCGTCATCCCTTTTGAAGTGTTCTCCCCATCGAGCATTCAAAGCCAAAAGCAACAGGCTTCCTTTGTCCTTTATCTTCTTCTTTTATTATCATTGTTCATCTGCATGCATATTCATCCCTTTTGTTATTAAACTTCAACTCAACTACGTTGAAATCTCCCCTAAGTGCAACTCTTGCACTCTTTCCCCCTTATTCATATTTTACATGTTCATTTCACATTCATGCATTCATCATATCTCCCCACACCCTCTTTGCATAGGGGTTTAAGGGCAATCCCCTTAAGGTGTGTTCTTCACCATGATTTCATGCTCATCTTTATTTAGGATTTGATGCTACACATCATGTTCTAATGCATATCTTTATTGGTGTTGTTGTCTTTCTTACAAGGGTAATTGATTGAAGACTCTCTTCGTCGGCTGGCCGATCTTGAAGAGAAAAGGAGTACTCACATCCCCGCACTTTCAAGGTATTCTTCGCGATCTCTCCCCTTCATTAATTGTTATATCTTTTGAGGCGTTCGCGTCTCCGGCGATCACAACCTCCTCTTAGCACCTCGTGCTTATTTCATGCTATTTCATGGGCACATTTTATTATTTCATTTAATTTCTTAATTGGATTTTAATCCAAATCTACATTGCCGTGCTCGTGCAGGCA
Source organism: Amorphophallus konjac (assembly GCA_022559845.1). Lineage (NCBI taxonomy): Eukaryota > Viridiplantae > Streptophyta > Magnoliopsida > Alismatales > Araceae > Amorphophallus > Amorphophallus konjac. The sequence continues at coordinate 16,336,172 of CM040127.1, read as the reverse complement.
GGAAGCGTTCCCCACCTATTAGTCCCACTTCCACCTCTTCCGAAGCTGCCGGCCCAAATGGAGGACCCGTTCCTGAGACAAATATTCGCGGGGCTCCGTGCACATCTGGAGGGGTCCCAGCCGCGAAGGAGAAGTTCATGGGTGACTACTTCGGGCCCAGCCTTACTTGAAGCCCCTCCTCTAGCCGGAGCAGTGACAGCCACACCCCTGCCCCTTGGAGTGGCAGAGGCGAGTCAGGCGGAGGCAGAGGAGGCAGGGGAGCTCCAAATAACGGGAGTACCGGAGGCTTCGGCAATGGTCTCGTCCACTCCCCGGGCAGTGGCTGGCCAAGGGTCTCTGGTTGAGCTACACCGACCAGGCGGTTTGACCCTTGCCCTTCCTTCCTCTTCAGCGGCAGTGGACGCTGACCTGTGGGCAGAAGTGGACAGCACCGTGGAATTCACTCCTCCGGTCATGCCCTCAGTCAACCATATGTCATCAGAAGCTCCAGTCCGTCAAATGCTAATCATTCTACGGACCATGCTCCTCGCCGACCCTCCTCTGTCATATCGGGAGGTGCACACCATAGTGACGCAGTTGACTGGGGCGTTGCAAGTGCTCAGCTGCCCGCAGGAGGAATGGTCGCGGCGGGTTCTGCTGTTGCTGAAGTATGTCAAGCGTCGCGAGTTCCTGGAGAGCCAGGCTCCCGACGAACGTACCGCCCTTGACGCTCAGGCAGACGAGTACCTGCAGACGTTGGAGGCCCGACGCCATAATAGAGAACGCCACGGAAAGGCCTTGGAGGAAGGCGAAGGCAGCGTCCGTTCCTTTACGAGCCAGATCGAGAAGCTGGAGGGCTACCTCGATGCGGCTAAACTCGGCCTTGCCGAGGCGGAAAGGACGGTGGCCGAGGAGAGGGAAGCTCTTGCCGTCGCCGACGTTGAAATGGTGTCCATCGAAGCGGAGCTCGCCCGTCTTGAGGAATTGAGGGGCCGACTGCGCGATATGACGAACTTCCCTTGCGTCGGGATCCTCCCTCTCGAGGACATCTTCAGGGACATCGACTAAGCGTTGCACCCCTTAATTCCTTTTTCTTTTCTTTCAAATGTAACACAGGGGTATGCCCCGCAGCACATGTAGTCTGGTCCCTTTTCTGAATAGAGCAGAGCATTTATGATTCCACGCGTTCTTTGTGTATGCATTCGTCCCAGAGGGAGCTTTCTTACCCTTCTTTCTCTTCTGTGCATATTGTTTCCTTCTTCCTCTTCCCTTGCTCTTGTATCTTTCCCCCCTTTTTGTGTTGAGACCCATTGGCAGGGTATGAGTCTTTGCGAGGATTCGCTTCGGAGGGACCAGGCAGGGACCCATGTCAGGGTACAGGAGAGTGCTCGCCTTCCCAGGGGGAGGACGAGGGGACCACTCCACCATACCGAACGGGCGACTCCCTGGTTTGGCCGCAATATTGGAAGCACGTGCTGGTCCCAAGCGGGGGGCCTCGGTCAGAGACCGGACTTCTCGTCGGCCAGAGGGGACGGAGAGAAGAGTTTGTTTAGTCAATGATCCGGACGGGAGGTCCGAGCCAAAGGGGTACTCACCGCCCGGGGAGGACGGAGGGAAGAGTTTGTTTAGTCAATGACCCGGACGGGAGGTCCGAGCCAAAGGGGTACTCACTGCCCGGGGAGGACGGAGAGAAGAGTTTGTTTAGTCAATGGCTCAGACGGGAGGCTCAAGCCAAAGGAGTACTCACCGCCCGGGGAGGACGGAGAGAAAAGTTTATTTAGTCAATGACCTGGATGGGAGGTCCAAGCCAAAGGGGTACTCACCGCCCGGGGAGGACGGAGAGAAGAGTTTGTTTAGTCAATGGCTCAGACGGGAGGTCCAAGCCAAAGGAGTACTCACCGCCCGGGGAGGACGGAGAGAAGAGTTTGTTTAGTCAACTTTTAGTACCTCCGCTGATGCGGGGCGGTGACTGGAAATGGGGGGCATTCCCCTTTTCTGGTTTTTTTTTATCCTTCTTTTGCTCTTTTCTTTTCTTCTTTTTTTTTCTCTTTTTTTCTCTTTTTTTTTCTTCTCTTTCTATTTTTTTTCTCTTTTTCTTTTGCTTCTTCCCTCTTTCTCTTTCTATTCGATTTTTTTTTGCTTCTTCTTTTTTGTCCCTTTTTTTTTCTTTCTATTATTCTTTTTCCCTTTTTTTGGAACCCGGCTGGTGGTCAAATTATTTGGACATTAATCACGCAAATCTGCCCCAAAATGGGGCGGAGAGTAATATTATTACCTGAATGGGGCGCCGGAGCGTGGTACAGTCTCAAGTGCCTTCCATTAAGAGGCGGGAACTGAACTTCCCCGCGATGGTTGACAATTACATAGGCCCCACCCTCGTAGACTTTTTGGACTACGTAGGGTCCGAGCCAGTTCTCGTTCAGCTTACCCTTGGGGTTGGCAGCCATGAGATCTCTTCTCTTGACCATGACAAGGTCACCTTTCTTGAATTCGCGCTCCTTGACTAGCTTGTCGAAGGCGCGCGCAATTCGGGCCTGGTAGACCTGAATATTCTGTTGGGCTTGAAGCCGCTTTCCTTCCAGACTGGAGAGTTCTTCGAGTCTTCGCTCGGTGTTGGTCTGCCCTTCGGGGACAAGCCCATGCTGATGGCGACCCTGAGGGACGGTATCTCCAGTTCGACGGGGACGATTGCTTCCGAGCCGTATACGAGAGAGAAGGGCGAGCAGCCCGTCGGGGTCTTGTATACAGTTCGGTACGCCCAAAGCGCTTCATACATTCTTTCTTCCCAGTCCCTTTTGTTAGAGCTAACAGTTTTGGCCAGGAGAGTGCAAAGTGTCTTATTGAAAGCTTCGGCCAGCCCATTAGCTTGTGGATTGTAAGGAGTCGAGGTCCTCCAGTCAATTTTGTATTTTTCTGCTAGCCGGTAAACCTTCTGGTTGCGGAAGTGGCTGCCGTTGTCTGACACAATCCGGTCGGGCACGCCAAACCGGAATATAATGTTGCGGCGGACAAACCTGACCACGATTTCTCCGGTGACCTCCCGCAAGGCAACGGCCTCTGCCCAGCGGGAGAAGTAGTCGGTCGCCGCCAGAATGTATTTGCAGCCTGTGGAAGATGCGGGTAAGGGGCCCACAACGTCTGTTCCCCATTGGGCGAACGGCCAACTGGGCGCGGTTGGGTGCAACTGCACGGGAGGCCTCCTGGGTATGATGGCATGCTCCTGGCATCTCTGACACGACTTAGCGTACTCGCAGCAGTCGTTGAACATTGCAGGCCAGTAATAGCCAACTTTCTTGATTTCAATTTTCATTTTCGGCCCCGCCTGGTGTGCACCAGCTGTCCCGGCATGGACCTCTTCATAACTCTCCAAGCTTCTTCAATAGACAAGCATCGGAGGAGTAGCTTCTGCTTGGCATCGGCCACAGTCCGGAATAATATTCCGTTTCGGAGCTCATAAGAGTCCTTGGTTCTAACTAGCTTGATTTTCTCTTCCTGTGCTTGGGTAGTTGCTGGTACTTGAACCACTGCATCAGGGGGTCTCTCCAGTCAGGTAGGCCGACGGCTTCTGCTGCAGTGACCTCTAGTTCTTCTTCTTCTGGCTCCTCTTCTATCATGCTGGGCATCTGGCGCTGGTTTATTACTTGGATATGGAGAGATCCATCTGGAGGCACTGCCAGTGAGCTTGCCAATTTTGCCAATGCGTCGGCTTGTGCGTTCTCCCCTCTGGCGACATGGCCTATCTCGAGAGATAGAACTGCTCCATGAGCCGCTTCGCCTTAGTGTGATAAGGGAGTAGCTCAGGTTTTCGGACATCAAACTGTCCCTGGACTTGCTTGACGACCAGCAGCGAGTCGCCGAACACTTGGAGCATTTTGATCTCCATTTGGAGGGCGACCTGGAGGCCGATGATCAGAGCTTCATACTCTGCTTCATTATTGGTGCAGGGTTTGCTAATGCAGCAGGAAGTGTGCATCACTTCTCCGTCTGGCGACTTGAGGACGATGCCTGCTCCGGCTCGTACCTTGGTGCGCCCGGACGGGGTCGCTTCTGTCCTCGAGGCTCCATCAAAGTAAAGCTGCCAGATGGCTTGTTGTATTTGGTCTACCTCCAGTGTTTCATCTTCAGGTAGCTCAGTGGCCAACGGGGAGCCTTCGGGCACAGGGTGTGCAGCGAAGAAATCCGCGACGGCTTGCCCCTTAACGGCCTTCTGGGGCACGTAAGTGATGTCAAACTCCATGAGTAGCACGGCCCACTTGCCAAGGCGACCCTTTGGGACAGGCTGGAGGAGATGTGCTTGATAGGGTCAGCTCTGGATATTAGACTACTTCATGGGACAGCATGTAGTGCCTCATCTTCTTGACTGCGAAGACCAAGCGAGGCAGACTTTCTCTATCGGAGTGTACTTGGCCTCCGCACCCACCAGTCTCCGGCTGAGGTAGTAGAGGGCCTGCTCTTTCCCTCATCATTGTTCTGGGCGAGCATTGCCCCCAGTGAGTATTCGGTAGCCGCTATGTAGAGAATGAGCGGTCTGCCTTTGACAGGTGCCCCCAGGACAGGCGGGGTCTTCAGGTATTCCTTTAGCTGGTCGAACGCTTGCTGGCATTCGCGGCCCCAGCTGAAGGGTGCATCTTTCATCATCAGTCTGTGGAAGGGTTGGCAACGCCCCGACAGGTTGGAGATGAACCTGCGGATGTAAGCTAACCGGCCCTGTAGGGACCTCAGCTCTCCCAGACTCTTCGGAGGGGGCAACTCCTGGATGGCCTTTATCTTGAAGGGGTCGATCTCGATCCCTCTGTGCCGGACAATGAAGCCGAGGAACTTTCCACTGGACACGCCGAAGGCGCACTTCATGGGGTTCATTTTTAGCCCGTATAGCCGGAGCCTTTGGAAGACAACCCTGAGGTCATTCAGATGTTCATCTCTCTTCTTAGTCTTGACGACCAGATCATCAATGTAGCATTCGACCTTGCTGTACAGCAGCTCGTCGAAGATCTTAGTCATTGCCCGCTGATATGTAGCACCGGCATTCTTGAGGCCGAAGGGCATCCTCTTGTAGTGAAATATCCCCTTGGGCGACCTGAAGGCGGTGTGAATCGGTCGTGGTCGGCTATCCAGATTTGGTTATAGCCGGACGACCCATCCATAAAGGACAAGGCCTCGTGGCCAGTAGTTGCATCAATCATCACTTCGGTGATAGGCACCGGGAAGTCATCTTTCGGGCAGGCTTTATTCAGGTCGCGGAAATCCACGCAAATCTGATCTGTCCGTTCTTCTTTTTCACTGGTACAATGTTGGCCAACCATGTGGTGTATTGGTTTTCCGCCACGAAGCTGACATCTATGAGCTTGTCGACCTCCTTGCAGATCTGGCTGGTTAACTCTGGCCTCATGCGCCGGGGAGACTGCTTCACTGGCTCCACCTTGGGATCGATGGACAAGATGTGCTGAGTCACCTCGGGGCTGAGTCCGGGCATTTCTTTGTAATTCTAGGCAAAACAATCTCGGAACTCTTGTAGCATCTTTATGTATTGTTCTCTCTCACGAGGGGGATGAGAGCACTTAGAAAGGTCGCCTGGGGTCGCCTTCTGTGCCGAGGTTGATCTCAATCAATTCGTCGACTGTGGCCTGGCCGCCATTTTCAATTTCGGCGGGGCTGGCGACAAATCGACGAAGTCTTGGTCTTCATTGTCTTCGGGCTCGAGGATGGCATCCTCGTCTTCTTGCTCCTGCTGGCTGGGTGTGGGGGCTGGATTTGCCGTGCAGTCCTCTTGGACCGTAGCCGCCGGGTCTGTGAGGTCCGCTGGTGCAGAAAGGCACAGGGCCACCTCGGGGTCTTCTATGTACTCATCGTAGACAGCTTGGACGGGGGCCGGGGCAGCCGCATCTTCAGGGGCCTGGTAGTGGATGGACACGGTGTAGGCTCCTGCTCTGGGGCTGTCCGCCACGTGGGGGCGTGGCGGGGCTACCACATAATCCCCCATCCTGAGCTCGTCCCTGTCAATGAGGTCTTGAGCAATGTCTTTGAAGACATAGCAGTCTTCAATGGCGTGACCCAGCATCTGGTGGTAAGGGCAAAATAGTGGGTCCCCGCTTCTTCGGGTGTCTTGCGGCCTCTTGGACCGTGGGAGGGAGACCTTGCCGTAATGGCAGGCCCAGTCGAAGATGCCCCGGGTCTTCTCTCTCGGGAAGGAGTAGGGCTTCTGCAGCTTCTCTTGGAGTGTTAGGCCTTGCCTGGTTGGCCGCCCTATCAACAGGCTTGCCGTGTCTCTCAATTCCCTTCTTGACCAGACGGGGGTGTCAGGACTGGCATCTCGGGGCCGAGGCATGCGGCCACCCCGCGGGGGGAGAGAACCCTGGATCAGGTCGCGACTAGCGAGGTCAACTCAGCCAGTCGTACTTTTAGCGTCTCGATCTCCCGTTGCTGCCTATGGTACAAGGCGTACATGACGGGGTCGTATCGAGGGGATTTCGGAGCCTGGCCCATGCTTCTGCTCCTTGTTTCGCCGGCCGGCCGGGGTGGAGGTGCCTCGCTGGTGTGCCCTCTCGAGGTCGACACTTCGGAGAAGGAGGGGGTCTTCTCCAGGCAGCGGCGGCGGGGAGGTTTCCAAAGGAAGACCTCTTCGTCTTGTGCCTCCTGAACCGGGGGCCCAGGATATGCATCTTGACAGGCTTCCCGCGAATCTGTAGCTTCTGCGGGGTCGTCGCCAGACCATGTCGAGACTGATATGACGTCAGTCTCGTAATATTCCTCTAGTGAAAAGCCCAGACCGGGGTGCTTGGTGATTTTCAGCAACCGTCGATCCAGGTTTGGTGGGTTCCACATTCTTTCAAACATTTCCTTCCGGCTGGAGGGCTGGTAGGGAGGAATCTTCTGCTTTCTGACCATTCTGGCTGCTTGGTCAGTCATGTGGGGAAGTCCCGTAATGGGGACGTGCGGGTCATGCAGCTCATCAGGGAATCGGCAATCATCGTCTTCCCTGACTGGCTTCTCCCCAGCAACATAAAAGATAGTGGGCGGCCCTTCGGGGTTAGGTACCTCGAAGGTCCTCAGCTGCTCGGCTGCTTGGCATTCTATCTCTATTACAGGCTTGACGATCCCTGGCGGGACCCTGACGTCTTCTAGCAGGTCTTCGAGGCAAGGCGCCCCTGGTGTAGGGTAGATGGCGAGAGGAGCCGCCTTGAATACCCCTTCTTCTTGTGCAATAAACGGTACATGTGGAGGAGCCACATAACCCGGGGGTGGCGGAGGGAACCAGCCACCTGACTCTGCTTTCTCCTTTCCCTTGTCTCGGGCAGCTTGAGGAGCTTGCTTCGCCTTTTCCAAGTACAGATTAGCATCTGACAAGTGACACTCGAACACCTCGAACGGGTGGAGGTCGGCGAAGATTCTGACTTCCTTTCCCTCGCAGGGGTACTTGATGCATTGATGCAGAGTGGAGGGTACCACCCTATTCTGGTGTAGCCAAGGCCGGCCAAGCAACGCCCTGTAGGAAGTGCTGAGTTGATGACGTGGAACTGGACCTTGGTGGTGAAGTCATCAAAGGTCAAGTTGAACTCTGCAACCCCCATGGGCACCTCACATTTCTGGTTAAAGCCAGCTATCTTGACATTTTTAACCTCAACCAGGTGTACGTCGAAATAGTGTTTCTGGTACACCCGGTAAGGGAGTATATTCACTGCTGCCCCTGGGTCGATCAGGACCCTGTTGATGGGCTGGCCATTCAATTGCCCCTTCATGTAGAGGGGTCTGTTGTGACTGCAGGTCGGCAGGAGCATGTCATCTTCTGTGAAGGCCACGGCCACTTCAGGTGACATCTCTGCCAGGCAAGCTTCAAGATGTGCTGGCGTCTGGAGGGCGGCTATGATGGCTTGCCGTGTTTCCTCGTTCAAGGACAACATCTCCCATACGGTGAACCGGGTCGGGATCTTCTTGAGGTGTCTGACTATCCGTTCGGCGGCCCGCACCTTGAGTAATTTCATCTCTTCGGGTTTGGCACGCCTGCCCCCATCCTGAAGTTGGGGTGCCTGATCGGGGATGCCTGCTCTGTGGGTTCTGTCACAGCCTGCCGAGCCGGCGGGGCCTGCTGTGCTTCCTCTGTTTCTCGCATGAATTCGGCGAGGTTTGGGATGCCGTTGAATTCTCCTTCTGGCTGGGGAGGAGTAGCCGCCGGTAGAGCTCGGGGACTGCTTGCTTTCCTGGTGGAGGGAGGCACTGGGGAGCGCGCCTGCTTGCCTGCTCGGGCTGACAGGAATTCGGCGAACGAAGGGGTTCCTTGGCTCCTGGCCCCTCCGGGATAGAGACCCGATGGAGGAGGGATCTCGGTGCCTCGGACCTCAGGGTCGGGGATCTGGTATGGTTGTTCTCCCCTGAGCATGATGTTGAGGTTGTCCTGAGGAGGGCGCCCCCACTTCCTTCCTGACCTGGTAGCATGTTGGGAGGTGGACGCCTCAGCTTGATTCACCTCTGCCGGTTCATGGGGTGGCTCTTCTTCTTTCTCTTCCAGGGAGAGAGCGGTGTCGAACAACGCCGAGAGGGTGTTGCAGGCGAAGACGACCTCCTTCTTCTTCTTGCCCCTGGGTCTTCTCTTCTTCTTCTTCTTGCCTGCTGCAGTAGATGGCTGCTCTTGAGGAGGTTCACCCCACAGGGGAGGCTCTTTGTCTGCATCAGCTTCTGTTCCCGGAGCCAGCTCGAGTGATTCGAACTCCTTCCAGGGGACATACTCCTTCAGCTCCACAGGCTGGATCTCGGGCTGTTCATAATCTTCGAGCCCATCAATAATAGCCTGGAGTCTTTCAACCGCCGGGCTAGTCTTCTTGTGCATCCGCAGCGGGACGGAACTCTTTTTATTATGGGTGGGCCGTCTCATGACCAGCCGAGGGGCTGTGTCAAGGCAAACTGGGCTTGCCGGGGGCGGTGCAGGCAGGGGCGCTGCCACCCTCGGGTGAATTCCTGGGGTGGGCCGGGAGGCGCGTGCCTTTCTAGTTTTTCTGGGTATAGTCTGCCACCCTTCTTGGTCTTGAGCTGGGGCCATGATGAAGGTCTCATAAGTGACGCGGGCGCAGGCCTCCGCCCACTCCTCTGGCAGCTCCTGGTACAATGAGACCATGTTGACGGAGGAGGTTATGCTGGGCAGCTCATGCGGCTGCGGGGGGTCTACTTTATGCTCCCCCATGTCTAGCTCCCCGTTCTTGATTAAGGCTTCAATAACATCCTTGAAGACGTAGCAGTCTTCGATAGTATGCCCGAGCATCCGGTGGTATAAGCAGAAGCGCGGGTCATCCTTCTTCTTCAGGTCGCCGGGCCTTTTCGGCTCTGGCAATGTCATTTTGTTGTAGCTGGTTGCCCATTCGAACAGGAGCTTGGACTTGTCCCGGGAGAAGGAATATAGCTTGTTTCTCATCTTCTCTCTTAGGGAGGGGCCCTCCCGCCGTTCTGTGGTCCTGGGCGGAGGGAGGTTGGCAGTCCCCTTGGCCTTCTCTTTCTGCTTTTCAAAAGCCTGGAAGTCTAGTGTGTGCACCTCGGGGGGAGCTGGTTTCTTCTCGGCCTGCCTGGCCCTCTGGCTTGACATGGCTGGAGTGGAGGAGTATCGGGCCAAAAATGCCTCGATCTCTGCTACCACGTTGTTCAGGCGGTCAAATGTTTTGACCTCGGTGCCGATCATCCTTTCTAGGATTTCCTTCTTCAAATTTTGTTTGCAGATCTGCACCGCGTCCTCCTGGTGCGGGGGACGCCTGCACCTCATGCTGAGGTTCCTCCATCTCTTGATGTAGTCGAGGGCCGACTCATCGTTCTTCTGTCTCGTAGCATAGAGCTCTGCTACAGTGACTTCTCGTTCTGCAACATAAAATCTTTCCTTGAACTTCTTTTGCATGTCAGGCCAGTCAGCAACGGACCCGGGCGGCAGGCTGGAGTACCACTCGAAGGCGAGTCCGGTAAGTGTCGAGCCGAAGAACTTCAGGAGATAGGCTTCATCCGCAGCTAGATCTCCCATGATGTTCACATAGTACGCGATGTGTTCCCTGGGGGACCCTTGCCCGTTGAATTTTTCAAACTTCGGCGGCTTGGTGATGCCGACCGGCAGCTTCCTTGCAGCATGGTGGGCCGGGTAGGGTACCCGGTAGACGTCAAACGGCGTCTGATCCCCTTCGCCCCTCTCGGCCAGCTTCATATCTATCATCTGTTCGAGCATCAACCGGCTGACTGCCGCCGGGTCGACTGGGCTCGGGTAGAAATGAGCGGGCTGCGCGCTCGGGGTGGCTACCACGGTCGCTCGGGGGGCCGTGGGGGACCCTTGTGAAAGCGGAGCCTGTGGCAGGGCCACTGTTGTGTAATGTGTTTGTTGTGAGGGCGCGTCCCCGAGAGGGTTGAGGGTTGCTGGAAGAGCTGCCTCTGAAGACTGCCCCCTGTCCCTGGGTGCTTCGGGTATAACCTCGGTCTGCCAGGACATCGGGGGCGGTGCGTTCCGCTCACTTAGCTGCTTCTTGAGTGACTCGATTTCCTGCTGGAATCGTTGTATCATGAGCAGCATTGTAGGGTCAGCTGTGGGGAGACTGGGCATGCCCCCTGTCTCTTCGGCCGGGGCGTCCTCGGATGATGTCGAGGGTCCGCCACTCGTGTCGCCGGTGGTGACCACATTGGCCGTGAGGGCCGCAAGGGGCTCTTCAGGTGGGGCCCCTTCGGCGCCTGTGGGTGTCGCGCCGCCTGCCGCTCTCCCTCTTCTAGTAAGGGGTCCCGGCCTGACGGCTATTCTGGCCAATTCTTCCGGATCGGTGGGCAAGGCCCCATACCGACCGTGAATTCCTGCCATGTTGCAGGTGAATGTTTGCCACTTCTTGCTCTTGTTTCTTTTTGTCGCCCTCCTGGACGATCTTCCTGGGAATACCAGCCTGTCGAAGACCGACCGTCGGGGCGGCGCTTCCTCCCGTACAGGGGACTGGCGCAACTCCTCCGGGCGGGTCCTCGACTCTACGCTAGGTGCGGGTCCCCCCTGTTCTTCCTGGAAGGCGGAAGCCATTGCCCCCAGCAGTCTCTGGCGGCCGGCGGGGGTGCTACCCGGGCCTCGAAGGTAATTTCTCATGGCCTGCTCGATCCCTTCCCACTCCTGGTCAGGGAGAGCGGCCTGGGGTCGCATGTCGATGCCAGCGGCAGGAGGGGAGTAGGCCGTGAGAGCCGGGCGGGCGGCATTGTGCCGACGCCCTCGGCGACGGCGGCGGACATTCTCGGACGGCACCGGAATGACAGGCGCCGGCCGGAGAGTTGGGGTCATCATCTCGACCCTGTCATCTTGTTGGACCCTCCTTGGGCGGAGAGTGCTGGGCCCTGCTTGGACGGGTGCAGTGGGCTGGGTCTCCTTGGGTACCCAGACTTTCTTCAGTTTAGCCGGCCTGTGAGCCGGCGCCCTCTTTGGTGCCACGGCTGGGGTCGCGGGCGCTGCCCTCTCTTTTAGCTTCTCCAGTCCCTGGAAAGAGTTGCGGACTGGGACGGTCGAGACGACGCGGTCCGGCGCCGGTTGGGACCTCTGTCCGTCTAGGCGGACTCGGAGGGCTCCAACAGTCATTGACTTCCCGGAGTTGGAGGCGCGGCGCCCTGAGCCGGTGCCGGTGCTGTTCCTCCGGAGCCTCCTTCGATAGGATGTCGACCCTTGGTGGGATGGGCCGGTAGTGTGGTGCACGTGGTGCACGTTGCAGCTGAGCGTCGTTGTGGGGACGCCATTGTTGTCTCCGGCCACAGCTCGGCCGACAGCAGCTTCAATGGCCCCTGGCACGGGAGCATTGATCTGAGATTCCTCGGGCGCCTCCACGTCGAGGATCTTAGCGAAGGCCACTCCCAAGAAGTTGGGGAAGCCCACAGTGGGAGGGAAGCTCCCGAAAGTGAGGGGCACCGCCAGGTAGCCGCCTCGGATGTGGTTCTCCACGACTTGAGGGCTGCAGACGACATCCATTGTCGGTTCCATGATGTCGTTTTCTCTTCTCTGTTTTCTGCATTTAAGAAAGTGGCACAATTAGTATAACAAGAAGGGGGCCGCGGGGCCCCTAATTTCGACAAAGAGATGAAGGGTGGATCGGTCCCACCGTGCGTGCCAGAGTTGTGGACGCACTTTTCGGCACTTATTATTCTCTTGTTTCTTTATTCGGTTTATTGAGTGCGTGGGCGTGCCAGTCACCGGAGTGACAATTTGTTCGGGCTCCGAAGAGCCCATGGTGCGCTCGATCTGACTTCGTCAGACGATTATGTAGTTCGTGTCGGGACCGAATCCCGTCGCGCCATAAAGGTCACGACGTCATTTACATCCCCCATACGAGGGAATACCCTTGATTAATTGCCGAAATTAGGGGCCCCGCGGCCGAAAAGAATAGTACTAATTGTGCGAGAAAGAGACAGGAGAAAATCACACCAAAGTACGCATTAGGATGCGAGCCACTGGCCATGTCGGTCACTCGTGGACCTTTTTATATTCGGACACGGGTCCGTGATGGAAACGCAACAGGAAAAGCCGAGACAAATCCGTTCAAGTGTCTGCCGAGCACCCGGCAATTTTAGTGATGACTCGGAGGGCGTCCGGAACGAGAAACAAATCCGATCCGATTAGGATGTCGGCCCGAGATTAGGCCAGAACTCGGCTATATCGGGATAATTCCCAAGACTCGAGCTTGACCTGAAAGGGCGGCGTCGTTGTTCCTTTTGCCCTGGGTCCCCGGGGGAAATAGGGCTGCAGAGTGGGCCCCGGCGTCTTTTATCTGGAATTTTCTTGGTTATATGTTTTGTTCTTTCCTTGGCTGTTTATTACTTCTTCATGCATCTATCCCGGATGATTTCTCTTCCTTTTGTTCGTTAGTGTTATTATTATTATTATTATTTTATCATTTTTTTATTACCCCTCCCACCTCTTTTATTGTTGTTGATGTTGCACATTTGGAGTTCTTGAAATAGCGTAATTTCTGTTAATTTATTTGATAGTGTTGATGCCCTTATCGAGCCATATATATGCGTATATATATATATATATATATATATATATGGTGTGCCGGCGAAGGAAACAGGGTGTACCGCTGGAGGCTGGAGGGGTGTACCACTGGAGGCAATGGGGGTGTACCGCTAAAGGCTTGAAGGGTGTACCGTTGGAGGTTGGGGGGGTGTACTGCTGGAGGCTGGAGGGGTGTACCGCTGGGGGCTGGAGAGAGTGGGTCGGTGAAGGAGGGGGATATATATATATATATATATATAAAGTCTGTACGTTCCCCAACCTCAAGTCTACACGTTGCCTATTCGACCAGCACGGAGTCTGTACATTGGCTGCTCAAAGTCTGTACACTGGCCATCGTGAAGTCTATACGTTGCCAAGCCCAAAGTCTGGACGCTGTAACATGAAGTCTGTACATTGGCTGGCCCAAAGTCTATACACTGGCCATCATGAAGTCTATACGTTGGCTGGCCCCAAAGTCTATACATTGGCCAAGTCTATACATTGGCCAGCCCCAAGTCTATACACTGGCCACCATGAAGTTTATACGTTGGCTGGCCCAAGTCTATACACTGGCCATCATGAAGTCTATACGTTGGCTGGCCCCAAAGTCTATACATTGGCCAAGTCCAAAGTCTGTACGTTGTAACATGAAGTCTGTACATTGCCCCTTTGGCTGCAGCTTGAAGTCTATACGTTGCCAAGCCCAAAGTCTGTACGTTGTAACATGAAGTCTGTACATTGGCTGGCCCAAAGTCTATACATTGGCCAAGACATGAAGTCTATACATTGCCCCTTTGGCTGCAGCTTGAAGTCTATACGTTGCCAAGCCCAAAGTATGTACGTTGGACAAGTCTATACATTGCAACGTGAAGTCTATACGTTGGCTGGCCCAAGTCTATACACTGGCCATCACGAAGTCTATACATTGCCAAGCCCAAAGTCTATACACCGGCCATCATGAAGTCTACACGTTGGCTGGCCCAAGTCTATACACTGGGGCACGAAGTCAGTACATTGGAGCACGAAGTCTATACATTGGATCCCGTTGAGACGGTGGCTGAGGGTATACCGGCAAAGGGAGGGAGTGTGCCGCTGAAAGGGCTAGGAGGAGTGTACCGCTAAAGGGTGTGCCCATGAGGGCAATTAGGGGCGTACCGCTGAGGGTTCACGGGGCGTGCCGGGGAAGGCTTTGAAGCGTACCGCTGAAGGCTGGGAGGAGGGCGTACCGGCGAAGGCGTTGGATGAGCACGCTACTGAAAAAGGTGACCAGAGTGCATCGTTGAAGGGCCAATCAGGGCGTAGTGTTGGAGGTTCGATTAGTTTTCAATTTCTCATTTCAAGGCTTTTCTTTTCTTCTTATTCTAACTCTTAAGTAGTTTTGTATAAACTCCCTCCTTGTTTTGTCTTGTTCGGTTCAGCCTCTTTTCTTGCGGGTTGGGCGTTCGGGCTGCCGGGTAGTTGATCAGTTCGGTTCTCGTCGTGGTGCCGGCAGTGGCTTGATTAGCTGGGAGGTTTATTGATTATTCCATTCGCTTGTTGCTTCCTTTTGCCTCTTTTAATGTTTTGTTATTTTCTCACAAAAATTCGACAGCATCTCCCCTTAACCCGGGGCGTAAGGGAGATAAAGGGAACGCGCCCACATGGAGTGACGGAACCCGACAACTGGAGGTGGGCACCTGGAGGCAACAACACCTTTATAGAACCTCGGAAAATATGAAGGAAAGGGCTCGGGGCAGGGCCAAGAAGTGTGCTGTTGAGGGCCATAAGGGTGTGCCGCTGAGGGCCAAGGTGAGTGTGCCGCTGAGGGCCAATGGGGGTGTGCCGCTGAGGGCCGATGGAGGTGTGCCGCTGAGGGCCCAAACAGGTGTGCCTCTGAGGGCCACAAAGAGTGTGCCGCTGAGGGTTGGACAGGGTGTGTCGGCCAATGGCCAGGCATGTGCACCGCTGGAGGCTCAAACAGGGCTAGTGTATGGGCTGGGAGACTTGCAGGCCGTTTAGGGTAAGAGGAGGGGAAGTTTAAGGCTAGAGATAGGCCACTGGTAGCTGGGTATTCGGAGGGTGAGTAAGAATCTCCCTCTCTCTTCAAGCCCATGGGCACAACAAGTGGCCGTGGAAGGGAGTGAAGGATTCATGAGGCCAAGGATCATGGGAGAGCGATCATATCGACATGAAGACCCCAAAAACACCGGAGAAATGGGGAGACGGAGGGAAAACGAACAACCCCATCAAAAGACCGTGAGAGCTAGCGCAAGCCAATAAAACTCATAGAGAAACCCAAAGAGGGTGATTTTCATTTATGGGGAGCCAAAGGCCAAAGCCCTATATGCATATTACAAAGAAATGCCCAAGACGAGGCCATGGACAAAGAAGAAAAAAAAATCCGAGACAAAGAACGGGAGGAGGAATGGAATACGAAAGGGAAGAAAGATTGGGGCCTAAAACATTGGCCACTGTCCCCAACCCTCTCCCCCATTACATCGAGCTCTCTCCCTCTCCCTTACTCTTGCTTTTTTCCCGGTGGTCGTCGGAGGGGCTCCCGCCGAAGCCCTTCTTCTTTTTCCTCTTCTCTTCTTCCTCTGTCTCTTCTTTTCTTCTGTGTCTCCTGCCGTCTGAGCCCCCCTTTTTTTTTCTCTCTGTGCGTCCCCCTCCCTCTGTTGAAGCGGGAGTGGCTTTATACTCCCTGCTGTCGGAGCCTTCGAGCACGGCCGTCGAAGGCGGGAAGTGGCCTTGTGATCATGGGGTTTGACCTCCCCTGTCCTGGGTGTCAGTGGGGTAGCCTGCGTGGCCCAATCCATGGTAGACACCTCATAGAGCTCACTGCACGCCAAGGATGCGTAGGGCATGGGCAGCATGTCGTTTAGCCGTTGAAAAGGCTTGACGCTGTGCCGCTGGCGAGTTGAATAGGCATGCCACTGGGGAGCCAAAACGGCGTGCCGTTGAAGCCCCTGAAGGGCGTGCCGCTGAGTGGCCTGAAGGGCGTGCCGCTGGGGCCTACTGGGGGCGTGCCGCTGAACGGCCTGACGGGCGTGCCGCTGGAGCCCCTGAGGGCTGTGCCGTTGAAACCCCCTCCCTGGGTGTGCCGCTGAAGGCCCCACCATGGGGTGTGCCGTTGAACGGCCTGACGGGCGTGCCGCTGGAGCCCCTGAGGGCTGTGCCGTTGAAACCCCCTCCCTGGGTGTGCCGCTGAAGGCCCCACCATGGGGTGTGCCGTTGAACCCCTGGGGGGTGTGCCGCTGAACACCCTCCCTGGGTGTGCCGTTGAAAGTCCCCCTATGGGGTGTGCCGCTGAACCCCCTGGGGGGGGGTGTGCCGCTGAACACCCTCCCTGGGTGTGCCGCTGAAGGCCCTTGGGACCGTGCCGCTGGGACCCCGAGGGGGCGTGCCACTGGAGGGCTCTCCAGGGCGTGCAACTGGAGACCCCCAGGGGGTGTGCCGCTGAAGGCTCTGAGGGCGTGCCGTTGAAGGCCAAATTGGGCGTGTTTTTGAGCCCGTTCTGAGCCCGCTATGGACATGAGTCATGGCCTATTTGGCTTTCTCCGAGGCTCACAGATTGTGGGGGCCCCTTGTGCTTGGTTTCTCTTTGCTGTCGTGACTCCTGGAGGCGGCTTCGCGACAGTCTCTCGCGGGGTCTATTCACTCGAGCCGCTGTTGATACTGGGCCGAGTGGGACATCAGGGCGTGCAATTTTCGGTGCCCACAGGCACCGCTGTAGTGGGGACACTTGGGGAAGCGCTCCCCGGGATGGTGGCACGCTGGTTCGCCGGCTGGTGTGGGACCCGGTGGCACCGCTGTAGTGGGGACACTTGGGAAAGCGCTCCCCGGGATGGTGGCACGCTGGTTCGCCGGCTGGAGGCCGGGCGGCTCCGATCGGCACCGGTCGGAATAAAGTCGTTGTATTGATTTCGTCCCGTATATTTCAACTTACCGATGAAAGGGGCACGTACATACGTGAGATAAAAATCATATGAGATGCTAGGAAGATTAGAGCATTAATTAATTCCAGGTGGCGAACCGCAGAATATATATTATCTAGTGTTTAATTAATTTGCTCATGAGTTAATTATATAAGCTTTGCCAGAAGCAAAAAATTACAGGAAGCAGCGGTCGGAGAAAGACGAGAGTTGTGGGACCTCATGACTTGGTCCAGCTGAGATGTCTAAGACCTGGCGGCAAAGGCACCACCGATCGAGTTGAACAGGTTATATATAAATGGGCGACCATATAGCGGTATGGAGGCAATTAAAATAAATCGGCGTTGTTGGGCGTTGACGTGGTTGTTGACTCACTGGAAACGATGCAGCAGACTTTTGGTGCTTTTTAAGCCATGCATGTTTTTTCTTTGGTAAATTAATTACTCTTAATTATATCTCTGAATTTTTTAAAAAATAACTCTTAATTATACACCTACTCTTACTAATCTACCTGAATATACGTGAAATCTATTAACTACTAGAGTCTATACTCCTGAAGGATAGATTTTTTGGATATACAGGTATTATGTTTAAGGGTTTGGGGGTATGTAGATATATATTTTGAAGATTTCGGGAGCTATAGGTAAATTTGATAAATCTGAGGTCGTAGAAGAGTTATCTATAGCAAGGTTTACTGTCCCGGGTGTCTCGACCGTCCTGATCACGGCTCGGGATGAGACGGGACGGTATCATCCCATTCCGTCTCGATCCATCCCGTCAAATGTCAAAATAAAAAAAGACTCTTTATATATATATATAATATATAATAATATAATAAAATTATTAGCTTAGTTGGTTAAGTCATTTGTGCGTTTTATGTAAGACATCTTGAGTTCGAATCATGTTGAATGCCTTTAAGGTTTTGTGTTTTTTATTTAAAAATCTTAAAAAGAAAACAAAATAACACACGGAATTTGTGACTTTCAAACTCAAATCACCTGTGAACCGATGAATACACTTAACCATCTTACTTATAAAATATTTTATATTCAGAATAAAATATTAAATATATGAAGCGTCTCGGTAATAATCCACGGCCCGGGCGTCCCGCCCACCACCTAGGTCGGTTCGGGTCGTGTGGATCAGAGGATCTCGTATCGGGATTATAAATCATGATCTATAGTGATTTCGAGAGTAAAGAGGTAATTTTCTTTTTCTTAACACTATTTTCAAGTTACAAGCAGTCTTTACTCGAGGATGGTTGTAAATTTCCCGTGGAACGAGTCCATTGACTATCTATTTGGGCACAATCTTATCGATTACGTGTTGATATGATATGATATGATATTGTATTGTATTATATCGTAATATGTTAAAGATAAGAATAATATAATAAATATTTACTATAATAAATATTGATATACTATCATGTATAGTTTTATTGTTTAAATTGTCACGTTTAACTGTGACGTGTTTGATTCGAATCTCGTGTTTGTTGTTTATATTTTAAATTTTTTCTTGAAAAATAATAAAAATTTTAACAAAAATCATCAAAAAATGTGACATCCATTGAGACCCACTATGAGAAAGAAATGTGGTTAATCAATTTATCTATCGAGAGATGT
Organism: Amorphophallus konjac; assembly: GCA_022559845.1. Taxonomy (NCBI): domain Eukaryota; kingdom Viridiplantae; phylum Streptophyta; class Magnoliopsida; order Alismatales; family Araceae; genus Amorphophallus; species Amorphophallus konjac. The sequence continues at coordinate 16,317,693 of CM040127.1, read as the reverse complement.
TAAATATAAAATTAATTATATAATATATGAATACGTATCGATTATATATCATGTATCGATCGTGGTACGATCCGATATGCACAGTTCATTCTTTACTAGATAGATTTGTAAAATTTTGATAAGAGGGTAGTGGGCGGAGATGTGAGATATTTACAGGTGGAGGTGACATGTCAAGTCAAACACTACAAATGTTGCCGGTCAACAGTGAACAAGCGGAGGTGACGTCTCAAGTCAAAGTCTGCTGCTAGTGAATCTTCCTTAACACGGCCCAGTCGCTTTTGCTTTGACTTGCGCCACGTGGAGGTGTGGAAGTAACTCGTTCGAGTACATTGTTAATGCCGTCTCATCCACATCTAGTGCAAGCCTAGAAATCCTCCCGGAGGGCCTCCTCCCACTGGAGGACCTCCAGGAGGTGGGGTACAACCGCGCCGCTGGGTTCCTGTGGATGGTGCAGAAGAAGAAGCGGGAGCACACCTTCAAAGCCATCAAGGAGACCGTGTCGTACGTCACGGAGGTGACGGCCCTGGTGGAGGCCCGGAAGATCAAGAAGATAACCGGGGTGAAGGTGAGGGAGCTGCTGCTGTGGCTGTCGGTGGTGGAGGTGTACATCGACGACCCTTCCTCCGGTAAGGTCACCTTCAAGACCGGCGCCGGACTCTGCGAGAGCTTCCCCGTGTCCGCGTTCGAACCGGCGGCTTAAAAGATTGATGTTAAGAAGGGCGGCTCGTATAATATAAGAGGGGGAAGGGAACACACACACATTAATCCATCGTGGGAAGCTTAATTAATGTTAATTAATGTTATACTGGCTTGGTCCTAATTAATTATGGTCTGTTACAAGTTCTTTTTTTAAGTTTACATGATCGTTTCTTGTTTCCAATCGATCGAGGGCTCCTCTCGGTCAGTCGGTCATTATTGTAGTAGTACTGTTACACCACCCTGGCCTTCGGTCGTGTTTTTCTCGTGCGGATGCATATTTCTTCAAAGCTCTGATGAATTTGGTGAGGTTGCTACCTGTAGCCAGAATGGGAGGGTAGAGTGTCTGAAAGCTTTACTGGGAACCGCCGGGCAGGATTTGTACCTCTGCGTACGGGCATGGGTACTTAATGGACTTCGATCTCTGGAGACAGTTAGCTATATAAGTAATCAAACTATTTTTAAGTCACACTTGTGAGGCTGTGAATGGGTCCGGATAACCCGAGAAGCCCACCTCATCAGAGTGGCCTACACTATCTAATACAATTGAATAAAATAAATTAAATCTTTGATGATACAATTAATGGGGTGTTGAGCCCAAGGGAAAGAGAAACAAAAATACTACATATACTCATAAAAGGTTGAATAAAATCATGTCACCAATTAAAGCTATCAATTTATCAGGTTAGTTTAGGGGATGCGTGCAATTAGGAATGCTGGCAAATTAATTTGAAATGAATTCGTCTTATTTTTCCTCACTCGTATAAGATAGTGCTATTTTCATTTAAATATTATTAAAAAAACATACGGCTCACTCCAGGAATTAAAATGTCCTCTACAATCAGACTAGGAATTTTAAATATAATATTTCTTTGACTTTTTATGTTTGTGATAAATGTGTTGTCCATTTGGATGTTCATAAACAGACGATCCTTCCATGTTTACCCCCACCTCATGCCTTGTGCCCCATATCCAGAAGAAACAAATATTCTCTCATGAGTCATGCTTAACCGTCTGAGATGGGATTGATTCACAGGACAGATGTAATGCATCCACCCCCATGTGGCCAATCTCTTACCGGACGGGTAACCGTTCCGAATGGGTATTAAGATTTGCCCATCCCTCATTGTACATCTTGCAAATAGATAATTCTCCAACGTAAAAAAATAAAGAAAGAAAGATAATCCTCCAACACATAAGGAGTATTCGAACAATGATAGTCAACCGGATGGGTCACTAGGTCAACAATGTTAGAAATTCGCATGAACATTCTAACAAAAAAAAATGCATAGCGGAATGACTTCGAGCCCAACATTCAGATAATAGACTCATGGCTTAACATATTCTTGATATGACTTAGGTCCCAGCACTTTGGACAGAGAGTCGGCTATCATCTCACGTGTGTCAATATAAAGAAGTGATATATGACCTATCTCTGAATTCTATCTCTGACGTCGTAATACTTCACATCTATATGTTTTAACCTTTTAGATGTCTTCGTATTTGTTACAAACTACACTGATGACAAATTTAGGGTCATGGTTACTACATTACATATGGAATTATATGTGTAGACTTCGCCTACCTTCGGTAGTATTTAAATTTCAAAGCCAAAACTTTTTTCACCGATTCAGTTGAAGCTGTGTTGACAACAAAGGTGTAACTGCCACCTTTTTAAGAATATCACATGTACCATATGATGGCAATTAGAAGTACATAAACAAATATGAAAGTGTAGAGGAGTACATATAAAAAAACTCAATGTATAATAATAGCTACAAAAATCAAGGTTTGAGGTCCGCTATATAATTCGTAAATATTATATTTTATATCACAGAACATGGTTACTAAGTGACTTAGTTGGTTGGTTGTTTGGATGTACGTGTGAGCGATCAAGTCTGAGACTCACAATTATTATTTTTTATTTTCAGATTTTTAGAATTTTAAATAATTTGTTTATTTTAAATTCTAATCAGAAATCTTAATGATTCTTTTTAAATATATATACAATATTTTATTAATAAAAATTAAATTGATTTAAACATTACAACATCCTAACACTATTCATTTCTATCTCATTTATTTTTAAATTATTTTATTAGATTTATTTAAGTAAATATATTGTTGTTAGTTAAAAATTATATTTTAAAAAATATTAAAATTTTTAATCATAATTTAAAAGTGAGCAAATCATTTCTGTTAAGTGATATTTTTTAAAAATTAAAAAATAATGACCCGTGCCTATGACGACGACATAGAAGAACCGACCAACGTTATCCGTGGAGAGAAGAGAGGGAGAGTACGGATAGCGATATGAAAATCTTAATTTGTGGAGTTAGATGACGGAGATCTTAAGATTTGTAAATAGTAATAAGAAAAACACAAAACTCTCCAAATTATAATTTTTATCATTTAAAATAATAGAGCAAGTAATAAAAAACGCTCGTAAGTTTTGAACACAAGACTTACACAAGTTACATAAAATAATCTAACCAACTAAGACACACTTTGAACTTTTACCATATTTTTATTATAATTCATATTTTGAAGAGATGTTTCTTTTTGTGTAATATGATACGATGTCATATCGTATAACTAAAAAATCAGTATGACCCATACAAGTGGTACTACAAACCCTGATGAAAAATAGGGATGATTCAATATACACCCCTAGCTAATTAGAATCTTACATATATATATATATATATATTCTACATCGTCGTATACTTTATATAATCATTTATACTCTCATAATACATAGTATAGTTCGATTATACCTCCTATACTCTTGACACCCTCAAACCTAACAAAACTCTTATTTTCAGTAGTTATTTCTAGAACACCATGTGTGTTGTTTAGGTGTTACGGGGGACAGGCATCCCCATGTGAATGCAAGGCAAGACTAACAGGACTTATTAATGAGCCGAGACTGGGTTGCACCTCCAATCACCATCATATAAACCCGAAAAAAAAAAACAGTCCCCTGACACCTTGAATGCTTCCACACCACTGTCCAATTGAGGACATCAATTTAATCCATCAATTTGAGTCCCTTCCAACTGTTTCGATGCCACTTCTCCCGGTGTCGTCGATGAACTTTGTGGACCAAGTCAGTTGACTTAATTTTGAAGCCTGGGTTCAACAAGGTGAAAGAATCAAACCGGCCGGTGCCCCAACCCCGGCCCGTAATTCACATGGACCTCCACGCCTCCTCTTCCCCCCCACTCTTTCTTCACACAAGCTCTGAGTAGTACGTAATCAGCTGGCGGGCGGCTCCCCAACGAGAACTCGGTCGTCCCCTTGAGCCTATAAATATGTGATTCCCTTCTGCTCGGTTTGCAACCACACCACAAATCGATCCCACCACCACCCATCCCCCAACCCCTCTCCGATCGACACCAAAATCCCGTCACGTACGCAAGCTAGCTAGCAAGCTTTGATCCTTAGTAGAGGACCAATTAAGAGCCAATGGCGTCCCAGGCCATCATCAATAACCACCGTGACAACGCCGAGGTCTGCCACGGAGATGGCCCGTGCAAGAAGAAGATAGCCGAGCTGCTGAAGGAGGTCGGCCTCCCGGAGGGACTCCTCCCACTGGAGGACCTCCAGGAGGTCGGGTACAACCGCGCCGCCGGGTTCCTGTGGATGGTGCAGAAGAAGAAGCGGGAGCACACCTTCAAGGCCATCAAGGAGACCGTGTCGTACGCCACGGAGGTAACGGCCCTTGTGGAGGCCCGGAAGATCAAGAAGATCACCGGGGTGAAGGTGAGGGAGCTGCTGCTGTGGCTGTCGGTGGTGGAGGTGTACATCGACGACCCTTCATCCGGCAAGGTCACCTTCAAGACCGGCGCCGGACTCTGCGACAGCTTCCCCGTGTCCGCGTTCGAACCGGCGGCTTAAAAGATTGATGTTAAGAAGGGCGGCTCGTATAATATAAGAGGGGGAAGGGAACACACACACATTAATCCATCGTGGGAAGCTTAAATAATGTTAATTAATGTCATACTGGATTGGTCCTAATTAATTATGGTCTGTTACAAGTTCTTATTAAGTTTACATGATCGTTTCTTGTTTCCAATCGATCGAGGGCTCCTCTCGGTCAGTCGGTCATTATTGTAGTAGTACTGTTACACCACCCTGGCCTTCAGTCGTGTTTTTATGTTTGTGATAAATGTGTTGTCCATTTGGATGTTCATAAACAGACGATCCTTCCATGTTTACCCCCACCTCATGCCCTGTGCCCCATATCCAGAAGAAACAAATATTCTCTCATCATGAGTCATGCTTAACCGTCTGAGATGGGATTGATTCACAGGGTAGATACGATGCACCCACCCCCATGTGGCCAATCCCTTACCGGACGGGTCACTTGCAAATAGATAATTCTCCAACGTAAAAAAATAAAGAAAGAAAGATAATCCTCCAACACATAAGGAGTATTCGAACTATGATAGTCAACAGGATGGGTCACTAGGTCAACAATGTTAGAAATTCGCAAGAACATGCTAACAAAAAAAAAAGCATAGCGGAATGACTTCGAGCCCAACATTCAGATAATAGACTCATGGCTTAACATATTCTTGATATGACTTTGGTCCCAGCACTTTGGACAGAGAGTTGGCTATCATCTCAAGGTGTGTCAATATAAAAAAGTGATATATGACCTATCTCTGACGTCATAATACTTCACATCTATATGTTTTAACATTTTAGATGTCTTCTTACTTGTTACAAACTACACTGATGACAGGTTGTCACTGTATAACCTAGGCGGTTTGGAATAGAATCAACCACTTGAAGATTTGTAATAAAATTCTTCAATCATATAACATGTGATGTCGCATCATAATATACAATGTATTCTGGCTGCATTGTGGAGGAGGACATTGTTGAGTGGTGATAGGCAGATTTAGAGGGGAGGGGTGAATAGATCAGCACCCTTTTGCCCTTCTTTGCGGAAATAAAAATTAGGTCTAACACAAAAGATAGAGAGGCAGATATTAGTTAATATCTGAGAAGCTAGATACACACAAGATGACTGGAACCGATCCTATCAATCTTCTACCGTTAGAACAAGAGAGAGAACAAATCACAAGACAAGATCTTCAAGGTGGTTCAGTCTCAATCTAGAGACCTACGTCCACCCCTCACATAACACAGTGAGGCTTCACTAGTGCCAACGCACAACAGCAGATTCACAGCTTCTAACTGAGAGAAACACTCTCACACTCCGCTGACACACAGCTTCTAACAGAGAGAAACACTCTCACACTCTGCTGACTCGCAACTTGTAACTGAGAGAAACACTCTCACACTCCGCTGACACACAGCTTGTGGGATTACAACTCAAACCACACAGATAGGTGACCACACCTTCTGTCTTCCTACACGCAGGTAGGGATCAAATGATATTAAGTTTGTTTAGAAGGAAAGTAAACTAAAAATGAAATGGCCAGACAGAGTATCGTAATGAAAACGCTATGACAAAGGAGTCTCCTGTCTGGGAATGAGCTTGAGAGATCCTTGACTTTCTTCTTCTCGTTGAATCTTCATAACAACCAAGGAGGTTTTTCGTCGTGAGGAAGAGAAATGTCTTCTTCTTGTTTCACTCACGCCGCCAACATCAAGACCAAGAGTATCTTGGACATCAAGATTTTTCTTTCTTCATTTTTTCCTCACCCTCTTCTCAGCTCGCCTGCTCTCATGTCGAATTGGAGCACATGCTCCTCATATATCGATGTCCTAGGGCGACACCCAATGTTGTTCACTTTTACAAGCAACACCCAGAATGTCACATCCACATTATTTGATCTGCTTACACTTGTACCGTTGACTCCATTCTTGTCAAGTCCACAGAAATGTAGGTAGGTAGGAGACCATAGCAGCAAATGTACGATTTTCTTCAGACAATATCTCTGCTAAATCATAGTCTTCTGACACCGAACCAATCTGACGGCTATTTCCAGAGCAAACGGATCCTATGGATTAAGTTCCGGATCTTGAAACCAGCTTCCGTCGGATTCAGATCCGTTCTGGTCGAACCGAGTGTGTCGACACTTTCCTGTCAGGGTGTCGAGACATTCCTTTGAAAATCTTGGAGAATCGTTATGGTTGATCGTGGATGTGTCGACACTTTTCTGTCAATGTGTCGAGACATCCCTTTAAAAAGCCTTGTAGACAGCTTCTGCCGGTTTCAAGCATGTTCTGGTTGATAGTTGATGTGTCGACACTCTACCTCCAGTGTGTCGAGACATCCCTTTGAAATTCTTGAAGAACCATGGCTGAGTCGAGACAACACCGAACGGTGTCGAGACATGTGAGACATGTGCAGAGTTATTGTAAGAAGGTGTCGGGACAAGAGCGCCTTGTGCAGAGATTATCACACGAACGTGTCGACACTTTTCACTCAGTGTGTCGAGACATCGCTGAATCCAGATACTTTGACGGAACAGCTTCCACTTGAATTCTTCTAGATGTGTCGAGACATGAATAGGATATGTCGACACATTCTGTTATGCTGGAGCTCAAATTGTTGGAATTTCAACGTAATCTCTTCTGGATGTGTCGAGACATCATTAGGCCGTGTCGAGACATCACTTAGTGAGATTCTCCTGCACTTGTTCAATCAATTCATCAAGCCAAAAATAAATTAGATATTTCTCAACCATCTATTAATGATTTATGATTTGTTATCGTCAAAACCAGGGGACACAACATTCCCCCCCTTTTTGATGATGACAACCATGAATCATTAAGTCCAAGCATTCATATATCAATACAAACAAATTGGTTTGAGGAGTGACGTGCGCGGCACCTGTCGTTTAAAAATACCGTGCTACATAATTTCAAACTTTACCGAACTCACTCACTAAAAAATATTGAAATTCAAGTAAAGTGGTAAGAACGGGTCGATCCCACGAGGAGGAATATTTTCATTTGAGCATGAGTTGGAAAATTCTTATGTTTTGAAAAGCGAGTTTTTAGTGAGATTAAACTAATTTAAAAGTAAACTTGCATGAAAATACATGAATCTAAAGAAATAACAAAATTAAATGTGAAATAAAATAGACGAAGTGAGATAGATTTGATACGACCGTGGTGTGATAACGGCGTCGTCCCCTCGAGCTTTTGATTTACGAGTCGTCGGGAACGACCACGTACCCTCGACCAGATCAGAACCGCTTCTCTTGACCGTCTTTGGAAGAATTTCAGAAAATGATCGAGAAAGAATTTTGGAAGAACATTAGAGAGATGGAAAATGATTATGTAACAAAATTAAATAAAACTAGAATGCAACGTAAATTAGACCGAATCAAAAATGCATACATGATTAAATTACAACAAAGTTGAACAAACACAAAGGAAAATAAAATGAGAAATACTAAGCCTAAACTAAGGACTAAGAGTGGAGGGAGGGTGGAGGAGAATGAAGCTATCTACGTACTATGTCTAATGTCTATTTGCCTACTAGGGAGAGCCAAAGTCTTCTCCATGTCTTTTATATAACCTCCAAAATAATCCTGTAGTCTAGTGTGAACACTCCAAAGCCCACCATTTGATTTCTTCTTCTCTTTCTCGTTTTCTTTCTTGGTCACGTCGACAGTGTGTGAAGCCTCAATGCCAGCCGCCTTGGCCATCATCTTGTTTTTCTCTTGCTTTGTTCTCTGCAGCACCTCCTTTCTGCCGACGTGAAGACGAGCTGCAGCCGCATATGGCATGCCGACGTCCTGCGCGTGAACCGACCTTGCCCATCCGAAGAACCCGCCAACCAGCTGCCGAAGACATCTCGTGCGCCCGCTCGCATGAAGCCACTTCGCGTGTCCGAGCCGCGGTGCCCAAAACCCGTGAAGACATGTTTTGCCACTTCCCTCGCGTGTGCGTAGGGCTGTCAAAGGGCCGGGCCCGGGTCGGGCTTAGGTCGGCCCGACTCGGGCCCGACTTATCAAGAGTAAGGCTCGAGCTCGGCCCGGGCCCGACCTATGTCGGATCGGGTCGAGTGGGGCCCGACATTATGTAAAAAATTCAAAGCCCGACTAAGACCCGACCCGGCCCGATTACTTAAATAAAATAATAAAAATAATAAAAAATAATAGATTTAATATAATAAAATTTATAATCTCACTAAATAAATTAAAATTTTGATATTAATTACATAATTTGTGTTAAAAGAACATTTTAAAATTTCTAATTAAGTAAAATAACATAAGTTTGACTAAATAATTTTTAAAATTTGAAGTGAGAATAAAAAAAGTGATCGGGCTGGGCCGGCCCGCGGGCCGAACTCAAAGCCCGAGTTCAGCCCGTGAGTCTAGTCGGGCCAGATTTTTAGGCCCGATTAAAAACCCGCGGGTCAAAAAAGACCTTACCACCCAGCCCAAAATCGGACCAAACCCGCGGGACTGTCGGGCCGGCCAAGCCCATTGACAGCCCTACCTGTGGGTCTGTGCGTTGCAAAAGCGGCTTAGCCGGGTTGACTTTCGTCCGCCCGTGAAGCCATGCGTGAAGGCATTGAAGCCTTTAACCTTCAGCCGCATGTAGACCTTGTAAGAGCTTCACGTGGAGCCCGTGCAGCTGCGTTGCCCAAAGTGCATGAGTTATATCCACCATGTGTTTGTTATATAACGTGGATATATGGAGGTGTTAATGTTATATGAACTATATATATACAACGTGTTTACATATATTACACATGAATGCCTTAATTATATATAACGTGGATATATATAGTTCATATATATATATATATTACAAGTAAATATATTATGTATATGTATTATACATACAAGTGTGTTATATATGTAAATATATTACACTTATGTATATATATGTATAGATATCTATTGAAATTCATTTGTTTCTTTTTTTTCTTTTTTTTATTTTCTTTATTTGAATTAAGATTGGGTTTAGTCGGTCATAGGCTTTTGGTGGTGTCCATGAGCTTTGGCCCATTTGTCTTCGTATTTGTGTTCTTTTCATTCTTTGTGGTGTGATCTTATTTATGCCTGCAAAATATAATCAAAATTGAATTAAATCAGATAATTAAATATTTTGATCAGAAATTAAAATTAAGTGTGATAAATCCATAGTGATTCATATTAATGCTCATAAAAGTGTGTTATAATATGAATTACAATGTAAAATTACACACATATCAAGGAGCCATCAACCAAGCAAAATTAATCCATTCACACAACCACTGAATGTTAGCATTTTTCAACATATAGTATTTTCAACAGCAACAAGAAGGCTTGATTCATTAATCAACCATAGTTTTATACAAATCAAGTAAGGATGTGTGTTCAAGTAGTTGCACTGCAAATCTACATGCAAAATCTAAACTCTAGATAACAAAGCTAACTACATGCTGGATGCTTGATGATGCTGGTCTCCAGTACTTCTCCCCCTTTGTCATCAGCAAGGAGGGGGTGAAGGAGGAGGCTGCTGTGGTGGAGTCACGGTGCTGGTGCTGGCGAGGTGCAGGATCTGTGCCTCTTGGAACTCATGTTGCAGGTGGGAGATGGCTGTCTCTAGAGAGTCAATCCTGTGATTTAACTGCTCATCCCTTTGACTGATAAAACGGTGTAAGTTCTGGACGTTTTCTTTGATGTCCTTCAGCCAGGTATACATCATCTCACAAATGTATTCTGTTTCTGCCCTCTGTTGGGAGCCTTGTGGTGGAAAACGAGAAGAGGTGACTTCTGTTTGAGGAGGAGGGCACCATTCATCACCTACGTCCTGCAGGGTTGGTTGGAGTTGATCTTTATGCAGACGTATGAGCTCCAAGATTTCACTACCAACCATATCCAGTTTCTTATATACGACGTCCATCTTTGCCTCAGCTTTGGTGGTGCTATTTATTGCTCTAGTTGTGTCAGTATGAACTATGTCGGCAAGCCTGGAGGAGGCATGAAGTAGCTTATTAGTGTCAGAATATAGTTTCCCTTTCAGCATTTGGGAAGCATCCAGTAAGCGAGAAGTAGTGGCATTGATGATTCTTTCCAGATTGGAGGTAGCATCAAGAGATCTGATGATCTCTGCGGTCACATGTGCCCTGATGGATGTGGTTGAGCCAGCCGCTTGTGCTCGGATTGATGTAGTGGCGCCAGCCACTTGTTCAGCTAGCTGATTGGAGGACTCCATCAGTTTGGCACACTTAATGTTGAGATTACTTTGATCCTCTCGGATGTCATAGGCATGCATGACCATTTCAACAGTTTTCTCCTAGGTTTCAGTGTGGATCTCTCGCAGTCTTTTCATGATTCTTCCTGCTCGCTCACACACATTTATTAAGGAGTTCATGAAGCTTTTCATCCTTTCATCTGACTTATGTTTGTCGTGCACAAATTTTTCCTATCGATAGTTCTGAACTGGCTCATAATGGAGTTGTCTAGCTCAATTCCAGTCTATCCACTTGTAGACTGATCTGACGACAGGAGGAATTCAAACTCCCAAATTGGGCAGTGAGAAATTGAATGAGAGCAGGATGAATATCCATTAAACTGTCAGTGGCACCAAATGCAGGACCTTGTGAGGTGGAGGCCTCGACATGAAATTCAAGAGGGGCATCCCTTGCAGTGAACACTCTAGGCTCATTTTCTGGAGACAAAGGAGGTTGGATACCAAAAGCCATCATCATCCCAGGCTGGTCCATGGGATCTGCAAACTGTTGCTGCTGAGGGGCCTGCTCAAAGTGGATATCTGCATGAAACATTTACTCATGCTGATCTAACTGTACTTCTGAATGTGGTTGGTCCTGTGCTGGCTGACCTTGTGGAGGTTGGTCTTGTGGACGCTGTTCTTGTGGAGCTAGCTGAACAGGAGGGTCAGGTACATGACCAGGTAGATTCCTCACCATTTTGTCACCTTCCTTTTTGAAGTGCATATAATTTTCGATGAACCTCATGGTGTAGACATTACTCGAGGGAATGGATATGGACTTCTCTTTATCAAGAGGAATGCCAACCTTCTGAAAGATGGTAATAAGATGTGCAGCATAAGGCAGGTTACGCCTGTTGTAAGTGCAACTGTCCATAACATGAAGCATGATCTTTGGAAGGCAAACATGATATTTGTTGAATAGACAATAAAAAAGGAATCTCTGTGTCTCAGTAAGTCTGCTTCTGTCAGCCCCTTGTGGGGTAATCATGGTAGTGAAGATATGATGCGGTAGACGCTGCAGTGGGGGAAACCGATTGGTGTCAAAGGATTTTACCAAAAGTTGGGTGTCATCCTGAGGATTTCTTGGCTTGCACTAGATGTGGATGAGACGGCATTATCAAGATTCCAACACATCTACAAAAGATATTTATTATTTATTATTTATAGTATTTTATTAATATTTTTTCCTATGTTAGTACATGTGTCATTAAGATAATTTATATTTTCTATGTAATTTTTTTTGTATTTTCTAAGAAAGATCGATTTCTTATATTCCATAGGTATGTGGATCTCTCGTGTTTCCAAGACATATTTTGTTAGAGTCCTAGGTGCTCATTGAGCCTTGAGTCAATCTTCCCTTATATTAAGCCATGTAAACTTCACATTGGGTGAGAATGAATCGAAGATTTGAAAGGAAAAAAACTCTTGTGAGCTGTGTGAGATATTTTCTCTCCCATGGAGGTGGGATGAAAGACCCCAAAGTTGCACTGTCTCCGAGAGGAAGATGGGATGGGAGACACCCCCCCGTCTTCTTCCTCCACTATCACCCTCTTCCCCTCACTAAACCACGCACTCGCTGTCGGCCACCTTCTTTCCCCTCCCCCACCCAACGCACAGTTATCCTCCTTCTTCCAAGACACCTCATCCCCCTCTGTAAACCCAAATCCCACACCCACGTGCATTGTCCACCTCCTTCCCACCACTGATTCCACCACCACAAACCTTCATCCTTGTTCTATTGTCTTCTTCTTCGTCTTCCTCTCCAACTCAATGCCCTCGCCTCCCCTCATGGCCACAGTAACTGCTCCATCCTCTCCCTAGTCACGAGACCTCCCAACTAAGCCCTTTGTTCCCCAGCAACGACGCCGCTATCAGCCCCCTTGGAGCGGAACGATTGAGTCAGTGATTATTTTTTCTTTTCAATAAATTTTTCTTGTTTCTATTTTTTTCAAGAAATATTCTCCTTTTTTGTTTCTCTCGTTTTGTTATTTTTTTTGTTGCTCTTTTTATCTTTTATTTTTTTGACTATTACAGAAGAGCGAGACAGAGAGAGAAAACATGGACGCGTCACCCCCCCACCCTCACCTTCACCCTCTTCCACCAACCCAGCAACACACATGGGTCACCCAGCGCCTCATTGCCCAAGCTGCCCCAGCCACCCAGCACTAGACCTACAACAGTCGTCGTCACCGCCGAGCTCCCCTTGCTCTCAAGGGAGGTTTTGGCAATTCATAGCAAGTATCCACTGTGGATGGCCCAATGTCCGAGGACAAACGGAATGACTGTTAGGTATCAATTGTCTCGTCTTGCACATGATAAAGACCGTTCAGCTACTAACGTATAAGCCATTTGTCTATGTACTTATCGTATGGCACCCTAGTGGACTGGCCGCTTATGTTGTGATTTGGATGCAATCCGACTACTATAATAATCTTGCATGTAATCAAGATTGATTGAATTGAAACTGACCTCAATAAGTGAAGATACTTAATGTAAAAATAGATTATAATACTTACATCTTTAAATTGATTGATTGGTTGATTAAATCTGAGTTGAATCCACACGAATATTGAATTAATTGGTAAGTTAATTGTAATATTGAATTGATTAATTGTTTAATCGATTGACCATGAATAATTAGTTATATAATTAATAATTTTTTTGATTCGTTATTGCATCTCTTGAATTCATGTACTAGTTTAGAATCTGCAAAGAATTGTGATTAAGTGAGACCTTTTGATATAATTTGTAAAAGTTATTATATAGTAAACAATTATATAGTAAGCATGATGTTGGTTCAAATGTATATTGAGTCTTAAGACTCACACTTGCAGTCTAACATTTTTCAAGGAATTAGAAGATTTGATAATCAATTTGATGAGTAGGAGGTCGGAATGACATCTTGGAGAGTTTTCTATAGTTAGTGATGTAGAAGAATTTAAGATTTTAGTTTCATTGTGTCTACAAGTGTCCTTTTATTAATCAGAGAAATGAATAGTATTGATCAATAATAAGATTACGTTTTTAATTATATTAGTTTTGATATGATAAATTTTCATCATAGATATGGATGGTATGATTTTAAACAGTGTTGATCAATAACGTCCCAAGTTAGTCCCGTTACTCTTGCCTTGCATCCAGATGAGTAAACCTGTCTCCACACATGGGTGCTGTTTGGTATCGGGATAAATTTTGAGGAGAATAGGTGTAAGTCATTTTAGGATAATTTATGTCTAGTCTTATTCTCATATACGTTTGGTACACAAAGAGTGAAATGGGATTAGAAAAATAAGGATAAATCATTCCAACAAAAAGTTTGAATGACTTATCCCCGTTTCTAACTCCAAAATCGGAGTTAACCTTATTTTCTTTAACTCGGGTTTTCCCCGCCCATTTTAACGATACCAAACCTAGAACGGGGAGATATCCCCGCTCTAACCCCGTATCAAACGACCCCACGATGTTTCAGAGATGTGACCTGAAGATATATAAGAGATTGGACTGGGAAATTGTCACCTATGGTCCGATACCCTTAATTCATGACCTTTTGCATTTGAGATAGTTACATATATACTCAAAATCTATCATGCATGCTCCATTTATCGATGTCCCACTGCCCATTCTCCACTGGTTCAAATGAATAGCTAGACAAACATAAATTATCGGTGCACAACATTCTTGATTCGTTCATGAGGAACATTAAGAGTGTACTCAGAACGAGTTCCTTCTACTTCAAGTTAATTAGGGGGCCAGTCGTCCCTAGCTCATGTTGTCATGTATCTTGGGAAGGGAGAGAGAGGAAGAGAAGAGGGAGAGGGCGCGACGGCAGAAGGCCGGTGGCGTGGGAGCGGCGCCGGCTGGGGCAGCGGCCGCTCTGTTAGCACGGTGGAGCAGGGCCAGTGATGATCGCGACGTGGAGCAGCAGGGTGGCAACGGAGGAGGCCGCAGGGGCACTGCCGGTGCTGCGTCTGACACCTCAGGCGGACGCGGCGAGCTGGGCAGGGAAGCTCGTCGGCTTACAGAGAGGTGGCGGTGTGAGTAGTGGCCGGTTGGCAATGAGGCGGTTGGGAGTGCTGCCGGCGAGGCCATGGCGTCATGCTTGCAGGTGGGCACGCCGTGCACAGGGGGGGGACAGCGGAGGGCGGAGATGGCAGTCCACGGAGGTGGAACGGATGCCGGCTGGGCGACAGAGGCGCCTGGTAGCTAGGCTGCGGTGAACAGGGCCACCGGTGACGCGGTGGCGCCGGCGCTGGCTAGAGGGCTGCCTGGCGAGCGGCGGCAGAGGAGGTTGTCGTAGCGCCGGCAGGGCGCAGTCGTGCGCGGCGGAGGGGCCAACCGCGGATAGCGGCGACAGCAGTGCCGAAGGCGGCTGGCCGGCTCGGTGCAGGGCCGTTGCTGGCGGCAGGGCGGGCTGGTCTCCACGGTGGCCGCGGCCGCGGGTGCAGGCCGGTCGTCGCTGACGCACGAACGAAGGAGGGGGGGGGGACGATGAACAGTGTCAGGGGGAGACGTACGGTGCCGGGGAAAACTTTAAAGACGGGGAAAAAAAACTAAAACTAAATAAGGAATAGAGTGGATCTCGGTGGAGAGGGAGAAGAAGGGCAATAGGGGGGTTTGTCCCGGGAAAGGAGACGACGAGCAGGCCAACATTAGGACGAAAAGTTAACAGTAAACGGAGAAGAGAGGGGGATCTCGGACTCACGCCGGGAGAAGAAGGTGGAGTGGTGACTCCGACTCACGTCAAGAATAAGAAGAAAGGAAGGGGTTTGACATCTGATCATCGGAGTAAGAATACTTAAGGATATTTCAAATTTTTATCTAATTATTGCTTAACTTTAATTAGAGTCAGCACTTCTTTATTTATAATTAATAAAATTATAAATAAGTCTTCTTTTTTTACTTTAAAAGTAAAGTATCGATACTCTTAAAATAAATAAAAATAATTAAAAAAATAAAATATTATCTAACAAATCTAAATTAATCTAACAACTCTCAATTTATTGACTGTTAAATTAATTAAAAATTATAAGAAAATAAAATTTAAATCTTTAACATAATTATCTTCGATGACTTCATATAAATCTAAATCATCCATCGTAAATCGGCCAATTCGCTTCCCGATATAACGTCACCAAATTCATCAGAGCTGTTAAAGAAGGCCGAGGTGGTGTAACAGTACCATTACAATAATGACCGACCGAGAGGAGCCCTCAATCGATCGGAAACAAGAAACGATCATGTAAAATTAAGAGAACTTGTAAAAGACCATAATTAATTAGGACCAAGTCAGTATGACATTAATTAATTAAGACCATAATTAATCGGCCCTTCTTTCCTCGGTTAATCTTTTAAGCCACCGGTTCGAACGCGGACGAGGGGAAGCTGTCGCAGAGTCCGGCGCCGGTCTTGAAGGTGACCTTGCCGGAGGATGGGTCGTCGATGTACACCTCCACCACCGACAGCCACAACAGCAGCTCCCTCACCTTCACCCCGGTTATCTTCTTGATCTTCCGGGTCTCCACCAGGGCCGTCACCTCCGTGGCGTAGGACACGGTCTCCTTGATGGCCTTGAAGGTGTGCTCCCGCTTCTTCTTCTGCACCATCCACAGGAATCCGGCGGCGCGGTTGTACCCGACCTCCTGGAGGTCCTCCAGTGGGAGGAGGCCCTCCGGGAGGCCGACCTCCTTCAGCAGCTCGGCGATCTTCTTCCTGCACGGGTCATCTCCGTGGCAGACCTCGGCGTTCTCACGGTGGTTATTGATGATGGCCTGGGACGCCATTGGCTAGGTGGGTCGTATGTCCTCGATCGATCAGGGTGTGTGTGGTAGGTAGAAGAAAAGATCAAACAGGGTATTTATATATCTAAAACAGACGAAGAGATGCTGCAAAGTGGTAGAACAGAAGAGAGCTGCTAGTTTAGGTCGACTCGGTCTGGATCCGATTTATCAATATAAAAATTTGAGTCCGGCTCGGGCCCGACTTATATCGGGACAGGTCGAGTCGGGCTCGATACTATTTAAAAAATACAAAACCCGACTAAGTTCCGGTCCGACCCGTCTATTTAAATAAAATAATAAAAATAATAAAATTATTATATTTAATAATATAAAATTTATAATCTTATTTAATTAATTAAAATTTTGATATTAATTATATAATTTGTATGAAAAGAGAATTTTAAAATTTTTAATTAAGTAAAATAACATAATATTAACTAAGTAATTGTAAAAATTTGAAGTGTGAATAAAAAAAAGGACTGGCCGGGCCGATCAGTGGGCCGAACTCAAAGTCCGAGCTCGGCCCACGGGCCTAGTCTGGCAGCGTTTTTTGGCCCTACTAAAAATCAGCAGACCGAAAAAGATCTTGCGGCCCGACTCGAAATCGGGCCAGACCCGCGGGCCTGTCGGGCCGGCTCGGCCCATTGACAGCGCTACATGATCCTGCCCCGAGCAGACGTTGACAGTGACCAGAGGAGTGCGGCGGCGTTTTGGGCCCCTTGGGTGACCACGTAGCGGCATGGCGCTCTCCTCTCTCTTGGGTCACGTCGACACTCTTTCTCTTAGGGTGCGCAACCAGTATTCATATCTCCTCCCTTGCCTTCCCCGTATATATAGAGAGAGGTATGGATAAGGCCAAATACAAGCCCAACTTGGACATGGAGGGCACCCGAGGAACATAGTCTCGGTGGGACTAGGAGAGCTAGAGAGGAATGTCGGCCGGCGAAGAGCAAGTCTCTATGGGACTTGGAATGCCAAGAGAGGAAAAACTCTATTTCACCGACCAGTGAGATCCGGTGGGATCCCTGTGTTGTTCGGCCGGCCGAAGCGGACATCCCATGCACGCGTTACCCAATGGGTTGGCTTACTTAATGGACTTGAGGCCCATATTGTAACAACCAATATGGAAAGTAAAAAATATATATTTAAAATTGAGATGTCTAGTCTGATTGTAGATAACATTTTAATTCCCGGAGTAAGTCTTACGTTAATTTAATAATATTTTTAATATTATCAAATTATTTTCTTTGTCTTAACTTCGTGAGCCTTACAGTAATTTAATTATATGTAAATAAAAATCACAAGAGCTTATGAGGGAGGAAAAAACAAGACGAATCCGTTTCAAAATAATGTGCCTGCATTTCTAATTGCAGGCATCCCCAAAACTAGCAATTGGAAGTTTTGCAAAAATTCTGGTGTTGGGCTTCCTATCTAGTTACCGTTCCTATCTAATTGCAGGCATCGTTAATTTTGTGCAATGTTTCCCATCCAGCAAACACCCAATTTAAGTTGAACGTTATGTAATCACCTGAAATAAAGTGCCTTCGTGTGCTTAGACTGTGAGAGCCTATTGAATTATCTTTGACACTGTATTTATTTTACATTTGCACGATGTTTTTATATTCTTGAATTTTCTAAGAATTTGATATCTATATCCAGACTTACCCAAGTTGATTTTACATGTTGTTTTAATAATTCTAAGTTTAGTTTATTTCATGATTCAAAGTTTGTCGGATGTGGAATATTAATAGATGAGTTATATTACTTGTGTTCCAATGAAAATCAACTATATTTAATTGAGCACAGAAATAAATGAACTAAGCATGGAAATATAAAGGAAACATTATATAACTTATGGCATAAAAAGTTATGGCATATCTTAGAAGCAAGAATTAGAAGTCCAATGAAAGAATAAATGATTACTTCCAACGCTTGATTATTCTAACTCTGAGATATCTGTGAGTTGTATAAATAGAAAGCAAACAAAAACCTATAAGAAGAATGTCACAAGAAGTGATGATGTTTAAGAATTAATGTATACATATATTTGTGATCTATTTTCTTCAAGTATAGGTGAGGAAAATTATTTCATTATCTTTACTTATGACCACTCATGTTATGGTTATATCTACATTTTATTTTAGAAAGATGATGCACTTAATGCCTTTAAGATTTATTAGGCAGAGGTAGAGAATAACCTTGAAAAGAAAAATCAAAGTGGTTAGATCAGATAGAGGAGGAGAATACTTTTGTAAGCACACTAAGGTTAGTCAAGTTCCCAGACCATTTGAAAAATTCCTCGAAGAATGTGGAATATCAACATAATATTCCATGCTAAGAAAGTAATGTCAAAATGGGATGATAGAGAGGAAGAATAGATCTCTTATAGATATGGTATGCATGATCATATATAATATATCTCTTCCTCTTTTCTTGTGGGGTGAAACCTTAAAGACTATAATATATATATTAAATAGGGTACCTTCAAAATTTATCTCTACTCCACTATTGAGTTACGGATAGGAAGAAAACCTAACTTAAGTCATTTTTATGTTTGGAGATGTCAAGCATACGTTAGAATTTACAACCCACATGAAAGGAAGTTAGACACAAAGATAATAAATACTCATTTTAGAGGCTATCCTAGAAGATTAATAAGATACAAATTTTACTCTCCTATTCTGACCAGAATAATAGGAACTGATATTGGTAGATGGATTCATTGAAAGATGATTAATTTTGTAACACCCTCAAATATAGCTAAGTTGTACTCTATATCACCGAGGCGCCTTTTGAAGTATCGGCTCAGTTCTTGTAAAGAACTCCGAAGTTAAGCGTGCTTAATGGGGAGTAGTACTGGGATGGGTGACCTGCACGGGAAGTCCCCCATTCTGGAGCCGATCACTGTTAGAAAAGGACAAAACCGTGAGGCCGGTAGGCCAAAGTGGACAATACCTCGACGGTATAGAGTACGGGGCGTGATAGAATGGTATCAGAGCTATACCCCAGTCGGAAGTGTGGGAACTAAGTGTCATGCAGGACAAAGTGCTACGCTATGGGAGCCACCTCTTGAGTCCGTAATGGAGCAAAGTGCTACATAGTGGGAGCCACCTCTTGAGCCTGTAGGGGCCACCTCTAGAGTCCTACCTGCCTGTGGGCTTGATTGCGTGATTGTGTGCTATATGTGCCCAGCGATGAGGACGTCGCCTATATAAGAGGGGTAGATTGTAACACCCTCAAATATAGCTAAGTTGTACTCTATATCATCGAGACGCCTTTTGAAGAGGACTCGAACCTCCACGCTCTTTAGCACGAGATTTTGAGTCTCGCGTGTCTACCATTTCACCATCAAGGCATCTTGAAAGTGAATCGTATTCCATGAATATGATATCTATCTAGTATGATATATGGAATATATGACAAAGGTGGACGCCTTTTGAAGTATCGGCTCAGTTCTTGTAAAGAACTCCGAAGTTAATCGTGCTTAATGGGGAGTAGTACTGGGATGGGTGACCTGCCCGGGAAGTCTCCCATTCTGGAGCCGATCACTGTTAGAAAAGGACAAAATCGTGAGGCCGGTAGGCCAAAGTGGACAATACCTCGACGGTATAGAGTACGGGACGTGATAAATTTTAATAGTGAAAGTGTGAAGTCTAGAAACATAGTTTTTGAGGAATCAGAATCATCTACCACTGAGTCATCAATAACACCATTATGAGTCACACTAGTTCCACCACATCAAGTATCCATCGTAGTGGACAATGAACGTAATGAATCAGTACTTATTGTAGAAGCGAATATATCTTCTGAATCTCCTCATCAAGAATAAGATAGACCATTATTATTAATCATACCGTAATGAACAATGTGACTTGGAGGACTCTATAATGTTTTCACGTGCCATTAAATATCAAGAGTCTACTAAATAGTTACATGTCATAAAGGAGGATTTGTTATCTATGCAACATAATAAAGTTTGAGATCTTAAGTTAATCTCGTAGAGTCAAACCAGTAGAGTGAAAATGGGTGTATAATATTAAAAGCGACTCCAAAGATAACATCGAAAGATAAGAGGCCCGTTTTATTGTAAAAGGATACAAATCGCGTACAGAAGTACAAATCTCGCCCGGCGATTCCTCTCATTCAACCTACGGTGCTGTTAAGAAAATATGTATCTGGACGAGAAAAACACTGACTGAAGGCCGGGGCAGTGTAACAGTACTACTACAATAATGACCGACCGAGAGGAGCCCTCAATCCATCGGAAACAAGAAACGATCATGTAAACTTAAAAGAACTTGTAAAAGACCATAATTAAGGACGAACCCAGTGTAACATTAATTAACATTACTTAAGCTTCCCACGAGGGATTTATATGAATATGTGTGTTCCCTTCCCCCTCTTACATTATACGCGCCGCCCTTCTGAACATCAATTAATCTTTTAAGCCGCCGGTTCGAACGCGGACACGGGGAAGCTGTCGCAGAGTCCGGCGCTGGTCTTGAAGGTGACCTTGCCGGAGGAAGGGTCGTCAATGTACACTTCCACCACCGACAGCCACAGCAACAGCTCCCTCATCTTCACCCCGGTTATCTTCTTGATCTTCCGGGTCTCCACCTGGGTCGTCACTTCCGTGGCCTACGACACGGTCTCCTTGATGGCTTTGAAGGTGTGCTCCAGCTTCTTCTTCTGCACCATCCACAGGAACCCGGCGGCCCGATTGTACCCGACCTCCTGGAGGTCCTCCAGTGGGAGGACACCCTCCGGGAGGCCGAGCTCCTTCAGCAGCTCGGCTATCTTCTTCTTGCACGGGCCATCTCCGTGGCAGATCTCGGCGTTCTCGCGGTGGTTACTGATGATGGCATGGGACGCCATTGGCTCTTAATTGGTCCTCTACTAAGGATCAAAGCGCGCTAGCTAGCTCGCGTACGTGAGGGGTGGGTGGTGTCGATCGGAGAGGGGGCTGCGGGTGAGATGTTAATTTGGAGAACAAATTAAGATCACCTCATCAGAGTGGCCTACACAATCTAATACAATTGAACAAAATAAATTAAATGTTTGAGGATACAATTAATGGGGTGTTGAGCGCAAGGAAAAGAGAAACAACAATACCATATATACTCAAAAAAAAATTATATTTTATGTTATCGGTGCATCGTAAAGGTTGAATAAAATTATGTCACCAATTAAAGCGATCAATTTATCAGGTTAGTTTAGGGGTTGCATGCAATTGGGAAACCTCGCAAATTAATTTGAAATGAATTCATCTTACTCACTCCAGGAATTAAAATGTCCTCTACAATCAGACTAAAAATTTTAAATATAATATTTCTTTGACTTTTTATGTTTGTGATAAATGTGATGTTCATTTTGATGTTCATAAACAGATGATCCTTCCATTTTTCCCCAACCTCATGCCTTGTGCCCCATATCCGGAAGAAACAAACATTCTCTTATGAGTCATGCTTAACCGTCTGAGATGGGATTGGCTCACAGGGTAGATGCAATGCACCCACCCCCATGTGGTCAATTTTGTACCAGTCGGATAACTGTTCGGGTTGGATATTAAGATTTACCCATCTCTCATTATATATCTCCCAAATAGATAATTCTCCAACATAAAAAATAAAGAAAAAAAAGATAATCCTCCAACACATAAGGAGTAATCAAACGTTGATAGTCAACAGGATGGGTCACTAGGTCAACAATGTTAGAAATTGGCAAGAACATGAGAACAAAAAAAAAATGCATAGCAGAATGACCTCGAGCCCAACATTCAAATCATAGACCCATAGGCTTAACATATTCTTGATATGACTTATGTGCCAGCACTTTGGTCATGGAGTCTACTATCTTCTCATGTGTGCCAATATAGAAAAGTGATATATGACCTATCTCTGAATTCTATCTGTGACAACATAATATTTCACATCTATATGTTTTGACCTTTTAGTTGTCTTCTTATTTGTTACAAACTACACTAATGACAGATTGTCATCTTATATTCTAAAGTTGTTTGGAATGGAATCAACCACTCGAAGATTTGTAATAAAATTCTTCAATCATATAACATGTGATATCGCATCATAGTATACAATGTATTCTGGCTGCAATATGGACCATGATATGAGCTCTAGTTTTACACTCATCAAGAAAATTACTCCCCCACCAAGCATGAAGATTATCCTGATGTGGACTTGCGATTATCAAGACATCTAACAAAGTCAACATATAAATACTCAGAGGCTTTTAGAATATTTGTGTCTATACATCAACCTGTAATCTCTTGTCCCTTTTAAATATCTCATTAACTTCTTAACAACTTTTTAATACTCTATACTAGGATCACTTTGATATCTACTAAGTAATTGATCATGCATGCACGAATCAAGTGAACTTGATCTTTACTCGAGTCGATCCAAATTAGTGGGGCCAACTCGTACAGTATCAATCGGGTCGATCTGATTCGTCAGAGTTACCCAACTTTGATACAAAGAGCATAAGCTAAGCTACTCATTGTCATCAAAACTTGGATCTTAGATAAGTGACGACGATGATATAATAATAAAAATAATAATAATACACAGTGTCTGCATCCTACATGTCCTGCCCTTTGATCTTATTCAGCCTTCGGTTGGAATGCAGACATGAGGAAGCTGTCCGTGATCGAGGGCGGTCCCCATCTTGAACAGTTGAAAGTGATCCGGCCTGAGGAAGGGTCGTCGATGTACCCTTCATAATCTATGTCTAAGATATTTACTTATACAACCTCAGACTGTAACATATCTTACTACATATCCACATATCTTTCACGTTAACATACTTACTCTCAGATAGTATCGTTTATCCTATCATTTTGTAGTTCTCGTGGTGAGGATATCAGCTTAAGTCTAAAATCCAACCTGACGAAGATGAGACGGCATTATCAAGACTCCAATACATCTACAAAAGATATTTATTATTTAATATTTATAGTATTTTATTAGTATTTTATTTCCCTATGTTAGTACATGTGTCATTAAGATAATTTATATTTTCTATGTAATTTTTTTTTATATTTTCTAAGATGATCAGGTTCTTATATTCCCTAGGTACGTGGATTTCTTGTGTTTTCAAGACATATTTTGTCAGAGTCCTAAGTGCTCGTCGAGCCTTGAGTCAATCTTCCCTTATATTAAGCGACGTAAACTTCATGTTGGGTGACAATGAATTGAAGATTTGAAAGGAAAAAAACTCTTGTGAGCTGTGAGAGCTATTTTCTCTCCTATGGAGGTGGGATGAGAGACACCAAGATTGCACTGTCTCCGAGAGGAAGATAAGGTGAGAGGCCCCAAACCAAACCCCGCTACAACCATCTACATCTTCTTCCTCCCTTCCTATCCAACGTAGACACCCCCCCTCGGTCTTCTTCCTCCACTGTCACCCTCTTCCCCTCACTAACTCCCGCACCCGCCATCGGCCACCGGCCACCTACTTTCCCCTCCCCCACCCAGCGCACAGTTATCCTTCTTCCACCACACCTCATCCCCCCTCTGTAAACCCAAATCCCACACCCACCTGCACCTTCCACCTCCTTCCCACCATGGATTCCACCACCACAAACCTTCATCGTTGCTCTATTGTCTTCTTCTTCGTCTTCCTCTCCAACTCAATCCCCTCGCCTCCCCTCATGGCCACAGTAACTGCTCCCTCCCCTCCCCAGTCATGAGACCGCCCGGCCCACCCTTGGTTCCCCTACAACGACGTTGTTGTTAGCCACCGTGGCGCGAAACGATCGAGTCCGTGATTTTTTTTCTTTTTAATCATTTTTTCTTGTTTATATTTTTTTCAAGGAATAATCTTCTTTTTTGTTTCTCTCTTTTTGTTTTTTTTTGTTGCTCTCTTCATCTTTTATGTTTTTGACTGTTACATAAGAGCGAGAGAGAGAGAGAGAGAGAGAGAGAGAGAGAGAGAGAAAACATGCACTTGTCACCCCTCACCCTCACCTTCACCCTCTACCTCTACCACCAACCTAGCAACACACACGGGCCACCCAACACCTCATTGCCCAAGCCGCCGCGTCCACCCTACACTAGACCGGCAACAGCCGTCGTCGCCGCCGAGTTCCCCTTGCTCTTAACCGGACTTTTGGCAATTCGTAGCAAGTATCCACTGTGGATGGCCCAATGTCCGAGGACAAATAGAATGACGGTTAGATATTAGTTGTCTCGTCTTGCACATGATAAAGACCGTTCAGCTCCCAACGTATAAGTCATTTGTCTATATACTTATCGTATGGCGCCCAGGTGGACTGGCCTCTTATGTTTTGATTTGGATCAGGGTTTGTCGGCCCGGTCGACCCGGCCAACCCGATCTCGGTCTGGGTCGGGTCGGGTCGCTCTCGTCTCGGTCCGACCCGGTCCATATTTAAATAAAAAATATTATATTTATAATACATATTTATAATAATAGAATAAAATAGGAAAATATACTATATATATATATATATATATTATTAAATTAATGGGGGTGACCCAGTGGCGACCCACGGCCTGATCGACCTGGTCTCCTCTTCGGTCGGGTCGGGTCGTGCGGGTCGGCAAACCCTGATTTAGATGTAATCTAACTACTATAATAATCTTATATGTAATCAAGATTGATTGAATTGAAACTGACCTCAATAAGTGAAGATACTTACCGTAAAAATAGGTTATAATACTTACATCGATCTTTAAATTGAATGATTGGTTGATTAAATCTGGATTGAATCCACATGAATATTGAATTAATTGGTAAGTTAATTGTAATATTGAATTGATTAATTGTTAAATCGATTGACCAGGAATAATTCGTTATATAATTAATAACCGTTTTGATTCGTTAGTGCATCCTTTGAATTCATGTTATATATTTAGAATTTGCAAAGAAGTGTGATTAAGTGAGACCTTTTGAGGCCCACCGTGCACAGGGGGGGACCGACGGAGGGCGGAGATAGCAGTCCACGGAAGGAAGAGAGAGGAAGAGAAGAGAGAGAGGGCGCGACGGCAGAAGGCCGGTGGCGTGGGAGCGGCGCCGGCTGGGGCAGCGGCCGCTCTGTTAGCACGGTGGAGCAGGGCCAGTGATGATCGCGACGTGGAGCAGCAGGGTGGCAACGGGGGAGGCCGCAGGGGCACTGCCGGTGCTGCGTCTGAGACCTCAGGCGGACGCGGCGAGCTGGGCAGGGAAGCTCGTCGGTTTACAGAGAGGTGGCGGTGTGAGTAGTGGCCGGTTGGCAATGAGGCGGTTGGGAGTGCTGCCGGCGAGGCCATGGCGTCATGCTTGCAGGTGGGCACGCCGTGCACAGGGGGGGACCGCGGAGGGCGGAGATAGCAGTCCACGGAGGTGGAACGGATGCCGGCTGGGCGACAGACGCGCCTGGTAGCTAGGCTGCAGTGAAGAGGGCCACCGGTGACGCGGTTGCGCCCGCGCTGCCTAGAGGGCTGCCTGGCGAGCGGCGGCAGAAGAGGTTGTCGTAGCGCCGGCAGGGCGCACTCGTGGGCGGCGGAGGGGCCAACCGCGGATAGCGACGACGGCAGTGCCGAAGGCGGCTGGCCGGCGCGGTGCAGGGCCGTGGTTGGCGGCAGGGTGGGCTGGTCTCCACGGTGGCCGCGGCCGCAGGTGCAGGCCGGTCGTCGCTGACGCACGAACGAAGGTGGGGGGGGGGGGACGATGAACAGTGCCAGGGGAGACGTACGGTGCCGGGGGAAACTTTAAAGACAGGGAAAAAAAACTAAATAAGGAATAGAGTGGCTTGTGGATCTCGGGGGAGCTGAGAAGAAGGGCAATATGGGTGTTTGTCCTGGGAAATGAGATGATGAGCATATTAATATTCATATGAAAAGTTGACAGTAAACGGAGAAGAGAGGGGGATCTCGGCTCAAGAAGAAGGTGGAGTGGGGGTTCGACTTCACGCTGAGAAGAAGAAGGAAGAGGGGTTTGACATCATCTAACTATTGCTTGACTTTAATTAGAGTTAGTAATTCTTTATTTATAATTAATGAAAATTAGAAACATACTCTCTTTTTTTACTTTAAAAGTAAAATATCGATACTCTTAACATAAATAAAAATAAATATTAAAATAAAATATTCTCTAGCAAATCTAAACTAACCTAACAACTCACAATTTATCGACCCTTAAATTGATTAAAAATTATAAGAAAATAACATTTGAATCTTCAACATAATTATCTTCGATGACTCTACATAAATCTAAATTATACATGGTAAATTGACTAACTAGCTCCACGTTACAACGTCACCAAATTCATGAGAGCTGTTAAAGATGATGAGAAAAACATGACTGAAGGCCGAGGTGGTGTAGAAGTACTACTATAATAATGACCGACCGAGAGGAGCCCTCGATAAACGATCATGTAAACTTAAAAAGAACTTGTGAAAGACCATAATTAAGGACCAAAAGCCCGTGTAACATCAATTAACATTATTTAAGCTTCCCACGAGGGATTAATATGTGTGTGTTCCCTTCCCCCTCTTATATTATACGCGTCGCCCTTCTTTCATCAATCTTTTAAGCTGCCGGTTCGAACGCGGACACCGGGAAGCTGTCGCAGAGTCCTGCGCCGGTCTTGAAGGTGACCTTGCTGGAGGAAGGGTCGTCGATGTACACCTCCACCACCGACAGCCACAGTAGCAGCTCCCTCACCTTCACCCCGGTTATCTTCTTGATCTTTCGGGTCTCCACCAGGGCCGTCACCTCCGTGGCGTACGACACCGTCTCTTTGATGGCCTTGAAGGTGTGCTCCCGCTTCTTCTTC
The DNA here is from genome assembly GCA_022559845.1 of Amorphophallus konjac. NCBI lineage: Eukaryota > Viridiplantae > Streptophyta > Magnoliopsida > Alismatales > Araceae > Amorphophallus > Amorphophallus konjac. The sequence goes on along the minus strand of CM040127.1, from coordinate 16,290,267 downwards.
TGCACCATCCACAGGAACCCGGCGGCGCGGTTGTACCCGACCTCCTGGAGGTCCTCCAGTGGGAGGAGGCCCTCCGGGAGGCCGACCTCCTTCAGCAGCTCGGCGATCTTCTTCTTGCACGGGCCATCTCCGTGGCAGACCTCGGCGTTCTCACGGTGGTTACTGATGATGGCCTGGGATGCCATTGGCTAGGTGGGTCGTATGTCCTCGATCGATCAGGGTGTGTGTGATTGGTAGAAGAAAAGATCAAACAGGGAATTTATGTATCTAAAACAGACGAAGAGATGCTGCAAAGTAGTAGAACAGAAGAGAGCTGCTACTTGGAAGGAGGACACCAGTGGATTTGTTCGTTCTTGTGAGAAACTACGCAGCCACGGAGCACATATTTATAGAGTAAGGCGAGGACTAGGTCTAGGCTGGAGGCTTCAAACTTAAGGGGATGGGGGTTACGAGTACGTGTCAGACTCAATGACGTGCAGCGGTCAAGAAAAGACAGCAGTTTATTATTATATGTGGGCGGTGGTGCTGGTTTGATGACTTCGTTGGAGAGAGTAGTAGATCCAAACCAAGGGATCTAGCTGACTTGGTTTTTGGTGTAATCAACGTCACCAATACTTGGGGGTAGGGATACCCTTTACCACCTAATGTGAAGATAAATTGATAGGTTAACTCAAAGTCAATGAGAAGTAGCGTTCTGGAGGAGACCAAACCTTAATATCCATGGGCGGACATGCCGGATCAATGCCTTCGTTAAAGAGTGGTTCCAAAGCAGGGAATCTGACTTGGTCCAACTGAGATGCCCGAAGGGCAATGCATGCATTGAGTTATTGAATGGAAATATTAGACTATATATATGCCATGTGAAGTATCTAGTATAATTGTTGCGTTTTGGTGGCGTTGTCTCTGTTCGACAAATTCGAGATGAAGTCAGTCCGGTCATAGTATAGTGTTGCTTCGGTGCATGGATCACCTCTGACGAGTTGGAAGGAACTGAAATTGATGGATTAAATCAATGTTGTTGGGCAGTGGTGTGGAAGCATTCAAGGTGTCAGGGGACTGGTTTTCTGGGGGATTATAGATTGGAGATGCAACTAGGCTCATTAAGTCCTCTCTTGCATTGGCATGGGGATGACTATCCCATAGTTTAGTTCGGGGACACCTAAATGTCGACACATCATCCTAGGGCTGTCAATGGGTCGTGTCTGGGCTCGACTTAGGTCGACCCGTCCCGGACCCGACTTATCAATATTAAAGCTCGAGTTCGGCTCGAACCCGACTTATATCGGGACGGGTCGAGTCGGACCAGACACTATTTAAAAAATATAAAATCCGACAACTTAAATAAAATAATAAAAATTATTATATTTAATAATGTAAAATTTATAATCTTATTAAATTAATTAAAACTTTGATATTAATTGTATAATTTGTATGAAAAGAATATTGTAAAATTTTTAATTAAGTAAAATAACATAATTTTAACTAAGTAATTGTAAAAATTTGAAGTGAGAGCCGGGCTGGCTAGCGGGCCTAACTCAAAACCTTAGCTCGGCCAGCGGGCCTAGTCTGGCCGGGTTTTAAGGCCCTACTAAAAGCCCGCGGGCCGAAAAAGATCTTGCGGCCTGACTCAAAATCGGGTCAGGCCCGGTCTGTCGGGCCTGCCCGACCCATTGACAGCCCTACAAGATCCTGCCCCGAGCAAACGTTGACAGTGACCAGAGGAGTGCGGCGGCGTTGTGGGCCCCTGGGGTGACCACGTAGGGGCATGTCGCTCGCCTCTCTCTTGGGTCACGTCGACATTCTTTCTCTCGGGGGGCGCGCGCAACCAGTATTCATACATCCTCCCTCCCCTTCCTCATGTATATATAGGGAGGTATAGAGGAGGCCAAATACAAGCCCACCTTGGACATGGAGGGCACCCGATGAAGATAGTCCCGGGGGGTCTAGGAGAGCTAGAGAGGAATGTCGACCGGCGAAGAGCAAGTCTTTGTGGGACTTGGAATGCCAAGAGAGAAAAACCTCTGTTTCGCCGGCCAGCGAGATCCGATGGCATCCCTGTGTTGTTCGACTGGCCGAAGCGGGTCTCCCATGAACGCGTGCCCCAATGGGTTGGCTTACTTAATGGGCTTGAGGCCCATATAGTAACAAGCAATATGGAAAGTAAAAAAAAATGTATATTTGAAATTGAGATGTCTAGTCTGATTGTAGATAACATTTTAATTCTTGGAGTAAGTCTTACATTAATTTAATAATATTTTTAATATTATAAATTATTTTTTTGTCTTAACTTCTTGAGCCGCACGGTAATTTAATTATATGTAAATAAAAATCACAAGAGCTTATATGAGGGAGGAAAAAAACAAGACAAATCTGTCTCAAAATTATTTGCCGGCATTTCCAATTGCAGACATCCGAAAACTAGCATTTGGAAGCTTTTGCAAAAATTCTGGTGTTGGGCTTCCTATCTAGTTACCATTCCTCGTTATTTGTGATGGATAGATTTTTGTGTAATTATTCACATTGTTAATTTTGTGCAATGTTTCCCATCCAGTAAGCACTCAATTGAAGCCGAACGTTATGGAATCACCGGAAACAAAGTGACTTCGCGTGCTTAGACCGTGAGAACCTATCGAATCATCTTTGACACTGTATTTATTTTACATTTATATGTTGTTTTTATATTCTTGAATTTTCTAAGAATTTGATATCTATATCCAGACTTACCCAAGTTTATTTTACATGCTGCTTTAATAATTCTAAGTTTAATTTATTTCATGATTCAAAGCTTGTCGGATGTGGAATATTAATAGATGAGTTATATTACTTGGGTTCTAGTGAAAATAAAATATATCTAATTGAGCGTAGAAATAAAGGGACTAAGGGTGGAAATATAAAGAAAATATCATGTAACTTGTGGCATAAAAGGTTATGGCATATCTCAGAAGCAAGAATTAGAAGTCCAATGAAGGAAGGAAAGATTACTTCTACCGCTTAGATTATTCTAACTTTAAGATATGTGTGAGTTGTATAAATGGAAAGCAAACAAAAACCTATAAGAAGAATGTCACAAGAAGTGATGATGTTTAAGAATTAATTTATACAGATATTTGTGGTCTATTCTCTTCAAATATAGTTGAGGAAAATTATTTCATTATTTTTACTTATGACCACTCATGTTATGTTTATATCTACATTTTATTTGAGAAAGATGATGCACTTAATGCCTTTAAGATTTATTAGGTGGAGGTAGAGAATAACTATGAAAAGAAAAATCAAAGTAGTTAGATCAGATAGAGGAGGGAAATACTTTTGTAAGCTCCTAAGACCATTTGGAAAATTCCTCGAAGAATGTGGAATATCAACATAATATTCCATGCTAAGAAAGTAAAGTCAAAATGATAGGATAGAGAGGAAGAATAGAACTCTTATGATGCGGGACGAGACCACGGACACGACTCGAATGAGGAATGCAGTCCTCGGACTCTAGGTGAGCTCGTGATTGTCCCTTAGCGAGGGAAGCGTCGAACGTGCGCGGTCGAAAAACCGGCAGTGAGTAAGGGTGGTCAACTCTATCTTGTGCCCGGATCGGGTCACGGGACGGTATCGCTCTCTCTCGCAGCAGCGGTGATACAAAAATATAGCGACCTAGGTCCTAAAACATGCTCTCCAGCAGCGTCATATAAAGAATATATGGAAATAAGCGAAATGCCAAGCAAGGAGCGAATACGATACCTTCACGCGCTAGGCGTGGGGAAGACGGACCCGGCCGAAAATCGTGCTCCCGGAACAGTTAATACATGAAGATTACAGCAATGAGTTACTGTCCACTCCACGCAGGGAGGTAAAGGGCTACACAAATGGACCCGGGAGGATCGAATTCGGGTTGACGGGCGGCTTCACGCGTAGCTTCGGCCGCACCCGTACTCGCAACCGTGGGGCCCACGTGCTGTCCGGAGGGGCCGTGTGGGACCCGGTGGCACTGTGGACGCACTTTTCGGCACTTATTATTATCTTGTTTCTTTATTCGGTTTATTGAGTGCGTGGGCGTGCCAGTCACCGGAGTGACAATTTGTTCGGGCTCCGAAGAGCCCATGGTGCGCTCGATCTGACTTCGTCAGACGATTATGTAGTTCGTGTCGAGACCGAATCCCGTCGCGCCATAAAGGTCACGACGTCATTTACATCCCCCATACGAGGGAATACCCTTGATTAATTGCCCAAATTAGGGGCCCCGCGGCCGAAAAGAATAGTACTAATTGTGCGAGAAAGAGACAGGAGAAAATCACACCAAAGTACGCATTAGGATGCGAGCCACTGGCCATGTCGGTCACTCGTGGACCTTTTTATATTCGGACACGGGTCCGTGATGGAAACGCAACAGGAAAAGCCGAGACAAATCCGTTCAAGTGTATGCCGAGCACCCGACAATTTTAGTGATGACTCGGAGGGCGTCCGAAACGAGAAACAAATCCGATCCGATTAGGATGTCGGCCCGAGATTAGGCCAGAACTCGGCTATATCGGGATAATTCCCAAGACTCGAGCTTGACCTGAAAGGGCGGCGTCGTTGTTCCTTTTGCCCTGGGTCCCCGGGGGAAATAGGGCTGCAGAGTGGGCCCCGGCGTCTTTTATCTGGAATTTTCTTGGTTATATGTTTTGTTCTTTCCTTGGCTGTTTATTACTTCTTCATGCATCTATCCCGGATGATTTCTCTTCCTTTTGTTCGTTAGTGTTATTATTATTATTATTGTTATTATTATTTTATCATTTTTTATTACCCCTCCCACCTCTTTTATTGTTGTTGATGTTGCACATTTGGAGTTCTTGAAATAGCGTAATTTCTGTTAATTTATTTGATAGTGTTGATGCCCTTATCGAGCCATATATATGCGTATATATATATATATGGTGTGCCGGCGAAGGAAACAGGGTGTACCGCTGGAGGCTGGAGGGGTGTACCGCTGGAGGCAATGGGGGTGTACCGCTAAAGGCTTGAAGGGTGTACCGGTGGAGGCTGGGGGGGTGTACCGCTGGAGGCTGGAGGGGTGTACCGCTGGGGGCTGGAGAGAGTGGGTCGGTGAAGGAGGGGGATATATATATATATATATAAAGTCTGTACGTTCCCCACCTCAAGTCTACACGTTGCCTATTCGACCAGCACGGAGTCTGTACATTGGCTGCTCAAAGTCTGTACACTGGCCATCGTGAAGTCTATACATTGCCAAGCCCAAAGTCTGGACGCTGTAACATGAAGTCTGTACATTGGCTGGCCCAAAGTCTATACACTGGCCATCATGAAGTCTATACGTTGGCTGGCCCCAAAGTCTATACATTGGCCAAGTCTATACATTGGCCAGCCCCAAGTCTATACACTGGCCACCATGAAGTCTATACGTTGGCTGGCCCAAGTCTATACACTGGCCATCATGAAGTATATACGTTGGCTGGCCCCAAAGTCTATACATTGGCCAAGTCCAAAGTCTGTACGTTGTAACATGAAGTCTGTGCGCTGGCTGGCCCCAAAGTCTATACATTGGCCAAGTCTATACATTGGCCAGCCCCAAGTCTATACACTGCCAAGCCCAAAGTCTGTACGTTGCTGTTCAAAGTCTATACGGTGCCAAGCCCAAAGTCTGTACGTTGTAACATAGAGTCTGTACATTGGCTGGCCCAAAGTCTATACATTGGCCAAGACATGAAGTCCGTACATTGCCCCTTTGGCTGCAGCTTGAAGTCTATACGTTGCCAAGCCCAAAGTCTGTACGTTGGACAAGTCTATACATTGCAACGTGAAATCTATACGTTGGCTGGCCCAAGTCTATACACTGGCCATCACGAAGTCTATACATTGCCAAGCCCAAAGTCTATACACCGGCCATCATGAAGTCTACACGTTGGCTGGCCCAAAGTCTATACATTGGATCCCGTTGAGACGGTGGCTGAGGGTGTACCGGTGAAGGGAGGGAGTATGCCGCTGAAAGGGCCACGGGGAGTGTACCGCTAAAGGGTGTGCCCATGAGGGCAATTAGGGGCGTACCGCTGAGGGTTCACGGGGCGTGCCGGGGAAGGCTTTGAAGCGTACCGCTGAAGGCTGGGAGGAGGGCGTACCGGCAAAGGCGTTGGATGAGCACGCTACTGGAAAAGGTGACCAGAGTGCATCGTTAAAGGGCCAATCAGGGCATAGTGTTGGAGGTTTGATTAGTTTTCAATTTCTCATTTCAAGGATTTTCTTTTCTTCTTATTCTAACTCTTAAGTAGTTTTGTATAAACTCCCTCCTTGTTTTGTCTTGTTCGGTTCAGCCTCTTTTCTTGCGGGTTGGGCGTTCGGGCTGCCGGGTAGTTGATCAGTTCGGTTCTCGTCGTGGTGCCGGCAGTGGCTTGATTAGCTGGGAGGTTTATTGATTATTCCATTCGCTTGTTGCTTCCTTTTGCCTCTTTTAATGTTTTGTTATTTTCTCACAAAAATTCGGCAGCATCTCCCCTTAACCCGGGGCGTAAGGGAGATAAAGGGAACGCGCCCACATGGAGTGACGAAACCCGACAACTGGAGGTGGGCGCCCGGAGGTAACAACACCTTTATAGAACCTCGGAAAACGTGAAGGAAAGGGCTCGGGGCAGGGCCAAGAAGTGTGCTGTTGAGGGCCATAAGGGTGTGCCGCTGAGGGCCAAGGTGAGTGTGCCGCTGAGGGCCAATGGGGGTGTGCCGCTGAGGGCCGATGGAGGTGTGCCGCTGAGGGCCCAAACAGGTGTGCCGCTAAGGGCCACAAAGAGTGTGCCGCTGAGGGTTGGACAGGGTGTGTCGGCCAATGGCCAGGCATGTGCACCGCTGGAGGCTCAAACAGGGCTAGTGTATGGGCTGGGAGACTTGCAGGCCGTTTAGGGTAAGAGGAGGGGAAGTTTAAGGCTAGAGATAGGCCACTGGTAGCTGGGTATTCGGAGGGTGAGTAAGAATCTCCCTCTCTCTTCAAGCCCATGGGCACAGCAAGTGGCCGTGGAAGGGAGTGAAGGATTCATGTGGCCAAGGATCATGGGAGAGCGATCATATCGACATGAAGTCCCCAAAAACACCGGAGAAATGGGGAGACGGAGGGAAAATGAACAACCCCATCAAAAGACCGTGAGAGCTAGCGCAAGCCAATAAAACTCATAGACAAACCCAAAGAGGGTGATTTTCATTTATGGGGAGCCAAAGGCCAAAGCCCTATATGCATATTACAAAGAAATGCCCAAGACGAGGCCATGGACAAAGAAGAAAAAAAAATACGAGACAAAGAACGGGAGGAGGAATGGAATACGAAAGGGAAGAAAGCATTGGGGCCTAAAACATTGGCCACTATCCCCAACCCTCTCCCCCATTACATCGAGCTCTCTCCCTCTCCCTTACTCTTGCTTTTTTCCCGGTGGTCGTCGGAGGGGCTCCCGCCGAAGCCCTTCTTCTTTTTCCTCTTCTCTTCTTCCTCTGTCTCTTCTTTTATTCTGTGTCTCCTACCGTCTGAGCCCCCTTTTTTTTTCTCTCTGTGCGCCCCCGTCCCTCTGTTGAAGCGGGAGTGGCTTTATACTCCCTGCTGCCGGAGCCTTTGAGCACGACCGTCGAAGGCGGGAAGTGGCCTTGTGATCATGGGATTTGACCTCCCCTGTCCTGGGTGTCAGTGGGGTAGCCTGCGTGGCCCAATCCATGGTTGACACCTCATAGAGCTCACTGTGCGCCAAGGATGCGTAGGGCATGGGCAGCATGTCGTTTAGCCGTTGAAAAGGCTTGACGCTGTGCCGCTGGTGAGTTGAATAGGCGTGCCGCTGGGGAGCCAAAACGGCGTGCCGTTGAAGCCCCTGAAGGGCGTGCCGCTGAGTGGCCTGAAGGGCGTGCCGCTGGGGCCTGCTGGGGGCGTGCCGCTGAACGGCCTGACGGGCGTGCCGCTGGAGCCCCTGAGGGCTGTGCCGTTGAAACCCCCTCCCTGGGTGTGCCGCTGAAGGCCCCACCATGGGGTGTGCCGTTGAACGGCCTGACGGGCGTGTCGCTGGAGCCCCTGAGGGCTGTGCCATTGAAACCCCCTCCCTGGGTGTGCCACTGAAGGCCCCACCATGGGGTGTGCCGTTGAACCCCTGGGGGGTGTGCCGCTGAACACCCTCCCTGGGTGTGCCGCTGAAAGTCCCCCCATGGGGTGTGCCGCTGAACCCCCTGGGGGGGGTGTGCCGCTGAACACCCTCCCTGGGTGTGCCGCTGAAGGCCCTTGGGACCGTGCCGCTGGGACCCCGAGGGGGCGTGCCGCTGGAGGGCTCTCCAGGGCGTGCAACTGGAGACCCCCAGGGGGTGTGCCGCTGAAGGCTCTGAGGGCGTGCCGTTGAAGGCCAAATTGGGCGTGTTTTTGAGCCCGTTCTGAGCCCGCTATGGACATGAGTCATGGCCTATTTGGCTTTCTCCGAGGCTCACAGATTGTGGGGGCCCCTTGTCCTTGGTTTCTCTTTACTGTCGTGACTCCTGGAGGCGGCTTCGCGACAGTCTCTCGCGGGGTCTATTCACTCGAGCCGCTGTTGATACTGGGCCGAGTGGGACATCAGGGCGTGCAATTTTCGGTGTCCACAAATGCCCCCCACCCATGGGTAGCGCGGGCGAAGGATGAGCCGGGCGGTGCCCGTGGGTGTACTTGTCTCTTTTCTCTTCGTCGGTGCCGACGGGGTGTCGAGAGCCGAAGCAACATATTAGTCTCTTCATCAGTGCCGACGGGGCGTCGGGAACTGAAGCAGTATATTGGTCTCTTCATCAGTGCCGACGTGGCGTCGGGAACCGAAGCAACATATTGGTCTCTTCATCAGTGCCGACGGGGCGTCGGGAATTGAAGCAGTATATTGGTCTCTTCATCAGTGCCGACGGGGCGTCGGGAACTGAAGTAGTATGTTGGTCTCTTCATCAGTGCCGACGTGGTGTCGGGAACTGAAGCAGCATATTGGTCTCTTCGTCTCTTCGTCAGTGCCGACAGGATGCCGGGAACTGACCTGGTTTGTTGATCTCTTGGTCTCTTCGCCAGTGCCGACGGGGTGTCGGGAACTGACATGCTTTGTTGGTCTCTTGGTTTCTTCGCCAGTGCCGACGGGGTGTCGGGAACTGACATGCTTTGTTGGTCTCTTTATCTCTTCGTCAGTGCCGACAGGATGTCGGGAACTGACCTGGTTTGTTGATCTCTTGGTCTCTTCGCCAGTGCCGACAAGGTGTCGGGAGCTGGCCTGGTTTGTTGTCTCTTTGTCTCTTCGCCAGTGCCGACGGGGAGTCGGGAGCTGACCTGGTTTGTTGTCTCTTAGTCTCTTCGTCAGTGCCGACGGGGTGTCGGGAACTGGCATGCTTTGTTGGTCTCTTGGTCTCTTCGCCAGTGCCGACGGGGTGTCGGGAGCTGACCTGGTTTGTTGTCTCTTAGTCTCTTCGTCAGTGCCGACAAGATGCCGGGGACTGACCTGGTTTCTTTGTCTCTTTGTCTCTTGGTCTCTTCGTCAGTGCCGGCAGGATATCGGGAACTGACCTGGTTTGTTGATCTCTTCTTGTCTTTTCTTTCTCTCTTTTTTTGTACCAGATTACCGATACAAGCGCCCTTTCAGGTTTTCGTCGGTACCGGCCCCCTCTTGCTTTTGCCCACGCGCCCTTTCAGGTTTTCACGTGGCGGGGTACCCAATTTTGCCTGTAGCGCCCTTTCGGGTTTTCGCCACAGCCGGGTTGTTGCTATTTTTGCCCTTGTCCCCGTGTAGAAGCAAATCCGACGGGGTATCTCTATTTTTAACCCCATTTTCTTCATTTCCTTTTCTCTTTTTTTTGACGAGTGAGTGATATGCGAGTGTAGGCTAGGGCACGAAGCCTTGCGCCGGAAGATAAGGTTCACTCGTTGGCAAGAATAGAATGCCAGCGTAACGGGAGAATTTGTGCCGATTCGGACGTAAGGTCCGTAATGGCCATATTGTGCGGAGTGGGTGGCTAGGGCACGAGGCCTTGCGCCGGGAAATGAGGTTTATTCGTTGGCAAGAATAGAATGCCAGCGCAACGTGAGAATTCATGCCGATTCGGACGTAAGGTCCGTAATGTCAATATTGTGCGGAGCGGGTGGCTAGGGCCCGAGGCCTTGCACCAGAGAGGGACTTATTTGTTGGCAAGTGACTAATGCCAATGCAAAGATAGAGGTTCTGCCGATCCGGACGTGAGGTCCGTGATGGTGGTTTTGTGTGACGGAAGGTGGCTGAGGCACGAGGCTACGTGTCGGGGAAAGCCTTGTTTGTCGGCTGGGGAGTAGCACCACTACAGAGGCGGAGTGGGCAGGGGTAGAGTTATCTTTGCTTGTGCGGACGCTCGTCCGTATAGGGTTGTGGGGATGGAATGTTTTCCCCAGGGACGTTTATTATTATATGTCATCGACTTACTCCTCCTCGTATGTGAGCAGATGAGTATGTAAATGTGTGTACATACATGGGTGTATATGTATACATATATATATATATATATATATATATATATTTATTTATTTATTTATTTAATATGTTACATATTTTTTGCTTCCCCTCCTTTTATTTTCTTCTTTATTTTCTCCTTTTATTCCCCCCCTTTCTCTCCTCTATTTTTTTATCCCTCTTTTTCTATCTCCTTCTCTTTTCCCTCCCTTTCTTCCCCCTTTTTTTCTCTTTTATTTTCTCCCTCTTTTTCTTCCTCCTTTTTCTTATTTCCCCGTCCCCTTCTTCTCCTCCCTTTTCTTCTTATTTTCCTTTTCTCCCTTTTTATTTCTCTCTTCCCCCCTTTTTTCCTTTTTTCTTCCTTTCTTTTCCTTCTCTCTTTTTTTTTATATAAGGACGGGGGTGGTTTGAATGGCCACCCCCCCTTTCGAATTCCCTCTTCCTTTCTCTCTCTTCGGCGGACAAACGGGCGGGACCCCTTCCCTCTTCCCTTCCTTCTCCGTCTCCGGGCGTTGCCGTCGTCGAGCGCCGCCGCCGTCGTCGTCGAGCGCCGCGTTACCGTCTAACATTTTTTAGGGAATTAAAATGTGTGATATTAAAACTGGTGAGTAGGAGGTCGAACGAGATCTTGGGAAGTTTTCCGTGGTCACAATGTAGAAGACTTTAACCCCATACCAAACATAATGTAACTGTGATCGTGCTAAATCCGGGGACCACTGGCCACTCCATTTGACAAGGGACGGAATCCGAGCATATAAATTTCTTCCTTCCTCCTCTTTTCTTTTTACTCTATTTTTTTCTGCGAGATACTTTCTTTTCTTTTCTTTTTGGCCTTCTCTTCTTTCGTTCCTTGCTAATCTTTTTTTTTTTTTTGACTCTTACTTTTTTTTCAAAGAAACTCACGCCACAGATAGAGAGACGAGAGGGAGGGCTTCTCTTTTTTTTTTAAAGACCCTGTTACAGGGGGTGACAGGAGAACGAGAGAGAGGGATGGAAAGTGAGGACACGGGGGAGGGAAGGGAGAGAGAGGAAGAGAAGAGAGAGAGGGCGCGACGGCAGAAGGCCGGTGGCGTGGGAGCGGCGCCGGCTGGGGCAGCGGCCGCTCTGTTAGCACGGTGGAGCAGGGCCAGTGATGATCGCGACGTGGAGCAGCAGGGTGGCAACGGGGGAGGCCGCAGGGGCACTGCCGGTGCTGCGTCTGAGACCTCAGGCGGACGCGGCGAGCTGGGCAGGGAAGCTCGTCGGTTTACAGAGAGGTGGCGGTGTGAGTAGTGGCCGGTTGGCAATGAGGCGGTTGGGAGTGCTGCCGGCGAGGCCATGGCGTCATGCTTGCAGGTGGGCACGCCGTGCACAGGGGGGGACCGCGGAGGGCGGAGATAGCAGTCCACGGAGGTGGAACGGATGCCGGCTGGGCGACAGACGCGCCTGGTAGCTAGGCTGCAGTGAAGAGGGCCACCGGTGACGCGGTTGCGCCCGCGCTGCCTAGAGGGCTGCCTGGCGAGCGGCGGCAGAAGAGGTTGTCGTAGCGCCGGCAGGGCGCACTCGTGGGCGGCGGAGGGGCCAACCGCGGATAGCGACGACGGCAGTGCCGAAGGCGGCTGGCCGGCGCGGTGCAGGGCCGTGGTTGGCGGCAGGGTGGGCTGGTCTCCACGGTGGCCGCGGCCGCAGGTGCAGGCCGGTCGTCGCTGACGCACGAACGAAGGTGGGGGGGGGGGACGATGAACAGTGCCAGGGGAGACGTACGGTGCCGGGGGAAACTTTAAAGACAGGGAAAAAAAACTAAATAAGGAATAGAGTGGCTTGTGGATCTCGGGGGAGCTGAGAAGAAGGGCAATATGGGTGTTTGTCCTGGGAAATGAGATGATGAGCATATTAATATTCATATGAAAAGTTGACAGTAAACGGAGAAGAGAGGGGGATCTCGGCTCAAGAAGAAGGTGGAGTGGGGGTTCGACTTCACGCTGAGAAGAAGAAGGAAGAGGGGTTTGACATCATCTAACTATTGCTTGACTTTAATTAGAGTTAGTAATTCTTTATTTATAATTAATGAAAATTAGAAACATACTCTCTTTTTTTACTTTAAAAGTAAAATATCGATACTCTTAACATAAATAAAAATAAATATTAAAATAAAATATTCTCTAGCAAATCTAAACTAACCTAACAACTCACAATTTATCGACCCTTAAATTGATTAAAAATTATAAGAAAATAAAATTTGAATCTTCAACATAATTATCTTCGATGACTCTACATAAATCTAAATTATCCATCGTAAATTGACTAACTCGCTCCACGTTACAACGTCACCAAATTCATGAGAGCTGTTAAGGATGATGAGAAAAACATGACTGAAGGCCGAGGTGGTGTAGAAGTACTACTACAATAATGACCGAAGGAGCCCTCGATAAACGATCATGTAAACTTAAAAAGAACTTGCAAAAGACCATAATTAAGGACCAAAAGCCCGTGTAACATCAATTAACATTATTTAAGCTTCCCACGAGGGATTAATATGTGTGTGTTCCCTTCCCCCTCTTATATTATACGTGTCGCCCTTCTTTCATCAATCTTTTAAGCTGCCGGTTCGAACGCGGACACGGGGAAGCTGTCGCAGAGTCCGGCGCCGGTCTTGAAGGTGACCTTGCCGGAGGAAGGGCCGTCGATGTACACCTCCACCACCGACAGCCACAATAGCAGCTCTCTCACCTTCACCCCGGTTATCTTCTTGATCTTTCGGGTCTCCACCAGGGCCGTCACCTCCGTGGCGTACGACACCGTCTCCTTGATGGCCTTGAAGGTGTGCTCCCGTTTCTTCTTCTGCACCATCCACAAGAACCCGGCGACGCGATTGTACCCGACCTCCTGGAGGTCCTCCAGTGGCAGGAGTCCCTCCGGGAGGCCGACCTCCTTCAGCAGCTCGGCAATCTTCTTCTTGCACGGGCCATCTCCGTGGCAGACCTCGGCGTTCTCACGGTGGTTACTGATGATGGCCTGGGATGCCATTGGCTAGGTGGGTATGTCCTCGATCGATCAGGGTGTGTGTGATTGGTAGAAGAAAAGATCAAACAGGGAATTTATGTATCTAAAACAGACGAAGAGATGCTGCAAAGCAGTAGAACAGAAGAGAGCTGCTACTTGGAAGGACACCAGTGGATTTGTACGTTCTTGTGAGAAACTACGCAGCCATGCAGCACATATTTATAGAGTAAGGCGAGGATAAGGTCTAGGCTGGAGGCTTCAAACTTAAGGGGATGGGGGTTACGAGTACGTGTCAGAGTCAATGACGTGTAGTGGTCAAGAAAAGACAGCAGTTTTTATTATTATATGTGGGCAGAGGTGCTGGTTTGATGACTTCGTTGGAGAGAGTAGTAGATCCAAACCAAGAGATCTAGCTGACTTGGTTTTTGGTGTAATCAACGTCACCAAGACTTGGGGGTAGGGCTACCCTTTACCCCCTAATGTGAACATAAATTGATAGGTGAAGTCAAAGTCAATGAGAAGTAGCTACCGGTCTGGAGGAGACCAAACCTTAATATCCATGGGCAGACATGCTGGATCAATGCCTTCGTTAGAGAGTGGATGCAAACCAAGGAATCTGACTTGGTCCAACCGAGATGCCCGAAACTTGGAGGGTAACGCATGCATTGTGTTATTGAATGGAAATATTAGACTACATGCCATGTGAAGTATCTAGAATAATTGATCCGTTTTGATGGCGTTGTCTGACTTCGACTCATTCGATATGAAGTAAGTCCGGTCTTAGTATAGTGTTGCTTCGGTGCATGGATCACCTCTGACGAGTTGCTTCGGTCCTTGGCTTCCTCCTCTTCTCCGACGGCCGCCCCTCGCCTCTCCTTCGTCCAAGCTCTGAAGCAGAAAATCAACCGGGAACCGCCCGGTCCGATTGTTGTCTCCACCCCGCCTACTGTATCTGGTCCGGCCCTGGCCTTGGCTGCTACCCCCTTGGCTGAATCTCCGTGTGCTGCCTCGCTGTCCCCAACGGCTGATGGATTCGTCAAGTTCCCTATTCTCCTTCAGCGTCTTACTATCCCTGGTCTACAGCCGTCCGAACCAATCGACTTCACTACTGTTCATACCAACTGGGTAGGCACGCAAGATCACGAACGCTCCCGTCCTCCTTCCATGCATGATCGTGTCAACACCAGGAGTTTGCTGCACAGATCTAACTCTACAAGCTCTACTCGATATCGAGACTTTGTTTTGTTTTGGACTTTCGATTTTAGGGCCCTCGGGTCATTTGTTGTTCTCCACCCCTTATTTGGGTGCCGTCACTACCTTTGTACTTCTCTATGTTCTTACTACTTTTATTAATGGAAAATCGCTTGTCTGGTGGCCGGGGTGGCACGTCCTGTCTCTTCCTCATTGAAGGGATGAACGGACTCCCTCGTTCCTCACCTTGCAAGTATTGCCTTTGAGTTAAAAAAAAAAAAACCTCTGACGAGTTCGAAGGAACTCAAATTGATGGATTAAATCAATGTTGTTGGGCAGTGGTGTGGAAGCATTCAAGGTGTCAGGGACTGGCTTTCTGGGGGATGACTATCCCGAGTTTAATTCGGGTACACCTAAATGTAGACACATTATCTTAGGGCTGTCAATTGGTTGTGTCTGAGCCGAGCTTAGGTCGACCCGGTCCGGACTCGACTTATCAATATTAAAGTTCGAGTTCGATCCGAGCCCGACTTATATCGGGACGGGTTGAGTCGGGCCCGACATTAT
Source organism: Amorphophallus konjac (assembly GCA_022559845.1). Classification (NCBI taxonomy): domain Eukaryota; kingdom Viridiplantae; phylum Streptophyta; class Magnoliopsida; order Alismatales; family Araceae; genus Amorphophallus; species Amorphophallus konjac. Next base: position 16,275,106 of record CM040127.1, on the reverse strand, counting down.
TTAAAAAATATAAAATCCGACAACTTAAATAAACTAATAAAATTAGAAAAATTATTATATTTAACAATATAAAATTTATAAACTTATTAAATTAATTAAAAAATCTGATATTAATTATATAATTTGTATGAAAAGAAATTTTTTAACTTTTTAATTAAGTAAAATAACATAATATTAACTAAGTAATTGTAAAATTTTGAAGTGAGCCGGGCCGGCCAGTGGGCCGAACTCAAAACCCGTGCTCGGCCCGCGGGTCTAGCCTGGCTGGATTTTTAAGCCCTACTAAAAGACGCAGGCCAAAAAAGATCTTGCGGCTCGACTCAAAATCGGGCCAGGCCCGCGGATCTATTGGGCCAGCCCGACCCATTGACAGCCCTACATGATCTTGCCCCGAGCAAACGTTGACAGTGACCAGAGGAGTGCGGCGGCGTTGTGGGCCCCTGGGGCGACCACGTTGGGGCATGGCGCTCTCCTATCTCTTGGGTCACGTCGACACTCTTTTTCTCAGGGAGCGCGCGCAACCAGTATGCATACCTCCTCCCTCCCCTTCCCCATGTATATATAGGGAGGTATAGAGGAGGTCCAATACAAGCCCAGCTTGGACACGCAGGGCACCCGATGAACATAGTCCCGGTGGGACTAGGAGAGCTAGAGAGGAATGTCGACCGGCGAAGAGCAAGTCTCTGTGGGACTTAGAATGCCAAGAGAGGAAAACCTCTGTTTCGCCGGCCAGCGAGATCCGATGGGATCCCTGTGTTGTTCGGCATGCCGAAGCGGGCCTCCCATGCACGCATGCCCCAATGGGTTGGCTTACTTAATGGGCTTGAGGCCTATATAGTGACAACCAATATGGAAAGTAAAAAAAAATTATATTTGAAATTGAGATGTCTAGTCTGATTGTAGATAACATTTTAATTCCTGGAGTAAGTTTTACGTTAATTTCATAATATTATTAATATTATAAAATTATTTTCTTTGTCTTAACTTCTTGAGCCTTACGGTAATTTAATTATATGTAAATAAAAATCACAAGAGTTTATATGAGGGAGGAAAAAACAAGACGAATCCATCTCAAAATAATTTGCCGGCATTTCCAATTGCGTACATCCCCAAAACTAGCATTTGGAAGTTTTGCAAAAATTCTGGTGTTGGGCTTCCTATCTAGTTACCATTCCTCGTTATTTGTGATGGATAGATTTTTGTGTAATTATTCACATAGTTAATTTTGTGCAATGTTTCCCATCCAGCAAGCAATCAATTGAAGCCGAACGTTATGTAATCACCGGAAACAAAGTGACTTTGCGTGCTTAGACTGTGAGAACCTATAGAATGATCTTTGACACCGTATTTATTTTACATTTGTATGATGTTTTTATATTCTTAAATTTTCTAGGAATTTGATATCTATATCCAGACTTACCCAAGTTGATTTTACATGCGGCTTTAATAATTCTAAGTTTAGTTTGTTTCATGATTCAAAACTTGTCGAATGTGGAATATTAATAGATGAGTTATATTACTTGTGTTCGAGTGAATATAAAATATATCTAATTGAGCACAGAAATAAAGGGACTAAGCATGGAAATATAAAGGAAACATCATATAACTTGTGACATAAAATGTTATAGCATATCTCAGAAGTAAGAATTAGAAGTCCAATGAACGAATGACGGATTACTTCCAACGCTTGATTATTCTAACTCTGAGATATGTGTGAGTTGTATAAATGGAAAGCAAACAAAAACCTATAAGAAGAATGTCACAAGAAGTGACGATGTTTAAGAATTAATCTATACAGATATTTGTGGTCTATTTTGTTCGAGTATAGTTGAGGAAAATTATTTCATTATCTTTATTGATGACCACTCGTGTTATAGTTTTATCTACATTTTATTTGAGAAAGATGATGCATATAATGTCTTTAAGATTTATTAGGCAGAGGTAGAGAATAACTATGGAAAGAAAATCAAAGTGATTAGATCAGATAGAGGAAGGGAATACTTTTGTATTATTAATCAAAGTTATCATGCATTACTCTATGAATATATCCCAGATTCATATGTATTATTAATATTATCTCTTGAATTTTTAATGTAAGGGTTGATATAATGTGATTTTAATCCAAGCGTGATCCTATGTTGGAGGATATATATATATATTATGGATTCCTTTGTGCTTTTATTTCCATCCTACGTTTCGTAACGATGACATGGGGGTTGAATTTGTTTTCAATAGAGGATTGAATTTCGAAAACATTGTTATATATAGATGTTGTGTATATATGGATGGGCGATGAATGGGATGATTATGTTTTGTTCTTTGTAATAGTACAAAAGAGACTTATCTCGCGGAGTCAAATTCGTAAAGTGAAAATGGATGTTTAACACTAAAAGAGATTTCAAAGATAACATCGAAAGATATGAGACCCGTTTTATTGTAAAAGGATACAAATACCGTATAGAAGTACAAATCCCGCCCGACGCTTCCTCTCATTCAGGCTACAAGTGGCAACATCACCGAGTTGTTAACAAAAATGTGTGTCTGGATGAGAAAAAAACTGAGACTGAAGTCCGGGAAGGTGTAACAGTACCACTACAATAACGACCGACCGAGAGGAGCCCTCGATCGATCGGAAACAAGAAACGGTCAGGTAAACTTAAAAGAACTTGTAAAAGATCATAATTAATTAGGACCAACCCAGTATGACATTAATTAACATTACTTAAGCTTCCCACGACGGATTAATCATTTAATTAGGCCACCGGTTCGAACGCGGACACGGGGAAGCTGTCGCAGAGTCCGGCGCCGGTCTTGAAGGTGACCTTGCGGGAGGAAGGGTCGTCGATGTACACCTCCACCACCGACAGCCACAGCAGCAGCTCCCTCACCTTCACCCCGGTTATCTTCTTGATCTTCCGGGCCTCCACAAGGGCCGTCACCTCCGTGGCGTACGACACCGTCTCCTTGATGGCCTTGAAGGTGTGCTCCCGCTTCTTCTTCTGCACCATCCACAGGAATCCGGCGGCGCGGTTGTACCCGACCTCCTGGAGGTCCTCCAGTGGGAGGAGACCCTCCGGGAGGCCGACCTCCTTCAGCAGCTCGGCGATCTTCTTCTTGCACGGGCCATCTCCGTGGCAGATCTCGGCGTTCTCGCGGTGGTTACTGATGATGGTATGGGACGCCATTGGCTCTTAATTGGTCCTCTACTAAGGATCAAAGCGCGCTAGCTAGCTTGCGTAGGTGAGGGGTGGGTGGTGTCGATCGGAGAGGGGTTGGGGGATGGGTGGTGGTGTCGAGATTTGAGGTGTTGCGAGCAGAAGGGAATCACATATTTATAGGCTCAAGGCGGCGACGAGTTCTCGTTGGGGAGCCGCCCGCCTACTAATTACGTACTACTCAGAGCTTGTGTGAAGAAACAGTTGGGGGGGGGGGAGATAATGGAGAGTAAATGCTGGTCAGCAAAGGCCCAAGAGTCAACTGACTTGGTCCAGAAAAGTTCATCGACGACACCGGGAGAAGTGGCATCCAAACAGTTGGAAGGAACTCAAATTGATGGATTTATTAACCAAGGGATCGAGGTGACTTGTTTTTTGGTGTAATCAACATCACCAAGACTTGGGGGCAGTGCACCGACCTGAATATATAGATATATATATATATACACGTATATATGGACCATGTCATGTGCATGAAAGTAACTGAAATCCATGGAGGAAGTCCTCGGGCCTTCCGTTTGTTTCTCTTTGACCTATGTACGTCTCCTTTAAATTATGAAATTAGGCAATCATATCACGACCAACGCATGTTAGGGCCGGCCGGGTACCCTTTTACCACCTCATGTGAAGATAGATGAGCTAGGTAATAGCTCGAAGGGGTCAAAGTCAAGAAGCAAGCAGCAGCAGCAGCCGTATATAATAAGGAGACCCAACCGTTAATAGTATTTGATCATGTGCAAAGATGCCGGTTTAATGCCTTCTTTCGAGAGTGGATCCAATCCAAGGAGCCTGACTTGGTGGTCCAACTGAGATGCCCGAATTAATATTGATCATGTGAAGTATCTAGAATAATTGATGGGTTTTGGTTGTAATGTCCAAGTATAGTGTTGCTTCGGTGTATGGATCACCTGCCGACGAGTACTAAATTTAAGATTTTTTAGTCATCATAAGCAATGCATGTGATATATGGATATCTCTTTTTTATTTCATTTTCATCTAATTTCGTAGAGTTAATAACCTTTAAGTTGAATTGAATGCCCGGTGTTCATTTTCATCTTCACTAATATTATTTATTATTAAAAAATTAATAAAAATTAAGCTAGAATAAAATTACATCTCAAATTCGTCACAAATTTGTGATAACTTTTTATTAATTTCATCCGTAATACCTCTCAAATTTGAGACAGATTTGAAACGAAATTTAATTTTTTCTCAAATCTTTATTAACATTATTTATTATTTATATGATTCTATTAACCTCTAAGACGGAAATAAATTCATTTCAAATTGGTCATACTTGAGATGAATTTTATTCTATCTGAATTTTTAACAATATTATTTATTTTTTATCAAAACTATATATGAACATTTGAGACAGAAATAGAACCATCCCGGACACGTCCCAAATACTTATAATGATAATTATTATTTAAAAAATTAAAATGTTTCAGATGGAATAAGAATCCGTCTCTAATCTGTCTCAAATTTTTAACTTAATGTATTTTAATAATTAATAAAAAAGTAGTTAAGATAGACTAAAATAGAACAAGTGGGGCTGGCGAGCATGCCAAACTCAAAGTACTAGTACGACTCATGGGTCTAGTCGGGTTAGACTTTTAGACTTGATCAATTTACTTGTGAGTCGAAAAGGGCCTTGAAGTCTCTCCCTAAATCGGGCCAGGATTACTGGACTATCAGGCTGGCCCACTTAAAAGTCTACAGACTCTTAGTCGGGTCTAAAATTCTCTCCCGATTAGGCTCAAGAGCTGGACTCGGACTTTGAATTCAATCCGCAAGCCTACCTAGCTCATTTTTTTTATTTTCCTTCAAATTTTAAGAATTAAGTATTTCAAATTATATTTCTTTTATAATTCCACCGTCACTAAAGATACGTCTCAAACACTTCAAATAATAGATGGCCAGCCTCAGAAGAAATCTCGCCAATAACGTTTTCAATAAAGCCCAATTACCCGGTATATATATATCGATATCAGGGACTGCATGCCGAAATCAATTTCGATCACTTGGTGAGGCTCCGGCGCCCCAACCTTTTTATACTTTTATTTTTTATTTTTTGTTGTTGTCGTTGTTGTGGATTCTTTCACTGATTTTCACCCTTGTTAGAGGATCGTGAAAATTCTTAAATTCACTATTACTAGAGATAAATTAACGTACAACCAAATCAAAAGTATCTATCAATTATGGAACTAAATGACAGCAAATCACAGCAAATTATTCCCAACACGGCCAAGTAGTAGCGGCAGAATCTTCACTGGTACATGGAGTGGCGCACAGCCCACTTACTTATCGTTATTTACAAGCAAGCCAAACTAGCTAATAGGGTAATTATTACTAGAAGATATAGGTGTGATGAACAGCTCGCGCCTCTTCCCCGGCCGGCCACTGCACGTCCTTCTAGTCCAATTTCTCTCTCAAGCCACGGGTTCAAACGCGGACACGGGGAAGCTGTCGCAGAGTCCGGCGCCGGTCTTGAAGGTGACCTTGCCGGAGGAAGGGTCGTCGATGTACACCTCCACCACCGACAGCCACAGCAGCAGCTCCCTCACTTTCACTCCGGTGACCTTCTTGATCTTCCGGGCCTCCACCAGTGCCGTCACCTCCGTGGCGTACGACACGGTCTCCTTGATGGCCTTGAAGGTGTGCTCCCGCTTCTTCTTCTGCACCATCCACAGGAACCCGGCGGCGCGGTTGTACCCGACCTCCTGGAGGTTCTCCAATGGGAGGAGGCCCACCGGGAGGCCGACCTCCTTCAGCAGCTCGGCGATCATCTTCTTGCACGGGGCATCTCCGTGGCAGACCTCGGCGTTGTCACGGTGGTTATTGATGATGGCCTGGGATGCCATGGCTTGGTTTCAGAAGGATCAAGAGTAGTAGAGGGATGGGCAGTACGTGGCCAAGGAGAGAGGAAGAGCTCTTCGATGGTCAAGAGTAGCAGAGGTGGAGAACTAGCTGGGGAGGGCACTCGTCGATTCGTGGTGTTGTGGGAAACTTCATCTGGCTGGAGCATGTTTATATAGGCGAGGGTGATCACGAGGGAGGCGCTAAACTCCGTGACATGTACGGAGTCAAGGTCAGGAAGAACCCGCGGCATGTCAGCAAAAGAGTGATCAGAGACATGCTGACCTGGTCAATTTAACAGGTCAAGCTTGGATCGTATGGGGCTTTTAATTGTCAATTCTCACTGTCAAGTTCTGATAAAGAATCTGGTTAATTAATACAGGATCGAGAAGAGGATGTATACTTCAATTGTAACCCAGAAGCTTCGATTATAATTAAGAATAAACATTAATGGATGAATATATCAGACTAAATATTCATATATGATACTTGTAGAAATATATATATTATGATATTATTAATATATTAAAATTTGGAAAAGAATTTACAAGTGCTTTCATCCATTATTGGGTCTTCAGTTGGTAGCGTGTTTGATGCGGGACGGCGATGCGAACCTGAGACTCTACCTCGCAACTCGTCCCTAGCGAGGGAAACGCGGGATCGTGCGCGGTTGAGAAACCTGCAATGAGTCTCGAGTATCAACTTTTCCGCGACCTTGCCGGCCATGGTGGACCATGGGGGGCCGTTGGTGCCCCCCACCCAAGACAAGCCTTTACCCGCATCTCCCATCTTTACCTCGTCTTAAATTAAACCACCTTCTCCGCCAAGAACATTTGCTGAAGTTTTAGCTTCTTCTCTGTCTCTGCCGGCGGTGCAGGGTTCTGTTCACGCCCCTGCTTCAACAGATAATGGGGAGCCGGCAGTTTTCTTCTCAACGGAGGAGATTGTCCAGAGTCTGAAGCCTTTCGATTTTGCGATTGTGGCGTAAACTCCTCGAGGAAGACCAGCGTTTCCAGACATTCGGAGTCATCTCTCAAACAGATGCAAGTTCAAAGAAGATTTTATGATTAGTGCCCTTGACGCCCGACATCTTCTGATACGTTTTCGGAATCATGAAGATTATCTGCAACTTCTTTTGAGGGAGTCTATGTATGTACAAGGAAGGTTTTTCCATTTTTTCAAGTGGTCTATGGATTTTTCCCCAGATTGTGATTCGTCTATTCTTCCTATTTGGATAACTTTTCCTGGCTTGCTTGTGAATTTTTTCCTGGAACATATGATCCGGTCTATTGCTGGCAATATTGGAAATGTATTAATGGTTGATTCCTCATCCCTCAATTTGTCAAATACAACTGCTGCGCGTGTTTGTGTTGAATTGGACATTACTAAACCGCACCCCTCTCGAATATGGATTGGTTATCCAGGGGGCGGGGCATGGCAAGAGGTTTGCTACTCGGAGTTTCCAATGTTTTGCTCATCCTGTGCCCGCCTGGGTCAAGCGACCTTTGTTGAAACAATGTTGGCAACCAGTAGCGAAGAAGCAAATGGCTGATGCAGGAATTCTTATTGAGGAAGACATGGATATATCTGGAAAAATGGGCTCAAAAGTGCAATCTGAAATATTGAAGACATCCTCTGAAATGAAGGAACAGACAATTACACCGATTGTAAGGACGAGTGACGAACTTCCAATTATTTTGGAGGGTAAGGAAAAGTCTGAAATAACAAAGTCTTCGTCGGATACTATTCCTGATCCTAAAGCAGAAATGCACATTATTCAGCTAACCACTGACACATCTACAAACAAGGTATCCACAGAGAAGGGTGAAGATTCAGTTCAGCTAGAGCTCCCCTCATTCCAAAAGGCAGACTTCTCTGGAGCAATCATCCCTGTACCAGAATTAGCAGTTGTTGATGCACAAAGAAACCAAAAAGGTAAGGGCAAGTTTCAAGAGGAAGGCTCTCTTAGTCGCAGACACCAAATAGCCTTATATGCAGAGATTACAAATGTTAGAGTGATGAACAAAGAGCAAATGGGAATAAAAACTAGATCCATGATTAGGACTAGTTCTGGTGGATCCTTTCCTCGGTCAATTAGTTTACAATGACATTCCTTATTTGGAATGCTAGAGGTGTAGGAAACGATTTAACTATAAGTCGGCTCAAGCTTCTAATCAAAACTTACCAAATTAAATGCATTGCTATTTTGGAGCCAAAAATTGATACAGGTTGCATGGATGATATTTGCAGAAGACTGGGTATGAACAAGGCAGCTTCAAATGATGACAATTCAGCTCACATTTGGGTCATATGGAAAGATCCTTTACAATTCTCTATTGTCAATCAGGATGAGCAACAGCTAACTATTTTGTAGTCTGAAATCTCTGTTCCAGCTTTTCATCTTACTGTGGTATATGCTAAATGCTCTACTTCTGAAAGATGCAGATTATGGTCTTCATTAAATCAAAATAATTTGCAGATCAATGGTCCCTGGATGGTGGCAGGGGATTTCAATTGTATTCTTGACCCAGCTGAAAAGCTTGGAGGTAACCCCCCAACTTTTAAATCTATGTCAGATTTCAAAGACTGCTTGAATAACTGTGCTATGTCAGATACTAATTTGCTGGGTTCAAGTTATACTTGGCATAACAACCAAAGTGGAAAAAAGGCCATTTGGGCAAGGTTAGACAGAGTTCTCACTAATGACCCTTGGCAAACGTCTCTGCCAATCATAGTAGAGCACCTAGCCAGGGAGGCCTCGGATCATGCCCCTCTCTTTGTTAAAGTAGCTAACATGCCTAAGTATAAAAGCAGGTTTTGCTACCAGCAAATGTGGTCACTGAATGAACAGTTTCTCAGGGATGTGTAAGTTAACTGGAAAAATAGTCCACTGGCAACATCTGCTATAAGTACCCTATATCTGAAGCTGAGGCACATGAGAAAAATGCTACAAGTGTGGAATAAGCAAGTATTTGGAAACATTGAAAAGAATTTAATGGCAGCAGAAGACACAGTCCTTAAGGCGGAATTCCAATATGATACCCAACCTAATCAGGTAAATTATGAAACTCTTGAGATTGCTAAATCTGACCTGGCTAACAGATTAATCCAGGAAGAAGTTTTCTGGGGACAGAAATCTAGAGTAAGATGGTTAGCTGAAGGAGATAGGAATACAAAGTTTTTCTACATGAAAACTGTTTCAAACAGGAAAAGAAACTTGATCCACCACCTCAGAAATGCAGCAGGACAGCTTACTTCGGACCATGAGGAGATGAAGACAATTGATGTATCACATTTTCAAAAAGCTTTTACTTCTCAATACCATCACATTGATGACAATTTCCTCAATAATATACCTCACCTTGTTTCATCTATAGATAATGATAAGTTGTGTGCCATCCCCACTGAAACTGAAATCAAGGAAACTATTTTTCAGCTATCTCTAGACAGTGCTCCTGGTCCGGATGGATTATCCGGGGCTTTTTTTAAAAAAACTTGGTGCATCACTGCTGGTGTGGTTGTCTCTGCCATTCAGGAATTTTTTCAAACTCGGATTGTGTTGCCAATATTTTTAACAGCTACTCTAATAGCTCTCATCCCCAAAGTGAACAATGCCACTGATATTTCAGAGTTCAGACCTATAAGTTTGTGTAATTTCATCTACAAAGTGATATCCAAAATTATTAGCAACAGGTTGGTCCCCATCCTCCCCAACATTATCTCCTTAGAACAAACTGCTTTTGTGAAAGGGAGATCCATTGTGGAAAACATAGCTCTTGTTCAGGAAATGGTAAATGAGCTTGGGAGGAAGACCAGAGGAGGAAATGTTATATTTAAATTGGACATGGCCAAGGCCTATGACCGACTGGAGTGGAAGTTCCTCTATGCTGTTCTGAATAAATTCGGTTTCAGAGATCAGTTTGTGGATCTTCTGAAAGCCATGATTGGAAATTGTTGGTTTTCCGTTTGCTTAAATGGTGACTCTGCAGGTTTTTTTAAATCTTCTAGGGGAGTACGCCAGGGTGACCCAATGGCTCCTGCTCTCTTTATTATAGTAGAGGAAGCTCTTAGTAGATTCATTTGTCAAGCACAACTTGAGGGTCAAGTGGATTGGTTTGCAGCCCCTATGAGATCCCCAAAAATTTCTCATCTTCTTTTTGCTGACGATACTTTGGTTTTCAACAAGGCTACAACAACTTCAGTCAGGAATCTGATGAGAATTTTGAAAACTTATGAAAGAGCTTCTGGGCAATTAGTAAATGTTGGTAAAAGCTGCTTCTTCACTCACCCAAAATCCAACCCCACTATTAACAAAAAGATCCAAGACATCACTGGTTTTGCTAATCAATCGTTTCCCCATAAATATCTTGGTTATCCATTGATGTGTGGCAGGTCAAAGAAAGTCCATTTTGCAGGTGTCATTTGCTCTATCCAGAAACGCATTGATGGGTGGTATGCGAGATATTTATCCCAGGGAGCAAGGCTTATTTTAATTAAACACATTCTCACTTCCATTCCTATGTATTCTCTGGCCTCATCCCCTCTGCATGCTGGAGTCCATAAATTATTGGATCAATTTTTGCCAACTTTTTCTGGGGGTCCTCAAAGGAAGGTAACAAGCGGCACTGGAAGTCTTGGAAGGCTATCTGCAAGCCAATACAGTATGGTGGATTGGGAATTCTATCTCTCAGGCAAATGGATTTGGCTTTTAGGGTGAAAATGTTATGGAATGCAATAAACTCAAGGTCCATCTGGGAAGGTTTTTTCAAGGCAAAATACATCAGAGGTAGACATATATCTGAAGTAGATTTTAAAGAAATGAAAGGCCATGCAAAAAGGAGCTGGTCTCAAGCTAAGAGTATACTTTTGGCCCACAGAAGAATGATAATAGGGGATGGTAGCTCAACTAATTTCTGGACAGATATTTGGATAGGTGACCGGACCTTAGCTTCTTATTTACCTACTTCAAATATTCCAAACAAGATGACATCAGTCAAGGACATGATAAACCAGCCTTCCCAAGAAGACATTTGCATCATCAACGGGAAGCTTCCCCAAAAAATCAGAAATGCTATCTGGTACACTGATTTAAGTCAAGAAAAGGACAAACAAGTGTGGAGTCTCTCTGCATCAGGAGACTTCCAGATGTCTTCCACCTACAACATGCAAAGCAGTCATGACCCTCCTACGGATCTCCTAGCTTACAACCGAATTTGGTCAAAATGGATACCAACCAAGCTCTCTATACACATCTGGAAAGTCTACAACAACAGTTTGCCGATTGATTCCAGAATAAAAGCCATTGGTATCTCACTCCCGTCCAAATGTCACTACTGTAAAACACCTGCAGAGGAGGATCTAAATCATCTTTTTATTAGAAGTGATTGGGCCTCATCACTATGGACTTCCTTTAACAGTCGTGGATGTCAGATAGGGGGAGTTTTAGCAAGATCTCTTATTATCAAACCAGTCAATGATCTGAAAGCAAAATCTTAATATGGTCTTTTTCAGTTAGCAGTCCTTGCACATGGACTTTGGGAAATTTGGTTGGCTAGAAATGCTGCAATCTTTGAAGGAAAATCCATCAGCTCCCACACTATTTTCAACAAGGTATTATCTCAAGTCAAACTGATACTTAATAATGCAAACCTATGGGAAGATCAACTAAGTAATAGGACTATTTTGGCGGCCTTTGGAATAAAAGCTGCTGCCAAGGGCCCTCCTCAGGTAAGAATAGTAAGATGGTCTCCCCCCCCCCCTGCCCTAACATCAAGCTTAACACTGATGGAGCCAGCAAGACTTCAGGAGTCTCTGGAGGAGGAGGTATCATCCGGGATTCCAAAGGAGATACAATTCTGGCTTTTTCTCACTCATACACTCACTGCGGTAGCATTGTCGCTGAAGCCCGAGCCCTTTCGGATGGCATCAAATATCTACACACCATTCCATTCTAGTCGGCAATAATTGAAAGTGACTCTTTAACTCTGGTTCAAGTTATCCAAAGGAAGACTACCTGCCCTTGGGAGATCTTACCCTACGCAAGAGACATCTGGAATTATTTCCCTCATTCTTTGAACATCTCTCACATTTTTAGGGAAGCAAATAAAGTCGCTGACCATTTAGCCAATTTTGCCTGCAGCTCCAAGTGTAATAATTTTTTCAATTTGCAGCATGAACTTCCCCAATTGGCTAAGGGTGCTGCTAGATTAGACAAGCTAGGAGTTCCTAGCATCAGAATTATGTAATTTTTCCCCCTTCTCACTCATCAATAATACACCCCCTAGGAGCGATTTAGGAAGTATCATCCAAATTGGAAATACTTCCCTAATCACAACTAGGAAGGGCTTTATATATTAAAAAAATCGACTTTTCCGCGTGTACTCGGATTTAGTCACGGAACGGGTTCACTTACTCACTCTCGCAGCGGTGATGAAAATATATCGAGCGTGTTGACTTACCACTCTAGCAGCGGCATTCAAAAATATACGAATTGAGTAAATGCGATAAAGAGGGAGGCGAGTTTATCTTCACGCGCCAGTCGTGGAGAAGACGACCCCGGTCGAAGCTCGTACTCTCGATGTACAAATATCAACAATAATTACAGAATTGATGTAAGGCTCACTCCACGCATGTAGGTAAAGGGCGACAATGTGAGACTCATGAGTAGCAAACTCGAGTTGACGGGCAACAATTTGGGCCGGAGACGGGCTGCTAGTAGGCACAGTCCTGCGGGGCCCGCGGGATAGCAGGTGGGTCCGGCTGATGGGACAGCGGTGCTCGGGCGTCTCCTTGTTGCTATGGCTTGCTGGGGCGCTGCTGGAAGGTTGCTGATCGATCCCCGGGAGCGGCGGCGGCCGAGTGTGCGCCGGCGTATTTTTCGAGGAATTAAGTCTCGGACTGAGTTGCTGGCCTGTCCTCGGATCTGAACTGCCCGTCTCCACGAGAAGAATTTCTGCGGCCAGATCCGAAGTTCGATCGACACAAAAGTGGTACCTATGGATAGAGGATTCAGAGGTATACACCATATAATTATTTCAGATCCATCAAGTGAAAGGATTGAAAATGAAAACGACTGTCCCTCAAAGGTTTCTGCTGGTTCGGACTGACAGACACACATGATAGACTGAATTTTCCCTGAAAATGAATTTTGACCTACAGGAAGACGATAGATCTAGACCCCAGAAAAATTATGGGTGGAAGGTAGGAAAGTGAGAAACACACATGATTTTTTGGAGATTTTATGGAGATGTATAAGGGGGTGGGAAAAATAGAAGAATAGACTCTTATCCTGCAGATCTTCTGACTGGCAGACTGTCTAGGGTGGAACAAAAATTCGAGAAAAATACCAAATGTCCTCTGATTGGCACGAAATTTAAAATGGAGATTGGAGATAACAAGAAGAACAAACACTCAAAATTACAGATCGATCAGATCTCTTTATGTGGAGATAAAAATCGGGCTTCAACCCTCTGTCCTGATGTAGGCAGAACTTCGACGCGGTGACGGTGGCGGTGCGACGGCCCCTCGATGGTAGCGGCGGCGGCGGGGCTCAGCTTCTCACTCAGAGAGGGGGAGGGAAGGAGGCTTCATACCTCAAGAAATTCGTAGAACTCCATCTGCAAGGGGGTCGGAGAGAGAGGGGGGCGCCCTTGGGCTTCCTTGGACAATTTCTAAAATTTTCTCACATTAATTATATCAAAAATGAAAATACAAGGGATTTATAGAAATGTATAAAAGACCAAAACTACCCCTAGATCTAGGGTTAGGGAGGGGTAAATAAGGGATAACATTTTCTTCCCCCATGTGGTCAAATGACCAAATTAAATAAAAATATAATATGGAATAAAATATAGTATAAGGGGGGCGCCCCTTGACTTAAGGGGTAACACATTTTGAATTTTCATTTTCTTGTCCCCCCTTGGTCCAAGTCCAATCTTGGACTTTGAACCAGCCCCATATGGGCCCTATGACCTAGGTGGACCAATGGGAAAGTGGGTGGGGGACCCTGCTGAACCCACTGGCATATTACATAGAAACTCAAAGACTTTAAAGGCTAACCATTTGACTTATAATGCCTTACAATTACAAACCTATCTCTGAATTCTATCTCTAACAACATAATACTTCACATCTATATGTTTTGACCTTTTAGATGTCTTCTTATTTGTTACAAACTACACTAATGACAGATTGTCACCTTGTTTGGAATGGAATCAACCACTTGAAGATTTGTAATAAAATTCTTCAATCATATAACATGTGATGTCGCATCATAGTATACAATGTATTCTGGCTGCAATATGGAGGAGGACATGAGCTCTCGTTTTACACTCATCTATAAAATTACTCCTCCACCAAGCATGAAGATATATCCTGATGTCGACTTGCGATTATCAAGACATCTAACAAAGTCAACATATGAATACTTAGAGGCTCTTAGAATATTTGTGTCTATATATCAACCTGTAATCTTTTGTCCCTTCTAAATATCTCATTAACTTCTTAACAACTTTTAATACTCTATATTAGGATCACTTTGATGTCTACTAAGTAATTGATCATGTATGCACGAATCAAGTGAACCTGATCTTTACTCGAGTCTTCTTGAGTCGATCCAAATTAGTGGGGCCAACTCATACAGTATCAAGTTAAAATCAGGTCGATCTGATTCGTTGGAGTTACCCAACTTTGATACAAATAGCATAAGCTAAGCTACTCATTGTCAACAAAACTTGGAACTTAGATAAGTGACGATGATGATATAATAATAATAATAATAATAATAATAATAATAATAATAATAATAATAATACACAGTGTCTGCATCCTACACGTCCTGCCCTTTGATCTTATTCAGCCTTCGGTTGGAATGCGGACACGAGGAAGCTGTCCGTGAGGGCGGTCCCCATCTTGAACAGTTGAAGGTGATCCGGCTTGAGGAAGGGTCGTCGATGTACCCTTCATAATCTATGTCTAAGATATTTACTTATACAACCTCAGATTTTAACATATCTTACTATATATCCACATATCTTTCACATTAACATACCCTCAGATAGTATCGTTTATCTTATCATTTTGTAGTTCTCGTGGTGAGGATTTTGTAGTTCTCGTGGTGAGGATATCAACTTAAGTCTAAAATCCAACCTGACGAAGATGAGACGGCATTATCAAGACTCCAATTCATCTACAAAAGATATTTATTATTTATTATTTATAGTATTTTATTAGTATTTTATTTCCCTATGTTAGTACATGTGTCATTAAGATAATTTATATTTTCTATGTAAATTTTTTTGTATTTTCTAAGATGATCGGTTTCTTATATTCCCTAGGTACGTGGATTTCTTGTGTTTCCAAGACATATTTTGTCAGAGTCCTAAGTGCTCGTCGAGCCTTGAGTCAATCTTCCCTCATATTAAGCCATGTAAACTTCACGTTGGGTGAGAATGAATTGAAGATTTGAGAGGAAAAAAACTCTTGTGAGATGTGAGAGCTATTTTCTCTCCTATAGAGGTGGGATGAGAGACACTAAGATTGCAGTGTCTCCGAGAGGAAGATAAGGTGAGAGGCCCTCAACCAAACCTTGCTACAACCATCTACATCTTCTTCCTCCCTTCCTATCCAATGTAGACACCCCCCCCTCGGTCTTCTTCCTCCACTGTCACCCTCTTCCCCTCACTAACCCCCGCAGCTGCCACCGGCCACCTTCTTTCCCCTCCCCCACCCAGCGCATAGTTATCCTCCTTCTTCCACCACACCTCATCCCCTCTCTGTAAACACAAATCCCACACCCACCTGCACCGTCCACCTCCTTCCCACGACGGATTCCACCACCACAAACCTTCATCGTTGTTCTATTATCTTCTTCTTCGTCTTCCTCTCCAACTCAATCCCCTCACCTCCCCTCATGGCCACAGTAACTGCTCCCTCCCCTCCCCAGTCACGAGACCGCCCAGCCCACCCTTGGTTCCCCAACAACGACATCGCCGTTAGCCCCCTTGGCGCGGAACGATCGAGTCCGTGATTTTTTTTTCTTTTCAATCATTTTTTCTTGTTTATATTTTTTTCAAGAAATAATCTTCTTTTTTGTTTCTCTCTTTTTGTTTTTTTAGTTGCTCTCTTCATCTTTTATTTTTTTGGCTGTTACAGGAGAGCGAGAGAGAGAGATAAAACATGCACTTGTCACCCCTGACCCTCACCTTCACCCTCTTCCACCAACCTAGCAACACACACGGGCCACCTAACACCTCATTGCCCAAGCCGCCGCGTCCACCCTACACTAGACCTGCAACTGCCGTCGTCGCCGCCGAGCTCCCCTTGCTCTTAACCGGATTTTTGGCAATTCGTAGCAAGTATCCACTGTGGATGGCCCAATGTCCGAGGACAAACAGAATGACTGTTAGGTATTAGTTGTCTCGTCTTGCACATGATAAAGATCGTTCAGCTCCTAACGTATAAGTCATTTGTCTATATACTTATCGTATGGCGCCCTGGTGGACTGGCATCTTATGTTGTGATTTGGATGTAATCTAACTACTATAATAATCTTATATGTAATTGTTGCACATGTTTTTATGCCGAATAATCGGGGTGAAGGAAGAGATACAACGGGGAAGGAAAATACGGGAGTTTGATATATCTCGGGTATCCTCCTTATGGTTGCATGCCTCTCACGGCGGTATCGGGCACTCTCAATTTACGGAAAGTCGAAAGGGGTCGAATGGCACGGAAGTGTCAGTATAAGAGTTAACCGGACAGGGTGCAGGCGTGCCAGTCGAGGATGGTCCTCTTAAACCCCCTCCCCATGGGGTTTAGGCGGACTAGCCTGGGGCCCAGGCTGGTCCGCCTAAACCCCACCCCGGGGGGGTTTAGGCGGAGTGGCTCTGGTTTTTCTTTTTTGAAAATTTAAATTTTTTTATTGAATGGGGGGTTTAGGCGGACCAGCCAGGGGGGTGAGCTGGTCCGCCTAAACCCCCCCCCCCAGGGGGGTTTAGGCGGGTTTGCTCCAAGGAGAGAGGGGGGCGGTCCCCATCCTATAAAAATTATTTTTTTTGGTCTTTTTTCTTCCTAATTAGACTAAGAAAGAAAAGGACGAACAGCTGGAAGGATACGTGGAGGCTTGTGTGCGCGTTGACTTGCGGAATCCCCGCGTCATGTCGCTTTGCGCTCCAGCATCCACGTATCGCCTTCTCGAACTGGTACAGCACACGAATCAAGTCGTAGGACCGTAAATCGGACGAACCGAGATTGAGTGGGGGCGTGGGACCACCGGGCTGGAGGGAGGGTGCGGCCCCCAGGGAGTTCACCCTCCCTTGGGCGCGCGGCCATGCCCCGCGGCGAACTGGCCTCGGGCTGGCCGTAACCCCGGGGGATGGCCCCCGAGGGTCTTCTTGTGTCGCCTGGGGACGTCCTTTGACTGACTTTGAACTTCGGGAGGCTGGCATGGGCCCGTAGGGCCATTGTTCTTCGAGGCGTAGTGGCCGCTCGCAAGTCTCTCCCTTTCCCTGAAGAAGACACTGCCCGCGACTTGAAGGTGTTCGGGGAAATGTCCGAACCCTTACTCCTTGTTATTTTTGCTGGGAAATAGTCCAGGTACAACAGTAATCAAGATTGATTGAATTGAAACTGACCTCAATAAGTGAAGATACTTACTATAAAAATGGATTATAATACTTACATTGATCTTTAAATTGATTGATTAGTTGATTAAATCTAGGTTGAATTCACATGAATATTGAATTAATTGGTAAGCTAATTGTAATATTGAATTGATTAATTGTTAAATGGATTGACCGGGAAGAATTCATTATATAATTAATAACCGTTTTGATTAGTTATTGCATCCCTTGAATTCATGTTCTATATTTAGAATTTGCAAAGAAGTGTGATTAAGTGAAACCTTTTGATATAATTTGTAAAAATATCGTGTAGTAAGCATGCAATTAAAGATGACTCTACATAAATCTAAATTATCCATCGTAAACCGACCAACTCGCTCCACATTACGACGTCACCAAATTCATCAGAGTTGTTAAAAATGACGAGAAAAACATGACTGAAGGCCGAGGTGGTGTAACAGTACTACTACAATTGTGGCGCCCCCTTCCCGCGATCCCGTATCATGTCCGGGGACGTCACAGCGGATGGAAGGAAGTGCTGTGGGATGAGATATTTACAGGGCACTAAAGGCCAAACCATCACATATTTCAAAAGATAAAACCATACAATTTCCATAAGATAAACACTCATAATTTACATCGTATACAGAGTACTATATATTTCTACCCAAAAGTCATATTTACATTCATTATTCAAAGAAAACCAAATCTACTTATTCTACGCAGCGAAAATTCAAATTACGCCCGAGATCCCCCTCCGACCTACTGCTCGTCGAAGTCGAGGTACTCACTTGTCAGTTTCCTGAAATGGTTAGGCAACAGATATGAGTCCAAAGACTCAGTATGCATTAAAACCAATCACATGCTTATCATATACTGAACTGTGTAAATCCATGATATATATAAAGCTAATCATAATTTCACTGGATTGTACATATACTATGAATGCGAAGGAAATATAATAGAGCAAAATAATTCTCATATTTATAAGCAAATACGTATAACAAATCTTATCTGACTTATATATAAATGGCATAGTATATATCGTAGCTAAATCAGGACTTATATATATGAACTTATTTTCAGATCATATCAAAGTCATATATCAAATCTGAACTTCATATTATTTGACAGCATATATTGGACAGACATCCCGTCACTAAAAGCAGTAGCAAACACATACCTAGGCATCCATACGTCGACATAAATACACATGGTCTAAACGTTGGAGCATGTCGGCCTTGATCAACCACGCAGGATCGGGAGTTAAGACTCAACCATTCCCCAGATAATTTTCGTATTCTGGGTTCCGGATTTTTCAGAAGTCCGTTTGTCCTCGGAAATGGGCCTAATCCCGTAGCGGAAGCTAACTACGGTTTGTCGCCCCACATTTCCTTAAAATGACACAGTCCATATGCTTAATCAAATTTTTATTCTTATTATGATCCTTATTACATAGTCGTCTCAATACTTAAAACTTGCCATTGAACTTTACAAAATAACTGGATCGTATTTTAATATTAGGAATTAGATTTTAATCATAGGGTAGTAGGTCAAATTTCTTAATTGAATAAATTACTATTATATAACATTCGAAGAGATTAGAGTAGAGAGAGAGTTGAGGGAGAAAGTAGAAAGAGATTAGTGAGAAATTAGAGAGAAATTAGAGAGAGATTAGAGAGAAAAAAATAATATTTTTACAGAATGGTAACTAAATAAATAACTGATTCTAAACTTAGATCATTGGGTTAAATAAATCAATGACTTAAATTACATTTCAAACAAAATCAAATCAAAGAAATATAAATAACAAATAACATGTACTCGGTTTATCATGTCTACCTTTAGAATGGACTTCCGAATTGACTTTAGTATCTCACCCGAGCTCCCGTAAAAGTCTTTGCGTAGGAAAACATAATTTTTCCGTCCTAGATACATAAAGAATGTTGAAATTGTCCAAAATAGCTTCAAATCTTCCGTCCAATTTTTTATTAATATTTTATATTATTTTGATATTGTATTATCTTCTCCTTTTATTAATAAGAGAATGAGAGTGGGAAGAGAGATGAGAGAGAAAATAGAGAGAGAAAGTAAAGAGAGAGTAGAGAAAGAAGTAGAGAGAGATATTTAGAGAGAGAAAGTAGAGAGAGAAAGTAGATAGAAAGAGTGAAAATAAAGAGATTAGAGAGAGAAAGTAAAGAGAGTGTAGAGAGAGAAAGTAGAGAGAGTGTAGAGAGAGAAAGTGGAGAGAGAGAAAATAAAGAGAGCGTAGAGCGAGAAAATAGAGAGAGAAAATAAAGAGAAAGTAGAGGGAGAGAATAGAGAGAGTAGAAAAGAAGAAATAAATGAAAATAGAAAAGAGAGAGAGATGGATGGGGGAGGGGTGTTGGGTGGGAGAGAAAGAGGGGGAGAGGGGGGTGGATACGTGGGAAAGAGAGGGGGAGGGGGGGCTTTATATAGGGGGAGGGGAGAAGGAGATAAGAGGGAGGGGGGGTTATGTGGGGAAGGTATTAAGTGGGGGAGAGGGGATGGGGGGAAGGTGATATATGGGGTAGGTGGGTTACCGTGGAATATGTGAGGGATTTTTGGGGTTTTATATATATTTTTATTTTATTTTATATTTTTACATGAAAACTCTTAAGAAGTTAACAATAACATGATTATTAAGAATTAGTTTACTCTATCTTATTTTTGACCCACCAAACGTCAAAATTTGAAAATAAGCTCAACATGAAACTTGTAAATCTTTGAGTTCTATTTCCAATAGGTTTAACATTGACCATATTCTGATATCCCTATGAAAAGTTATACATTATTAAAGTAAGATATCTATTTAATTTACTTAATAAGGTTCGTTAAATAATATCGTTCAAGATATTAGACTTTAATTAAGGTAACATAAAATTTATATGGACTAACTATAAAATACTTTAAGTTTCGGACAAATTCGAGTGTTACAACAATAATGACCGACCGAGAGGAGCCCTCGATAAACGATCATGTAAACTTAAAAAGAACTTGTAAAAGATCATAATTAAGGACCAAAAGCCCGTGTAACATCAATTAACATTATTTAAGCTTCCCACGAGGGATTAATATGAATATGTGTGTTCCCTTCCCCCTCTTATATTATACGTGCGGCCCTTCTTTCATCAATCTTTTAAGCCGCCGGTTCGAACGCGGACACGGGGAAGCTGTCGCAGAATCCGGCGCCGGTCTTGAAGGTGACCTTGCCGGAGGAAGGGTCGTCGATGTACACCTCCACCACCGACAGCCACAGCAGCAACTCCCTCACCTTCACCCCGGTTATCTTCTTGATCTTTCGGGTCTCCACCAGGGCCGTCACCTCCGTGGCGTACGACACCGTCTCTTTGATGGTCTTGAAGGTGTGCTCCCGTTTCTTCTTCTGCACCATCCACAAGAACCCGGCAACCCGATTGTACCCGACCTCCTGGAGGTCCTCCAATGGCAGGAGTCCCTCCGGGAGGCCGACCTCCTTCAGCAGTTCGGCAATCTTCTTCTTGCACGGGCCATCTCCGTGGCAGACCTCGGCGTTCTCACGGTGGTTACTGATGATGGCCTGGGATGCCATTGGCTAGGTGGGTATGTCCTCGATCGATCAGGGTGTGTGTGGTTGGTAGAAGAAAAGATCAAACAGGGAATTTATGTATCTAAAACAGACGAAGAGATGTTGCAAAGTAGTAGAACAGAAGAGAGCTGCTACTTGGAAGGAGGACAGCAGTGGATTTGTACGTTCTTGTGAGAAACTACGTAGCCATGGAGCACATATTTATAGAGTAAGGCGAGGACTAGGTCTAGGCTGGAGGCTTCAAACTTAAGGGGATGGGGGTTACGAGTACGTGTCAGAGTCAATGACGTGTAGCGGTCAAGAAAAGACAGCAGTTTTTATTATTATATGTGGGCAGTGGTGCTGGTTTGATGACTTCGTTGGAGAGAGTATTAGATCTCTAACCAAGGGATCTAGCTGACTTGGTTTTTGGTGTAATCAACGTCACCAAGACTTGGGGGTAGGGATACCCTTTACCACCTAATGTGAAGATAAATTGATAGGTAGGTCAAAGTCAATGAGTCGTAGCACTCAGAAGGAAACCACACTCACGCTGGATCAATGCCTTCGTTAGTGAGTGGATGCAAACCAGGGAATCTGACTTGGTCCAACCGAGATGCCCGAAACTTGGAGGGTAACGCATGCATTGAGTTATTGAATGGAAATATTAGACTATATATATGCCATGTGAAGTATCTAGTATAATTGTTGCGTTTTGGTGGCGTTGTCTGTCTTCGACTCATTCGAGATGAAGTAAGTCCGGTCTTAAGTATGGTGTTGCTTCGGTGCATGGATCACCTCTGACGAGTTCGAAGGAACTCAAATTGATGGATTAAATCAATGTTGTTGGGCAGTGGTGTGGAAGCATTCAAGGTGTCAGGGGACTGGTTTTCTGGGATTATAGATTGGAGATGCAACTAGGCTCATTAAATCATATCTTGCATTGGCATGGCGATGACTGTCCCGAGTTTATAAGTTCGGGGACACCTAAATGTCGACACATGATCCTGCCCCGAGCAGACGCTGACGGTGATCAGAGGAGTGCGGCGGCATTGTGGGACCCTGGGGCGATCACGTAGGGGCATGGCGCTCTCCTCTCTCTTGGGTCACGTCGACACTCTTTCTCTCATGGGGCGCAACCAGTATTCATACCTCCTCCCTCCCCTTCCCCATGTATATATAGAGAGGTATAGAGGAGGCCAAATACAAGCCCAGCTTGGACATGGAGGGCACCCGAGGAACATTGTCCCGGTGGGACTAGGACAGCCAGAGAGGATTGTCGGCCGGCGAAGAGTAAGTCTCTGTGGGACTTGGAATGCCAAGGGAGGAAACCCTCTGTTTCGCCGGCCTGCACGATCCGGTGGGATCCCTGCGTGGTTCGGCCGGCCGCAGCCGGCCTCCCATGCACGCGCGACCCAATGGGTTGGCCTACTTAATGGGCTTGCGGCCCATATAGTACACCCAATAGGGAAAGTAAAAAAGAAAAATTTATATGTGAAATTGAGATGTCTAGTCTGATTGTAGAGAACATTTCAATTCCTGGAGTAAGTCTTACGTTAATTTAACAATATTTTTAATATTCATGGTTACATGCCATGTGTTCAAGGCCTGTTTGCACAGAATTCCTTGGGACAGGTCTAAACTATTCGGGATTTTGAAACAGATTAGTTTCTGGAGCGGAGTTCAAGGTATTCTGGTGAGGGTTCCTTTCCATATGTAATTGTTGAGTCATCTTCTCAGAAATATGAGATAGCATTCTCTTCATTGAGCAAACGTGATGGCAGAAAAGGAATCATGCTCTGTTTTGCATGGAGAATTGGTATATGCATGTACATGAACCGGGCCCATTCCAAGTTAAGCAGAGGTTTTGGAGGATTTGTCTTTTTTTCTCCCCCATCCCGCCCTTCTGCTATACTTCAGTTAGTTGTTCTTCCCAGATTTTGTGAGGACTATTGATGACATTACGGCATGTGTTCATGGCTTGCAGGCTTCTGAGCTTGTTAACCAGAAGCACTAGCCATTTCAACAGGCCAATGGGCATCAGGTTTACTTCCAATAATTTCCCTGGCATTGCAGCTCCAATGTTTCCATGAAGATGAGATTATGTCTCAGATATCTACTCTGTTGTTTCACTGCATATCCTCCTCTCTTTGTTCTGGTTGCTAATGAGAAAACAGAAGGTTCCTTTACACCTTCTGCATTCCTTCACCAAGGTCACCTTGTTCTTTCATTTATTTACTTTATTAAGACTTGACCGAAGGCTGAAACCAAAAGAAATGTCCCTCTCTTTATATATATATAGCGAGGGAAAGAGAGGAAGAAACTTGAACATCTTGCCAAAATGAGGGTATAATTTGAGCTATAATCAGTTGTATCTCTGCCCAAGGTACGGGAATGGTTTGCATGCAATTGCATTTCTTGCCATGATATGTAATTTAATATAAAACATAGTTCTAATTTGGGGAAACCCCACCTGATAAACATCATGTGCTGCAGACAAATGTATGCGTGACTCTCTTAGGACTCTATTGGATTGGAATACAGACAAATTTTAGCCTATCTGTTGTGTTATCTAGTTACTTAACCTTATCTGTGTATTGTTATAGGTTGATTTAAGTAACGTAAGTTAATTCTATTTCTAAATGGCTATCTGGTGAGTGATGAATTTGCTGGTTGCACAGTGACGGACGTGTATTCAGTTCAATCCAATAGATGATGGGTAAATCTTATTACCCATCTCCTTTCGCAACGAAGGAATGACCGGTTTTCCTCATCCTCGCCTTGCAAGTATTAACTTTGAGTTAAGAAAAAAATCGTAGTACCCGTCCGGGACGGGTACCTAGCATCAGTCGTAGATGATAGGTATTTCATCAGTGGTTCCCTTGATGCCAAGATCCGGATTTGGAACATATATACCAGATCGCCAGATAGTTGATTGGACTGACTTGCATGAGATGGTTACTGCTGCGTGTTACACTCTAGATGGCTAGGTCCAAACATGGACATATCATTTTCATTTTCAATATAAGATAAAAGAAGATAACCTAAATAGATCTATATATTCATGAGCTTACATCACATCTAGTAATTCCTATGTGAATTTGCTTGATTTTTTTAAATTACTAGCTAGTGCCCTGTATTGTATATAAATGTTATCTGTAACATATAGAATACTGCCTTGTTCTATTTAATGAGTATGACAAATGGCTACACCGAACATAGAGCAAATGCTTAATTAGAGTCTATGCTATTATATCTTAACTGTCTATGCCCTTGGACGCTTCTATGTTATGTTAACTTTTCTACTCAAATAACGAGTTGTGCTTCCTGAAACTGTCAGTGATAACAACTTTTTGAAGCATGGTAAGTCTTTATTATCGAAGGATTATGAGATTGTGAACTTTGAGAAAATCGTGATAACAGGGCTATTGTAAACGAAGTAGTAGATATTTCATACATCTAATTTTTTTTGTTATGAACATCTGATACATGATTTTTTTCTCTCTTTAGTATTCTCTTCTTGTTCGAACATTCTAGAAAAAGAAATTTCATATTTTCAATGCTACTCAAAATTGTGTCCTGATTTTATACTGCCCAATAAATGCATCACAGTTATAGGGGAAGAGGGTCAAAATGTTAAAGTTTAGATGGAGAGCATGTGACGACTAGAGTTGTTACGAGTGTTGGTAAAGATAAAGTCATCGTGGGTCGACAAATTGGAACATCATATTTCGAGATTTCTGTTATCTTTGCAAATATGTCCGACGCTCGACTTGTTATAAAACATCAAAATATAAAGAAACTCAGAGATGCTATCATGAGCCATATTCTTTGGCTGGCAGAATATGTACGTAAAGTAACATTCTTTCATTTCTAAGTTAAAATAGTCATGTTTCAGCTCGAAGTGAAATTATTGATAACCATTTTTGTATTTTGCAGTTAATCTATGATAACTTGAGGAGCCACTTTCTCTCATGTTCACACGT
The DNA here is from genome assembly GCA_022559845.1 of Amorphophallus konjac. Lineage (NCBI taxonomy): Eukaryota > Viridiplantae > Streptophyta > Magnoliopsida > Alismatales > Araceae > Amorphophallus > Amorphophallus konjac. Next base: position 16,249,857 of record CM040127.1, on the reverse strand, counting down.
CATTTTCTTACCTTTTTTAGTAATACGCTGAACTTCTTCACAGTTTGACATGTATATTGATGGTAAAATATTTACACTAATTTTGATTGTGTGTTACCATAAAATTATATTTACATGTTTTATGTACGTGGGGATATACAACATGATACGATGTCATATAATGTGATTACAGATGAAAATATTTTACATAGAATATCAATGTGATTAATTTCTTGATTTATGATTAATATGTAAATAATGTGTATGCGTGGATATATATATGTTGTGAATGTGTATGTGCGGATATATTGGTTGTGAATGTGTACGTGTGGATGTAAATGTTAACTACGTTTATTACAAGTTACCATGGATATTACAGGTTATCTACGGATGTATGTTGAAGATTACCTATAGTTATTACTGATTACCTACGGATGTATGTTATAGGTTAGTTACGATTCGCACACGTTACTCACAGTTTTTTTGATAAATACCCACGGTTGTATGTCACAGCTTATCTACGATTCATATAAGTTATCTACGGTGTTATAAAAAATATCACGGTCGAAGATAAAAATTATGTAGGTAAATGCTTATCTATGCGAGATAAAATCGTAGGAATAGAGATACCAACACCTACGATTTTATATCACGTAGTAAGACTTTACCTATGCAATTTTAACTTACGACACACATGTGTAGTGAATGTCGTAGGTGAGGGTTAGACCTACGATTTTTTAGTCTTTACCTACGACATCTGTTGTAAGTATAAGTTCTTCTTGGTGTAGTGCCTAACATTACTCTAATCTAGAAAAGTGGCAAACTCAATAATATGTAGTCACCGTAGAATGAGTTGGAAAAGGATGAGATGAGAAAGATATCTTATGCCTCGATAGTTGGTAGCCTAATGTACACTCCAAGGTGTACACATCCTAACATTACATTTTCAATCGAATTACTTGGTAGATATTAAAGTGATCCTAGTATATAGCATTGGGAGGCTGCCAAGAATGTAATGAGGTATTGACAAAAGACAAAACATTACCGGTTAACATACAGGATATTTGAGAAGTCTCTGGATATTTAGATGCGGACTTTGCTAGATGTCTTGATGATCGCAAGTCGACATCAGGATACATCTTCATGCTAGGTAGAGAAAAAATTTTCTAGATCTCTACAAAACAAGAGCTCACATCATCGTCCACAATACTGGCTGAATACATTGCATGATGCGACATCACATATTATTTGGTCGTAGTATGTTATTACCGACCTTCAAGTGGTGGATTCCATTTCTAAATCACTTAAGATATATAGTGACAGTATGTCACCAGTGTAGTTTGCAAAAAATAAGAAGCCATCTAAAAAGTCAAAACATTTAGATGTCAAATATTATGATGTAAGAGATAGAATCGAGAGATAGGTCACATGTCACTTTTCCATATTGGCACACATGAGGTGATAGGGGGTTAGCACCTAAGTTATATCAAGAACATGTTAAGTTTATGAGTCTATTATCTAACGAGGGATGTTTTTGTAATGGAATATATTTTCAGTCATTTTACTTGGTTCAAGTAATAAATAAATAAATGTTATGATTTATTCATATATTTATTTTATGAATCTAACCATCCATAGTCTTTAGTTTAGATGAAATAGTGAGAGTATGATTAGGGAATGGATCATCTTATGTATATGAGATGTGACCATCTTAGTCTCTCCCATTATGTTTACCGGATTATAGAATAAAATTTATGATGAGAAGCATAATCTAGACTGTTATGTTTTTTCAAAGCGCATGTACATATATATAGAATTTATGGTTCGAACTGTCATCAGTGGCTTATTATTTTTTACGTCTCATGGACCAAGTAGGAGAATATTATAATTGAGCTTGACTCAATTCATTTAGAGATGACCCATGATATATATGTTATTAAATCTCCCATTCAAATTATAAATTAATTTTATATTTAAAATCAGCCATTAGAGTGAAGACAGTTTTGGATTTTCTTCCCCTTTATAACACTCCCATAATGTGCACAATTAAGGGGAGTTTAGAAGATTTTAATTTAAAGGGGTTATAGACATAATGTATATAAAAGGGGAGGGTCTCCTTGATGGGAGGCTTATTTACCTCTTCCTCCATTCCACCATTGGCCTTAGTCCCTCTCTCAATTTGCAGATTCGGAGAAGGGCCCTATCTCCCATTCCCCATCAAGTTGTGCTTAAGCTGCAGTTGGAGGAGAGGAAACATCGATGTCAATCTCGTGTGCTACTCTGCGAGAATAATCTCTAGATTCGTGTCTTCCTCGACATCGGCCTATAGACATCCCACGATGTCACTTCTTTGAGTATTCTTATCTCCTAAGTAGGTTAATCTCTATGTGATGCGAATGTTGGGCTCGAAGTCATTCCGTTGTGTATGTTTTTTTTTGTTCGCATGTTCTTGCACATTTCTAACATCGTTGACCTAGTTGCCCAAACCGTTGACTATCAAAGTTTGAATAGTCCTCCTGTGTTGGAGGTTTATCTTTTTTATTTATTTATTTTTTATGTCGAAGGATTATCGATATGCAAGATATCCAACAAGGGAATATTTGTTTCTTCTTGATATGGGGCACAGGGCATGAGGTGAGGGAAAAATGGAGAGATCGTCTGTTTATGAACATCAAAATGGACATCAAAATTATCACAAATATAAAAAGTAAAAGGAATATTATATTTGAAATTTCTAGTATGACTGTAGAGGACATTATAATTCCTAGAGTGAGCCTTACGTTACTTTAATAATATTTAAATAATAATTGCAAAAACTTATACGAGTGAGGAAAAATAAGACAAATCCAATTCAAATTAATTTGACAGCATTCCCAATTGATTGCATCCCCTGAACTGACCTGATAAATTGACGGTTTTAATTAGTGACGTGGTTTTATCCAAACTTTACGATGCACCGATAATGTAAAATATAAAATCTTCATTATGAGTGTATATAGTATTTTTGTTTCTCTTTCCCTTGGGCTCAACACCCCATTAATTGTATCCTCAAAGGTTTAATTTATTTTGTTCGATTATATTTGATGGTGTAGGCCACTCTGATGAGATGGGCTTGTCGGGTCAGCCCAGCCCATCACAGCCTTACAAATGTGAAATGTGTGACCACTTAAACAGAGTTTGGTTACCTATAATACCTAACTGTCCCCAGGGATCGAAGTCCATTAAGTTCCCATGCCCGGACACAGAAGTACAAATCTCTCCCCGCGGTTCCCAGTAAAGCTTTCAGACACTCTGCCCTCTCATTCAGGCTGTACAAGTGGGAAACATCACCCAATTCATCAGAGCTGTTACGAAAAATATGTATCTAGACGAGAAAAACAATGACCGACGGCCGGGGTGGTGTAACAATACTACAACAATAATGACAAATCGAGAGGAGCCCTCGATCGATCGGAAACAAGAACCGATCACGTAAACTTAAAAAGAACTTGTAAAAGACCATAATTAATTAGGACCAACCCAGTATGACATTAATTAACATTATTTAAGCTTCCCACGAGGGATTAATATGAATATGTGTGTTCCCTTCCCCCTCTTATATTATACGCGTCGCCCTTCTTTCATCAATTAATCTTTTAAGCCACCGGTTCGAACGCGGACACGGGGAAGCTGTCGCAGAGTCCGGCGCCGGTCTTGAAGGTGACCTTGCCGGAGGAAGGGTCGTCGATGTACACCTCGACCACCGACAGCCACAGCAGCAGCTCCCTCACTTTCACTCCGGTGACCTTCTTGATCTTTCGGGCCTCCACAAGTGCCGTCACCTCCGTGGCGTACGACACGGTCTCCTTGATGGCCTTGAAGGTGTGCTCCCGCTTCTTCTTCTGCACCATCCACAGGAACCCGGCGGCGCGGTTGTACCCGACCTCCTGGAGGTCCTCCAGTGGGAGGAGGCCCTCCGGGAGGCCGACCTCCTTCAGCAGCTCGGCGATCTTCTTCTTGCACGGGCCATCTCCGTGACAGACCTCGGCGTTCTCGCGGTGGTTACTGATGATGGCCTGGGCCGCCATTGGCTCTTAATTGGTCCTCTACTAAGGATCAAAGCTAGCCAGCTAGCTTGCGTAGGTGAGGGGTGGGTGGTGTCGATCGGAGAGGGGTTGGGGGATGGGTGGTGGTGTCGAGATTTGTGGTGTTGCGAGTAGAAAGGAATCACATATTTATAGGCTCAAGGGGACGACCGGGTTCTCGTTGGGGAGCCGCCCGCTAGCTGATTACGTACTACTCAGAGCTTGTGTGAAGAAAGAGTGGGGGGAAGAGGAGCAGACCTGTAAACGGTAGGATACGCAGTGGATAATGTGATCGATATCTTAATTCGTATCTGATTAATAATTTAATTATCATATTAGTAATCAAATTATTCGTCGGATATTTTATTCGGATAACGATCGGATAAATACGAATTCGAATTTGATTCGAATTTTAAACGGATAATTACTAGGACTACTTAGAGATGAGTTGTGTTAGATGTCTGAGAGTATCATATATTGTTTTCTCAAAAAAATAAAGAAAGAGTGAATTTTTTTTTTATTTTGAGAGATGTTATTAAAAGATTAGACTTCATCTTAAAAAATAGGATATAACTTACGAAGTGGATGTAAGTGAATTTCTTATTTTTAAATTATATTTTGAGACCAAAAAAGATAAAAAAGAATAATCAAACAATATATTAAGATTTAAACTAATTATATATAGAATATATATATATCATTAGATTTTTATCTAAGGGTTCAAATTCGGTCGGATAATATCCGACACGGATATCTCAATATTTGAATTCGTATCCGATATCCGATTAAATTATTCGTCGGATATTTTATTCAGATAATTATCTGATTAAATGAATACGAATTCAAATTCGATTCGAATTTTAAACGGATAATTACCCGACTTAAAGAGGAGGCGTGAGGTCCATGTGCATTGCGGGCCGGGGTGGGGCACCGCCCGGCCGGTTTGATTCTTTCACCTTGTTGAACCCAGGCTTCACATGTCAACTGACTTGGTCCACAAAGTTCATCGACGACACCGGGAGAAGTGGCATCGAAACAGTTGGAAGGAACTCAAATTGATGGATTAAATTAATGTCCTCAATTGGACAGTGGTGTGGTGTGGAAGCATTCAAGGTGTCAGGGGACTATTTTAATTTGGGGGGGTTTATATGATGGTGATCGGAGGTGCAACCCAGTCTCGGCTCATTAATAAGTCCTATTAGTCTTGCCTTGCATTCACATGGGGATGCCTGTCCCCAGTTACACCTAAATGTTGACACATGGCGTTCTCGAAATAACTACTGAAAATAAGAATTTTGTTAGGTTTGAGGGTGTCAAGAGTAAAAGAGGTATAATCGAACTATACTATGTATTATGAGAGTATAAATGATAATATAAAGTATACGAGGATGTAGAATAGAATATATATATGTAAGATTAATCTAGTTAGCTAGGGGTGTCTATTTAATCATCCCTATTTTTTATAAGGGTTTGTAGCATCGCTTGTATTGGTCATACTAATGTTTTAGTTATAAGGCATCGTATCATATTGTATCGTTGTGTTCCAAAAAAGAAACATATCTTCAAAATATGGATTATAATATAAATATGATAAAAGTTCAAGTGTGTCTTAGTTGGTTAGATTATTTTATGTAACTTGTGTAAGTCTTGTGTTTAAAACTTACAAACGTTTTTTATTACTTGTTCTATTATTTTAAATGATAAAAATTATAATTTGAAGAGTTTTGTTTTTTTTCTTATTATTATTACAAATCTTAAAATTTTAATCATCTATCTCCATAAATTAAGATTTTCAGATCTCTATCGTTACTCTCCCTCTCTTCTCTCCACAGACAACGTTGGCCAGTTCTTCTATGTCGTTGTCGTCGTCACGAGTCATTATTTTTTAATATTGAAAAAAAAATATCACTTAATAGAAATGATTTTCTCACTTTTAAATTATGATTAACAACTTTATTTGAATGTGTTGCAGATTTGCCTGAGAGCCTGAATTTTGGATGAAGAATCCTTTGGACGGAGCACTGTTCACACGGCTACATTAACATTCTCACCCCTTCAATAGCCTTCTTGATCTCCACAAGTGATTAGGGTTTTTTTTATCCCTCAAGGAGATGTTTTATAGATCCATGGTGGTCAAGAGACAAGCCCTGGACCAGATCCACGAAATCCTCCTTGATTGGGGGCAATGGGCTTAAACAATTGTGCCAAAGAATCTCTCCTCGAGTTGGAACAAGAAAGTCAACAATGAAGGCTTCGGGACTGGCGGTCGACCGTTCTGAGAATTCCTGTAGACATTTGGCTGCTGGAAATTTCGGTCGACCGCTATGGGTCTGACGGTTGACCACTAATTTTACAGGTGGGCTTCGTTTGGTTCTGTTATTTCAGGTCGACCGCCAATGGTCCAGGGGTCGACCGAAAATCCCCAGTCCTGTAAAATCCAAGTGTTAGCCCAGTAAAAATTGTCCATGAGTTCGATGCTTGAATTGAACTTGTATTATGGTTGATTACAAGTCCACTTAGGCTCTTTTTAACACATGGGAGGATTTATGAACACTAAGATGAAATGAGATGGAAATCGACCGTTTATAGCATAAAACTTCGTTCTAATACATGGCACATTGAAGATAAATGTCCTGGGTTTTATTATCATCAATATCACTCAGATATGCTCAACAATTCCATATTATAAAATATAATATTTATGAATTATATAGCAGACCGCGGACCTCGAACCTTGATTTTTATAGTTAGTATATCAGGGTTTGCCGTCCTGGTGCGACCCGTCTCGACCTGCACGACCCGACTCGACCCAAGCGGGTGACGGGACGCCCGGGTCGTGGATCGTGACCGGGATGCTTCATTATTTTAATATTATATTATATTATATTATATATATACTATCTTTTTCTATTTTATTCTATTATTTTATATATATTATATATATTCTTTTTTTATTTTAACATGGAGCAAGATGGATCGAAACAGAGCGAGACGGGATTGACCCGACCCGTCTCAGGCCGTGACCGAGACAGACGGGTCGATCGAGATGACAAACCCTGAGTATTATACGTGGATTTTATATGCACTCCTCTACACTTTCATATTTGTTCATATACTTTTAGTTTTCATCATATGATGCACGTGACATTCTTAAAAAGTGGCAGTTATACCTTTCTTGTCAAAACATCTTCAACTGAATCAGTTAAAAAAATAAAATTCAAGTGTTATGCATAAATGTACGACCAAAGTTTGATTCTTATTAATATCAATGAAATTTTAATATTTTTTTATTTAATAATTTTTACAAAAGTGAAAAAAATTAAAATTTTGATACGTCTTCTGAACACGGGACACTCCAAAGACAATGAAACAGTTTAAACCAATCGACCTACCGATAAGATTTTATCATAAAATATAACATATTATGTATATCGTCTTAGTTGTGTCTCATGAATCGATCGTTCCGATCTATTATTGGGATGATCCGAGACGAATGATTCAAATCATCCCGAACCAATTTATCAAATCTTGAGCACGTCAACACCCAACAGCGCCAATTTTATTCTAATCACCTCCACAACTCTATATGGTCGCCCATTTATATATAACCTATTCAACTCGATATGTGGTGCCTTTGCCGCCAGGTCTTGGACATCTCAGCTGGAGTCTGGACCAAGTCATGAGGTCCCACAACTCTCGTCTTTCTCCGACCGCTGCTTCCTGTAATTTTTTGCATCTGGCAAAGCTTATATAATTAACTCATGAGCTAATTAATTAAACACTAGATAATATATATTCTGCGGTTCGCCGCCTGGAATTAATTAATGCTCTAATCTTCGTAGCATCTCATATGATTTTTATCTTACGTACGTACGTGCCCCTTACAATATTGGTAAGTTGAAATATACGGGACGAAATTAATACAACGACTTGTCTATTTAATTAATAATTACATCCAACACTGGCTATATAGAAAAACACGCTAGCAGCTGAAGACCCAAAAATGGATGAAGGCACTTGCAAATTATTTTCCAAATTTTAATATATTAATAATATCATAATATATATATTTCTACAAGTATTATATATGAATATTTAGTCTAATATATTCATCCATTAATGTTTATTCTTAATTATCATCGAAGCTTCTGGATTACAATTGAAATATACATCCTCTTCTCGATCTTGTATTAATTAACCAGATTCTTTAAATCAGAACTTGACAGTAAGAATTGACAATTAATCCAAGCTTGACCTGTTCACATACGCCAACTTGTATGGTTACGAAACCAGCATGTCTCTGATCACTCTTTTGCTGACCGACCGCTGCTTCTTCCTGACCTTGACTCCGTACATGTCACGGAGTTTAGCGCCTCTCTCTCTCTCTCTCTCTCTCTCTCGTGGGGGCCGGGAGGTTAAGGGTTTTCATCTCCGAACTCGTGATCACCTTCGCCTATATAAACATGCTCCAGCCAGATGAAGTTTCCCACAACACCACCAATCGACGAGTGCCCTCCCCAGCTAGTTTCTCCACTTCTGCTACTCTTGACGAAGAGCTCTTCTTCTCTCCTTGGCCACGTACTGCCCATCATCCCTCTACTACTCTTGATCCTTCTGAAACCAAGCCATGGCATCCCAGTCCATCATCAATAACCACCGTGAGAACGCCGAGGTCTGTCACGGAGATGGCCCGTGCAAGAAGAAGATCGCCGAGCTGCTCAAGGAGGTCGGCCTCCCGGAGGGCCTCCTCCCACTGGAGGACCTCCAGGAGGTCGGGTACAATCGGGCCGCCGGGTTCCTGTGGATGGTGCAGAAGAAGAAGCGGGAGCACACCTTCAAGGCCATCAAGGAGACCGTCTCGTACGCCACGGAGGTGACGGCCCTGGTGGAGGCCCGGAAGATCAAGAAGGTCACCGGAGTGAAAGTGAGGGAGCTGCTGCTGTGGCTGTCGGTGGTGGAGGTGTACATCGAGGACCCTTCCTCCGGCAAGATCACCTTCAAGACCGGCACCGGCCTCTGCGACAGCTTCCCCGTGTCCGCGTTTGAACCCGTGGCTTGAGAGAAAAATTGGACTGGAAGGACGTGCAGTGGCCGGCCGGGGAAGAGGCGCGAGCTGTTCATCACACCTATATATATGTTCTAGTAATAGTTACCCTATTAGCTAGTTTGGCTTGCTTGTAAAATAACGATAAGTAAGTGGGCTGTGCGCCACTCCATGTACTGGTGAAGATTCTGCCGCTACTACTTGGCCGTGTTGGGAATAATTTGCTGTGATTTGGGTATACATATGCCCTACTAATTAATTACTTGGACAACTAGAGTGAATATAAGAATTTCATGCTTATCCAACAATGGTGAAATTTAGTTCCATAATTGATAGATACTTTTGATTTGGATGTACGTTAATTTATCTCTAGTAACAGTGAATTTAAGAATTTTCAAGATCCTCTAACAATGGTGCAAATCAATGAAAGAATCCACAACAACAACAAAAAAAATCAAAAAGAAAGTATAAAAAGGTTGGGGCGCCGGAGCCTCACCAAGTGATCGAAATTGATTTCGGCATGCAGTCCCTGATATTGATATATCATATATATATATACCGGGTAATTGGGTTTTATTGAAAGCGTTGGCGAGATTTCTTCTGAGCCTGTCCATCTATTAGGCCATGCCAGTCTAGTTATCCTTCTCTACAAGTAAGGAAGTGTTAATTAGGAAGTGTTTGAGACGTATCTGAGTCCTACGGGACAGAGCCAAGGAGATATATAGACAAACAAGCGATCGAGATGGATACATAGAAGAAATATATATATATGGGGACAGAGATAGAAGAGATTAACTGCAGAGCCATATTAATGCTGCAGTACTTTGTCCTCGATTTTGAGTTAACAAACCTGATCTGCATATCTAAATTAATTAATTAAGTTTGGACTCAATCACCCTACGTACGTAAGGGATTTTCGGAAAGCAAAATACCTCAAATATCGCCATCCCGCACTTAATTTGGCATTGAAAAGCAAAAATCAAGTCTAAGCAGCCGTTTGACAAGGACATTGACCTTTCCCCCGTATTAAAGTGTGAATCATATCTCTCCTTTTCCTAACATTTAGCTGAGCTTTGATAGAGGGATACCCCTCGTTTAACACGGGGATAAGTCACATTTTAACCTTTTTTTATTTTGATACAAGAATAAGTGTAACCCACTTAACAGGCTGGATATCCCTCATTTGAGCGGGATACATTGCACCACCTATTTCGGTCGGACAAATTACCCTGGACGCATCCCTCTCGCATCGGTTCCTATTCTACCCTTCGTTCGTCCCAACGCGCAGCGTCCTGTCCTCTCCGCCAGACTTCGCGCAGCGCGCCCGTCCTCGGTTCGTCTTCGTCCCGACCTCGCCTCGCGCAACAGCATCCCCCGTCCTCCTCTTCTTCTCACGCATCTGCCATGGACTCCTACCTCTCGACCTCAGGTAGGTCGCCGGCATCTTCCTCCTCTTGCCTTCGACCTGGGGGCCTGAGGTAGGCATCCAGCGTCATTCTCCTCTCGCCTTCACGGAACGGCTCATCGTCCTCTCCCGACGTCAGGTAGGCATGTGAAAACCCTAGCTCACGGGTTAACCTTTCCGTCGCCCTCTGGAGATGCGAACGGCATGTGAAAACCCTAGCTCACGGGTCGTCCTTTCGCACGGTTTATGTCCCATCCCGTCTGAGCAACAGGGGGCCGGTGGACTTCGAGCCCCATCCCCTCTCCATAAGTAGGGCTACTGTGGGCATGTTCTTCCTCCCCCTTCGTTGCGGTAGCAGATGATTCCATCTTTTGTCTACGTGGTTTACGGTAGGCCTGGTTTAAAATTGTGCTTGTATGTTCTTCCCCCTTCCTATTCTCTGTTGTTATTATTGAGCAATTTATCTCCCATGTTTTTGGCTACCATTACTGTCCTTCGCACTGCATATTCCTGCAATTTATCTCCCATCTTTTGTCTGCGTTATTAATGCTTGTTCCATTCCGCCATGGGTCCGGCCATATTTTCATTTCCTGCGGCTCTGAAATGCAGTAGGTAATATCAGACACGATATAGAAGTGTAGCTTGATTTGAAATCTATTTAGTCTAGCATGCAGGATACCTTTCGATGCTGAAGAATAGTGAGGCTTACTTTTGTAGTCCCAAACATTCTTCTTTTCTAAGTATTTGATCGAGCCTGCCATGAATATCATAATGACTGCTTCTGCCTTGATAATAACCCAAAGCAACTTACCCATACAAGCTTGATTAAGTCCCCGTCCCCCTTCAGATTTAGGCTTGCATATCTGATTCTAGGAAACCAACATGCTGACTGATTTTGAGGAATACCATGTCCAATAGTTGTTTCTCAGAATCCTTTCATATCAGAGTTTAGATTTAGGGTTGACATACTAGGGTGATAAAGGGTCTCCTTATCTGATCTCCAATGCTGTTGAAAAAACCTTGTGGAGAAAATGCAGGGGTATCTACACAGATACGTATCCAACAATCCAAGTGATGAGAAAACCCATTTGTTTCTTCAGATAGTAGAAATACTTTCTGTTAACAGAGTCAAAGAAATTCTGAGGTCTACCTTCATGCAACTGAACTTGCCTTTTGTCTAATTATGCAAATGTTGTATTATATCATTGGCCCTGGGAACATTATGATGAATGCTTCTCCCTTTTATAACATGCTGACTGGTTGTCCCTTTTATAACATGATGATTGCTTGTTACTAATGAGTTTGGGATGAAATTTCTCATTCTTCTTATCTTTAAAATCTCAACTGTATTTTTCGGAATTTCTGAAATAAACTTACTGTTATTTGACTTATGTCTATCCAGATTTAAAGCACTCTGTCTTCTCCCCTGATTTGCCGTCTTCTCTGTTTACTAATATGTCTCCAGTTCATTCAAGAACTATTCCGATGAATAAATACTTTCTGAAATTCTCTTTGCATATCTGAAAGTTTGGAAGTGTCCGAAGAGACTCAATAAATTAGAACCTCAGGTCCAATGTTATATGCATATGCATTCAAATGAATATGCGTATCTCTAAATCTGAACTGTATGATTTAGATTACCTGAAATAAACTTATTGATGTTTGACTTTTGTCTATCCAGATTTAGAGGACTCTGTCTCTTCCCCACATTTGGACAACATGATGTCACAGTCCGGTATGTTCTCACTTATCCCCCTTTTGTAATTGTCATCCGCTTATGAAGAAAGCAATTGACATATAATTTGTGCTGTTATTGTGACATTTAATTTTAATTTAAATAGGGGCTTGCCATGCTCTATTGTGTCATTTATCTTACAAGAGCATATATATACAGTTGCTAACATTACGTTTTGTTTCAAAATATACATATTATAGAATCATTAGTAACAGATATGTTAATAAATTGACATTTCTTTTACTTTACAGGATAGAACACCGGTGATGCAGGCGATGCAGAGCGCATGTGTGGTGGCCCAAAGATGTACCATGCCCGTAGAATAGTATTACTTGGTCTTATACATAGGTTCAGTGTCGTATGAAAACTGTGGGGTTTGATAAACCGTAAGTTGGTGATTGCAACGATGTTGTTATATAAGACAGTGATCATTCTTTCATCCAATGTAAAAGTTATGTTCTTGTCTCCACCAAAAATGTATTCAAGAAGATATTATGTGTGGTTGTAATTTGTTAGCCACCTGTACGACTGATTGTATGAATTATTAAAATCAATTGAAATTATTCTCATCAATTGGAATGAGACGGCCCAATTGTAGATATTCCCTTGTCCATAGTTCTCTCTCTCTCTCTCTCTCTCTCTCTCTCTCTCTCTATATATATATATATATATATATATATATATATATATATTGCAACGTATATATGTAGTTCAAATCGGATGCACGCAGGTTTGTAAAATAGTTGTCCAAATACAACTATGTAAAGTAGTTGGTACTAAGTTGTCATGAAGTAGTTGTTTTATTTTGTGTATAATTATTTAATTAGTAAATATAAAGATAGTACATAAGTATTTTTTTAATCAAAAAAAGTGTACAATATTTTTGATTCCATTATTAATTTTAGAACAAATATTTTTCGCCCACGTTAGAAATTATGTTTCAAATTTTAGAACATTATTTTATGTATCCAATTTCATAATTTCATATTTTATTAAATTATATTTTTAAAGATAAAAAATTATGAACTAGTAAACAGTGCCAATAGTTATTAAGTTTATTGTATATCATTTGTCCAAATATATAAAATAAGTTGGGCATACATTGGGGCATTTAAGAAAAATTGAAAGGTAGGAGATGCAAAATATATTTATAAATATGAAGTATCATTAATAACATGGTGATGAGAGGGGCATTTAAGTCAATGTAGTGAGTTACCCCAATGTTTATCCGTCATTCAAGGCAAAGCAATTAGAATATAATCGGAGTTAACTTTTTTGTCCTAGAGGGATAGTCCATTGCCTATCAAATTAAATAAGATTAAGTGAAGGGACAGACTAATCCTGGCGGGATATCCCTCCATTTGTCTATTCCCCTATCAAAGTGCAACTTAAGGAAATGAACGGCGTACAGCGCATCTTTAGTGACGGTGGAATTATAAAAGAAATATAATTTTTATTAATTAATTCATAAATTTGAAGGAAAATTAAAAAAAACGAGTTGGCATGGGTCGACCCGCGGATTGAACTCAAAGTCCGGCTCTTGGACCTAGTTGGGCAGGACTTTTAAGCCTAAGGGTCCACAGTCTTTTAGCTAAGCCGGCTTGACCGTCCGCGATCCTGACTCGATTTAGGGCGAGGCTTCAAGGCCTTTTCGGCCCACAAGTAAATTAGTCGGGCCTAAAAGTTCGGCCCGTCTAGGCCCATCTCATAGGTCGGACTTGGACTTGAAGTTCGACCCGCAAGTCAACTCGACCTATTATATTTTATTTTGTCTCAATTATTTTTTAATACTTTCAATTCTTTAAATAAATTAAGTTAAAAATTTAAGATAGATTAGAGACGGATTCTTGTTCTGTCTCAAATATCTAAACTTTTTAGATAATAATTATCGTTATAAGTATTTGAGACGGATTTGGGATGATTCTATTTCCGTCTCAAATGTTCATATAATTTTTATAAATAATAAATAATATTATTAAAATTTTAAGATAGAATAAAATTCGTCTCAAACTTGGGACGGATTTGAGATGGATTTATTTCCATCTTATATGTTAATATAATTATTTAAATAATAAATAATATTAATAAAGATTTGAGACAAAATTAAATTAATTTTGTCCCAAATCTGTCTCAAATTTGGGACGAATTAGGAACAAAATTTCATTTCGTCTCAAATTTGGGACGAAATCGGGCGCCACTGCCCCTGGCTCGACGATGGATCACTTGAGACAGATTGAAAGCTCTCGAATAGCCGAGCCACCTCCTTCGCCATCTGAAGGTACTTAATCATCAACGGTTCCCGAGCTTCATAGTCCCCGTTGATCTGGCTGACGACTAGTTGCGAATCAGTGTAGATCTTGACTCGCTCCGCTCCCAGGCGCTTTGCTATTCAGGCCCTAGAAATTAAGGCTTCGTATTCGGTGGTGTTGTTGGATGCTGCAAATTTGAACTTCATGGCATACTTAATTCCACTCCCTCTAGGGAGCTAAGGAGGACTCTTGCGCCGCTGCCGGCCGAGCTTGACGATCCATCGACGAAAAGCTCCCAGATCGGGCCAACTGCAGGCAGGGGAGTTTCATCAAGTTGAGCAGTCTTCTTTGCGATGAAGTCCGCGAGTGCTTGACCTTTGATGGCGATACGGGGGCAGAAGGAGATATCGTAGGCCTCGGGCATAACCGCCCATTTGACGAGACGCCCCGAAGCTTCGGGATGAGCCAGAATCTTCTTTAAGGGCTCGCCGGTCAGCACCACAATGTTGTGCCCCTGGAAATAGAGCTGGAGGCGCTTGGCTGAGATCACCAATGCGAGCATGAGCTTCTCGGTTGTGGGGTACCTCGTCTCGGCATCAAGAAGCACTTTGCTGACGTAGTACACCGGCCTTTGAGTTCCATGGTCGTCTCAGACTAATACTGAGCTAACAGTAGAGGATGTTGCCGAGAGGTATAAATAAAGGATTTCTCCTGGCACGGGCTTCAAGAGTACCAGAGGAGCCATCAGAAACTGTTTTAACTCGGTGAAGACTTTTTCACATTCATCATCTCAAGCGGAAGTAGGGGAAGCCATCTTTGGCCCTCTCAATAATTTGAAAAAGGGCAAGTAGTGCTCTGCAGCTCGAGACATATGAAGCGGTTCAGTGCAACGATCCTCCCTGTCAGGCGTTAGACGTCTTTGATGTTTGTTGGTCGCTGCATATCCAGGATAGTCTGGATCTTCTCGGGACTCGCCTCAATCCCCCGTTGGGTTACTAAAAAGCCTAAGAACTTTCCGGACTTGACTCCAAGGCCACACTTTGAAGGGTTAAGTTGCATATTGTACCTTCGGAGAGTTTGGAAAGTCTCAGCTATGTTGGAGAAGTGATCTTCGGCCTTCGGCGACTTAACAAACTTGTCGTCAATGTAGGCCTCGACATTCCGACCGACCTGATCTTCGAAAATCTGGTTGACCAACCTCTGATAAGTTGCTCCGGCGTTCTTCAACCTGAAACGCATATGGGTATAGCAATACACGCCAAGGTCAGAGGTAAATGCCATTTTCTCAGCGTCCACAGGGTGCATCCGGATCTTGTGATATCCGGAGCAGGCGTCGAGGAAGCTGAGAAGATTATTGCCCGAAGTTGAATCGACTAGTTGATCGATGCTTGGTAGGGGATAGCAGTTCTTCGGAGTAGTCTTGTTGAGGTCGGTGAAGTCGACGCACATTCGCCATTTGTCCGAGGCTTTGGGTACCAGGACGACATTGGCCAACCAAGTTGGGTAAAGGACCGGGCGGAATACTCTAGTTTTCTTCCCCTTGTTGATTTGCCCTTTTATGATATCTTGTTTTGCAGGGGCATGCCTTCTTTTTCGCTGTTGAATCGGCTTCACAGTTTGGACAAGGTTGAGAACGTGCATCACAATTTCCTCGAGAATTTCGGGGAGATCATCGTCAGACCATGCAAAGATATGAACATACTCCGAAAGAAAATTCTTATATTGAGCTTGAACTTCGGGTGATAAGTCTGCTCTAATTCTGACTTTGAGGGCCGGATCATCTTTGAGGAAGATTGGTAGCAGCTCCCCACCGGATTTGCCTTCCACCGCCTTATCCTCAATGATACCTGGGTCTCGGTTCACGTCCTTGGGATTCACGATTTCCACCGAGATTATATAGCACCTTCTAACTATTGCCTGATTACCTCGGACCTTTCCCGTGCCAAATTTAGTAAGGAACTTCATCTTTTAGTAGTAGGCGGACGGCACGGCTTTTATTCAGTGGATGATGCCTCGGCCAAAGATGACATTATAGGCCGATTCTATTTCTGTCTCGAATGTTCATATAATTTTTATAAAAAATAAATAATGTTATTAAAAATTGAGATAGAATAAAATTCGTCCCAAATTTGAGACGAATTTGAGATAAATTTATTTCCATCTGAGATGTTAATAGAATTATTTAAATAATAAATAATATTAATAATGATTTGAGATAAAATTAAACTTTGTTTCAAATCTGTCACAAATTTGGGATGAATTACGGACGAAATTTCATTCCGTCTTAAATTTGAGACGGAATAAAAATTCATCTCAAATTTGTGACACGGATTTGAGATGAAATTTTATTTTATCTTAATTTATTATTATTTTTTTAAATATAAATAATCTTAGTAAAGATGAAAATGAACACTGGGCATTCAATTCAACTTGAAGGTTATATACTCTAAAAAATTAGATGAAAATGGGAAAAAAAGGTATTCATGTATAACATGTATTGCTTATGTTGACTAAATAATCTTAACTGTAACAAGGTGGCATACGTAGACACAGCCTTCAATTTGTTACTCGTCGGCAGTGATCCATGCACCGAAGCAACACCATATATACTAGGACCGGACTTCCTGTACATATCTCGAATGAGTGGAATACAGACAACGCCACCAAAGCCCATCAATTATCTTAGTTACGTCACATGACATATAGTCTAATATTTCCATTAAAGAACCCTCCACGTTTCGGGCATCTCAGTTGGACCACCGAGTCAGGTTCCTTGGTTTGGATCCACCCTCGAAAGAAGGCATTATACCGGCATCTTTGCACATGATCAATAATATTAACGGTTGGGTCTCCTTATTATATATGGCTGCTGCTGCTTCTCATTGACTTTGACCTCTTGGAGTTATTACCTACGAAATCTATCTTCACATGAGGTGGTAAAGGGTACCCGGCCGACCCTAACATGCGTTGGTCGTGATATGATTGCCTAATTTCCTAGTTTAAACGAGACGTACATAGGTCAAAGAGAAACAAACGGAAGGCATGACTTCGGACTTCCTCTATGGATTTCAGTTACTTTCATGCACGTGACGTACATGCTCCCTCTCTCTCTTTCTCTCTCTCTCTCTCTCTCTCTCTATATATATATATATATATATATCTATTCAGGTCGGTGCACGGCTCCGCAACGCCCCGCCCTCTTTCTTCACGCAAGCTCTGAGTACGTAGTACGTAATTAGCTGGCGGGCGGCTCCCCAACGAGAACTCCTCGTCGTCTCCTTGAGCCTATAAATATGTGATTCCCTTCTGCTCCGTTTGCAACCACACCACAAATCTCGACACCACCACCCGTCCACCAACCCCTCTCCGATCGACGCCACCCACCCCTCACGTACGCGAGCTAGCTAGCAAGCTTTCATCCTTAGTAGAGGACCAATTACGAGCCAATGGCGTCCCAGACCATCATCAGTAGCCACCGCGAGAACGCCGAGGTCTGCCACGGAGATGATCCGTGCAAGAAGAAGATCGCCGAGGTGCTGAAGGAGGTCGGCCTCCCGGAGGGTCTCCTCTCACTGGAGGACCTCCAGGAGGTCGGGTACAACCGCGCCGCCGGGTTCCTGTGGATGGTGCAGAAGAAGAAGCGGGAGCACACCTTCAAGGCCATCAAGGAGACCGTGTCGTTCGCCACGGAGGTGACGGCCCTCGTGGAAACCCGGAAGATAAAGAAGATAACCGGGGTGAAGGTGAGAGAGCTGCTGCTGTGGCTGTCGGTGGTGGAGGTGTACATCGACGACCCCTCCTCCGGCAAGGTCACCTTCAAGACCGGCCCCGGACTCTGCGACAGCTTCCCCGTGTCCGCGTTCGAACCGGCGGTTTAAAAGATTGATGAAAGAAGGGCCGCATGTATTATATAAGAGGGGGAAGGGAGCACACATATTCGTATTAATCCCTCGTGGGAAGCTTAATTAATGTTATTCTGGCTTGGTCCTTAATTATGGTATTTTACAAGTTCTCTTAAGTTTACATGATGGACGGTGAGTAGCTTATGCTACTCATATGTACTTGTAGTACACCCTGACCTTCAGCCGTGTTTTTCTCGTCTAGATACATATTTCTTAACAGCTGTGGATTTGGTGATGTTGCGACCTACTTGTAGCTAGAATGAGAGGACAGAGTGTCTGAACGTTTTACCGGGAACTTACATCTTTTTTCCAAAGGACCGTGATTCTTTTGAATTAGATGAGTTGGGACGGATGAGATGGAGGATGACAAGTACTCCGTATCAAGTAAATTGGTCTCCTCTGAGAGTGAGAGTAGAGCGGGCGAGTTTACAGGTGAAAGTCATGATATGCATGCACAAAGTGACGGCGGATCTGACTGGACTAATGAACATGTTTTTTTTTCTCAGAAATAATTATCTCGCAAGCAAACTAAATTTAAGCGAAATTTAGATAAATTTTAACAATTTTAACACTCAATATATAGCTCCCTATTTTTGGTGGATTTAAGTTCGTAACGGTAGATGATCGATGTTTCTCCTTCGGATGAATAAATCAACCGGAAAAAAAAAGATATAATGTTACGATATATGAGCATGAGTTAGAACGGATATATAACATTAGTCATGAATTAACAAGCGAGATTGAATCTTTGTACGTAGACGGTCATTCACTAGGGCCAAGGAGAAATTCTTGATGGCAGAAAAAGAACACTGAAAACACCTGTGGACGAACATCACACGACTTGTTTGCGAAGGATGTGACGTTGCCTGCAGATTGCGGAGTCAATGAATCCACACTTCGAAGGTCTGGTTGGGGTGGCCGCTAGCTGGTTGCCTTGGTGCTATCGTGCCCTTCACTCGCTGCTGTAGGGAGAGAAATTAAGAAGGGGGAACGACAAAAGACGAGAAAACAACACACAAGACAAAAGGGCAGGGGGAAAGAAGCGGCTGCAGTGGGGCTTGTTGACGCAGGGAAAGAAAGTAAGAAAAGTTTAAAAAAAAAAAAAAGAAAATTTAAAGTGGGATTTGAACTTCACGCCAGGGAGAAGGATTCTTGGCGAGGAATATATTGTGCTAATATTTTATATATTTGCTAAAGTCATCCTTTTACAAGAGAAGCACGTGGGGTTCTCAATTACTTTGCTACATCCATCTATCTTTGAGAAAATGTCGGGCTCACAATTTCTGCTAGCCACTGCCCCCATTTTTACTTGATCTGGACTCTTTTTTTTGTTTTATCCAGTAGCATTCGATCCTCTATCGTAACCAACTCGATTCCATTGAATATCTTTTGAATACATCCTAGTATCTTACAAACAAGGAAACAAACTCCAAAAAGATATTACTCAATCACCTTCCACAAAATATATTGTTCCCGTCATTCTTCCAGATAGATCGTGTCAATATCAGGAGTTCTCTGCGCAGATCCAACTCTACAAACTCTACTCGATATCGAGACTTTGTTTAATTTTTGACCTCTTTGACCTCTTTTCGTTTTGGGGCCCTCGGGCTAATTGTTGTTCTCCACCCCCTGCTTGGGTGCCCTCCCTACCCATATACTCCTCTATATTTTTACTGCTTTCATTAATGAAAAATCGCTTGTCTGATAACCGGGGTGGCACGTCATGTCCCTTCAGATGAAGGCATGAACGGACTCCCTCGAATCTCACTTTACAAGTATTACCTTTCAGTTAAAAAAAAAAATCACCTTCCACAAAAGAGATCAAATCAAATAGAAAATTTTAGTTTTAAAAATAGAAACACAAATCTCGGCACTTGGTGTGTGACATGGTTAATTAAACACCGATTACAGACATCGCAGATAATTTATAGGGAATCTTGATTTTCTTTGAAGAGACAACCTACGGCTTTCAACCATCAACTCCCAAAAACACTCAACACACAAGTTAGTCCACTAAAAAATAACTTTTGTAATCATCAATAAAATTAAGAGAAACTCAACATACTTTTTAGGGTTAGTATTCTCTCTCTCTTTTATAAATTTTAAATACATCAAATACATTTAATTTCTCAGAGAAAAAATAGATATAGTCATAACGTGAGTGATCATCGTTAAAGATAATGAAATATCTTTTCACACCTGTACTCGAAGGAAATGAACCATGAAAATCTGTAATAGATTAATTCTAAAACATCATCGGTACTCCTTATGACAGATACGTACTTATTCACAACTCTGAATTTGATGATGTTACCACTTGTAGCCACAATGAGAGGATAGAATGTCTGAAAGCTTTACTAGCTGGGAACCGTAGGGATTGATATTTCCTACGGGCATGGGCACTTAATAGGCTCCTAGCTCTGGGTACCAGTGGGTACATAGGTAACTAAACTCTTTTTGAGTGGTCATGCAGGTATTGCCAGTAGGTACGCCGACGGTTTACGAATATTAAATTTTGAATTATATATATAGCACATCATATTTGAAATTTAGCTATCTATTTCGATGGTAGAGGGCATTCTAAGCCCTTAAGCCTTTTGTTAATTTAATAACATGCAAAATATTAACATTTATTTTTTTGTCATTAATTCTTGGCAGGTTGGAGACCGAGAAAAGAGTTTTTACAAAAATACTCTCTTATGTCAAAAGTTTCTACTGCTGCATTGGACACCAGAAAGCCTATGCGAGTAGACCGAGTTACTTGATAAGATGCAGGACATTTAAGCATACGCCCTCCATTTTATCCGTCTGATTAAGTGAATTTTTTGGGAAAAAAACTCACATCTATTTTTTAAAAGATCTTGATTCTTTTGAATTAGATGAGTTTAGACGGATGAGACGGAGGATGAGAAGAGCGCGCGGGTGAGTTTACCGGTGAAAGTGATTTGCATCCACAAAAGTCAACAGAATCACCCGCGGTCAACATCGTATCTTAGACGTGTCCCACATCTCCCGTACATATTTATGTGTTTTAAAATGAACAAAGTAATAATATATCAAAACTTTATCCGTCAACCAAAGGAGCTAGCTACCTTCACATGCACAAGAAACAAAAGCCAAGAAACTTAAGCTAATAAATTAATCAATATATATATATATATATATATAAAGTATCAATTTTTTTGACTGATTCAATTGAAGGTGAAAGTGTTTTGACAAGAAAGGTATAACTGCCACCTTCTTAAGTATATCATGCGTACCATGCAAATATATGGATGAAAATTAGGAGTATATATACAAATATGAAAGTTTTGAACGGTACATATAAAATCCATGTATGATACAAGCTATAAAAAATAGGGATGATTAAATATACACCTCTTGCTAGGATCTTACATCTTCTATTCTACATCCCCATATTCTTCGTAGTATCATTTGTACTCTCATGTTAAATAATATTATTCGATTATACCGCTTTACACTCTTAACACTCTAAGACCTAACAAAACTCTTATTTTCTAGTGTCAGGTGTTTCTCAAGTTAAACTCGCGATAGACATTCCCATGTGAATGGAAGACAAGACAAATGGGACTTAAGGAGTCCAGCCG
Organism: Amorphophallus konjac; assembly: GCA_022559845.1. Classification (NCBI taxonomy): domain Eukaryota; kingdom Viridiplantae; phylum Streptophyta; class Magnoliopsida; order Alismatales; family Araceae; genus Amorphophallus; species Amorphophallus konjac. The sequence goes on along the minus strand of CM040127.1, from coordinate 16,227,871 downwards.
GGGTTGCACTTTCAAATTTTCAATCACCATGTACCCCAAAAAAAAGCAGTCCCTTGACCTTTACAGCGGAACAACTTTTCATTTATGACATCTAACTATTTAGTAGACTATTGACATTTAATGACACACGTGAAAATGTTATGTGATCCTTCAAGTCACAATATTGTTCAATGAGATATAATTGATAATTAGTATACTTATTAGGTAGTCTACGAATTCTTTGTCCTCTCCCTCGATCATATCCATCTCTCTCGTGTGAGATTAGAATTTACTCTTGTTCTTGATGAACAAGTTCAGAAGATACATTCGATCCTACAATAGGTACTGATTCATTAAGTTCATTGTCCACTACGATAGGTACTTGATGTGGTGAAACCAATGAGACCGATAATGATGTTACTGATGACTCAATAGTGAATGATTCTTACAAGACTCACTATCAAAATTAATCAGCTTTCAATGAATCTAATAGTATGAGTTCTTATTATTCTGGTCGGAAGAGAAGGATAGTAAAATTTGTATCCTCTTGATCTTTTAGGATATCCTATAAAATGAGCACTTATTGTCCTTGCGTCTAACTTCCTTTCATCTGGGTTGTAAAGTCTAACCTCTGCCTGACACTCCCAAGCATAAAAATAACTTAAACTAAGTTTCCTTCCAATCTATAACTCAAATGGTGTCTTAGATATAGATTTTGAAGGTACCCTTTTTAATATACATAGTGGTCTTTAAGACTTCACCCACAAGAAAAGAGAAAGAGACATATTATATATCATTTGCGGATCATATCTATCAGAGTTCTATTTCTTTTCTTGTACTTCTTGGCTTGGAATATATTGTGTTAATATTCCATATTATTGAAGAAATCTCTCAAATGATCCTAGAACCCGACTAATCTCAACGTGCTTATCAAGATATTGATTCTCCTCCTCTAGGTGTCGATGAACTTTTTTGAACAAGTGATCAGTGACTTTGCGCGTAGAAATGGTCGAAATGTCACGCGTTCGACAAGGGAAAGGAATCAAATCGTTGGGCCAGCCCGTTCCGTAATTAAGCTCTGTCCTTTGCTGACCGGTACTTCCTCCCGGCATCGACTCGGCGCGTCGACATCCCTTTATTCCTCTCCGTCTCTTCCCCCTCTGTGTCTTCACACAACGAGGCTCATGTAAACACAGCCTTCGATTTGGTACTCGTCGGCAGTGATCCATGCACCGAAGCAACACCATATATACTAGGACCGGATCGACTTCCTGTACATATCTCGAATGAGTGGAATACAGACAACGCCACCAAAGCCCATCAATTATCTCAGTTACGTCACCGGCATCTCTGCACATGATCAATATTAACGGTTGGGTCTCTTTTTTATATATGGCTGCCGCTGCTTCTCATTTAGTGCCAAGTCTTTGTGACGTTGATTACACCAAAAACCAAGTCACCTCGCTCCCTTGGTTAATAAATCCATCAATTGGAGTTCCTTCCAACTGTTTGGATGCCACTTCTCCCGGTGTCGTCGATGAACTTTCTGGACCAAGTCAGTTGACTTTTGGACGTGGAAATGTTAAACGTCACGCCTTTCAACAAAAGTCGTAATTAATAAGTTCCGCCCTTTGCTGACCAGCATTTCCTCTCCATCTCCTCCCCCCTCCTTCACGCAAGCTGTGAGTAGTACGTAATCAGCTGGTGGGCGGCTCCCCAACGAGAACCCGGTCCTCCCCTTGAGCCTATAAATATGTGATTCCCTTCTGCTCCGCTTGCAACCACACCACAAATCGATCGACTACCCTCCTTCCTCTTAATTTGTTCTCCAAATCAACATCTCACCCGCAGCCCCCTCTCCGTTCGACACCACCCACCCCTGACGCAAGCTAGCGAGCTTTGATCCTTAGTAGAGGACCAATTAAGAGCCAATGGCATCCCAGTCCATCATCAGTAACCACCGCGAGAACGCCGAGATCTGCCACGGAGATGGCCCGTGCAAGAAGAAGATCGCCGAGCTGCTGAAGGAGGTCGGCCTCCCGGAGGGCCTCCTCCCACTGGAGGACCTCGAAGAGGTCGGATACAACCGCGCCGCCGGGTTCCTGTGGATGGTGCAGAAGAAGAAGCGGGAGCACACCTTCAAGGCCATCAAGGAGACGGTGTCGTACGCCACGGAGGTGACGGCCCTGGTGGAGACCCGGAAGATCAAGAAGATAACCGGGGTGAAGGTGAGAGAGCTGCTGCTGTGGTTGTCGGTGGCGGAGGTGTACATCGATGACCCCTCCTCCGGCAAGGTCACCTTCAAGACCGGCCCCGGACTCTGCGACAGCTTCCCCGTGTCCGCGTTCGAACCGGCGGCTTAAATGAAGGAACAAGCAGGGACATCAAACGTGGAGAGACATGCACACACACGACACCATGGGATGCTCAAATATATTATTGCTCTTCTTAGTTCTTATGTTGGATAACAATAAGCAGCTTATCTGCTTATGCATGCTACTGATCATATGAAGTATATATATATATATATATATATATATATATATATATATTTCGTGCAATGTTCTTGACGGCGCTTCTTCCTGCCGTTGTATTGTTAGCCACTTTTTATCTACTTTATTTCCTCCGGGTGAACTTAATTATTCACAGCTCAAGAGTGTTTAAAAGCTCAACTATAAGTGGAGTTAATGAATTGTCACACGGAGTTTCTTTCAACAAGCATGCGTGGGTGCATCGAGGAAGAGTTCACTTGAGTGGTCAAACAGGCTTTGCCTTCTCGGCTGATCATATTTATTGTTAGAAAAAAAGGAATTAATTAATCGCACTAACTTATTTCAGTAATCAATTAAAAAACATCGATCCATTTCAAACCAATGGATTTTTCGTGGTGGAAATGATCCCTTAAACCAACCAAAAAAATATTTACATGTTTAGTGATCAGACGATCTTATTGTTCGAATTCATCACCAAGGGTCAAAATCATGATTTATTTCGCTAACTTCCATCGATCCAAGGGCGGTTTTCTAGTTTACAACTGACGCGGAGCAACTTGGTCGATGAACAGAGAGTGATTTTGATTTATTAACGATCATGGAAGATATCCATGTTGAGGGTTAATTTTTTATTTTTCTATATTTTCATAGACAGTTTGTGATTATTTTTTTATTTCAATAAATTGTGAATTGTTAGGTGAGTTAGGATTTGATTAGGAGTGTATTTTTTTTGTTATGTTTTTTATTTATTTTAAGAGTAGACTTATTTTACTATTAGAGTAAAAATAAAATAGGTCAACTTGTAATTTTATTTCTCTATAAATAAATAGAAATCAACTCTAATTAAAGAAAAGCAACGGTTAAAACAAAAAATTTATAGCGTCGCTGTGACGAGATGTCAACTCCCTCCGTATTCTTTTTGATGAGATGTTAAATCTCGTCTGATCTCTTCACGATGTGAGGCCCAACCTATATCTCCATTCTTCTCTTTATTTCATTTGTTCCTCGTTATGCTTCACCGCGACCGGCATGCCGGATCGTGCTCTTACTCGCGGCCTAGCCCTCCCCGATTCCCACGCTGCCAGGACGCAGCCCGCGGCTACATCACTGGCTCCTGAGTATGTTGCAGCTGATGTTGCTACGAGGATTGGCATGTTCTGAGCAAAGGGGGTTCTGTTCTCTTTGCCTGTGGATATTTACTGTGACAGGTTTGTGACGAAGAAAAAAAAAAATTAGACACGTGAGTCAGTGGTTCCTTGGACTCTGACATTGTGGGCAAAGCTTTGGCTGCTTTGGTGTTTCTTTGAGTTCCCAGGACGTACATCAGAGCTTTGGTTCATTTTCCAAGGGGGTTGTTAGGTCCTTGATCTATCCAAAACAGTAATTTTAACCATCCTAGTTGATTTTTTTTCAAAATAAATATCTTATGAAAAAGAGAGAGAAAAATAAAAAAAATTAGACAAAGAAAGAAATTCATATATTTGAGCCCACTCCAACATCAAAGGAGTGGCCCGTCGTCCTCGTTGCCTCTGCTGCTGCGGAATTCATTTTGTCGACCACCGAACTTCGTCCTACATCAGCGACCATCGATGCACACATCCCAAAATGCATGGTTGAAAGGCATTAATTTGTGGTTGGTTAACAAATGTACGTATACCGTCGTTGAAAACTATGCACTTGCAAGTAATTACAGCCAAACATTCATCATCTCTAGACACATTCTTAATTTCAATGTATGAAAATTAACAAGCTTCCAATATTGCAGGCCATGTGCCGCCCTCATAACAAATTAAAAGTTGAACTACCAACAATTAATGATGGCATGTCCAAGTTAAGGATCCGCTATTAATGAAAGAAAGGATGGGTTTTTTTTTTTTGCATATTAGTCTCTATAAATTTAATGAATTGTCGATTAGTCCCTCAAATCTGACTATTGTCTTAAAAGTCCCTATAATTATCTCCGTTGTTCAAATAAGTCCCTACCGTTATTTTGAATCCATAAAAATTAAATAAATCAGAGTTAAGTTGACTCAATATTAGGAAAAGACTAACTAGCCCTTAGTTAGTTATGCGTGTGTGTGTGTGTGTGTCTGAGAGTGAGAGAGAGAGAGAGAGAGAGGCCAGTCGGAGGTGGTGCAGACGCAGGGAAGGCGGCCGGTCATTCGTGTGTGTGTGTATGAGAGAGAGAGAGAGAGTGAGTGAGTGAGAGAGAGAGAGAGAGAGAGAGAGAGAGAGAGAGAGAGAGAGAGAGAGAGATGCCAGTCGGAGGTGATGCAGATGCAGGGAAGGCGGCCGGCGGTGGTGAAGACGGCGAACAGCGGGGCCCAGCGGCGACGGGGAGTCGGTGGCAACGCTCCCCCTCCGGCCGCCCTCCCCCCTCCCCTTGCGACCTCCCTTCCCCTCCCCCTCCCCCTCCGGCCTCCCTCCCCCCTCCCCGGCCCTCCGACCCCCTCCGATCCCCCTCCTCTCCCTTCGGCCCCCCTCCCCTGCTACCTCCCCCCTCCCTGGCCCTCCGACCCCCTTCTCCCCCACCGGCGGCCCTCCCCCCTCCCCCTGCGACCTCCCTCCCCCTCCGGCCCCCCTCCCCCCTCCCCTTGCAACCTCCCTTCCCCTCCCCCTCCGGCTCCCCCCCTGCGACCTCCCCCCTCCCCGGCCCTCCCCCACTCTCTCCCTGAGCTCCTCACCACCTCCCTAACCGACTACACGGTCACACCTTCACCGCGCCCCTCACCACAGCCACCTCCCTAACCGTCCCCGCGACCACGCCCACCTCCCTGCAACCTCCCCCTCTCCCTGCGCACCCACACCCGTCGCCCACTCCGGCCAGCCTCCCCTCTGTCGGCAACCACCATCTTCCACGCGATCTGTCCCTCCGTCTCACACTGCTCACGCTCACCTTCTCACACACACACTCCACCGTCACACCGCCAGTTTCCTCTTCTTGCCCACTCCCTCTCTCTTCTCTTCTCCATTTACTCTCCCACTCTTCCTGCAACTCTCTCTTCCTCTCTCTCTTTCTCACTCCACCACCAGCTTCTATTCTTCCCCTTTCTCTCAATCCCTCTTCTTTCCCTTCCCCCACCTCATGCTCTCTATTCTCTGCTGCACTACCCACCACACACACACAACAGCGTCGGCAGACCCCTTCGCACCCCCCTACCTGTCTCTCTTCCACACACTCAATGCACACACGTCTGCTCTTCCCTCCTTCTCACTCTCTTTCTCTCTAACCCTCACACCGCATGCACACGCACACACGCCTCCCTCGTCACTGTCGCCTCCCTCTCCGCACCCTTCACTCCTCTCTCTCCCTCACACTGCAAACACACACACGTTACATCGCCGGTGGGTCGACCTCCCCTCCTGCGGAGTCGACCCCCCCTTCTATGTCATCTCTCTCCCCCTCTCTATTCTCTCTGCACCTCTCTCCCGTTCCCTCCCCCTTTCTCTCTTCACTTGCATGCACATACTCCCCACACACTCACAACCCACCAGCAGCAACCGCTCTCTCACCCTCTGCCGTCTCACATACACACACACATCGCACACAGCCATTCCCCCCCTCCGTTCTCTCTTCTTCTCTCTCTAACCCCACCTCCAGTACCCCTCCCCCTCTAGTCCATCGTCTCCTCTCCCCCTCTCATCCCCTCCACCTTCGGTCCCCCTCCTCCCCTCCAGTCCCCCTCCTCCCTCTCCCTCCGGTCTCCTCTCCCTCCACCTCGGACCCCCCTCTAATCGCGGATCGTCATGAACCTCAGTCACTAGTGGTGCTCTTGTTGCTGCCCCGCTGCAGCTCCTCCGCCGCAGAACCACATGCTCCGGTGGACAACCCCCCTCCGATCCCCTCTCCCTCGACCTCCCTCTGAGAGAGAGAGAGAGAGAGAGAGAGATTTTAGACTTTTTACACACATTTGATAGAATATTCTACGGAATATTCTTTTCTGTGGACGGCAACAAATTACAGGGATTCATTTGTAAAATGTTAAAAATTATAGGGACTTTTAAGACAATAGTCAGATTTGAGAGACTAATCGATAATTCACTAAGTTTATAGAGATTAACATGTAAAAAACCCTAAAGGATGATACACCTTAATTTCAAAACTTATACGTTTCTCAATAAAATGATGATCACATTTAATTAGAAGAGATCAATGTTCGGGTATATATTCCGACGGAGGGCAGGTACTGCTCACATTGTCTGTAACAACAATAGTGTAATTTTAAAATTAACAGGGAGACATTGCGAGACACCGTTTTGTACATCTTTGAACAAGTCAACTCCATGTTACACGCTGGACTTGTGCATCCATGTACACGATCTATTTACATTTTCTGCTCCATGACGTGGACAAAGTCAGGCCCCATGATTTGGATCGGCTTGGTGAAGGCGTCGACCATATATAGCTCAAGCTAAGGCTAGCTGTCTTTCTTTGACCACTGCTTCTTCTTGAATTTGACTCTTCACCTCACCTTTACGCACCTTCTCAATATGACTCTTGGAATAGGGTTGTCAACGGGTCGTACAGGCTAGATAGATATATCCACAGGTTTAATCTGATTTTGAGTCAAGTCCTAAGATATTTTTTGATTAGTGGATCTTTAGTCGCGCCTAAAAGTTTGACCCGATTAGATCCACGGGTCATACTCGGGTTTTGAGTTCGATCCGCGGGTCAATTTGATCCGTTCTTTTTTTTCTCTCTTCAAATTTTAAAAATTACTTAGTTAAAATTATATTATTTTAATTAATTAAAAGATTAATAACTTTATTTTTAAATAAATTAAATAATTAATATCAAAACTCTAATTAATTTAATAACAACTATATATTTTATATTATTCTTTTTATTTTTTATTTAAATTTTCGAGCCGAGTTGACACTTAGTCAGACTTTACACATTTTTAATAGCGTCAGGCCCGATCCAACCTAGTCTAGCTCGATATAACTCGGGCTCAAGTCAAATTCAGATTTTAATGTTGATGAGTCGGACTAAGATCAGACCGACCTATGCCCAATCCAGATCTGACACGTTGACGGTCCAAAAACCTCCACAAGACTTAAGGGCGCTGGTAAGAGATCGTTTTACCAGTTATTGATAATCACGCTGGGCGGCGTTCTTTCTCTAACTAGCTGATCCCTTCTTCTTCTTTTTTCATTGGTAGCTAGGTGGGATACGAAACAACAGAAAACACAAATCAAAGAAGATAAAATTTATCCTTCACAAACCTATATATTAATTTGCCTGTCCCTCATATAAACAGTGGAAACTCACTCTTCACCCATGATTTACGCTGACCCCTTGTTCTGCTGTCCACCTTCAAGCAGCTTCTCTCCTACTTCACACCATCTCTTCAGTTGCTTAATTTCACACTTCGATCTGCAAGGCAACGCAGCGGACTTTGATCACTCATATTATATTATGTCCCATAGCTACTTGTAAGGAGTACTAATAAGGAGTTTGCTTCGTTCAAGCGTACTTGGTATATTAATTTCAGAGCTTTAAACCGGTGGTTGTGGCTGCTTTAATCCTGTCTTTAACAAAAGAGCGTCTGAGAACTAACATGACCATCGAATCCCTTCCCGGACATACGCTAGCAATATGATCGATGATCCAAATCACTACGTGCTTAATGTCATTTTCTGGTTAATTATAACTACTTATAGTTAAGCGTACAGAGACAGAGAGACATGAGTATATATATATATATATATATATATATAAAGCCACGACGCAAATAATTCTGACGTCGTACTCTGATCTCTCGTGTCAGCCAGAAGCCACTGGCTGGGTGTGGTGTGTCTCAGCATGGAGGACAAGAGATGTGTATGAAGTTTATCTTCGACAGCCCACGAGAGGAAACAACATTGAGATTGGCAGGTCATATATAGACCGAAGAAAGAAAGACATCGTCACTCTGTCCACTCTTTTCGTCGTTCAATGAGGTTGACGTACGTACGTTAAGAAACATCGAGCTTCAGTTTCTCATCTTCTGGCATTTGATTGTTATATTAAAAAACAGAAAATAAAGGTGATAAAATATGTGACACCAAAAAATATGTTATATATATATATATCCTAACAAATTGAGTTGTTTTGCCGGTTTCGATCTCACAACTTAGAAAGAAGGGATCATCAATCAGGAACGGCATTGCTAAGTTGTACTTTTGTGTCTGCTTCCGGTTCTTATCGTGACACTACATATTCGTCTCATCGTTGAGGTTGCGCTTTGATGTACTCATCTGTGGGCAATATATAGGTGGCGAAGGAAAGAGCTTGTGGGAACCCCCCCCCCCCCCCACACACACACACAGAGAGAGAGAGAGAGCGACGGTCTTCTTCGTTCACAGTTGGCCCCCTCAAGGTTAACCAGCCCATAGTGAGGTGTAGACCATGTAGGACAGAGAGGTGGGACAGAAATATCTCGACAGATAGATGGATATATCATGAGGGAGATGGAGCATATCTATTCCCACCCCCTGCCCCCTTCTTTGATCACTAATATATAGTTACTGTTCACTATGCTGCATAATTTATAACTAATCATCTTATAAATCTTCTAACTTTTTTTTTTGTCTCCCAAATCTTATCATCTAATTTGACTAATAATCATACATGATTTGCAAGATGACTAAGTACAAGTATTACTCTTGTTTGATTCCACAACATCATGCTGTTTTGGGCCAAGTTCATGGGCCAAGGCATAATGATTGTGCTCACAATATAATTACCTGTCAGGGCTCAGTAACGTATGAATTCGCGTGTGAATTATATGGACATGCATATATTTTGATGTATGAAATCCATGTTAATTTGCAACTAATGTATATATGACAAGCAAAGAAATAGAACATTTCATGTCGCACTACATAATATATAATAAAGTCTTTTTGACATATATATATATATATATATATATATATATATATATATATATATATAATCTTATCAAGAGTTTTAAGTGCATTTTAATTGATTTGTCCAAGTTCATCTCCTTGGGGGTACTCATCCGCAACAGTTCTGCGTCCATCACCATTATAGAATAAGAATGAAAAGGGGATAAAGATTTCAAATCCAATCTATTTCATGTGGAGATTAACTCCCTTAACCTTAATTCTAAATTTTATTTTTAAGAGTTTTCTAAAAGATCTTTTTATTAGATATTTACCAAGTCATAGGTACTTTGGGAAACGATTCTACTCATTTTCCATCAAAGTATATGGTTTTGATGTGTAATACACATCTCCTCGAAATACAAAATTTTGATCCAGAATGCACATTTTGTAACATGACACACCTTAAATTACAGTAAACTTCTTGAATGTAGATTTTTTATTTTAGAATATGAAGTTGTGTACCGAAATACATACTTTGCAAACTACAGCAGACATTTCTAAACTGGATTATATAGTTTTGACGGAATATGCAATTTCAGTCTATAATACACATTTTCTCATAAGATATATAAATTGAAAAATATCTTTTTTCAAAAATATATTCCAATAATTATTTATTAGAAGGTTTTTTTGCACGAATATCCCTGTTGAAAGTGAATTTGTGTGAGAATTCATCTTGTATTTGCATGTATGCCCTACGTTAATTTAGTATCATGTGTGCCCTTTTGATAACCTTTTGTCAGAATATCCATAAAATATTTTGCCACCTTCTTCATCACTCTTTAAGATATTTTAGCAATATTTTAATAAAAAAATTATGATAAAAATGTGATTGTGATATGTAATTCACATTTGGAGGGTATACGTGTGAAAATCTTTCTTGTATTTGCATTTGCATGTATATCTTACGTGATTGTGTTACCGTCATCATTTTAGATAATTTTTTTTACGTGATTGTATTCACATTTGGAGGGTATAAGACTCAATTTAGTGGTGGTAATCCCATCATTTCAGAACTTAAACCGGACATAGATTGTGTTACCCAAATGGAAAGTCACGCCAATGGCATGACCCAAACCATTTAGACTTACCCAGGTGAATTCGAAACAGTTGTTGAATGTTGAGTATAGGTAATCATATGGCATGTTGGAGGGATGTATTTGTAAAAATTTTTTAAACTGGTCGGTCGGATCAGGTCGACTATCAATCGGTTCAAAAGTCAATTCGATTAAGGTCGATCCGATTTAATTCTAAACGATCAGACGAACTAAACGGATCACAGTTCGATCGGTGAATCGATCTGATCCGATTCGATTCGTTCTTTAAATAAAAATATTTAAATATTTAAATATTTAAAATAATATTTATGTGTGAATAAAATTATCTTATTATTATTGATTTGTTATCATTTATCATTTTATTTTAGATATATTTGAATTTTTAAAGTTTAAAAGAATGTCAATTGTAAAATGTGAAGATCAATAGAATGTTACACAATTTTAAAGTTAATTTATTTAACCATATTATTATTATTATTTTACTTATATAATTATATAATTATGAACAATACTTATGTATATATATATTTTATTTTGATCATTATATTACGATGACGTCACGATTCAAATCAATTCGATTAAACGATTCAATCAATTAAATTCAAATCAAATCAATTTATTAGCCGATTCAATTACCGATTCGATTACGATAATGTTAATTGACCCCCCCTCCCATCCAATCGATCCAACGGGGACTCCTCATCCAGTCACTAATAAGGGTCCCATAATGCTGAACGAGACCGTGTACAGGTTTTCCGAAGCATAAATATGACTATGCGAGTCTCACAACGCTGGACTCCCAAATCGATCCAATGCCGACTCCTCATCTAACAACTGATAAGGGGCCCATAATGGTCCATGAGACCGGGTATAGGGGGTCCGGATCTAACATTTCATTAATTCATTATCTCACCAAAAAAAAAAATTGCACCATCTATCAAAGAGGACACACACTCGGGGGAGAGAGAGATGTAACCTCACGAGCGTTTAGAGAGAGACAGAGAGTGAGAGAGAGAGAGAGATGTAACCCCACGATTGTTAAGCCCTCCCCCCCACCTCCCACCCACCATCGTTTGTCTCTCCCATTCCTGTTCGTCCAAACCGGTGGTTGTTGAGGGAAGCAGGGCAATCCTTGTCTGCTGTTAAATGATAAGAGTAAATTTATTTCTAACTTTTATTTTTTCTCCCTCTCTCTTAAGAGAGGGAGAGAGAGAGAGAGATTAGTGATTTGAGGTTGGTTGATATGCGAATATAATGTGCTAGAAATTGTCTAATTTAAAGCTATCCTGGCATAATGGAATTACATAAACAGTGCAGATGCAAGAGTAACAGGGTTATGCGTACGAGAAGTTCCCTAGTTTCTCTCCGAGGTCAGTGATAACGTTTTTGAATCAATAATTAATTCTTCAGTTACCATGAAAAATGATAATATTATAAGATCAACTGGCCGGAGTGGTATAGTCATGTTTGTGGCCATGCAATATGTGTGCAAAACGCTAATTCATTTATCTTTACAATTGCTATGTAAGATAGAATGCATCGGAGACACTTCTTTATTTATTTTTCTACATGAAAATTATAGAAAACTAGGAACTTTCGGCAGCCAACTACCCCAATGTTCTATCAATAAACTCTGGTCCATGGACACTCTATTAACTAGTTTTGCCTTGACTAATTTACATTATAAGACAGAATGAAAGAATAAAAGTGTTTAGGGTTCAGCTGTCGGGGTCCACAACCACATATATTATACACACACACACACACACACACACACACACACACACATATATATATATATATATATATATATATATATATATATATATATATATATATATATATATATATATATATATATATATATATATATATCCATTGAGAACAGTTCGTTACACACTCAGCGTCTGTTACACATCTTGCATGTATAATGTATTTAATTTTTAAAAAAAATTAAAATAATTTTAAATATATCTTAATTTGAGATATAAGTCACATCATTATTATATTACTCAAAAACTAAAAAAAAGAATCAGATTGAATGAATAATGTTAGATTCATTTTTTAAAAATTGATCTATTTTAATTTTAATTTTTTTAGATAATAAGATGACGTTGTAATTCACACTCTAAATTAACATATTTTGAGAGTTACTCTAATATTTTTTTAAAAATAAAAATTTAAAAATATTACACGTCTAAAGTGTACGACCGACTTGTGCATCCTTTCTCGTACCCATTTGTTATTATTTCACGATTTCCTGGTCAGCCATTGCATTCATAAAGTGGGCACCCACTTTCTTTTTGAAGCCAACAGAAGAGGAAGATCATGGCCGACATCAAACACCGTACGTGTCTTCCTCCCCACCTTCAAAAGCCCATGTCTTCAGGTTTTGTTGATGTTCAACGAGAAGATCATTTCAGAGTGGAAAATAGAAGGCCATCATGATACTTCGATTGGATTAGGGGTGAAGATGATTAAATTTAATTCGGTTTGGGATTATTTTTTTCTAAATTGAATCGAACCGAATTTACTTATTAAATTGAACCGAACCTTAGGAGGGTAAAATCGGTATGACCCATAAAAAGCTCATTACGCCAGGCCCGCATCGGCCAGAGATCTATAATACGTACAACGGACCCTCGACAGTCGCGGCCTACGACGAACCGTTCAGGGTGATCATTTATCGGATTCACCAACTCACAAAGGGCATCAACACATGCGCAACGGACACCAAATGACTCTCCAGCGACCGAACATTACCCCCTACGACGTCGGCCTCAACTCCACTAAAGGCGAGTACGCCTTACAGGCGTCGTAAGATTCGCCTGAGAGCCGACCGACTCCGAAGGAACGAACCCTCAACGGGAAACTCCCCACGATCACGGAGAGACATTACCCCACTACTCGCGCCCTTCCTTACTAAGGGATAGGCCCTCACCGCCGGGACAACCCCTATAAATAGACCTTCGTCCACGAACAAGGGGGACACACTGGAACGACCCTACAGACACAGAAAGAGAGACTCGATCCGACCCACGAAGCCTTGGGAGTGGATTCCATGAAGTAGAGCTCATGTCACCTTCCGAGCACCCTTGTCGCCCAACGAGCACTCCTCGAGCGCTCACTGGACACGGCGAGCACTCCTGCGGAAGTTCGACCACCCCTCCAGGCTTGCTCAATCACCTTTCGGCTCTTCCTCTCCTCTCTATTCCTCCTTAATCTTCATCCTCAAAGGTTCTGACTTAAGCATCAGAGGGTTGTCCCCTGGGATAACGCCTAGGGCTCCTTCTGACGTCGTTTCCCTGGTATTTGCAGGCTTCCACGGGTGGCCGGACGATCTTTCCCCAACAAATAAATCTTAAAAGTGTGGTACGAGAATTATGAACCATTTTTTCGTCTCTACAGAACCAAATCGAAAAAATTCGGCTTGGTTCGATTTCAAATCGGAATTTCATATTTTATTATAATATATAAAAATTTAATGAGTTATATGTATATAAATTAAAAATAAAATAAAAGTGCTTATATTTTATATATTTTATGTGTATATAATTAAATTTTTAAATAGTTTTAAATATTTATAATATATAATATTAAGAAAAATATATGAGTAATAAATTTAGTTTATTCAATTTGATTCGGTTTCACACGTTATGAAACCAAACCGAACCGAATTGACTTCAAACCGAATCAAACCGAATCGAATGGTTCGATTTGGTTTTTAAATTTGAATCGAATTATATACAACCCTAGATCGGATAGCTTAGATCTATTAAAGTTCCCTCGTCAAGATTGATGTGGAATTTTCCCGTCGCATTCGGAGCCTCTCGTTTATTTTATGAATTTCAACTGCATTAATAATGAGGTAGACGTCAGCCATTCATGCGCATAAAGTCGAATCCTGACGATCTGACACTCCAATCTATCGCCCTCTCTATACGTCACCCAACGCGCATGACGCACATTGTTCTGTAGTCATCTACCCTCGCACGTCTTGACGAACCCTACACCCCAACATGGATGACAGTCTAACCCGTATAGACACGTCCGTCTTGATGATAAGGTCGGTATTCAATACACCTCAGCTCAACCACTACAAAGAAAGATCACCACGACCTCCATTTAGGTATGCAATGTTAATGAAATACAAGTCACATCACTAAACCCTCTCTACTTCAGCCTACCTTTAGTTACTGAGATCTTTCACTATGTGTTTACTTAAACATAAGAGGGTTCTCCCGAGACATTTCACCCCAATTGAGAATTTTTCTTTCTCTGTGTAAGAAATCCCCAGCCACTTACTTTTAGCATTCTCTCTCTCTCTCTCTCTCTCTCTCTCTCTCTCTCTCTCTCTCAACCGTTGAGGATGCCTTAACTCCATTAACCCGATGCTCGACGCTCAGCCCAAGGATAAGAAGAACTTTGCTGACATTTGATCTCAACGCTTGGCTCTAGGGCCGTCAATGGGTCGGGCTCGGGCCGGGCTTAGGTTGGCGCGGCTCGGGCCCGACTTATCAAGAGTAAGGTCCAAGCTCGGCCCGGGCCCGATATTATGTAAAAAATCGAGTCGGGCCGGCCCGCGGGCTAAACTCAAAGCCCGAGCTCGGCCCACGAGTCTAGTCGGGCCGGACTTTTAGGCCCGACTAAAAACCCGCGGGCCAAAAAATTCCTTGCGACCCGACCCTAAATCGGGTCAGACCCGCGAACTTGTCGGGCCGACCAGACCCATTGATAGCCCTACTTGGCTCAACTATCGGAAGCTTCACTCGCTCTTATTGCCATTCTCTGGTTTGATCTCTCATTATAAATTCGTGTACACGCTGAAGATCAACCACGTTTTTCCTCCAAATCATTACTGAGATAATTGCAAGGTTTTGCTTTCACACAAAGGTAGCATTTTTTACTTCCCTTCCACTCAACTCCAACCCCCCACCAAACCTTATTGTTCCAAGATCAGTTCTTAGACACAAAAGTGGGATGCTGGTTACTGAAGCTTAAAGAACAGATGATCCCAATTGTAGCACCAAAAGATTCTCTCTCTCTCTCTCTCTCTCTCTCTCTCTCTCTCTCTCTCTCTAGTGTTGGTGTTTAATCTTTTATAATTAATTATCATTCTTGATTTTTCTCTTTTTTTTCATTATGATTTCTAACAATAAAAGCCACTGATTCGTGTCTACGAAATGATTCTCGAATTGCTCTTAAGGTAGTAAGCTCTCTCTCTCTCTCTCTCTCTCTCTCTCTCTCTCTCTCTCTCTCTCTCTCTCTATATATATATATATATATATATATATATATATATATATATATATATATATATGGGAATAGAAGTTTGGTTAATTGGTTCACCACTAGATCCCAGATGTCATCACACCACTCTTCAACCTCTTATTATCACAAGATAATGATGTACAACTTCCAGTCTTGTTTCACTCTCAGAAGGCATGCCATAAAAACTGCAAAAAGGAAAATGTGGGGGAAATTTCCAATTTCCAAGCAAAGGAACCTCCCGAAAATTCTAGTAGTATGTATAATACTATCTCTTCTTCTGCTTCAACAGCTCTTCCATGGCCTGTTTTCTCTCCATTGCCTCTGCTCTACAGACTACATCTTCACTGTACATGGGATATGGATGAAATAATCCAAACAGTAACAGGAAAAGTGGGGAAAGGAAAAAAAAGAAATAAAAATGAAGGAATTTCGTCGAACACCTCGCGAGATGCGAACCCATGGCCGGTCTAGCTACTGCAGCAAACGGGGCAACGCACCAGACCATTCTCGTTGCAGTCGAGGCATCGCCTGAACCCGCCGGGATCCATGTCCTCCCCCCCATCTTTCTCCTCGGCTCCATCCTCCACTTCCCCAACGTAGATCTTGCAGCTGCCGGAGCAGGTCTCGCAGGGCACGAACCGCACGTCGCCGCAGGCCCGGCAGGAGGCGTCCTTTCCCGCCACCAGCTCCTCGCAGCCCTCCAGGGCCTCCCAGAGGTCCCCGGCGTCGTGCATCTGCCTCACCTCCTCTGCCCCTCCTAGGTACCTGCCATTGGCGAACACCCTCGGCAGCCTGCTGCCGCCGTAGCCGGGGCCGAGGATGGCGTTGAGCTCCTCCTTGAAGCCCCCGTCCATGGACACGTCCCTCTCGTCGACCCGGACGGCGTAGCTCCGCAGGATCACCCTGACGACGCAGCAGTCCTCGTAGGTTCGCCGCACCCCGCGTAGGCTGGTGAAGTAGAATACCACCCTCCCCTCCCACCCCGGCGGGCGGTTGTAGGGCCTGGCTGCGGCGACCTGGGCCTTCTTCGCGTCGATCTTCCCCTGGAAGGCGCTGATCCTCGCCTGGACGATGCCCGAGATGTCGGGGATCTGCTGGACATCATCTGCTATTCTCCGCTTCTCGTCGGAGGCCAAGTTTTCTGGTTGTTCGTCGGGCTGTTGAGACGGGAGGTGGAAGGGGTGCTTCGGGGAGAGCTCCTCGAAGGCCTTCCGGAAGGAGGAGATGATGTCCGGATCGAAGTCTGCGATGGCGACTTCCCCCCCGCCGCCGTCGCCGTCCACCTGCATCCACATCGGCTCCGGCGAGACGGACCCGTTCGGCCGCTTCCCCTTCGGCTTCGGCTCTGCCTCTCTGTGGGTCTCCAGCACAGAATGGAACGAGAAGGAGCGCTCCACGGCGGCGGCGTCACCCGTGGCGGGGAACCGGTACAGCGGGCTGGCGTCTTCCAGGCCCTCCATCAGCTCCCATGTGTTGATGACCTCGGGCTCGTTGGGGGGCGTCTTGGTGGGCGTCCTCGGCGGCGTGAGAATCCTCCTCTCGATCATCTCCGACCACGCCTTCGCCTTCAACACCTCCGCGGAGAAGTCGCCGACGTCCGGCGCGTCCCCCACGGCGCTGGACTTCCTGTCGTTAAGCGTCTTCTTCATCGGCTCGTCGACGTCGCCGGGCTCGGGGAGGCAGTGCGGGCAGCCCCGGTGGCCGCAGCCCTCGCGGACGGTGTCGAGACGGAGGGAGCCGAGCGTGGTGGAGGTGAGCGCCACGACGTGGGAGCTGTCGCCCTTCGGCTGGGCCGGGTGGTGCACCGGCATGCTGTAGCTCCGGTGCAGCGGCGACGGGCTCCGGTGCTGGTCGCGCCGCGCCTGCTTCGACCCCGTGCATCCCATGGTGGCGGAGGGCGGAAGCAGACCCCCTCCAAACTACAAACCCAGGGGAGAACAAGAATTGGGTCTCCTGCGAAAGATCATATAAAAGTGGGGAGAGAGCAAACTAATCAACAGGATTGGGATCTGGGTTTCTGCGTTCTTCGTGATTGAAGAAGCAGGAAGAGGTCCGGCTGTCCTTTAGAGTGGCTGGAACATTCCCAGAGAAATCTCTCTCTCTCTCTCTCTCTCCTTCTCTATCCGAGGATATAAAATGGAAGTGGAAAGGAGAGGTGGGGAGGATTCTAGGAGGAGAACTGTGAGAAGCAAGGAGAATTGAGCATATGGGGATTAAGAATCGACGGGAAGCGAGAACACCCAGATTCAAAAAATTGGATCGGGGGGAGCCCCGTGAAATCTAGAAGCCGACGAACGAGCCGCGCGGGCACCAAGATTGGCTCTTTTTGCTTTCTCCTACCGCGATAACGCGTCCGGAGGGAGAGAAGAGTAGTGAGTGGGTCGCCACCATTCTTTGTTAATTCCAGCTGTGAAAGAAGGGGAAAAAAACAAATCTTTATGGGGAGCAGGAAGGAGGAGGAGGAAGCAGGGTAGAACAGGGAGGAGAACGAGCAAAACGAGTCGGAGCCCACCAGACCCCGGTCAAATATTAACACCAGGGGCCAGGGGGGATGAGGACCGGACAGGGAAGGGGACGTTTACCAGTTCCACCTCTTCCTCTCGAGCCGTCAGTTTCTGCTCTATTTTTTTCATACCTTTGTGAGGAAATCCTCCCCATCTCCATCACGTACAAAGGAAAGGAGTGAGGGAAGGGGAAGGGGAGGGAGAGAGAGAGAGAGAGAGAGAAGGAACAGGGGGCCTAGAAGGAAGAATGGATAGGGGAGGGGGAATCCCGGCGAAATATATGGAGTGAATCAGGGAGGTCCATCCGACATAAGAGAGATAGACATAGATATAGAGAGAGAAACTACAGGCAGGCGGACTAGATGGCAAAAGATAGTTTTGTGGCCGCCAGACTAAACATTCTTCTGAAAGTCTTATATTCCCTCCTTACGTAGTGGCATTCACACGCAGATAAAAGAGAGAGAGAGAGAGAGAGAGAGAGAGAGAGAGAGAGAGAGAGAGAGAGAGAGAGAGAGAGAGAGAGAGAGAGAGATGGATGAAAAGAGAAGGTTAGAAGGAAAACTCCGTAGCATAGCATTGTTGGTTTGTTGGTCACCAGAATTTATTCCAGCGATTGGGGTTTGTTGGTTCGCATGTGTGTGATTAATGGCCGCTCCGAGCTCCGGGGGTTTCCTCAACGTAGGGGCCTGTTCTTGTAAGAACTTCCAACAGCTTTTGGCGCGAGGCTGGCTCGGGCTGTTACTGTGCCTTTTTTTTTTTTTTGGGGTCGAGGAGATTTATAGTGAGAGGAACGGCAGACGAGAGAACATGTTGATGCTCCAGAGAGAGAGAGAGAGAGCGTCTCCCGCGTCTACACTTACCATTCCCCTGAAACGCACAGATGAGCAATCAAAACCAAACCATACCACAACAACATACTTTAACTTTGATCGATCTTAGTGGACCCCTAAATCCTAAATAGACTTCAACAATCTACCCATGTAATCTAACGATTCTAATCAACCAGACGACAAAAAGAATGCAATAAACATACAACAATTTATCCATAACAAAAATAAATTAAAGCACCAACAGATCTCATTGACTGACGATCAAACCTTAAATCATCCGTCGTTAACAAATCATAACAAAAGTAGATTTACGCTGATTTAATCCCGATTGTTGGATGAAGATTTATGTTAATTTAGTCTGTTTTGAAAGCTCGATCTCAGCCGTTGGATGAAGACCGAGAATCCAACAGTTCATGTTAATTTAATACAGTGATGACCATAATATCCCTCTTACTTTGGTCATTAACTTAAACATAGAGAATGACTCGTGAAAATTTTGAGTAATCATGCCCTTTTATGTAACTTGCTTTATTCAGTTAACTTTCAGTGTTTGGACAACAAAAATCGATTTCCTTGTTCGTTCGAGTTTGAAACCAAGCAAAATTTTAGTTTCAAATTAAATAATACCAAATTAATTAAGTAGATTCAGTTTGTCTGTTTGTTTTCAGTTTGAACTGAATACAAACTTCCGATAGGAGGTGTTCTTTGGCATCGTGAGCGGGGATTTAAATTTAGTTTCTAATTTAATTATGTAAAGTCTAAAAATTGTTACCTCCGTCTCCTATTATACTTTTACGATTTGTTTGATGGAGAAGAGCATCTGACTATCTCGAGAAAATATGTAAACACTGAACAGAGCATGAGAAGGAGTCCTGAGAGTGATCTCATAGGACAACATTTTGATATTAAGTCAAAGACGAGCGTGAGAGCAATGAGGAGATTAAAGATAGAAGGAGAAGAAAGTATCGAGGGAGAAACGAGTGCTCAGCAACGTGGTGAGTGCTCAGTAGTGTGGTCGGGGATTGGAGAACGACAAAGAACATGTCGTCTCTCTCTCTCTCTGAGGCAAGAAAGTTAGAGTGATCTGGAGTTCTGTCACCACTGTGTGTGTAGATCTCTCTATGGGTATCTCTTTGTCTCTGTGTATGTGCCTCTGTTTTTTTTTTACTGAAAGTTAATACTTGGAAGGTGGGACACGAGGGAGTCCGTTCATCCCTTCATTATGGAAGCGACAGGACGTGCTACCCCGGCCACCAGGCAAGCGATTTTCCATTAATGAAAGGAGTAAGAACATAGAGGAGTACATAGGTAGGGACTGCGCCCAAACAAGGGGTGGAGAACAACCAAATAGCCCGAGGGCCCCAAAACCAAAAGAGGCCAAAAAGGCCAAAAACTAAACAAAGTCACGATAACGAGTAGAACTCGTAGAGTTGGATCTGCGCAGAGAACTCCTGGTGTTGACACGATCGGACTTATCTATCCTCAAACTCGGCCGCGAGCGATCCTGGTCGTAGGTTCCGACGAAGCGCGCATGGACAGTGACGAGGTCAGGGAATCTCTCGCAAGGCTCGAGCCCGGGAACAGTGAGCACCCGAGTGGTCTGAGGAAGGTGGAGGCCGCCATCAGGAGATGGAAGAGTAAACTCCTGGACAGGAAGCACAGGGGCAGGAGGCAAACAAGGAGCTGCTAACGGACCGGGCGGTTCCCGGTTGATCTTCTTTTTTAAGGCCTGAGCGAAGGAGAGGCGAGGGGATGCAGAGGCAGCCGGGGTAGGGGCTTTGGCACCGTCATTTGCGACCGCCGGACTGGGAGGCCTCTCTCCCGGGGACCAGGAAGCCGCCGCAGGGTTGAGTCCACCAACAGGGGGGCCGACAACAAGGGGGCCTTTGCCACGAACAGCGGAGGATGACGGAGCGGACGAAGGCTGCGGGGTCTCAACGCTTTTACGATTTGTTTGATGGAGAAGAGTATCTGACTATCTCGAGAAAATATGTAGACATTGAACAGAGCATGAGAAGGAGTCCTGAGAGTGATCTCATAGGACAACATTTTGATATTAAGTCAAAGACGAGCGTGAGAGCAATGAGGAGATTAAAGATAGAAGGAAAAGAAAGTATTGAGGGAGAAACGAGTTCTCAGCAACGTGGTGAGTGCTCGGTAGTGTGGTCGGGGATTGGAGAACGACAAAGAACATGCCGTCTCTCTCTCTCTCTGAGGCCCCATATAGGTAAGTAGTTATTTCTCAATCACCTTCCGTCTGAGATCTATTTATATTAGTTGTGACGGTGTCGCCCCTTTCTTGACTTAGTGAGGACGTGATTAGTGGAGTAATGCGTTGTTCGATTGTGAGATCATCTATTATCTACTCGCTCGTTATCTGAGAAAGGACATCGTGACGGATATCTCGACAGAGTGGACGTGATCTGATGTTCGTCGGGATAAGTCTCATGATCATGACCTCAGCGCTCACCCATTGGCGAGTCTCATAGCATCCGGGATGCAGGCGTGTGGAGATCATGTTTGTAGGCTAACCCATCGAGTGAGTCTCGATTGGATCATGCTCCTAGATCGTCGACCAGTTGGAGTTGACTTTCACGAGTTTGGCGACATTGGGCTGTAATGAGTCTGGCAACATTACGCTGTGCTAGACCTACCGTTTTTTCTCCTCTTCAAACTTGATAATTACAAAACACATCAACTTAGAGATAGAGCTTAAAATAATAAAAAAGAGTGATGCTAGGTACCCTGTCGGGACAGGATTGACTCACATGGGTGGGCGCAATGCATCCATCGCATGTGGGCCAATCTCGTCCCGGATGAGTAATCGTTCGGGACGGATAATAAGTATTTCCCGTGAAAACATTATACAAATTAAATATTTATCAAATTCTTTGGAGACTAATAGGGGAATTTTCTTCAACACATCAAAGATCTGTGGAAATGTTTGGGTGGGGGGTGGCATGCCATGCCCCCACCCCTGCCCTCCTCTCTCCGCCTGCGACCAGAACAAAGTCGGTTACGACCATGAGAGTTATAATCGGGTACGAGAGAGATGGGGGGTTTGTGATCAAAATGTGGAGTTAGATCAAGTTAGGTGGTCTCAACTAAGATTTTGTCCTCATCTTGTCCGGCGGAGATTCCAAAGTAAAAGTTAGTTTTTCAAAACCTAGTCCGTCTCCTACAGGTAAAATGGAGATATGAATATATTAATTACCTATAAAAGAAAAAGCTTGTCACTCACTCGGTGTTTAGTCACATACCTTATTTTAATTGGCCCATGTCGTAGGAAGGACATTGATGTTTGTAATGATCTGATCGCACGCACGTAAATTAATGTATTCCACAGGCAAAGTGAAATGTTTTGTATGTCATTGAAATATAACATATATGAATAAAATATGATTCTATAAGGTTTAAAATTAGAGGTTGGAGTGAAAATTAGTAGTTTGCACCGAAATATGTGTCCAACTTCCCTTTTTTCAGTTTCGTGGATTATATTTCATCCGCAAGAGAATATTTTTTACCTTGTCGAAATTTGACAAAATAGATGAGTCTGAATAATGAGAAGTGCATGGAATTGCACGTGATCACACCACTTAAGGTATCTGCGTCTTTTCTACCGTATGGACCAATCAAAACAAGGTAAGTAAATTTTGATGTGCTGTAAATATTCATCGTCTCCGATTAGCGTTCTTAGGCTGTGTTTGAAACGGATTGAGGAGAGAGACAGAGAGAAAGGAAAAAAAATTAAAATTTTTTAAATCTATTTTAAAAGTGCTTCTTTCCTCTCTAATGAATTTAAAAAAAAAAAGTCTCTCACCCCCGATCCGTTTTAAACGTGCCCTAAAATCTTATGACGCCGGACGTCTGCTGTATTGAATTTGATATCGTAATATTCATCCGCCTAATTCTGAACAAGATGCAGTGGTAAAGTTCTGGAAGTCAACATTGAGGTCAATCAAATTAATCAATGTGATTTTAATGTTCAAATGCCATTGTTCGTCTTTTAAGTCCTGCTGGATCCAGAAAGAAGGAACGAATAATTCTCCCCCGTGCTTCCCTCCCACCCCCTCCCCCCCTCGCAGGTGTGTCTACCTTCTTCATCCTCCTGTTGAGACCGTGGAGATTCCCCCGGACTGCCATTAACCTTGGAGTTGGAGGGACAGAACACACACACAAATGGCGAGAGGACAAAGTGAGGAGAACAAGGCCGGTGCACTAGGTGATTGATGGAAGGGGAAATCATTAGTCTCTTGAATAAGTAAATCATTTAAAAATAAAAAAATCACGATAGTGCTGAAAAATTTATTCGAAAAGTATTTTGAACAAAGTGAAACTTTTCCTCGTTGGAGAAGACTTGTAAAAATATTATATTAAATTTAAAATTATATTATTTACATATATATTCTTCTAAAAAAATTTATTGTCAAATATATCTCTCGTTTAGATATATTATTACGAATACCTTCTAAATATCTTGAATGATTGTAGTTATGTCTTCGTCGCAACTCCCGCGTGTTTAACTTGAGTTAAATGTGAATAATTAGAGAGTAAAATATTTAAACTATCCTTTGTTAATAAAATAAAAAAAATCATTTATATACCCCTCTAAATTTAAAGTGGAGTAAAATTAAGGTGGAGGGGAGGGGAGAGAGGACAGAGGGTTCTCTCTCTCTCTCTATCACACACACACACTCATTAAGGGTATTTTAGATATTTCACATATCTTAACAGTGTTAGATGGCATATTTCACAGGGATATTCACCTTCCGTCGACGATAATAAATCACATAGGCATAACTATAACATTTACGTCAATTTGAAGGATATTCATAATAATATACTTAAATGGTGAGTATATTTGACAATAAGAAACTTTACAAAGGTATATGCATAAAAAATCTAAAAGATATTTTAGATATTTCACGGAATATTTATTTTTTGTCGACGATAATAAATCACAGGGGCATAACTATAATATTCACATCTATTTAGAGGGTATTCACGATAATATGTTTAAATGAATAGTATACTTGATAATAAAAAATTTTAAAGAAGTATATACGTTAAAAACCTATGAAAATTATTATGTCACTTGAATAATCACAGACATTGTTTGGAAATCGGCTTTACATATTTCAAAATCGTGTTCTTTTAGGTTAAGTAAATGGCCAACCTCATCTAGGTACACGGGTTTTCTTCGTGCATGGTTTTCTTTGCCCACCTTCCTTCTCATTTGAGGAGGGTAAAATTTGTTAGGTCCAGTGCAGCCCAACAGCGCCAAGTCCAAGGTGACCCGACCCAATCAAGTTAGAGAAAGGTTGCTCGACGGTTTACAGTCCAAGCGGGGTGACCGGGTTGAGACCCATGGAGGATTCACTAGTCCACGGGTAACATTAATTGAGTATCCTCGATGTCAGAGAACTCGTCTGCGATCGAACGTTGTCTCCGTCATTATAGACCATTCCCTGGCAGAGACGAGGCCACGCCCACAACGTCGAGATTTTCACGACGAGACCCCTCTTCTTGAATAGATAGATGCACATCGAGCAGCTCTCCCCACGATCAAGTGGGCGTTACTTCACGTCCTATGCCCTTTTCCCATTGAGGAATGGACCCTCATTGTTAAGAGAACATATATAAATAGGCATTCGATCAAAGGCACATGGGGATAGGCTGACATACAGAAGCAGAGGTATATCACTCCGAGCACTTTTCAGGCCCTTTGAGCACTCTCTGTGCACTCTCCGGACTCTTCGAGCACTCCAGGAGCTCTCATTCGTACACACAAGTTTATCCACTCCATTCTTAAACTCTCTCTCCTCTTCCTCCTCCTGATAATCTTCTCCAAAATGCGTCATTGACTTAAGTATCATAGAATTATCTTATGGGATAGCACTCATGACTCCTTCTAACATCGTCTCTCCCGTGTTTATAAATTTTCACGGATGATTAATCAATCTTCTCTAACAAATGAATCTCAAAAATATAGTAAAGAGGGCTGTAAATCACTTTATTGCCTCTACACCCTTTAAACTATGTTTAAACATCACGGTAGAAGGGTGGAAAAGAATGCGCGACTCCTGCCCGTACCTTTTTATCTTTTGAGAACATGCGGCTGGCAAATCTACAGCAATATAGATGAGTGGATCTTTCGCTAGCTGTCCAACTCGGATTCTAGTTCAATTTAGACAGATCTACCTTGGATTGTAGTCCATAGTAGTCCTTACTTACTTAAATATTAATAAATGATATATGTGTCAATATATATATATAGACACTTACCTATAAGTACACTTTTTTAAGACGTTCATTTGGGATACAAAATTTGGATGCACGGATGTAAGTTAGCAACTCAACTTTATTGAACCCTATCATTTTTATATCATGAAGTACTCTCTACTAATGAAAATGCTGTAAAATATCAGACAAGGATATCTTCTTTGATAAAGTCGTACGGTGTTTTAATTATGATGTTCTACCTCAAGTCAAAATGACTCCCGATCGTACCTGAATGATCGTGACATTATAATATATATGTGCAGTATGTCTGAAAGCTGCTTTTGACCGGAGAAGGTGAAAAAAAAATGAGCTCCCTCTCTAAACTGAAATGAACAGCCTTTGTTATCCCTTTGATAAGATCTCGTAATAGAATTACCTTTAATCACTCATGCTATCACATTTTTTTTTCATCCAAATTATAAAATCTTGACAAATAAATGCACGAGGGCCTATAGCATTCCTCGGTCACTTATTTATGTAACTGGACTTTGATGCCCCCAACGTGTCATATTCATGTAGTACACTTTTGGCCATAATCATGGAATGTTCTTAAGTTCACAGTAAGGGAAAATGCCACAGCAACTGAAAAGTAAATCCACTTTTCTTACTTTGGGTATTTGACTGTGACAATATGTCAATCATAGTTTGCTATATATCGGTGTCACTACTCACACGATCATATTTATCGTATTTAGATTCAATCAAGACAATTGATTTGATTCGAGTTGACCCGAGTCTCTCCGAGTCAAAGACATATTATATCATATTTGAGTTAGATTGAGTCAATATAAATTGACGATACAACAAATCCCGACGTGAATATTAGAGGTTATTTATGATGACATACATCTTTGACACAGTCCGAGATAACTTCACTGTCACCCTAACGTTATCCCCCCCCCCCCCCCCCCCATGAGATGAATGGGAATCCTGATCAAGTTCGGACCGCCATAGATATGTAAAATTGCACCGATCTCCAACAACAAGGTAAGATTTCTCTCCATTGGGAATCTGGGATGGGTCAGCCAAGGTCTTTCCGCCATGTGAATACCCGGCCGCACTTAACAACAAGAGGAACAAGCTTGGACCACTAGAAGGGTGAGTCCCATCAAAAACCTACCTCTTTTTATGACATGTTTAATTGGTTAACTAATTTACAATGTCCTTTTTCTTAAGAGAGATTTTAATCCAAGCTTCAACATCAATCGCTTCCCCTATATTTTTTTATGTTGTCACAATTTCTTCACACTTTCTTTATATGATCATTCTCGCTTCAAAAAATCCACCACAAAGAGTAATAGACTCCTCGTGATTGCCACCGCTAGTGGAGTGAGACATACGTGAAAATTTTTACGAACTCAGTGACATAAATCTCTTCTTTTACCGGATCACAGAGAGTGAGATTTAATCCTAAAATGAGAGGAAATTCATTAATCAGTTGAACGAGTGAGTGGGAAATGTGGGGAATATATAGTTTCGTTGGGCCCATGCGAGTCGAATAAATGCCGCCCAATAATACCTGGAATACTGCTATCCACGCCCTTCAATGCTACCTATCTAACAGCCTTCATCCCAACTAATCCACCGAGTGTACAGCCCATCCACCGACGCTAACGCTATTTATTTCTATCCATTTGTGCATCCCCTTTCCCCTCTCGCCATCCAATCCTTCGTGGCTGATGGTGAGAGGCTTTTAAGGCCCTCATTTATGTAAAATTTCGTGACATGGATTATGACACAGCAAAAAAGAAAAAAAATGTGTCACCACTTATAATGTAAAAGATTAGATAAGACAAAGTTGGTTTTCGCTGATTGTGCTGTTTTTTTATTCGCTGTGCAACATGCTATGTCGAAGGAAAAAAAATGTACATGTAAAAGAATGCCCTTTTCCTAGCGCGCACGGTGAAAGCTAAGATCATGTGATAAAAAAATTGACTCTTATTGTAGCTTTCAGCAGGAGGGCACATGGGTATACAACCTTGTAGCTAGGTAACGAGATTGAGAGATTAAGAGAGGATCAAGAGGGGACGATCGGTGAGGACTCCACCTCGTGGCATGGTGGTTCTTTTAGGTTTAACTCTTGGGTTGATTTATCTGGCTCGCATTTAATCTTTGAGAGGTGTGAATCTGAGATTTATTAACTTTGGAATAAAATAGATGCGCGTGATTTAGGTGTTATTGGATTTGGACTCAGATATCTCACACTCCGTTGAAATCCGAGCACCATTGTACTAAATTTTCCGTCATCTCAAAAAATAAAAAAAATCAAGAATCAATCTAGGCATATGCCAATAAGAAAAAGTATGCACAACAATTCTTTAATAATTGTGACCTTACCATGGACACGGAGGGATTTTATCTTATGGGTTCATAAGATTTAAATTTATGTATGCTTTACAAGTGAAAATACGTCGTAAAACAATGATATCCCATGATGTGCCTTCTATTTTAGAATAAGATGTAGCAATCACAACCACACAGAAAGTTTTTTAGAGAAAAAACAATATATATAAGTAGAAATTAAAACCTTTTCATTCGAGGAAGTCATGTAAATATTTGACCAATTGAATGATTGAATCCTTTGACAAGTAATGGAAGTGCTTTAAAAAAAAAAAATTGAGTGAGCTGCTATCCGTACATCTTCAATGTAGCAAGTCCATGTACATCCATCCAAAGACGGAGCTGAGAGCTGGGAGCTGCGCGCCGAACCCCCGTCTTCTCCAGTCGCGGGAGACCCCCGCGGTTTCGTCGGTGGGGGAGAGCTCTCGCCCGGAACTCCCCCCTCTCCTTCTCCTTCTTCTCCGGAGGAGGCTCCCGCCAGGTACATCTCTCCGGGGATCGTCCTGGTGTTTTGTCAGGACGGCCCTTCAAACCCTACCTGGAACTGTCATGGGAAATCGGAGCTCCTCCGATCTCCTCTGGAAACCCCCCCTCTCCCTATCTCTCCTCTTCCTTTGCAGATCTCCGGCCTTCCCCCTACCCCCCGCCCCTCCCTCCTCTTCCCCGGCCCCCCCACTCCAACCTCTCGGTCCCCCCGTCCCCCCTCCCCTTCCCGACCTCCGCCCCCGCCCTTCCCCCATCGCCGGCGTCTCCCCCTCCTCCACCCGCCCTCCCCCAGTCCCCACCTCCGCCCCCCCTGTGCTGCTCCCCCCCCCCCGTCCTGCGCAGCCCCTTCCACCCCCCTTTTCTCGGCCGCCGCCCCCCCTTGCTTGCTCCGTCGGTCTTCCTCCCTCTCCCGCCCCCCCCCTTCCCCCGTTTCGGTCAGCCCCCCCCCTCCCCTCACTTCCCCTTCCCCTCCTACTCCCTGCGCTTCCCCCCTCCACATCCTTCCCCGTCGACTCCTCCCGCCCCCCTCGCCTCTCGCCCCCTCTTCCGGTCTGACCCTCCCTCCTCCCCCCCCCCCCCGTTCCCTCGTTGTCCCCCCTCCACCCACCCCCCCTCTCTCCGTCTTCCTCCATCCATCTCTGCCCTTTTCCCCTGAACCCTTTTGATTTTTCTCCCTTCTCATACATCCCTCCCCTTGGTTCGGTCCTCCTCTCGTTGGGCGCCTCCTCGAGCACCCGTAGTAGCCCCGTCCTGTTGTTATTGGGTTTCTATCATCGACCTCAGTAGGACTCGGAGATTCTGTGCTTAACCGCATGCACCTTTCTGGATGTTGACCTCTCGTGTTCCTCTCTTTCACCGCTCTCTGCAATAGCGGTTTGGCAGCTCGGTGCTGCTCGATAATGAAACCGGTCACCTCAGATGCGGCGGTCTCTTCTCGGGCGTCTTCAGGAGCTCCCAGTCGAGTCGGATGCTCGGGATCTTTTATGTCATTATCGTTACTTTTTGTATCCTTGTGGGGATGTGATTTGTATGGGCTTGATATGGGAGTTTATGTTTCGATTCTGGGTCTTGTTTACCTTTGTACTGTGTTTAATCGTTTGATATGAATGAAATATCATATGTTTGATTCCAAAAAAAAAATTTATTGACACACACCGTTTCAAAATTAAAAGAAAATATACAAACACAAATTCGATAGCTGTGGGACGAACGATGGCAAAGTATTATGGGTATGAAATCCGAGAAGGGATGCATGTGCGCATGGGAAGGTGGGTAAGGTCTAAATAGCCTCCCATTAAATTATTGGTTCGTGGGAACTTAATTTATGGATTGGAGAGGACCAATTATTTACCCACTAATCCGGGTCCTGACTCCTTTATTCCCTACACACCCTTAAATTAATCAATTAGCTTAATCATATCCACCATGGACACCACACGTGCTCCCCTTTTTCACCGATCCATTCATTTGTGGGGGAAGGTGGAATGTTGGAATCCTCGTTATACGGTTAGGATCATCAACTTATCATAAGTAACAACTACCCAAAAAAAAGGGGGGGCACATTCCTAGCTACTAATTTTCGTATCAGAAGTCTGTCAGTTCAAATGTATCTCTTGTAATAACAACCGTGCAATTAAGGCAAATAGCTTATGTGCCCCCACTATCTGTTGGCAAAGACGACTCCTTCTACGGATCTTTGTCTTCAGTATTTTTCAAAGGAAGGTACACGAAAACAAGGCCTTTGTTTATATGATAGACAGCTTGGTTGGAACCGTCTCAGTGGCAACTCTCGTCTTCTCGATTCGTGCGTGTCATGCTTGCGAAGGGGCCATGCTAATCGTCTCCGTATCGTTCCAATTGTATCGGATGTCTCCGAAGAGACGCAACAACTCTCATCTTCCAAACTTGAGAAAGAGGGGGTGAGAACAACGCACCATCCCAGAAGGATTCCTAACCTCAGTTGTTAAAGCCTGACTTGAACAAATCTTAACAAATCCTTTGACTTCCAAATAGTGTGTGCAAACCTTGAATAGCCAGCCCAGACGAGTGACCAGGTCCTAAGGCCCAGAAGACCAAGCAACAACTATGTCACTTATTTCTATCAACTTGGTGACCACTTCGCTGACAGAATCTCCATCTCTTTCCCCCATCTCTTTCTGCCGACAGCCAAGTTGATATTTGTGAAGCTGGTGACCATTTTAGTTCACAAACATAGACAACCGATACGGGATAAACATAATAGCATTAATTTGTGTTCAGTTGACCATACATTATTATGCTCACCAATGGATGAGTCGTCCAACAGAAGAGACCGAAGTGTTACGTCAAAATGGATCTAACTGGTGTTGGACGGCAACTCTAATCAATGCCTCTTCTAGACTCCATTTTTTTCCGCCAATCTGAGGAATATCAAACTGATGGCCTTCAAAGGACTAACATCTTTCTTTTGAGATAATTGACTTCTGGGAACTATTTATGTTGAATTTTGGGAACTATTTCTTGTTAGGCTCAAGTTGATTGTGCTGCCAATTGGTCTTTAATTAAGGGTGGCATGATTAGGGTACTGAAATTAAGGAAACACAGGAGAATATGCGAAGAAAAAACAGTTTAATGGGCAAAAACATTAGATATGTTGCATCGCAAGGGCTGAACAAGATGCATGAATCTTGTTTGATGCGCATCCATTCGCAGGTTATCAGATGTGACTAGACATGTAAACAGTCGGATAAGGAGCGGATAGTGTGATATCCAAATTAGTATCTGATTAATAATCGAATTATCTGATTAGTAATCAAATTATAAGTCGGATATTTTATTCAGATAACGATCGGATAAATATGAATTCGAATTCGGTTCGAATTTTAAACGGATAATTACTAGGCCTACTTAGGGGTGCGTTGTGTTAGCCGTGTGAGAGCATCATATATTATTTTCTCGAAAAAATAAAGAAAGAGTGAAAGTTTTTTTTATTTTGAGATGTTATCAAAATATTAGACTTCATCTTAAAAAATAGGAGATAACTTACAAAGTGGATGTAATTGAATTTCTTATTTTTAAATTATATTTTAAGACAAAAAAGATAAAAAAGAATAACCAAATAATATATTAAGATTTAAGCTAATTATATATAGAATATGTATATCATTAGATTTTTATCTAAGGGTTCATATTCGGTCGGATAATATCCGACACGGATATCTCAATATTTGAATTCGTATCCGATTAACAATCGGATATCCGATATCCGATTAAATTATCCGTTGGATATTTTATTTGGATAATTATCCGATTAAACAAATATGAATTCGAATTCGGTTCGAATTTTAAACGGATAATTACCGAGCCTAGCTGTGACCATGATAGATGGGCCGGAGATAGTTCAAGCCCAACCCAAGTCCAAGTCCAGACCAGCCTTGTTTATGTCTAGATTGGCCCAATTACACCTCTTCTGCGCCAGATTACTGCTGGTATCGCTGGCCTGCTGCCTATGTTCCCCCTTATCGTATTGGGTTGTGTTGGATTCTAGAGCCAGATCAACGTATTCATTCATACATCTCCACAACATAATAGTAACTACAAAATTTTCTTTCGAACTAAACACTCTTTGTAATTAGAAGTGAACTTTTACAGTCATCATATCCAATAATCAACTCTTGTAATCTTAATATTTATGTTTAAGACCACATTTACATGTTTTGGTCTGTATTATGGTATTAAACATCAATCCCTCTTTATGAAGGCGATGGCCACTCAACATCGATCCAAAGTGTACTTCCCACATTGCCATCGGGAACACGAAACTCAACTGGGTTCAAATTCCAAATGTGATCACAAAAGAAATATAGAACAGGATTCTTCTTGTTTTGTCCATCCATTCCCACGCTATCAACTGTGGGCCGTGTTGATGGGCCGGAGACAGTAGAAGCCTAATCCAAGTCCAAATCAAGGCCATCACCGTTGATGTCTCGAAAAGCCCAACCGGGCCTCTTCTGGGCCAGATTACTGTCGGTGTGCGCTGGGCCCGCTTAAGTTTGTCCACTTACTTGTATTTGGTTGTGTTGGGTTCGAGAAACAGATGAATTCCCCACAAACAAAGAAGTCCCAGCCAGTCTAAGCTCTTTCTGTAGGTGCGTTTATGATTCATGATAAACGTTAACTCCTCAGAAAGTCCTATTTTCTTAGAATGTGTAGCATGTTATTATCCATAGTTATGATGTGCCCATTTTCTCTGATCATGTTCAAGCAATACCACCAAGCTAGCTTCGGCGTGAGAAAGGCCGGATGCATACCCAGATACCCTAAGAAACGCTAAAATTCTGTGATGTGAAAACTGTCGGATGTATGTATACAGTACGTATACCTTTCTTTCCAAAGTGAGAAATGCTAAAATTTCAATGATGCAGAACAAATTAAGG
The DNA here is from genome assembly GCA_022559845.1 of Amorphophallus konjac. Lineage (NCBI taxonomy): Eukaryota > Viridiplantae > Streptophyta > Magnoliopsida > Alismatales > Araceae > Amorphophallus > Amorphophallus konjac. Next base: position 16,195,320 of record CM040127.1, on the reverse strand, counting down.
CGGTGGTAATTAAGTGTCCATCACTAGAGCTGAAGCTTTCCAATGAGGCTTTATGTATGAAGGCCTTGATAGGTATTATGGGATTAATATTCTCTATTTATAAAGGCAGATCTATGATTTAGGGAGGTCCTGAGTTTGAATCAGATTATCATCTCCCAGTTTACCAAAAAAAAAAAAGAGAAAAACCTAACACCGCAGTAAATAGATCCTACCGTGAACAAGAACTTCCCTTCGCCGCAGTAATTTTGACATTCCGGGGTGAAGATAAGATGGGAGGGCGTGTCAAACATGTCTTACACTTGTGTCCGTCCGTGCTCAAACTTGACATCCATGTCCTTACCTGATAAGTCAAACAGACAGATAGATAGTAAGGAGGCATGTTTGATAGCTGGGGAGTTAGTATGTACCTCCGAAGTGGATTTTAGCCATTTTCCCCTGCCAAAACACCAAAGGGCAATTTCCTCCTTTATGGGGCATCACCACATAATCGCCATTAATTGGGAACACAAACTGTCGTGGAAGGGTTGGGACGTGGAGAATATAGAATGGAGTCAGAAACGAGAGAAACTAATTGGATACAAGGACGAATGAAGACAGCAGTGGGAACCTAAAGAGAGAGGGGAGTCGTGCATGGGAACGGTGGGTCTCCTTTATGATCAACTGGCGACGAAGAGCACATATAATTCGAGAGATCTTCGCACCATTTCTTCCTAGATCCGTCGTCAGAGGATGGAGAACCCAGAAACACATGTAGGAAAAGCAAGAAGAAATTGACAAGAATATATGGGTAACAGTGCATATATATCATAGCTGAACAACGGTCGATGCGGCGGCCATGTTCCAGTTGCACGCCCTTCGTTAACCCCACAAGATCTTATCCGTCGATCGAGTACACAACACAACTACTATTGCAGCTGCGATGGCGAAGACGAGCTTTTGCCTGAAGCTCCTGATCGACAAGGAGGACCGACCAGGAGGTGCTCTTCGCCGGGAAGGAGGTGTTCGACTTCCTCTTCAGCTTGCTGGCCTTGCCAGTGGCCACCGTCGCAAGGCTGCTCGCCGCACAAGGCATGGTGGGCTCCGTGGGGAATCTATATATATATACGACAATCTCGAGCTCATAATGGGCTCCGTGGGGAATCTATCTAACTCTATGTCTCGCCGGGGCTCTCTCTCTCTCTCTCTCTCTCCACAACCCATTATACAAGGATTAATTGTCAATGAGTATCTTCTCATCCATTAATCCCAATGAATGAACTCTTATCATAAATAATTAATCTTGAGGCAAGAGCAAGTTTTAAAGCACGTTGTTTTGGCTGCTGCTGCTGCTGCTTCTTCTTCTTCTACGTAGTTATTCAATTATTTTCAAGTCAATTAAGACGGCCGATTGCAAGAAGCAAAAGGAGAGGAAAGATGTCCAAAAAGAAGAGAAACCTCATTTTCTGCTCTTTGTTTTGCTTGAAATGCCACAACGATGAGGGTGAACTGGGATCTCACAGGTCCACGCATCTCCCGTGGTGGGATCTCCGAGGTGAGTTTGACCTTCTAGCTCTCCTCTACATTTCACTAACCATGACATCACTCGGTTACCGTTGGGGTGGAGTAAATAGATAGAATCAGGAAATGTTGGTGGGACGAATGTAATACATATGCAAAGGTACTTCTTTAATTTGCAAATTAAATACGTGACAATTAATGGTTTCTCCAACAAACATGACTGGGAGAGCCACCAAATCATTGACGGTGATGGAGTCCTTCACCAGCTGTAAGATCAACGAGGCTTGTACGTACGTAGTGCATCTTTTGTTCTAGTGAATTATTTATTAGCTTGGACATTCCATTTGGCTGAAAATGTTAACCTGGTTATCGTATGTTGTTCCGCTGGCAGTGTTTGTGTTGTTGGGTGCTCTCAATACGCAAAATTTCATGGGTGGGTAAAAGTGTGATTTTCTTTTTTTTTTTTGTTTGGGGGGGGGGGGAGGGCGGCTTTTTTAAAAACAAAAAAAAACAAAACATCTGACAAAACCATGTGGACCATTGGATCACACCAATGGCATGATCCAACGGACGCACTGAGCATATATAGCACACTCTCGTAGAATGTGGACGTGCAGAGTGCATGCAGACCGCAGCCATGTTCCATCAGTTTTTTTGTTTGTTTGTTTTTACAAGAACTACCCGATCGATGAAAAACAGACGGTTCCTATTACAATCCGATGCCAGCAGATCAAACCAGGGGTCCCAATCACTGAGGGCGTGTTTGCTAACCGGGTGAGGTTAGGTGACCGACCCCGGTTAGCGGGGTTGTGTGTGAGGGACTGGAGCATTTTACTAGATTTTTTTTCTTTTAAATTGAATGTGTTTTTAATGTATTTGGTGTTAACATAGGCAGCTTTTGCCCTTAGATGCGTAAGACTCGATCTCACCGCACCACGTTTCTTTTGAAAGGGGGTACGTGATATTCGGGGCTCTGTCGAGTTTCTTGGATAAACGGTGGTTATTACCTTTTTGGGTAGTGTTAGTTTGTATGCAAGTTGGTTTTGGGGGGTTTGGGATAAAATTCCTTTTCTTTATTTGTACATTTTTTCCCATTTTAGTGGATCTGTCCAATCCATCCCCCTCCCCCCCCCAAGAGAGAGAGAGAGAGAGAGAGAGAGAGAGATGATAATGAAGGGCATGGTAATTGGAAAATTCTCGTACACTGATCGACTCCTCAACTCTCGTACATGAACTCCACACAACTGCTCTATTTTGTGCCTAGATTGGAAATTTTCAGATTCAATGTCATTAGAAGAAAAAATAACTTCAGATACATCTAAATTTGCTCATCTGATTATCTATCATAAATATAATTTAAAAGATCTTGAGACGATCGTGAGACATTTTATGTAAACTTTATAAGACATAAATCTTAAGACACGACGATACGTAAATCTTAATAGATTAAAAAAATAATCTTAATATTAGTAGTGCTATCAGGAAAGGGTGTAAAGCGTATAAAGGTTAGAAGTATGGAGCTAGAGGAGTGAAGGCAATGTGCAGGATCGATTAACCTAGCCCCTTATGGGGAAGTGGCAACAGAAAATACTTGCTAAAAAAGATTGTCTAGAGAGAAGTATGATGCAACAGTAGCAGAATTAATGAGTTTGACTTCCAATATGAGCGGCCAAAATCACGTCACCTATGTGGAAGTATTCTCATCTTCACAAGAGGAACCAGGATAGGGGATGAGGATAGCAAGCCACAACTTTTCAGAAGGATAGATGGCAGGATATCGATTTGCTGAAACTATTCTTACGGGTTACGTACGTTTGGCTGAAGTGGGTCAGTGGCACAGTGTAAAGTGTTGTTATGAATTTGTATCTGACAAATTAACTGCATTGCTCCAAGAGGGAGAAAAGCATCAGAGGACAAAGAGACCGAAGATTCTTTGAATCTCCTTAGTTTGATGTCAGCTGTCAATATTCAAGCAAGATGACAGTAGTACTACCACATGGCCAGTAATTGTGGGCAATTTGTACGTAAATCCTTAAAGTAATGAAGTTTAAGAGCTAAAGACGGAGGGAAAGCAACATTTTTTTTCATGTTACTATTGCTGAAGGAGCTCTTGCAAAAGCAATCTGGAGTAAATGGGGAGACTAGCTATCAATGACATCAATTGTCCTGGGATTAACTCCATTAAGGATGTAGACTATTTGATGATCTTCTGCCAGTTGAACCAGAAACTTTGAAACATCTGTAGCTCAATGACTATTTCAGGCTGCATTCAGTCTCGGAATTTCTGTGGGAATCCTCTATAATATTCTTGAACATGTAAATTGGAAAAGCTGCGAAATGCTTATACTCTACATCAGTTTTTATGCGGTTTCCTGAAGGGCCAGTTTATTTTTCGGGTGGGGGTAAGGTATTCGACCCCTGGTGGAACATCTTACCCGAGCTCGCGTAAAGAGCTATGTGTGTGAGAGGGAGAGTGTGGGCCCCGCACATTTCTCTCTCATCGGATGACATATTCCCTATCCTAACCGATTAATAAACTGACCCTAAGTGTGCGTGGAGAGAAATGACTGAAGGAATGACCATATTTTCAGAGGGAATAAAGCCTACGAGCATCTAGTCAGAGGAATGAACATACGTACTTTCAGAGGAAATGGAGTCTATAGAAATATGTTGGGAAATTTTATGCAGGCAATTATTTCACACCGGATGCAACCCATTTTGGAGTTTATTTCATGAAAAAGACCGAGATACTGTGTCATTTTGGATTTGTGAGTAAACATGAAGCTTATAAAGAATGTTAAAATGGGATGGGAGACGTCTTCATGCTCCTTTAAGAACTACACTCTGAGCATATGCTATTGTTATGGCTGTGAGTCAGGAAAAAGTTTATTCTTATCTCATTAAAAAATTGCAGGTTTCTGAGTATTTTTAGAAAAACAAATACCATGTTTGTTGATTGGCATATTTTGGAGATACATGCTAACATTCAATGACTAATTAGATCCTATGTCCTGATGCTTTCGACATTGATAGATTTGAAGAAAAGGGAGAGCATACTGCCTCCATGGTATTGCTCATCATATATATAGATACAACACCCCAAAACAGGGTAAGGCCAATCAGCCGACTCATATGTACATACACTACATAGAGAGGACAAAATATAGAAGGTATGTTGTACATTAGCACCCCCCTCAAAAATGGTGGATCATAGATTGAGAGTTATCTAACCAGCTCACGAAAGTGCGGTGTAGTATGGGATTTAGTGAAGAGGTCAGCTAGTTCCTCAATGGAGGAGACATAAGGAAGAGCCAAAATGCTAAAGAGATAATGCTGGAGAATCAAATGACAATCAATTTTAATATACTTTGTCCGCTCATGAAAGATTAGATTATTGGCAATCTAACACTCCGTGGAGGTCAACTAGTCCACTCATGAAAGTATGTGATTTAATGAAGAGGTCAGCTAGTTGTTCAGTGGAGGAGACATAAGGAGGAGCCAAAATGCCAGAGAGATAATGCTGGCGAACGAAGTGACAAATAATTTCAATATGTTTCATCCACTCATGAAAAATTGGATTGTTGACAATCTAAAGAGCACTATGATTATCACAGTAGAGAGGAGTAGAACTCGTAAGCGTGACACCAAAATTATGATGAAGACATCGCAACCACACGATCTCGGTAGAGGTGTCAGTCATAGCACGATACTCAGCCAGCCTCAATACTAGATCAAGCGAGAGACAACTGTAACGACCCGAGAATCCGATTAACGGGAAGGCCCGATAACCCGAGACTCGTACCGCCACCCACGAGTCCGAAGACTCGGAAGGGTTAAAAGGATGGTGTGGAAACTACACAAGTATCACAAATAATCGCAGAAATTAAACAGTTATAATATTAAGCAGGAAATGAATTTAACATTTTACATGGTCCACAATAAAATAACAACAACAGCAACAGTAGTCCACGACTAGTACAGTGACAAGAAAGAAAAGTACAGCTACACGGGGCATCCCCCGGCTCTGACCTCTGGCACTGCCTCTGGACACCCGCACCACGCTTCCGCTGCGCTCCTGACACGCTCCCCGAAGGTGGCGCCTCACCTGAAACACGGCGAAAACACGCAGGGAATGAGTCTCGGAACAAGACTCAGTAGGGATCACTCGAACCCTACCTCGAAAAACGAGAAACCACTACTCTAGCGGTAGGAAAGTACCTCGGAAAGGAAAGCCCTGTACTCTACAGAACTAGACCCTAACGGCACGCAAACCGACACACGTGCCACGGTACGAGAAGACCGAAACTCAACGGTCGAACCGTCAAAACCCGAAGGTCGGAAACACACGACTGACAGTCTGACACTCCGTACTCGACAGGAGTACCACCCACTAGAAGCACAGCCGGTAGCGTCCCCTGACGTCTTACACCGCACCGCAGGTGAACCGCCTGACGTGGTAGGTCCTACCCGAGGCGCGAACACCGTACAAGTAACCACAAACAAGTGACTAGCTGGGGTCACGCCCGTCGACGTGGGTCCAACCGCCCCCAACCACGTGTGCACACACAGACCGCGCGTCCCTGGTCTGGCCCTCTGACCGGTTTTCCCCTCAGCCGGACTCTGGCTGCAAGACGTGGGGCCCAACGGTAACCGGTCCACAAACCGTCTCTAAAGGTCAGCCCGTACACCACTCCCTGGTGCGACTAGCACACGCGTACTAGTAGGCTACGACTAGTGGAGGGTCACTGAAGGAGTAGACTCTCGAGTCACGGAAAACAACACCCAAGCCCGACAACGTGTGGGAATCACCCCACGCACCAGTCCCGTCACACGGAGACCACGGTCGGAGAAAAGCGAGGTTGCCACCCTCATGGGGCAACACAGGAAGTGGCGGTCTACCCTCAGACCGTCACTGCCAAATGGCGGTCCACTCTAGGGCCGTCACTTGGAAATAGCGGTCTAAGGCGGACCGTCACACGGCCAGGGGGTAGGGGGAAGTGACGCGCCTACCCTAGTGCGTCGCTTGGAAGCGGCGCACCTAGGCCAGGGCGTCACATGGCACCCCACACCCACGAAAACCACAGGGAAAGTAACGCGCTTACCCTGGCGCGTCGCTTGCAAGCAACGCGTCGGGCTCAGTGCGTTACTCGCATGTGACGCGCCTAGACCAGCGCGTCGCGTGGCCCTCACGCTCGGGATGGAAAGGGAAGTGACGCGCCTGCCCCAGCGCGTCGCTTGTAAGTAACGCGCTGGGCCCAGTGCGTCGCTTGGCCCATCCACATGGGGGACAACAGGAAGTAACGCTCCTGCCCCAGTGCGTTACACGCATGTAACGCGCCTATCTCGGTGCGTTACATGGCCTGACCCCCAACGGTCAAAACCCAACGGTCGAAAGCATGTGACGGCCCAGCCCAGGGGCGTCACTAGCAAACGGCGGCCAGTCGCAGGACCGCTACAGCCCTCGACCCTAAAGGCCAACACCCAGGGAAGTAACGCACCCCTCTAGGGGCGTTACAAGCATGTGACGGTCACTGGAGTGACCGTCGCTTGCCCCAGAGCACGCTACGGCGGGAAAACCCCAAAAACACCAACCACGCCCCCGTACCTCCACCGGAGAGGGGGAAAACAAGGGGGAAGACCCCTGGGGACCCCTAGCATGCATCTAAACCACCAAAACATAGAATCATGGGCTAAAACCATAGATCGGGCGGCTCACCCCAAAACATGGAAAAATCCCAAAAACGCCCAAACATGCCTCTCTCGGCCTCCCCGCGGCCTACAAACCACGGAAAAGAACGGCGAAGAGCTAGGGAACGTCACCCTACCTCAATGGAGCGAATGCTCCGCCGGATCGTCCACGAATCGCGAAGAACGCTTGAAAACCCTCGTTCTTCCTTAAGCTTCCCACGCTTGCCGCACGCCCCCACGACCGCCTCGCCGCCGCCCACGTCGCCGCGCCGTCGCCCCGCCGCCGTCTGCAGCCGGAGGGGAGCTCGCCGTGGCCAACCGGGAGGAAGAGAGGGAGAGGGAGGGAGACACGGTGGAGGAGGAAAGAGGAAGAAGAAGAGAGGAAGAAGAAGATGGTGGGGGAGAGAGAAAAGAAAAAGGGTTTTATAGAAAAACCCGGAAAATCCGTAAAATTCCAAAAAATAGGAAATCACACCCCCGCGATCCTCGGAACGCACCGATCGCAACGGTACCACTCGTGTCCGTGTGAACAGCCCGGTTCACCCGCAACGAGCGTCCGAAGAGAAAAGCCGAAACACACACCGGGAATCGGAAAACACACGCGGAAAAAGCCGCGGAACGCCTCCGGGCCTCCGAAACGACTCCGGATCGCGCCGATCCGAACACGAAAGATGTCCGAAACGAAATTTCGGACACAACGGAGCCGGACACTCCGAAAACTAGATCCGGGACCCATGAAGAAGGATCCGAAAGGTCCGGGATATTACAGCCCTCCCCCCTTAAGGAATTTCGTCCTCGAAATTGAGAACAACCCAAGGGGAAAGAAGAGGAAGACTCACTCAAACAGGTACGGGAACTGCTGACGCATCTCGTCCTCACGTTCCCACGAAGCCTCACCACCAGAGTGTCGTTGCCACACGACTTTTACCAAGGGAATGACCTTGTTCCGCAGGCGCTGCTCTCGCCTATCCTCCACGCGGGTCGGAAACTCTGGGAGAGAAAGATCTGGAGTCACCTCAGGCCAAACGGAAAACTCGAGCACATGAGAGTCATCGGGCATATACTTCCGCAACATAGAGACGTGGAACACGTCATGCACCGACGCCAACTCAGAGGGTAACTGCAACCGGTAAGCAACCTCACCGATGCGCTCCACAATCGCGAAAGGACCAATATAGCGGGGACTCAGCTTCCCACGCCGTCCAAACCGCATCACCCCCTTCATCGGAGAAACTCTCAAGAACACATGATCGCCCACGGCGAACTCGAGGGGCTGCCGCCTACGGTCAGCATAGCTCTTCTGCCGACTCTGGGCCGCCAACATGTTCTGACGAACCAGGTGCACAACCTCCACACATTGCTGCACCAATTCCGGTCCCGTCAAAACACGCTCACCCACCTCAAACCAATCAAGTGGAGTCCGACAAGGACGCCCATACAATGCCTCATAAGGAGCCATGCCGATGCTCGAATGAAAGCTGTTGTTATAGGCAAACTCCACTAACGGTAGGTGACGAATCCAACTCCCCTGCCACTCCAGGCAGCAGGATCTCAGCATGTCCTCCAAAGTCTGAATGGTCCTCTCAGACTGGCCATCCGACTGTGGATGATACGCCGAGCTAAATGCCAACTCCGTGCCAAGAGCTCGCTGGAAACTCCTCCAGAATCCAGAAGTGAAGCGCGGATCCCGATCCGACACGATCGAAATGGGAACCCCATGCAACGGAACGATCCGCTCCACATAAAGACGAGCCAACTTAGGCACGCTCCAGCTGACCTTGACCGGTAGCAACCGCGTCACCTTCGTCAGCCGATCCACCAGCAACCAAATACTGTCCTGCCCAGTCGGGGTTCTGGGCAACCCCACCACAAAATCCGTGGTCACATGGTCCCACTTCCAAGCAGGAACATCCAAGGGCTGGAGAGTACCGCCTGGTCGCTGATGCTCCGCCTTCACTTGCTGACAGATCAGGCACCTGGCCACAAACTCGGCCACATCTCTCTTCATGCCAGGCCACCAGAACTGCCTCCGCAAGTTCCGATACATCTTCGTCGCACCCGGGTGCACAGTGTACCTGCTCCCATGAGCCTCGCGTAACACCGCACGACGAACCTGCTCCTCCCCTGGGACGTACAGCCTGCCACGAAACCTCGCAGCACCGTCCTCGCCAAGCTCCACATCAGCTATCGCCAAAATCCGGGGCAACTCAGGGTCCGCATGCTGAGCCTCTGTCACCTGACGACGGATAGCAGGAGTGACAGTCAGACTCGCAAGCACTGCCAACCCTGGCTTCTGGGGAATCTTGAGCCTGAAAGATACTTCGGGCACCTGTTCCCAGAGCCTCCACTTCCTCAGCATCAAGGTACTGACCGCAACCTTCCTACTCAAGGCATCGGCGACGACATTCATCCTGCCCGGCTGATAAGACAGGGTGAAGTCATAGTCCTTCATGAACTCCATCCAACGCCTTTGTCTGAGGTTCAGATCTCTCTGCGAGAACACATACCTCAGACTCTGATGGTCAGTGAACACCTCGAACTTCTCACCGTACAGATAATGCCTCCAGATCTTCAGCGCGAAGATCACTGCCGCCAACTCAAGGTCATGGGTAGGGTAGTTCTCCTCATGGGGCTTTAGCTGCCGAGATGCATAAGCCACCACTCTACCATGCTGCATCAGAACAGCACCCAATCCAACGCCGGAAGCATCTGTACACACCACAAAACCTCCCGATCCAGAAGGCAAAACCAACACCGGAGCCGAGGTGAGCAACCTCTTCAGTTCCCTAAAGCTCTGCTCACACTCCTCGGACCAGACGAAAGGCACATCCTTCCGCGTGAGCCTCGTCATCGGGGTCGCAATGCGGGAAAAATCCTGGATAAACCGGCGATAATAACCCGCAAGCCCCAAGAAACTCCGGATCTCCGTCACCGACCTCGGCCTCGGCCACTGCATCACGGCCTCGACCTTGGCGGGATCCACGGAAATGCCATCACCAGAAATCACGTGCCCCAGAAAGTGCACCTCGCTGAGCCAAAACTCGCACTTGCTGAGCTTCGCATACAACTGGTGATCTCGCAACGTCTGCAGCACCACACCCAAATGGTACGCATGCTCCTCGGCAGACTGCGAATAAACAAGGATGTCATCCACGAAGATGACCACGAACTGGTCCAAATACGGATGAAACACCCTCTGCATCAAGTCCATGAAGGCTGCTGGGGCATTGGTGAGCCCGAACGGCATCACCAGAAACTCATAATGCCCGTACCTCGTACTGAACGCAGTCTTCTCCACATCGGACTCGCGAATTCTCAGCTGATAGTAACCGGACCGCAAATCAACCCGCGAGAACACTCGCGCAGACTGCAGCTGGTCGAACAAATCATCAATCCGCGGCAACGGATACTTGTTCTTAACGGTCACTTCATTCAGCTGCCGATAGTCAATGCACAGCCGCAGACTACCGTCCTTCTTCTTCACAAACAGCACGGGCGCACCCCAAGGGGAAAAGCTCGGACGAATATACCCCTTGGCCAACAGCTCCTGCAACTGCGCCCTCAACTCCCTCAACTCAGCGGGGGCCATACGGTAGGGAGCCTTCGCCAAAGGTCCCGTACCAGGCACAACCTCGATCACGAAATCGATCTCCCGCTGGGGAGGTAATCCAGGCAACTCCTCAGGAAAAACATCGGGAAACTCGCACACCACCGCAATGTCCTCGACATTCGGCTCCATCCGGTCAGACACAACCACTGACGCGAGAAAACCCTGGCAACCTGAATCAAGCAATCGACGGGCTCGAATAGCAGAGATAAGAAATCGAGAAGAGGTGGAACGGATACCTTGGAAATAGAAGGTCCTCTTGCTCGGATGCTGGAAGTAGACCCTCTTCATTCCACAATCCACCACCGCTCTATGAGTCTCGAGCCAATCCATGCCTAGAATCACATCATAATCCCGAAGCTGCAACGCATACAACCTGCCTGGCATACTCCGTCCATCGATCCACACCGGAACCTGGTCGAAGCAATACGGAGTGACCATAAAGTCACCCGAAGGCAACTCCACAGCCAAATCACAGGACAACTGGGTCACCGGCTCCTCGACGCTCGACGCGAAATCCTCCGAAATAAACGAATGAGACGCGCCAGAATCAAATAAAACCCGAGCCGCACAACCCAAAATCTGAACGGTACCTTCCACGAGCTGCGACGCTACTGCCTCTGCCCTGGTCAAGTGCGTGATCTGGCCACGAGCTCTCTGCCTGCCTCCCACACTAGCTGACCTGGGTAGCGGCGGATACTGTCCCTGCTGCTGCTGCTGCTGGGAAACCTGCTGCTGCGGCGGCCTCTGAGGACAGTCACGCGCCATGTGCCCTGGCTGGTCACACCGAAAACAGATGATCGGCGCCGTGCACTGCCTGCCTGGGTGGGTCTCACTACACCGTGGACAAGGTCCTCGCGATCCACCCACCGATCCCTGTCGCTGCAAAGGAAACGGCTGCTGCACACTGCCCGATGAAGCCTGCCCCTGATCTCTGGACTTCTTCTTGCCGAACCCCTTCTTGAAGAACTTCTTGACCTTCGAGCCGAAGGACGCAGATCCTGTCACCGAAGCTGCCGATGCCGGTACTCCTGAACCACCCGACGCAGACTGAAAGAAACCCTGCTGCTGAGTAGCCGACTGCTGGCTGCGACCTGACACAGACTGCCCCTGGCTGATCGGTCCTCGAGTCCTCTGCATATCCATCTCCAAGGAAATCGCAACACGAGACGCCGTCTCGAGATCAGTGGCCCCATTCGCGATCAGATGGTGCCTCAGCTCCAGCCTCAAGCCCTGCACAAACTGCGTCGTCCTCACCCTCTCATGCTCCATGATATGAGGTGCGTACCGACCCAGCTCGACAAATCGGGCCCTGTACTGCAACACGGACATGTCACCCTGCACCAGCTCCAGAAACTCCCGCATCCGCTGCGTAGCAACAACATCTGGACAGTACGTACGCTCGAAAGCACTGACAAAGTCATCCCACTCGACCTGCTCAAGTGGACGAAGCTGAAAGGACGTCTTCCACTCGGAAGACCACCACCTCCGAGCCGTACCCTGCAACTGGTTGTAGGCCAACACCACTCTGTCCTCGACAGCACTCTTCGCAGAACTGAACACCCGCTCCATCTCATCAAGCCAATCACGAGCCGCATCAGGGTCTGCCTGGCCGCTAAAGTAAGGTGGATGGAACTGCATGAAGTCCCTCACTGCTCGGCCTGGCCCACCCCTGACTGACGAGCCCTCACCGGCCTCTCCGCCGAACTGCTGAGCCATGAGATGGTACATGCCACGGAGAAAACCCTCGGCCCCCGGAGCCCTCGCAGCATCCGCGGCCTCGGTAGCTCCCGGAACTCTGCTATGCTCCTCCTGGTCCCTCTGGACCCCCTGCTGGATCTCCTGACCTCCAGCCGACTGCCCCTGCTGAGAGCGAGAACTCCTCCTCGGCGCCATACTCGCTCCTGAAGCACAAGACAGAAAAACACGGAAACGGCAATGTCAAAATAAACACACGGTGCCCAATGCCAGCGTCATCTGTACATCATCGTTGTGGACTAGTGGACCACTACAATTACCTATGATTCTCATGTAATTCCACAACCGCGCTCTGATACCAGCTGTAACGACCCGAGAATCCGATTACCGGGAAGGCCCGATAACCCGAGACTCGTACCGCCACCCACGAGTCCGAAGACTCGGAAGGGTTAAAAGGATGGTGTGGAAACTACACAAGTATCACAAATAATCGCAGAAATTAAACAGTTATAATATTAAGCAGGAAATGAATTTAACATTTTACATGGTCCACAATAAAATAACAACAACAGCAACAGTAGTCCACGACTAGTACAGTGACAAGAAAGAAAAGTACAGCTACACGGGGCATCCCCCGGCTCTGACCTCTGGCACTGCCTCTGGACACCCGCACCACGCTTCCGCTGCGCTCCTGACACGCTCCCCGAAGGTGGCGCCTCACCTGAAACACGGCGAAAACACGCATGGAATGAGTCTCGGAACAAGACTCAGTAGGGATCACTCGAACCCTACCTCGAAAAACGAGAAACCACTACTCTAGCGGTAGGAAAGTACCTCGGAAAGGAAAGCCCTGTACTCTACAGAACTAGACCCTAACGGCACGCAAACCGACACACGTGCCACGGTACGAGAAGACCGAAACTCAACGGTCGAACCGTCAAAACCCGAAGGTCGGAAACACACGACTGACAGTCTGACACTCCGTACTCGACAGGAGTACCACCCACTAGAAGCACAGCCGGTAGCGTCCCCTGACGTCTTACACCGCACCGCAGGTGAACCGCCTGACGTGGTAGGTCCTACCCGAGGCGCGAACACCGTACAAGTAACCACAAACAAGTGACTAGCTGGGGTCACGCCCGTCGACGTGGGTCCAACCGCCCCCAACCACGTGTGCACACACAGACCGCGCGTCCCTGGTCTGGCCCTCTGACCGGTTTTCCCCTCAGCCGGACTCTGGCTGCAAGACGTGGGGCCCAACGGTAACCGGTCCACAAACCGTCTCTAAAGGTCAGCCCGTACACCACTCCCTGGTGCGACTAGCACACGCGTACTAGTAGGCTACGACTAGTGGAGGGTCACTGAAGGAGTAGACTCTCGAGTCACGGAAAACAACACCCAAGCCCGACAACGTGTGGGAATCACCCCACGCACCAGTCCCGTCACACGGAGACCACGGTCGGAGAAAAGCGAGGTTGCCACCCTCATGGGGCAACACAGGAAGTGGCGGTCTACCCTCAGACCGTCACTGCCAAATGGCGGTCCACTCTAGGGCCGTCACTTGGAAATAGCGGTCTAAGGCGGACCGTCACACGGCCAGGGGGTAGGGGGAAGCGACGCGCCTACCCTAGTGCGTCGTTTGGAAGCGGCGCACCTAGGCCAGGGCGTCACATGGCACCCCACACCCACGAAAACCACAGGGAAAGTAACGCGCTTACCCTGGCGCGTCGCTTGCAAGCAACGCGTCGGGCTCAGTGCGTTACTCGCATGTGACGCGCCTAGACCAGCGCGTCGCGTGGCCCTCACGCTCGGGATGGAAAGGGAAGTGACGCGCCTGCCCCAGCGCGTCGCTTGTAAGTAACGCGCTGGGCCCAGTGCGTCGCTTGGCCCATCCACATGGGGGACAACAGGAAGTAACGCTCCTGCCCCAGTGCGTTACACGCATGTAACGCGCCTATCTCGGTGCGTTACATGGCCTGACCCCCAACGGTCAAAACCCAACGGTCGAAAGCATGTGACGGCCCAGCCCAGGGGCGTCACTAGCAAACGGCGGCCAGTCGCAGGACCGCTACAGCCCTCGACCCTAAAGGCCAACACCCAGGGAAGTAACGCACCCCTCTAGGGGCGTTACAAGCATGTGACGGTCACTGGAGTGACCGTCGCTTGCCCCAGAGCACGCTACGGCGGGAAAACCCCAAAAACACCAACCACGCCCCCGTACCTCCACCGGAGAGGGGGAAAACAAGGGGGAAGACCCCTGGGGACCCCTAGCATGCATCTAAACCACCAAAACATAGAATCATGGGCTAAAACCATAGATCGGGCGGCTCACCCCAAAACATGGAAAAACCCCAAAAACGCCCAAACATGCCTCTCTCGGCCTCCCCGCGGCCTACAAACCACGGAAAAGAACGGCGAAGAGCTAGGGAACGTCACCCTACCTCAATGGAGCGAATGCTCCGCCGGATCGTCCACGAATCGCGAAGAACGCTTGAAAACCCTCGTTCTTCCTTAAGCTTCCCACGCTTGCCGCACGCCCCCACGACCGCCTCGCCGCCGCCCACGTCGCCGCGCCGTCGCCCCGCCGCCGTCTGCAGCCGGAGGGGAGCTCGCCGTGGCCAACCGGGAGGAAGAGAGGGAGAGGGAGGGAGACACGGTGGAGGAGGAAAGAGGAAGAAGAAGAGAGGAAGAAGAAGATGGTGGGGGAGAGAGAAAAGAAAAAGGGTTTTATAGAAAAACCCGGAAAATCCGTAAAATTCCAAAAAATAGGAAATCACACCCCCGCGATCCTCGGAACGCACCGATCGCAACGGTACCACTCGTGTCCGTGTGAACAGCCCGGTTCACCCGCAACGAGCGTCCGAAGAGAAAAGCCGAAACACACACCGGGAATCGGAAAACACACGCGGAAAAAAGCCGCGGAACGCCTCCGGGCCTCCGAAACGACTCCGGATCGCGCCGATCCGAACACGAAAGATGTCCGAAACGAAATTTCGGACACAACGGAGCCGGACACTCCGAAAACTAGATCCGGGACCCATGAAGAAGGATCCGAAAGGTCCGGGATATTACAACAACAGTCTAGTTTTTATTGATCGAGCCAAGAGATGAGAGAGGAACCCAAGAAGATGCAAAAGTCAGTTGTGCAGCGACGGTCAGTGGGATCCCCCACCCAATCAGAGTCGATGTAGGCACAGAGCTACACGAAATTGGTGGAAGACATAAATAAGGAGCGATGAATAGTGTCGTGCAAATATCGAAGCAGGCGCAATAGAGCAACATAGCGAACTGAAGTATGAGTGCTGACGAACAGACTCAGGATGTGCACAGCATGAGCAATGTCATGATGGAAAATAATCAAGTAGACGAGAGCGTCAATAAGCTGATGATAGCGCGTAGGGTCATCCGAAGGGTGGAGCTTGAGGTGAAGGCTCCATGGGCGTGTCTGCTGTGCGAGAGTCTAAGAGAGAGACCCACTAAAGAATGTCAACAATGTATTTCTCCTCTGATAACAAATATCCACAAGAAGAACAAACAACCTCAATACCAAGGAAATAGCAAAGAGACACAAGATCCTTCATTTCAAACTGTTGATGAAGATGGTGCTTGAGGGCAGCAATGGCAGTCACATCATCACTCGTGATGATCATGTCATCAACATATAAAAGAAGGATGGTACAACTATGAGTAGAATCTTGAATAAAAAAGGCATAGTCCTCGACACTCTCCAGCGGCCAAAATTGTTTGCCAAAATCGCTCAAACCAAGTATGGGGGATTTGTTTTTCGCCCATAAATAGCCTTGCGAATTTTGCACACATGATCCTGTGGAGTAGGAAGGCTCAGAGGTGGTTGCATATAGACTTCCTTAGATAAATCACCAAGAAGGAAAGTATTCTTCACATCAAGGTGATATAGTGGCCACCTGCGAGCTGTAGCAACAAAAATCAAAGTGCGAGTAGTAGTCATTTTGGCCACTAGGGCAAAGGTCTACTCATAGTCGATGTCATACTCCTAAGTAAAATCGATCTCAAGCCACAAGACGAGCCATGTGGCTCTCAAAGGTGCCATCGGACTTAGTTTTAATCTTGTAGATCTACTTGCAACTGATAGAAGATGCACCAGGTGGAAGTGATACACGATCCAAGGTCCGAGTTTGCTGAAGGGCTTGAAGTTCTTCCTATATATATAGCCTGACATCACTCTGGAAGTTGAACTGTCTGTCGGTAACTCTAGGGTTCTTGATAGATGTGAAGAGCTATAAGAAACATAGAGTATTGGGGATAGTAGAATTCAATCGCATCATAACCATGCATGTCATGAGGGCGATGGTCATGTGGAGGATAGTGACAGGGAGGATCTACAGATGGTTGAGTAGGAGCAGGCGTAGGAGTGGGAGGAGCTTGATCAGCAACAACACCATCATCCATGGTTCTAGAAGCATCGCCTATAACATGGGGATGCTGATGGAAGGTATGGGTAATGGGAGGATGAGGGTCAAGTAACGATGGCAGAGGAGGAGGAGAAGACTCGGAGGCCAATGGAGGAGGTAGGTCGACAGGGGGAAAGAGACCCGGAAGACCTGGGGTAACATAGGAGAGGGGACCAGGTAGGTGAATAAAAGAAATATCCTCAACAGTGGAGGAAAAAAAAGGAAGGAACATACTTGAAAAAGGTGATATGGCGAGAGATGCAAAGATGATGAGCAATAGGGTCGTAACACCTATAGCCGAGATGCTTTGTGTTGTAACTGAGGAGAACACATTTAATAGCGCGAGGCAATAATTTGGTATGTTCATGAGAAGGCAATAGCACATAGCATGTGCAACTGAAGGTGTAGAGAGGCTTGTAGTCAGGAGGTGAAGAGTGCATGCGCTCATAAGGAGTATAGCCTGATAAGAGAGATGAAAGAGTGATGTTAATGAGGTGAACAGAGGTGAGGATGGCCTCAGCCCAGAAGGCTCTAGGAACAAAGGCAGAGGGAAGAAGGGAACGAGTGGTGTCGAGAATGTGATGATGTTTACGCTTAGTAATGCCATTCTATTGGAAAGTGTAAGGACATAAGAGCTGAGATAGTGTGCTATGACCAGGGTTTGTCGACTCGGCCGACCCGGTCTCGGCCTGGGTCAGGTCGGGTCGGTCCCGTCTCGGTCCGTCCCGGTCTGTGTAGCTCTAAAAAAAGATTATATATATATATAATAGATATACAATAATAGAATAAAATAGAAAAAGACACATTATATATATAATATAATATTAAAATAATGAGGCGACCCGATGACGACCCACGACCCGGGTGACCCGCCCACAGCCTGGGTCGTGCGGGTCGGGGCGACCCGCACCGGGTCGACAAACCCTAGCTATGACAAGTCAAAAGAGAGCGAAAATCCGAGGAGAGATATTCACATGCACCATCAGTACAAATGACTTTGATGCGACAGTGAAATTGAGTGTAAAACATCTCGAAGAAGGTGCGATAGATAGATAGGAGATCAGAATGCTTATGCATCGGATACACCCAAGTGAAGTGAGCGGAATCATCAATAAATTAAACTAACATAATGTAAAAAATTAGTCATAGACGGAAGAGAGGAAAACCCCCAAACATCAAAATGCACTTAATCAAAAGGATTTCATGAGACAACTTCTCACGGTGAGAAGGGGGGAGCCATGTGCTTAACTAGTTTGCAGCCCTCAGTCTGAGAGAGGTGAACCTCGGGACTGAAGTAAAGACCGAAGATGAGCTTCGGGCGGATGACTCAAATGGCGATGCCACAAGTTGGCAATAGATGAAGAACACCTATGAGATAGAGATGCAGTGAGAGACATCGGAGGAAGATGTAGTGTCCAAGCAGTAGAGTGTTAGGGGGCTTTCAGTAACTGCCCGAGGTACGCTTCCGGCCACATCACAGAAATGAGGTAGGGCCTGATCGGAGGAAGTGAAGGGGATGACTTCCCGCTCGTGTACAGAGGAAAACGGGAGGGGAAGAGACAGAAGGGGGCTACCTTCCGGTGGCAGTCGCGCGCACGTGGGAGGATGGAGGAACGATGGCGGCGGCCAAGGCGATTAGGGCTCTGATACCATGATAGATTTGGAGAAAAGGGAGAGCATGCTACCTCCATTATATTGCTCATCATATGTACTGATACAACAGCCCAAAACGGGGCAAGGCCAACCAGCAGACTCATATGTGCATACCCTACATAGAGAGAACAAAATACAGAATGTATGCTGTACATTAAAGGCATAACCGTAGGACCTCAGATATGCTAGTGAAAAGAGTGACAAGGTTTCAGATTTAGTGAACATCTGAAGGAGTTCATATATCTACCTGGTGAAATGATTCCAAGAAGTGGAGGACGCAAATTTATTTCTTTTGAGCATGGGTTCAGTCCGGGTGCTGGCCTTCTTATAATAGAGAATGGCTCTACTTCGGTTTTCCTTGTCCTCCACTGCCCTCTGTTTGTTGAGGTCACTCCTGGAAGCATAGGATGAGTTGATTAGAACTGCGTGCACACAATGCAACCATCAAAGCAGATCGTGTGCCTCTGCATCTTAGGAGAACATCAACTTTACGGTACTCTTGATCATCGTCTCAGCTGAGTTTTTCAAAAGTTTTACATGCTTTTGAAATTTCTCTCCATTTAAGCTTTCAAATTCTTCACTAATTTGAAATTTATCTCGCGGTTGACATTTTCTCAGGTCCTCGCTCGGTCACATTGGTCAGTGGTCATCATCAAATTATAACTCCTGAAGTAGCAAGAAAGCTCAAATGTATTCGGCCACCGGACGTGCGCGTCACACGATGATAGAGCTGATGTTAGTCCTAATTACTCACGTCAATCTTGGATGATTTTACAAGTAAAAGTTCGATTTTTCACTGATCAGGGTGTTTACAAATTACAAGCAACCAGTCGAATATTCTCTTAAATAGGGGATTCTTTTTTTTTGCTGCACAGTCGTACATAACAGTAACGTTGATTCAAACAGGCCAGTCTAAAGATAGAACAGCAGCCCTTCCCCCTTGACCAGCACCATGATGGGAAACTGTGCTTGTTGATACCATTGAAGTTTGGTCGTCTGGGAGCGGGTGCAGAGGATGCTATTGATACGACAGTGGACGGTCGCTTGTGGTACCGCGGAGAGAGAGCGTCAGTGGCGAAAGGGGGCTGTGACAGTGCATGAAATGGTCAAGCATATATTTTATAATTTTATTTGACAGAATTCTTTGTCATAGATTTGTAAAATGATAATTTTGTGTTCAGTTATAAATTTTATATAACTTTTTATAAATAAATTATTATTATAAGTCAAATTATAGATATATCATTCTTGAGAATATATCGACATATATATTCTCACTATTTTGAAAAACGTGTAAATATGTCGTGATCTTTATCTCCTGTTATCATCTGTCAACTTAATTATAATTATACATAATTATACGTGAGAAAAGATAAAAATATCCACGGTTATCTCCCTTAATATCTGAGTTACTTACAAAAAATCTAAATAGAACCGTCAAGTAAAAATAGCACATCTAATAAGAATATATAAACAAATAATAAAATTTTACGGTTGAAATGCTAGAAGGATCATCTACTTCTTCCCTCTACTCATGGGTTTCCCAGCCCTAAAATGATGGCAATGGCACCGTGGAAAGGGACATGTGGTGGCGCTGGCAACCTGCGTACCTCCCCCCCACCGATGGCCTGCTATATATCACCCCCATCCAGTGAACAACACCACCACCTCTCCTGGTCATCCTCTCTTTCACTTGCCACCCGGTCGGGGAGGAAGGAAAGGTCGCCACAACCGCTGATGTGATGCTCAGCCCCATCGCTGCCGCTGTCTCTTTGCCCCTTTCCCCCTCCCACTGTCGCCGGCCTGCGACCCTCAACCCTAGCGACCCCTTTCACCATCCCGCTAACGTCGACTTGCGACCCCCTTTCCTCTCTGCACCCCCTTTCCCCCTCCTACATGCCGCCGCCCCTGTGGCTCCCAACCCCCTACGTCCCCTTCCCCCTCCCATAGTCGTCCCTTATAGCACCCTACGCCCTCTTGTCGCCACCAACCTGCAGCCCTCAACCCCCTGCCACCCCTTCGATCTCGTCCCCCGCGTCACCAACCCGTAGTCCCCCTCCCCCTCGACCATCTTCCTACTCGAGCCACCGTCGGCCTACGACCCCCAACCCCTTGCAATAGCCTATAGCCCCCTTCTCTCTATCTGTTGTGAAAGAGAGAGATAATTTGGTCATTTAACTATTAAGGACCGATATTAAAATCTTTGAAGAATATTCGAGATTCGATCTACATAAGTTAACCCTAACGATATATCTATAAGTTTTTTAAAATAGTGAAGATATACATAAGTTAATCCATTTTCAAAAATAATATATATAAATAATTTTATTTATAATAATAATTTATTTAAGAAAAAAATCATTTACAATTCTGTCATATGTTCGCGTAGTTTCAGCTTCTCGTCAAGTGCGGCGGGTTCCAGTCACACGCAGGCACGCATGTGTGCAGAGGGCCAGGGAAGGGGGGAGGGGAAGAGAACAACCTTGTGCACGATAGCTGTAGGTGGGTTAGGTAGCGAGGCCTGCAGCCCACAGGGCCCATCCCCCCCAGATTCCAGAGCCCTTTCTTATCACACTCTCTCTCCCCCTAAAAGGGCCACCACTTTAAGCAAGCGGCCATTTGTTTGTTTTTCTCAGTATGAATTATGAGGTAACCCGGCCCCTCATCATTGATAAAATAGAACTAGAAACACTATAAAACACCCGGCCATGCCCCCACCATCTTCGTCTGTCATGCAGTCTTTAACTTCACCATTTTATTTAGGAGATTTTTGTAAATAAGTTATTATTGTAAATATTTTTTAAAATTTTATTTTTAAATATATATTAGTATACTTATCGTTACATAAAATTAAATAGTACATAAATATCATATAATGACATCTGAGCATGATTTTTTATAAGTTTTTGATAACAAATATATGTATAAATAAAAATAACATATTTAAATAATATAATTTTACGCAATGGTACGTCTAATATATTTTCAGATTTTTTTAAAAAAATACTATATTTAATAATACTTTATTTATAAAAATTATTTTGTGTGTGACTTAATTACTTGTGATTGTATCATATGAGAGACCCTTAATTCAAAAAAAGAGTTCAATATTTATATCAAAACCATCCTCCCATCAAAAGTAACAATAAAAAAAGCCAAGAGCTAGTGAGCTACAGGTTTCCCTTTTCCCTCCCTAAAAGAGCTTTATTTTCCTTTATAACAAAGCCTCTCTAAAAGAGCTGCCCCCTTTGAGCGCTACTCCCATGTAATGAATTAAGAAGAGAAGGAAAACCCTTTTCTCAAGTGATCCTAATAATATATATATACCCCTTGAGTTGTGGAATCCCTTCAAACATGTCATGCATCCAAAAGAAAGGGAAACATGTACACACACCCCCTCTAACCCCCACACACACCACATCCCCCACCCCCACATGGTACTTTGCCCCCTTGGAGTTATGAAAATATGATGAAATCACTCTCTTCCCCAACCCTCTTCCTCTGCAACCAAAACCAAGACTTGGGAATCCCCGTGAAGTCATGGATTTCAACAAACACAGAGTTCACATCACTAACAAGCGGCCCCCAAGTAGGAAAAACCAGTGCGAAGACAATCTGCTCTCCTATGTGTGTGTAGATTCACCACATGGAAAGACCCACTCCCCACCCCCATCGTCCCATCAAGGCCGGAAGGTCCCCTTAAAGTGGGGGGTGGGGGCCACGGCCGATAGGACCTGCCTTGATCCGTCATCTTCGAGATGTTTCCCATGAGATGCATGCCCACACATTAATCACCCACTAACCATCATTTATTAATCAAAGATGATACTTAGTTTATTTGTAGAGGTGTGATGTTAGTACTATTAATTACTTGTCGTTTGTTTTCCCCATTTCATGTACCGTACCACTTTTACCGGCATATATTATAATGAAAAACGCTGGTTTTCGGTAAGTGGCCCTACACTGGTCTGGGCCTTGGGGGTGGAGGGTTCGAACCGTAGGGGAACCTGCGATTTTTTCGAGCGGCGAATCATGCGCCCACCAAGAGGAGCGGGATCCAACCGGCACCCTCCCCCCACAGGTGCCGGTTCGATAATGAAAAACGCTTGATCATCCAACATGACACGTATTTTAATGTTGAAACTATTTTGCAATTAGATATATGACATCACCATGTAGTTCAAACTACGTAGGACAGATACAAAAGAAGGTTCTCACTATTCGACGTAAAAAATGCTCCTTGTAGTCTAGCTCTTGCTTTACATTATGATGATCAGTGTAAAATTATTATAATTTCCTAACTAATAATCCAGTGCAGGTGATGTACGTACGTATACATACACATGCATAGATACAAGAATAGGTAGTTTCTGCCTCGTATCTTTCTTCCTTTTTTTATCCAACATTTCTTCAATTCATTTCACTCACCATCTCCCCCCCCCCCAAAAAAAAAAACAGCCATGAAAACGACTCGACCCTTCGATCGTTATTTGAAGAGGGCAAAGAAAGACCAGTTCTAGCGAAAGAGATGAAGTATATTTGGCCATGCCTGCAAAAAAAGCCCGATCAGTCTTCCTCCCCCGTTAAGAACAGGAAATCGGTACACAAACCTTCAGTAACAACCACGGGCAGCTAGTTTTATCCCCTCTATGGTAACAGATTAAACTTAACTGGGTTTAATCTAAAAGTGATTTAACTTAACTCTCTTTTATTTCAATTTATTTTATTTACAAGTGATTTAAGTCGAGTTAAGTCAACTGATTAATCTGGTAGATAAAGGTGTGATTTGATAAAAAAAATTGAGTTATTCTTAGAGTCTTTATGTAAAATGACAAAAATACCCCTATAGTCTCTTAGTGAGAGAGAGAGAGAGAGAGGGGGGGCGTGGCCGAAGGGTGAGAGGAAGGGGGAGATCAAGAGGGGGGACCCGTCGGCACCGGTGGGAGAGGGGGAGATCGGGAGGGGGAGAGGGTGGTGCCAACGGGTGAGGGGGAGATCTGGAAGGGGGGAGGGTGGCACTGACTAGTGAGGGTTGGATCAGGAAGGGGGGAGGGGGTGGCACCCACATGTGAGGGGGAGGGGGGCAAAAGTGAGAACAAAAGAGGAATTTTATGCGTTGGATTAAGTTATTCCACCTCTTAAGATGAAATAACTTAATCCGACTTAATCACGAGGTGCATCGTCTTTAACTCGATTAACCAAATTCACTCCGTCAAAATAAATAGGATTATTTTTGGGTTTAACTAAGCAGACGTAACCATGAGTTAAGTCCGAAACAAAGCGTTGCTGAAAGTATAAACCCCTATCATGAAGGGAGGCCGCCTCTCAGCAAAAGAATTGAACCCAGGGTACAGAACAACAGGAACAAGTCTACAACCTTCGGAAGCATCCACAAATTAACAGCCAACTGTAAAATCTTGGGATTTTAACCTTACGTCAGAATACCATCATTGGGTCCTTCAACCTCTCTGTTCCCAACTTCCCAAGATATATTTCTCTCTCTCTCTCTCTCTCTCTCCACTCCAAATCTCTCCCTCCCACCCAGTAGGCCATTCCTACCCAGCTTCTCCAGAGCCTGACTTCCTCTTCTTCCACCTCTCCCTCTCCCTATCATGATGTTGATAACAGATCTCTACCAAGGCTTGTTGGGCTGCTGAGGACTCGAGAGGCTAAGGCAAATGAGCTGCAATGGGATGGCGCCATCATTCTTCCCTCCTAGCTTCTTGCTGCAAATGCAGACCCCCCACGAGGAGGAGCGCCACCCGCCCACCTCCCTCGCCACACTGCTCCCCACCACCCCCTGCTCAAACCCCCAGGACTTCCAGGGTGAGGAAATTCTCAGCTTGCAGATGCTTCTGTTTACTTTTTTCTGAATTGTTTCTGTAGATTGATTAAATAGGTCGCCTGTTTTCCATGGTTTCGATCGCAGGGGCAGCGCCGCTTCTGGGGAAGCGATCCATGTCGTCCTTCTCCGGGTTGGATCCTGGCGAGGAGATGAACGGGGAGGGCGACCTCTCCGACGACTGCTCGCAGCAGGGGGAGAAGAAACGGCGTCTCAACACGGAGCAGGTGAAGACGCTGGAGAAAAACTTCGAGATGGGGAACAAGCTGGAGCCCGAGAGGAAGATGCAGCTGGCCAGGGCCCTGGGTCTGCAGCCACGGCAGGTGGCCATCTGGTTCCAGAACAGGAGGGCCCGGTGGAAGACCAAGCAGCTAGAGAAGGACTACGACGTGCTTAAGCGGCAGTTCGAGGCGATCAAGGCCGAGAACGACGCTCTCCAGGCCCAGAACAAGAAGCTCCAGTCAGAGGTAAAATACCTGGTTCATGAGAACTTCTCTCTCTCTCTCTCTCTCTCTCTCAAACACACACACAACACAGTTTTTCTTCCAGTGGTCAATGTCATACTAATAACTCTGGATCTGTTGTGTCTGTGATAAGTGTCAATTTGTTCTAATCATACTATGTTTACTTCTCTGGGTCTGCATGGGACTGTTTGAATTGTGTGGGGATTGAAGCCCTTGGTGAGATCCCTCTTCAAGTTGTTCAATTGGTTGAGAGGGAGATTGAGTCTTTTGAGGAGAATCCCAAACCGTGCTTGCTGTAGCAGTAGGCTTTCATGATTGAACATATTCATGATTGAACATATCATTGGCACCATTGAAGAATGGAAAGGACCCCTCTTTTCTCTCGTGTTTCTGTCGCATACAAGTTGGTATGATCATCGTCACCAGAAAGATTTAAGAATTCGAGGGTCCTTACCTTTCTCATGCATGGAGAGTTGAATTCTTCCTGGTTTCCCAATTGGTCTCAACTTGCTGAAAGGAAGTTCCAAAGGCCATGGGGGACCAAAACAAAGTAACCCCTTTTTTCCTCCTCATCCTTAATAAATTTTGATGTGCAGTTCTCACGTTTGTCAATAGGATGCATCTGTCTTTTAGCCTTTTTTATGGTTTCATCGTTCTGGGTTTCGCTGTGCTCCACTCAATTAGTTGTCAGCAGCTTCAGTACCTCGATTGATAAGTTCATTCAATAGGGGTGTCCTTTCTATTGACTTGCTGATCATCCTGTTGTTGGTGCAGGTCATGGCACTAAAATGTAGGGAGACACCAGAGCCCATCAACCTCAATAAAGAGACCGAGGGTTCCTGCAGCAACAGGAGCGACAACAGCTCTGATATCAACCTGGACATCTCCAGAACTCCAGCCACAGACAGCCCCATGGATGCCCACCAGGGCAGCAGGCCATTCTTCCAGCCCATCAGGCCGGCCGGCATGGCTCAGCTCCTGCAGAACCCTCCCTCCAGACCGGAGATCCAGTGCCCCAAGATGGAGCAGGGCATCCAGGATGAGAGCTTCTGCAGCATGCTCTGCGGCCTGGACGACCAGCCCGGGTTCTGGGCATGGCCGGAGCAGCACAATTTTCATTGATCTGCTTGGAACTGGGTTCCCTGCGGCGAGTTTCTGGTCACTGCATGCCATCAATAGCTGCTCCTCTGCTCTTCACAAACTTGCAAGAACTTGGGAGATCTGGGGTGTGCCCACAACTGGTGTACAGAGAAAGTTTTTCCTTCCTTACTAAGAATTAAATAAGGGTCTATTGAGATTGGGTTGCACCATCATCAATCAGTATCCCTA
Source organism: Amorphophallus konjac (assembly GCA_022559845.1). Taxonomy (NCBI): domain Eukaryota; kingdom Viridiplantae; phylum Streptophyta; class Magnoliopsida; order Alismatales; family Araceae; genus Amorphophallus; species Amorphophallus konjac. The sequence continues at coordinate 16,169,112 of CM040127.1, read as the reverse complement.
GGGATAGTAGAGGTTAGAGATGTGAGGTAAGATCAGAATCCAGCGTTTTAAACACGTTTTGGTATATGGGTTTAGCTCTTCATGGGGCCATGAAATAAGAGGGTTTCTCTCCCCCCTTCGCCTTTGCTTATCAAGGTGTCCGAAGTTTCATTTCTGTTGTAAATGACTTCCCTTTATCTTCTTCTTCCTGTTGAAAACAATAGCTGTTGATGAAATTGTTTTTGGAGGAACCCCTCATGTGGCGGGCTTAGTTCACGATCCACTAATGATGCTTTAATTCTAAACCAATCCTTATGATTCTGAACCACATATATAAGATATTTTAGAGAGAGAGAGAGAGAATATGGAAGGGGAGAAGAAGCCAAAAGAAAAAGAGGAAGAGGTGGGAGGGGAGCATATGGGTACAGTGCCTTGAAAGAACAGGAGGAAGAAAACAACTCGATTGGAAAGGCTATGTCCTTGGGTGTGGTTGTGCTGCTGACAGGGGAAGGCATCCCTTCCACAGCCGTACCTCCTCTTTGGCCTCACAAAAGGGAAAAAAAATGGACTTGCACTGAGAGATGGGGGATGGAGCATGTGACCCACTGTCGCCCACTTTGTCATACGGGTCTCATGGGGTGTGGGGTTGCCCCCATTCCCACCCCCACCCCCCTCCAGAGAATCTTGTTTTCACTGGAAGTCTTCTGGTGCTAACAGCCTCTCATTCACGTAAACTTACAACTGTTGTTTTGGGGGAGGGGAGGAAGAAGGCTTTCTGAAAGTTTTCTGTAAAAACACAGCTCATGCATGCACCTCTCCCCTTCCCTACCCCTTTCGTGCACTGCCGAGAGGTGCCATGGATGGGCCAGAGAGCTGGACAGCGCACCCTTGTCCATTAGTACAGCCACTGTTTGTTGATGTTCCTTCCCAAACCCCCACCTCCTCTTTTATCTCCTCTTTTTGTTGGGTGCCTACTTAGTAACATCCTGGGACTATCATTCTTCAAGTGATTTAATGCCTCCACAAATTTGGCGCAGTGGGCAAGGGCCAGCTTGCTGTAGATGAGCTGATGTTACCATGCACAACCTCTGTGAAGGCTGCCCAAGAATTCCTGCAATTCTTTCTCCACATCCTCCAATCTAAAGACGGAATCTTTGATGTACGTAGAGCCAAAAACAGAACATCTACACCCGTATAAATCGCTTCTTGATCCAGTAGATGATGGTTGTCAATTTCACCTTCACGAAGACGATTGCAAGAAAGGAGCCAAACTTTTGGGGCTCCCCCCAAATGTGGTGGGAGCAAATGGGTAGATACCCATCAAGGTATCGAAGAGTCGTCTACGTCGTGCCGTCGGTTTCCGACGTGAATTGCTGTGCGGTTTCCATCAGAGAAGGGTAGTTGGACGGTAATGGAGATATGAGCAGGGGAGGAGGAGAAGAGAAATCCTATCCCCATCCCCACGCTGGCAGCAGAACGGAAAGCTCCGGCGCTGGCGGGGGCCAGCAGCAGCCGGTGTCGAACGTCGCAGTCCCCGGAGACAAGGTTCGCTGGAATTCGGCAGAGGAAGATACCAGGCGATGTCGGATCTCATGTTTAGCCGAGGTGTCTGTCACTGTTACATTGGTGGCTTGTGGGCGGGGGCGCCCACCAGGGTGTGGGGTGGGGTAGGCGATGCCCTTGGCCTGCCGCCTGGTGGCAGCATGGTGACCAAGTGTGCTCCTACGGTGAATTGGCACGCCACACCGGGCGGCCGCCCCTATCGCCCCACTGTGGCTCTGTCCAGGCACACCATTACGCCACATTGGATCTAGCTGTGCGACGTGCAGCAGCCAGCAGAATCTGGAGCTCTCTATGCGTGCAAAGCCCCAACTGTTGTTGGCCTGTGGTGCAAACCTCAGGTGGCAATTTGGTCGAACAGGTTGTTAGTTGCGTTTTCGCAGAGAAGATGATCCCGACAAGCGGGAATCCATATCCAGATATCATGGCGGGGGATTGCCGGAGTTGTCAACGTGTGTGGGCTTCAGCATAAGATTCCTCATCCTGGAAAGGGGTAGGAAAAAGGGGGCCTTCTTGCTGGGTTTGCGGTGGAGTTGCACATGTGGGTTAGCATCTCTCTCAGGGAGGTGACGGGGAAGAAGGATCAGGAAGTGTCCATTGGCTGCTGGCACCAGAGCTTTAATTGGAGAAAGAGCTGTAAGAACATTCTGTAAATTTGGATCTTTTGGCAACAGCTAGCAGCATTAGATATTAGTTATTAGCAGGTGGAGGCATTTCAGGGCAGGATCTTCTGATTTATGACTGTGAGGTGCAGGGTGTGGCCTTTGATCGAGGTGGATATAAAAGAACAGGATGGGGGAGTGCAGAAAAAAGAGACTTATCTTTCATTTAATTCTGCACTTGTTTGGGCACACAGTTATGGAAGCACCATCCTGCTCCTCCTTCACAGTATGCACAGAACACTAGGAAATGTACTCCACCAGATTCTGTCCCATCAAAGGCATTAAATTTGGAGTTTCTTGAGCCGATACAGCATGCTTATTAGCATCAATTTGACCTGATTACAAGTTTTAAAAAAAAAAACTTGAAAAACATATGAAAAGGGGTAGAAGCCTTAAGGTGGTAATTATACAACTGGAAGGGTTGCAGGCTCCTGCAGAGTTTGGAAGGGTATGCTTGAAACACATTTTTTGGGCATGGTTTTCTATTGGGGTTGAGGGAAGATAGACCCCTCGTTAATAAACTATTAAGTAAACTACGGAAAGTCTTCTAACTAACAATCATAGATAAAAGAAGGCCCATGTTAGGGCACCTGGCCTCTGGTGAAGATTGCGGCCTAATGATCCTTTAATTATTGGATTATCTTAAGATTAGAGTGGGAGAATTAATTGTCCAGCATGCATGTTGTTCTGTGGCTAGAAAAACAGGGGAGGATATGGAGAGCAAAATGTGAAGGGGTGGAGCATCCTGGAGGCTACTTCGATTGTTTATACATGTAGCCTTAGCATGCACAGTGAATCCCCACATGAATCACACGTTAGAGTCGGTGGCCGATATTTTTTTAGTATGGATTTACTTACTGAGATTTTTTAAGACTCACACTCACTAAGCAACGAATTATGTGGTGATTTCCTAGGGCTTCATCGTTGTAACCAAATTAAAAATCGTATTAGGGAACTTATAGACTCTTCTAACTGCCAAAAAAAATTAGATTAAGAGAGAATTTGGAGTAAGAATAGGAGATGCCCTCCATGTGCAGCTTGCATAATCCATCCGGAGATTAGAATACTATAAAAAAAGATAATAAAAATAATAATGATGATGATTAATGCTAAGATCTTACCGAAGCGTGAAGATTAAATCAGTTGCATTAAAATTTTTATCTATATTTTATACAGAACTGTTCCATAAATTTTGTCTAATTAGTATGCTCACATGCAACCAGATTATAGTACGATTGACAGGGCCAGCTGAAGGGCTTTGTTTCAGGTTGCAATTTGAAAGAATTTGCTTAATCGAATACATGCTCGTCTGTGCAGACTTCGCTTGTTATTCGTTTTTGGGCAAGCAAATGCATATCGCCGTCGGATCCTTTCGTTCCCGATCCATTCTGTCCATGTAATGGGAGGTGGACCACGTGAAAGATATCAATTTTTGATTTGATTAGTTAGGTTTCATAGATATTTTATTTGATGTGACTAATTAGGTTTCATAGACATTTATCCGCTCGCAAGCGCTTACGTTCCAGAGAGCACCTACACGCCCTCACGTGCATGCTCCTGGGAGCACAAGTATGCTCCGAATAACACCTACGCACGCCTGAGCATTCATGCCCTCCAAAGCACGTTGACGATGAATTTAAAACTTATATCTTTAGAGTATCATATATATATTTCATATTTTGAATTTTAAATTTATCAGATAATTTAAGATTTAGGGTTTAATATTTAAGGTTTAGGGTCACATGTTAAAATTTTCCATACTAATCGTAGTTTACGTTTGTTTACATCAGCATAAAGTATGAACAATTTTGCTTAACTGACAAAAAATGTCTTTTGACTCTATCCGTCGTGATATAAATGACCTTGATGATCGCTCGTTACGAGAACATATTCTTTTTAAAAAATATTTTTTTCTTAAATATATATAATTTGAATTATAATCCCTCTTTTGAGACATTTACATATAGTCTCGATTATATAATCGGATCTTATAGATTACATCCAGTTGCAATAAGACCCTTTGAACTTCCTTTAGTTTGCATTTAAATCTTTGAATTTGTTTCCACCACGATCGAGTCATTGAATTTACTTATGTCTCTTGGTCAGACGGTTGAATTTGAATTCCATCACGATCGTACCGTTGGATCTGCTTTGGTTCAACATTTGACTGTTTAATTGATTCACCGCCTCGATCCGACAGTTGAATTTAAATATGGTCAAGATCCGACAGTTGAACTTGTTCTAAATCGATATCTAACTATTGATTTTTAGTTTTATCATGATCGGTCTGGTGGATCATCAACGTGATTACTATTGGACCTTTAGAGTTACTTCCGGATCATAATCATTCTTTTGATCCGTGATTGAGCCCTTAATTTAGCTTGATGTCCACGGAGGATATACTCATACAAAGTGAGTATATTTGTATTTTTCCCTGTCAATGTATTTTTTGTAATTTTCTCAAACATCAAGATATTCTTACCGTTTCAAAAGAGTTTTAACTATTTCAGACTTTTATGACTTTTTTTTGATATTTATGTAATTTTAGACTCTTCTTTAGTATCTTTATAATTTCAAACCCTTTATGAATATTTCTATCATTTCTTGACATCTTGAGATTTATTTTAACTTTCTGGACCCTTTTGATCATGAAAGATATGTACAAATTTTCATGCTTGAATTTCCTTGGATGCCCCTTGATGCTTGAGTTTATTTCTTAAAATGTCCATTGGGACTCAGGAACAATGCACACGTGAGAATATGTAACATATCCCCTTTCTCGTATTTATCAATGTGTACGAGCACAAGGACACTTTATAAAGCAAGAACACTTGGATGATCCTTCCTTGGGTGCTCGATCCTTAGTGAATGCCTTCCGGAGAATTTTCTATAATTTTCTCCACAAGTATAATTTATAATTTTTAAATATTTTGATATTTTAATATACTTTACTATCATCAAGAATATTTCTACAATTTCTCGCATCAAGTAGGGTTTTATGCAAGTCCTTGGAGCTCCTAGATATTTTTGCAATTTAATTTAACACTAAGATTTTTCTATAATTTTCTAACCTCTCAAGAGTTTTTTTGTAATTTTTCTACGAATAAAGGGTTTGCCCATAATTTTTTGAAAGATCAAGATTTTCTCCCAATTTTTTTAAACATCAGATTTTTTCCCAGCCTTGTTGGATAATCCAACAATGTTGTCAAAGCAAGACATTTCCATACTTTTTACACGTAACACGATTTTTCATGATTTCTAAAATTTATTCCTAGACTTAGGCTTCATTTGGTAACAATTTGAAAGGAGATTCCAATCATTAATAATCCCCCACAAGATTTAATTGTTACTAAAGAAGTCCATAAGGTGGTGTTTGGTAAAGCTTATGAAAGTTTAAAAAAATTCAAAAGCGCGCACTTATTAAGGGTTTGTTTGAGAACTCACTTTCACCTAGACTTTTGAGTTGTAATCTCCGACCAACCTTAATCTTTTTCAAATGCCATGGTCACATCTTAGTTTTGGTGAAAAGGGCTTTTGGGGAGGAGAGAGAACCGAGGCATAAAAGTGTCGAGTTCTCATGTTGTGGCAAAGCTCTTCACACCAGTTTCTCAGGATTCTCAATAATGAGAAATCCTCTGACACTGTGCAATGGGTACGGAAGGTGGCTTCTGTAAAAATGAGAAAAGTGTATCGCTGTTTCAAACGCACCCTATGTACGACAATCAATGCTCTTAAGATTTGTTGGGTGAGGTTCTGCCTTTTTCAAAAGTTCATTGAGCTCATTTGGCAAAACACAATGGAGGAAAGCTAGGCAATTGAGTGCGGATTCACTTTATTACCCTTATATCGTCGCTCATGCCATGCCTTCTCTTTTGGTAAAAATGAAGACTTTTTCTTCTGGGTAAATCGACGTGAATATAAAGACTGTCAGGGGTACGAGTGACTTTTCGGTTCAAAATCTTCTTCCCACCACCCACGCAGCTCGTTCTCACGGGCTTTTGCAACTGTGGGCACGCGGAATAAACCATGTTAGTCTCTCACCAACTCGAAAATCGAACGATGTATGCACACCAATACTGTGCATTTGAGAATATGTGTGAGAAGATGTGAATTTTGATGTGAGAGATTATGAAACATGTGGACTCCACTCCAATGATTAGAATTCACTCTCTCTTTTCAAAATCCCACCAAAAGGAGCTTTTAAATTTTAGAGAAAAGACACCTTATTGTTTCTATCTCTCTCTAATCTTAATAATCCACTTTTGAAATGGGAGACTAACTTTTTTAGCATTAATGTATTTGTCTCTCACAAATAATCTTCGAATAATTGAAAGTTACTTTCATAATCCACTTCATTAAAGTGCCAAACGCGCACTAGACTATGTCTGGAATTTACATTATTCCTTCAACATTTCAACAACTCTGCGTGAGTCCTCCATCATTTCAACAAATCGCAGCAACTTTACATGATCACAGAGCATATCCCCAATGTTAAGGGCATTATGCAAGATATCATGAGTTTTCTGTAAATAATAAAATATTTAGGGCCAGTTTGACAATGAAATTGTCGGAGGGTTAACATAACCCACGAGAAACACTCTCTCCTCACACACAAATACTAACCGAGATCGGTTAGCGCAACTGACCCCAGAGAGTCGATTGCGCTAACCCTGCCTGATTAGTAAACAGGGCCTTAGAGTTTTCAAGCCTTCTAAGACTTTCGGGAGCTCCAAATGCTCAAACGCGGATTTCTCCAAAGTATCCCCCTCTTTCAAATGAGCCATGGCCCCTTTTATAGATGTGGAGATGAGCTACTAGAGGGACCTCACTCCAATGCGTGCGTTTTTTAGAGACCTCCCTCCGATGTGCGTGACCGGAGGCCCCCCGTCCGTTTCTTTCTCTTTCAGAGGGGGGATCTCCGGTGATTTTTTTTCTTTATCTTCTCTTTTTCTATGAGAGAGAGAACCGGAGGGGGTTCCCTCCAGTGATGTGCGACCGAAAGGAAGTCCCTCAGATGCGGTGTGCCCGGAGGGGGATCGGAGGGGTTCCCCGAATCCCTCCGGTGGTGCTATTCCACCGAGGGGGCCTCGATTTGGGGGGTTCTCGGAGTTCAACAACACCCCATGTGTACTGATGACCGTGTGTGACTGTCTGATGTTGGGACACGTGTAATGATCCAAGGGCACATTTAAAGATGCTAGCAGCCTAGTAGGTCAATATGTGAGACAGAGCCATATGGCATCACATGATTGCACGGCATAATCCGGTTAAGATTTATTGAACCGCTACCGGTGCAATAAGGAAAACTCTATATCTAGATGTCGATCGGACTTTATAAACAGTCTGGGCCAGCTTTCTACCCACCAGATGATCCTCTGAACTTGATTTTTGAAAAAGGTCTGTCAATAAAGTATATGTTTAAGCTCCCACAAAGTTGACACAGATTTGACATCAAAGTTAATGGGGTGTCAGGATTACGTTTTTCAGATAATGGTTATCTGTGACGCCTTGATCCAGGATTTTAGGTACGTTGGGTTTCAATTTTTGGAGCTGGCCTTTTATATCAAGACTAACTTTCTTAACATTGTCAATCCTAGGGCTCTTAAAGATCTCTGTTGGCAGAAATCTTCAAACCAGTCTAGCATTGTTCACCTTAAGTTTGTTTTCTTCGTGCTTGATGCGATGCATTTCCTCCCTTCCATTTCTAACTCTCTGGGTTTAAATAGCAGGAAGAATAAGATAAAGGCGATTGCTTTCGCACTTCAAACTGCCAGGATTTTCAGTAGACACAGACAAAGATAGGATGTGGGAGAATGGAGCATGCGAGGATAAGTTATGTCTTTTTCTTAGGGAAAGGGAGTGACCCAGTAAACAAAAATGGCTCCCAATTGAATGTTATCTGCTGTTTGAAATGGGGATGTAAGTGTGTCCGATAGCAGATCATCTATTATCATATTTGTTAAACAAATTATGTACATCTCTTTTTTTTGTTTTAAATGGGGGAGGGGAATCCGGGATTTAACTTATTGGGACTTCTCCCAAACGGGAGAGGTGGTGAGACCTTCACGATAAGTCGTTGTCTCAAATTGTGTGTGCATTATTATTATTTTAACTATCAAAAATTGTGATATCCATAAACTACTTTGTCATGTTCGCATGGAAACAATTATCTATAAGTTATTGACTCGCGTTAGCAGGTAAATAAAATAAAATTGAGGAGGGTAAAATTAGCTCGACTCATGATCGGCCCAACAATGACGGGCTCAGACCGGCTCCGCATCCACGACACGCCCAAGAGGCGCTCAGCAGCCGCGGCCCATCTAAGCGTGGCCCATTATGATTCAACATCGGATTCGACAGCACAGAAATACTACAGCCCAGGTGCGATGACCGTCGAAGAACTATCCGACGACCGACCGTTACCTTCCACGACGTCGGCCTCGACCCCACAACGGGCGAGCACGCCTCACGGGTGTCGTAAGACTCGCCCATGGACCAACCGACGCCGGGGTAATCGCCCTCCAACGAAAAACTCCCTCCAAAATCGCTAGAAACATTACTCCACTACGCACGTCCTTCCTCACTAAGGGATAGGGCTCCTTCTCTAGGACAGCCCCCTATAAAAGGGAAATCGACAGAGGAGAGAAGCACGGTGGTTCATTCTGTCAAATCGCTATCTCAGAGCACAGAGCTACTAGCCTACTTACAGACAGAGAGAGGTCACGATCAAAGAGAGAAGTCCTCCTGCACGACCTTATCACCCAGCGAGCACTCTCCGAGTGGACACTAGGAGCGACGAGCACTCGTTTGGAGGATCTCTTGAGCTCCCCGATCCTCTTTCTCAATCTCTTTCTCAATCTCTCTCTCTCCCTCTCAAACTCTTCTCTACTTTATATCAGTTCGTTGCTGACTTAAGCATTGGAGGATTGTCCCTTGGGATAACACCCGAGACTCCTTCTGACGCCCTTTTGACTTCTGGTGTGTGCAACCTTCCACGGGTGCCGGACGACTTTCCCACTCAACAAATAGGGAAGAAGATACATGATATAAAAATCAGATTTTAACCTCTAAAAAAAGTATCGTTGATGTGATGAGGTCGACAGAGTTATAACATTTTCAAAACTTTTGTTTTACCTGCTTTTGACCTCGCATGTAAATTATCATGATTTACTATCGTACCAGTCCAAGTTGAACGACTCGCACTGCATCATAGAGAATCCAGTACGCGATGTGGTGACTAATCCGTCCGAGTCACTTCATAATATAAGTTTATATCGTTGGAACTAGTTCTACTCCCGACTGAAGCTAACATCAATATATATGGTCCTCAAAACATATTCATTAGTTACAAGTCCCCACTCTTCTTGAGCACTATGCCACTAGTTTGCATAATAGAGAATAGAAGAATGATATACTGTCGCATTATTTATCATTTTTTTTGTTACACTATTTTTTCTATTATCTGATATATAAAATAAAAAATAGTAAAAAATGCGAATTTAACTTTGGTGCTCCCGAACTCACTCAAGAGCAACAAATTCGCCTCGACTTTCCAATCGTATCGTATGATCTAATTAATAATTGAAGTAAAAGTGACGGAAACAATGACAACGTGTGACACCATAATGTCGCTCGATTAAAGATTATGTGTACGGCAGCGCGTGTTATTGAACTGTGAACTCCTGTTACCTTATTCTTATAGGACTGTACATACGAATTAACCCTTCCGTTCATATTTGTACAGTAATGCATACAAAATGGCGCATGTTCCTGGCGTAGGCATGCATTGTCAGGCAACTTTCAAGAGAAGGAAAGACTAATAAAACTCACGACTCCGTTCCACGGGCATTAATTAGTTTGCCATACATAAATAAGATGGGTACGTGCAAAACATGTCTTACAAACCTTAAAATTAGGTGTCAAAGGTTGAAGGGTCTGGGACTAAAAGCTCAAGGAACTGACGTGTATTTTTTGATATGGGATTTATCTCTTATTCGAGACTCCAACACTCCTCTTCACAGTCAAGATGGACCGTAAAAATTAGATTAGAAAGGAGGTGACGCAAATACCATAGTAAACTTTGATCTGCTCTGATATCACCTTACAAACTTTAAAACCTAGGTACTAAGGTTAAAAGGGCGCAGGACTATTAACTCAAGGAATCTACGTGTGTTTTTCGATACGAGATTTATCTCCCATTCGAGACTCCAACAACATGTTATATCGAGTCGGCCTGCATAATCATAGAGTCGACAACTTGAAACTGTGCCAGCCCAAGTCGCTGCGAGAGACAGCTTAATTTATGCGTTAGAGTTTTAGTTACTGCACATTCGGGTGCGTGGAGTAGATCGTGTTAATACTGTGTATTTATATATTTTTTAAATTTTTTAAAAATTTAATTTAAGATATAAATCACGTCATCGTGTGATTATTTTAAAAATACTTTTTAGGGGGGGCATTATGATATGGAAAAGAGCATTTTCCTTGTAAAGGAGAGTAATTATTAATTATTTTGGGATCTCTGTAAGAGTGATTTTATTAGAAAATATCAACCAATGACAGTCTCTTTTAAGAGAGACGAAGACAATCGCACAAGAATACAGTGTAATTTTTGTAGTTCTAGCTCTACGTATGCGCTTCAATGTTACTGATACTGATTCCGGATCATGACTCAATCAAACAAGTCAGCTCAGCAACCATCAAACAAACAAACTTTGTATCCTGGGATACAACAAAATAGCTTTGAGTTGTCTTTAGATATATGAACAGGATTCCGGATCATTTGACCTTCAGTTCTCTGGGATCATACACCTCGGATTGCTCATCGAGTAATATGTTTTATATATCGAAATCGATACACAAAGTCACGTCAAAATATAATATTTATTCTCGTTGACACAAAAAAATATGAAAAGATTATTTCTACGTAGAAAAAGACATCTCACGTCAGAACCATACATCCCATTTTTTTTGTACATTACAGATGGAGTGCATTCGGTGAGAAAATACATAATTAAAATATTTTGTAAGATTAAAATATTTTACATATGAACAAAATATTTTATTTGATTTCAGAAATAAACTAATGAAATATTTTATACAAATAAAATATTTCATTACAGGAACGAAATATTTGTTATAAGGATAAAATATTATAAAAATAAAATATTTTATTATAATAACGAAACCTAATAAAATATTTTAATTCTATATCAAATGTTTCGTTCATATAATAAAATATTTTATTATTTTATAAAATATTTCATTCATTTATTTTCTTGCCGAATGCATCCGTATTTAATGCGTGAAAATATATGGCGGACAAATCCGACGCGAACGTTTTTTTTCTATGTAAAAATAATCCTTTCACTTTTTTTGAGGCCCAACTAGAACAAAATTTATAAGTAAAGACATCGGCAACACTATATACGAACCTACTACTGGTTAGGAGCATATGACTGGGACATCTTTCTACTTTCAAGATATCTACATTTATCTACTTTCAAGATATCTAAGATTATCTAGGCGTTAACTAGATAATATGACAGCTTTTTATCTCTTGAAGATATTTAAGGGACGTTTTCCCCTTCCTTTTTCTGTTCAAAGCCTGTAAACTTACTAAATTGGTAAACGATCAAAGTACTCAATACTTCGTGGCTGCTACTTCCTTCCCACTTTACCATTGGAACGTCAATTTTATAGATTTTCGTGCTAACCTGGGTAAGCATCCACATCTCATAAACTGTTCCACGCCATGGCTTATTCACCCCCTTCCTTATATGTGTCTGAAATCTTCTGGATCAAAACAGTGCACAGTGAAACGAAAGGAAGCAGGCGTTAAAGTGTTTGAAGCTGATGAAGTTGCTGCGTTATCAGCTCTGGTGGGGGGAAGCCTTGGGGTACTGTTCTCCATGGTAAGACAGAAGGGGTCCACCCTGGGGAGAATTAATCTATCATGTGTCTGATTTCGTTGGATTTCAGATCCTCCAATATCATGCCCTTACAATCACTCAAGGGTTAAATCTGAGGAGGTCCACATCAATTACAATTGAAAGTACATTTTGACCTCTAGTGTTGCAGATCTACTGGAGGGCTGTTTCTCCCACCCTCTACACACAGATTCACCATCACTACCTTCCAGCTATTTGAATTGGGCAGTGGCCATTGGAATCTTACAGTCCCTACATCCATGGGAGAAGGGCCAGGGGGATGGAGCACAAGGGCATAGGATTCCCGTAGCTTTTGCTTTCAGCATGGGCAGTGTGTGTGTGTGTGCCTTTGAGGAGGGGGGGGGTGGACAATGCAGTGAAAAGGTTGCTTAAACATCAACAGCAGATCCCACACCAGGTTGGAAGCCCATGCAGGGAGACTCACTGGAACAGTGAATGTGGAGATGCCCTACTGCTCTTTCCCAATGGGTGGGGGCCTCTTCCCCATCTCTTTTGCATTGCAGCAGCTGGGGACCTTTTCATCCAGCAAATACCCAAAAAAAACTGAGCTTTTTGCTACAGAAAAAGAAAAGAAGAAGACTGTTAAAGAAAGAAGAAAAGAACAGGTTCTATTACCTTTTATTAGTCTGTCCTCATCAAGCTTTTTATCCTGAGAAAATTCACTCAAACCCTTTTTCTAGTCTTCTTTATGAAAAGGCCTTCTCTTTAAAGAGCATGGCTTGACATAAAAGGATTCACAGAGCGTTGGTATGAAGTTTTACTGTAGACTTGCTGCTGAAGGACAACTTTGGATTGGCTTTTTTTTTTGGGGGGGGGGGGGTTCCTTCCAGATGCTTGTGAATCATGGTTTAGAGTGATGTTGAAAAAAAAGAGGGAGAATGATGTTGAAATCCATGTAGCTTAAGATATTCCACTAATGAACTTGCTGTGTTGCTGATCCTCGGATGAAACACAGGTGGACCAAGTTTTCGTGTATAATGATGAATCTATGGAAGCTTCTCTGAGTTTTCTCATCTGCAACTCGTACCGCCCTGGAACCCGGCTTTCCTACACCCAACCTCGCAATTAGTGATGTAAGGATGAACTGACCAATAAGCACGGCTTCGGGGAGTAAAGACATTTGACGTTTTCCTTTTTTGTACAAGAGCGGTAACTCTAGGAAAAGGAACTTGGTCTCTCTCTCTCTCTCTCTCTCTCTAAAAGTAGGAAAGTTTTATGTTACCAGTTTTTAGACCGTGGAATGTAGCAGATGTAATTCAACAGTTAGCAAACTTAGACTAGTCATAGAGATCTCATATGACACATGTCATTGGTGCCTAATCTTCATAGGAGAGCTTCGAATAAAAGAAAAATCATACAGGAGCAGTGAGTAAGAAAAGGAGGGGATGTGGAGGTAACCTCGCCTTAAGAGGGGGATAAAAAGAGAGAGAGAGAGAGAGGAGTCCCAAGTAAGCTCAATGGCCCAGCACCGCACTGGGTGGGAACCACCCCACATGTCTCCACCTAGCAAGAAATTATGCCCATGCAACCTGATTTCCAGTAGATTAAGGCCTAATGTGAATCAAGAAGTCAGGAACCTCTCTCTCTCTCTCTCTCTGTCTCTCTCTAAAGAGAGGCATTTCTATGTTTTCCTTCTGTAAATACGCAGTTACTTCAAGAGGAACAGAGGCTGAATCTTCGCCCTGCCCCCTCTCCAGAGTACTAGATTGCACAGTGTAAAGAATATTTAAGACATCAATCCACTGTTGCTCTGGTTGGATTGAATTGAGCTGGGCAAAAACTACAGTAAAGTCATCTCACCCAAGGGGGAACATAGCTCAGTGGGAGTCTTCTTTTCTTAAATCTTTATTATATTGACCATCTACATGCGTAATAATGGCATGGGGCCGATCTACAAGGAACCACAAGAAATCCCACATGTTCAAGAGTGGATAATCTTCCAAAGCTCCAAACATACAGGTTCTGTTTCCTTCCTCTAGCTACCTAGCATAAGTTACAGAATCCTGATAATGCTTAACGTGGAAAATTCCAACCATCCATGGGAGTTAGTGCCGCTACTACACAACATATACCGAACTTCTTTTCAGGCCCCAAGTTACGTGAGAACTCTGTTTGATAAAGCGAGACACAGAAAATATGAAGACCCTTATCCGTCAGAGTCCTCCTCCGCAATCATCATAGCATGCAACTTGTGATAAAAACTGATAAAATCAACGCAGGTAAATAGAAGGGTAGATCTCCACGATTCACCAAAGTGGAACAAGTACACCAAGAGAGAGAGAGAGGTCAGAAAACTACAAACGAGTTGCTGTGATGGGAAAAAAAAGGGGGGTGGGGGTGGGGAGAGAAACGCCCGGGTAAACAGGGATTGAGCAGTGCATTCCCAGCTTCTCGTGGTGTCTGCAGTCTGGATTCTGCAGGTGGGTTGTCCCCCCTGCGAGTGCACCCACCAAAGCCTTCTTGCTGCTTGGCCTTTTCCTCCCTTCCCCTTCCTCATTGTCGTCTTCCTTAAACATATCTAGCTATAGTTCATGACGTCAAATTTCTACCCAACAATCTTAACCTTGATGCCTTTTCATGTGGTACACAACTTTGTTGCAGAGTACTGAAAGCTCTGTTTGTCACTGAGGCTCAATTCTCGTGTACTACCTGCTCTTTCACTCAAATTAATTATTTAACTAACTCACCTGCGAATGATCGAATAGGTCTTCTTTATTACGAGTGTAACCCGGAATCCAAAGACTCAACCTGAGTATTTGGCACTCGAGTTTTGAGGTCATTAGGGACACTCGTTAAAACGGAAATATAGCATACAAATATTTGAATGTCTAATCACAACTCTCCGGTACCGATAAGTCTGAACTAGGTTGCGTTTGAAAATAATGTCAGGGAGAGATTTTAGATATTCTAATTATTAAAATTTTCACCTCTTGATAATCCCTTCCAAAGGTGCAACTATCTCATCAACTTATGACTTGGAGGGACTTTAGCCCCACTTTGATTGGGCGTTATCTCTCATTTGTCTTGGGAATAACTCTCAATCTATTCTTTTTTTAGTTTGATTGATCAAAAAAGTTAATCAAGTTAGATTGAGAGAGAACTCTCGTTTAACCCGGACAGGTGGAACAAAGTTAACTCTCGTTTTTTCTAAAGAGATAATCCATTATATATCAAAATAAACAAGACTATATTTTAAGATAAATTAATTTAAAAGAAATAACTCTCATTCTATCTACCTTCTGTCAAAGAGGACTTTAGAAAAAAATATAGGGATTAAAATACGGCACTTCTAAAATCTCCAAAAATTGACCAAGGGCGGTTTCTTGTATGTATGGAGATTTTGAAAAAAATCACATGCCCTTCGATTGTTTCCACAAGCAACGGTCTTACGATTGAGTCAATCAAACATGTCTCTAAGTCTCCTCTTTTTTAAACTGTTTCAAACATGCGATCCCCATTGATTTGAACTTAATGCATATCCATCCGGTCCAAACGTCTCAAAGGTCCAAAGTCACTTTCAAAGGAATCGGATGTTGGGTCCCACGCGAGAATTTTGAGAGCTTCAAGCCCATTAATAAATTATTTATTAAATTTGATAGTTTCAAATTCTGCACACCTCCCACGCTGTGCTTGCACAGTGATCTCTATATTGATAGTTTGACTTTGATACCGCTGATACCTGCTGCTGTTTACTATATGCCCCTACATTATTTTAATTTTTTAAATACCCCTTCCCTACATCTCAGCTTCTACCATTCATTTATACTCTCCCACACAGTTGAGCCAGCTCTTCTTTCATATGTAAAATATTAATTTTTCTTGTACAAAAACATACTGATATAAATATTTCAAGAAATAATGTGGAGGCATACATTATTTGTTTATGATCGCGTCAGAAATAAGAATATTCTAGATATAAAAAGACAAGAAAAAATTGTGCACAGAAAATTTGACTGTAGAAATGTCGATAATAGATATTGAATCAGTTAAAATTATTCATAACACCTTAAGGACAATATAAGGAAAAGGAAAAATATAAAAGCAAATGTTCAAAGACCTATTAAGGATCGAGCAAACTTAAAGAAGGGTTCGTTGAATCGATCTGGTACGTGCGTACATACGGCAAAAGGCATTCTTGAATCATACCAAGACACGATTGACACAATCGACACGTGACATGCACGCAGTATGGCACACCTAGTCATCGGGGGCCTAATAAGGTCAATGGCCAGCGGCTGAGGGGAGCCAAGGATGATGACGGCTATGAGCAGGAAAAGAAGAAGAAGATCGATGGTTACATGGCCTAGTGGCTTGAGACCGGGGGATATGAGAAAAAGGAACGGGGAACCAGATTTGAAATTGACACTATGTAATTTTTAATAAATTAGGGGCGGGTGATCTCGCTAACTAACAGTTTGACGTCCGTAAATAATTCGTGAGTGGGTGATCCTACTCCACACACAGGAGAGTAGAATCGAGTCTATGACCACCCTATCATAGGGGGGAGAGGGTGAGCCATCAAGGCACGCCCACTATAGTGGAGGAAGAAGAAGAAGATGGTAATGATGTTGGATCGAATAGGGGACGTCGATAGAGGCTCGAGTCGAGGACGGCGGATGTAATGTCCCGGATATTTCGGATCCTTCGTTATGGGTCCCGAATCTGGTTTGTCAAGGTGTTCAACCCTGTTGTGTCTGAAATTTCGTTTCGGACATCTTTCGTGTTCGGATCGGCGCGATCCGGAGTCGTTTCGGAGGCCCGGAGTGTGTCCGCGACTTTTCCGTGCGCGTTTTCCGATTTTCGCGTACGGGTTTCGGCGAGTCCTTCGGAACCCTGTAGCGGGTGAACTGGGTCGTTCACCAGCCCGCGAGTGGTACCGTTGCAATCAGCGCGTCGTGACGGTCGAGGAGGTGTATTTTTCTATTTTTCGAGATTTTTCCAATTTTCCGGATTTTTCTATATATATCAATTCTTTTTCTTTTCCTTTTACCTTTTTCTTTTCTTCTTCTTCCTCCTTCCTTCAACCGTGAGAGCTCCCCTCCCCCGCGGCCGATCTCCTTCCCCCCCCCCCCCCCCCCCCCGGGCGACCGAGACGCGGCCCCCCTCACTCCGGCAACGGCGTGGTAGCGGCGGCGGCGGCAAGGCGGTCCTGGTGGCGTGCTTTTCGCGGCGAGAGGCGGGGCGTTCGTGGGAGTAAAAGCTTCATCCTTGATTTCGGAGGTGATTCGGTGGATTTCGAGCTTCCTTGAGGTAGGGGGACGGATCCTTACCCTCTTCATAGCATTTCCCGTGATTTCTAGGCCGTGGAGAGGCCGAGAGAGGCTAGATTCATGCCGGGAGAGTTATTTCCATGTTTGGGGCTTGAGCGCCGGATCCGTCGATCCGTGAGGTTTTTGATCGATTTGGGGGTTCTAGATGCATGCTAGGGCGTTGTGGGGTGATCCCCCATTGTTTTCCCTTCACCAAAGGGGGTGAATGGGCGTGATTTTATGATTTCCGACCGTAGTTCGCGAACCGGGCTCAGCCCGCTGTCGCGCTATAGTCCAGTGGCGCGTTCTTGATGAACGCGCCGTGTCGTCCGAGCGTGTCCGTCGGAGAAGACGAACAGTAAGGCGGTGGGGGAACGCGCCTGGTTCGGGTAGCGCGATCTCCAGATCGCGCTAGCCAAGACTAGCGCGTTTAGGTTGAACGCGCTAGCCTTGGACAGCGCGACATGGAAGATCGCGCTAGCCAAAGCTAGCGCGTTCTTCGGTGTCACGCTAGGGACACCTAGCGCGACCATCCCCCTCCCCAGGACCGCGTTTTGTGGGTAGCGTGACCTCCGGCTGAGTGAGTTATGGACCCGGTTGTGGCGTGTGGCCCAAGGGATGCCGTGGGCACCCAGTGAGAGCCACAGGGGCGCCCGAGGTTCCCCGGAGAATCAGTTACCTCGGTAGGGGTGCCGCGTGACTTGAGGGACGGTTGGACCTCATTCGTGTCCCCGGCATCCGTGCCTAACGTATGGTTATCAAGAGTCTGTGCTAGTGTTTGGTCGGTGGTTTCCGTGGATTAAGTCCTTACTTCCAGTGACCCTACCACTAGTCGTAGCTTTCCCACGGCACGCGTGTGCTGGCTCGCCTGGGAGTGGCTGAGCGGCGTACCTGAGAGGCGGTGAGTAGGCTGGTTACCGCAGGGCCCCCGCGTACTTCCGAGTCCGGGTTTAGAGGGAAATACCAGCTAGAGGACAGGCCTAGGGCGTACGGTCTGAGTGTGCACACGAGGCTGAGGGTTCGGACCTGCGCTGACGAGCGTGACCTCAGCTAGTCCTTGTTTTACGGTTACTTCTGGTTACTGAGTGTGTCTGAGTCTCACGCCAGGGGCGTAGTAGCTAGACACTTGTGACGCGGTATAAGACGTCAGGGGACGCATCCGGTCGTTCTTCTAGTGGGTGGTGCTCCTGTTCACTGGCAGGCGTGGACTCGCGTTTTGTGGGACCGAGGTTCCGTAGTGCGGTACTGTTAGAGTAGACGGCTTTTTTTCTGTTTATTTTGTAATATCCCGGACCTTTCGGATCCTTCTTCATGGGTCCCGGATCTAGTTTTCGGAGCGTCCGGCTCCGCTGTGTCCGAAATTTCGTTTCGGACATCTTTCGTGTTCGGATCGGCGCGATCCGGAGTCGTTTCGGAGGCCCGGAGGCGTTCCGCGGCTTTTTCCGCGCGTGTTTTCCGATTTCCGGTGTGTGTTTCGGCTTTTTCTTCGGACGCTCGCTGCGGGCGAACCGGGCAGTTCCCCGAGGCACGAGTGGTACCGTTGCGATCGGTGCGTTCCGAGGATTCCGGAAATGTATTTTTCTAATTTTCGGTATTTTTCTGAAAAATCGGATTTTCTATATATTCCCATTTTCTTTTCTTTTCTTTTTCTTCTTTTCTCTTTTCTTCTTCTTCCTTCCTCTCTCTCCCTCACGCGACCGTGGCCGGCTCTCTCCCTCCTTCTCTCCCGTTCGACCGTGCCGACCCCCGTTCCGGCTGCAGACGGCGGCGGTGCGACGGCGCGAGGACGTGGGTGACGTGGTGGCGATCGTGCGGGCATACGGCGAGCGTGGGAGGCGTGGAGAGGCGAGATTCTAGCGGCGTTCTTCGCGACTTCGAGCTCGGATCGGAGCGTTGCGTCGCGGACCGGAGGTAGGGTGACGTTCCTTAGCCTCATGTCTTCCTTCCCCGTGAGTTTCAGCTCGAGACGAGGTCGAGAGGGGTTTATTTTGAGCCGGGAAGGGTCGATCATGCCGCGGGGTGAGTTCGTCCGATCCATCGTTTTGAGCCCCGATTTCACGGTTTAAGGGCGTAGGAGCATGCTAGGGGGCTTGGGGGTTCTTCTCTCGCCATTTCCCCCTCCGTGGGGTTTGTTTTGAGGCCGATTGGGCGATTCCGGTGAGGTTCGCCATTTTCTCGCCGGTGAGCGATGTGCGGTCGAACCAGTGGCCGCACAACCCCTATGCGGTTCCGTTCGGACCGTTCATCGGCTCGGCGCGCTTTGGGTGAGGCTTGGCGCGCAGTGGGCTTGAGCGGTCCATCGTGGGACCGCATATCCTAATGTGCGGCCCCACAGCTGCCGCCCAACCCCAAGGGTTTTGACCGTTGGTTGTGACCGTTGTGCAGTGCTCTGGGATGTGCGGCCAGGAGCTGACCGCATAACCCCTTGCACGGCCAGGTGCTGGCCGTACATCCCCTAGCGCTATGGTTGGATGTGCGGTCTGGCCCTGACCGCACAACACCTGAACGGCTAAGCCGTAGCCGCCCTTCCCCAAGTGCGGCTAAGGACTAACCGTCCAGGCTTTTTACCGTTGGGAGACGAGCGGCCAGGAGGTGACCGTTCTTCACCCACGTGCGGTCAAGAGTTGGCCGCACATCTGTTTGAACGGTCCTGTGTTGGCCGTTTATCCGTCGTTTGGACCCTGGGTGGAACGGTCCTGATATGACCGTTCTAATCCTTGTGCGGTCCCTGTGTGACCGCACATCCCTGAGCGGCCCAGTGTGGACCGTTCAAGGGTACGGGTTGCGTCGGTGTGTCTCTCGTCGTACAGAGTGTACCGGGAGATGTTGTTGTCAGCTGGTCACCGTGCGTCGGTGTTGGTACAAGGAGCGTTCCTCGTACCTGCAGTTGCACCGTTGTTTTCCGAGACTTGAGAGTCTACTCCTTCTGTGACCCTCCACTAGTCGTAGCCTACTAGTACGCGTGTGCTAGTCGCACCAGGGAGTGGTGTACGGGCTGACCTTTAGAGACGGTTTGTGGACCGGTTACCGTTGGGCCCCACGTCTTGCAGCCAGAGTCCGGCTGAGGGGAAAACCGGTCAGAGGGCCAGACCAGGGACGCGCGGTCTGTGTGTGCACACGTGGTTGGGGGCGGTTGGACCCACGTCGACGGGCGTGACCCCAGCTAGTCACTTGTTGTAGTTACTTGTACGGTGTTTGCGCCTCGGGTAGGACCTACCATGTCAGGCGGTTCACCTGCGGTGCGGTGTAAGACGTCAGGGGACGCTACCGGCTGTGCTTCTAGTGGGTGGTACTCCTGTTGAGTACGGAGTGTCAGACTGTCAGTCGTGTGTTTCCGACCTTCGGGTTTTGACGGTTCGACCGTTGAGTTTCGGTCTTCTCGTACCGTGGCACGTGTGTCGGTTTGCGTGCCGTTAGGGTCTAGTTCTGTAGAGTACAGGGCTTTCCTTTCCGAGGTACCTTTCTACCGCTAGAGTAGTGGTTTCTCGTTTTTCGAGGTAGGGTTCGAGTGATCCCTACTGAGTCTTGTTCCGAGACTCATTCCCTGCGTGTTTTCACCGTGTTTCAGGTGAGGCGCCACCTTCGGGGAGCGTGTCAGGAGCGCAGCGGAAGCGTGGTGCGGGTGCCCAGAGGTAGTGCCAGAGGTCAGAGCCGGGGGATGCCCCGTGTAGCTGTACTTTTCTTTCTTGTCACTGTACTAGTCGTGGACTACTGTTGCTGTTGTTGTTATTTTATTGTGGACCATGTAAAATGTTAATTCATTTCCTGCTTAATATCATAACTGTTTAATTTCTGCAATTATTTGTGATGCTTGTGTAGTTTCCACACCATCCTTTTAACCCTTCCGAGTCTTCGGGCTCGTGGGTGGCGGTGCGAGTCTCGGGTTATCGGGCCTTCCCGGTAATCGGATTCTCGGGTCGTTACAGCTGGTATCAGAGCGCGGTTGTGGAATTACATGAGAATCATAGGTAATTGTAGTGGTCCACTAGTCCACAACGATGATGTACAGTGACGCTGGCATTGGGCACCGCGTGTTTTATTCTGACCTTCCGTTTCTGAGTTTTCTGTCTTGTGCTTAAGGAGCGAGGATGGCGCCGAGGAGGAGTTCTCGCTCTCAGCAGGGGCAGTCGGCTGGAGGCCAGGAGATCCAGCAGGGGGTCCAGAGGGACCAGGAGGAGCATAGCAGAGTTCCGGGAGCTACCGAGGCCGCGGATGCTGCGAGGGCTCCGGGGGCCGAGGGTTTTCTCCGTGGCATGTACCATCTCATGGCTCAGCAGTTCGGCGGAGAGGCCGGTGAGGGCTCGTCAGTCAGGGGTGGGCCAGGCCGAGCAGTGAGGGATTTCATGCAGTTTCATCCACCTTACTTTAGCGGCCAGGCAGACCCTGATGCGGCTCGTGATTGGCTTGATGAGATGGAGCGGGTGTTCAGTTCTGCGAAGAGTGCTGTCGAGGACAGAGTGGTGTTGGCCTACAACCAGTTGCAGGGTACGGCTCGGAGGTGGTGGTCTTCCGAGTGGAAGACGTCCTTTCAGCTTCGTCCGCTTGAGCAGATCGAGTGGGATGACTTTGTCAGTGCTTTCGAGCGTACGTACTGTCCAGATATTGTTGCTACGCAGCGGATGCGGGAGTTTCTGGAGCTGGTGCAGGGTGACATGTCCGTGTTGCAGTACAGGGCCCGATTTGTCGAGCTGGGTCGGTACGCACCTCATATCATGGAGCATGAGAGGGTGAGGACGACGCAGTTTGTGCAGGGCTTGAGGTTGGAGCTGAGGCACCATCTGATCGCGAATGGGGCCACTGATCTCGAGACGGCGTCTCGTGTTGCGATTTCCTTGGAGATGGATATGCAGAGGACTCGAGGACCGATCAGCCAGGGGCAGTCTGTGTCAGGTCGCAGCCAGCAGTCGGCTACTCAGCAGCAGGGTTTCTTTCAGTCTGCGTCGGGTGGTTCAGGAGTGCCGGCACATGCAGCTTCGGTGACAGGATCTGCGTCCTTTGGCACGAAGGTCAAAAAGTTCTTCAAGAAGGGGTTCGGCAAGAAGAAGTCCAAGGATCAGGGGCAGGCTTCATCGGGCAGTGTGCAGCAGCCGTTTCCTTTGCAGCGACAGGGATCGGTGGGTGGATCGCGAGGACCTTGTCCACGGTGTAGTGAGACCCACCCAGGCAGGCAGTGCACGGCGCCGATCATCTGTTTTCGGTGTGACCAGCCAGGGCATATGGCGCGCGACTGTCCTCAGAGGCCGCCGCAGCAGCAGGTTTCCCAGCAGCAGCAGCAGCAGGGACAGTATCCGCCGCTACCCAGGTCAGCTAGTGTGGGAGGCAGGCAGAGAGCTCGTGGCCAGATCACGCACTTGACCAGGGCAGAGGCAATGGCGTCGCAGCTCGTGGAAGGTACCGTTCAGATTTTGGGTTGTGCGGCTCGGGTTTTATTTGATTCTGGCGCGTCTCATTCGTTCATTTCGGAGGATTTCGCGTCGAGCGTCGAGGAGCCGGTGACCCAGTTGTCCTGTGATTTGGCTGTGGAGTTGCCTTCGGGTGACTTTATGGTCACTCCGTATTGCTTCGACCAGGTTCGGTGTGGATCGATGGGCGGAGTATGCCAGGCAGGTTGTATGCGTTGCAGCTTCGGGATTACGACGTGATTCTAGGCATGGATTGGCTCGAGACTCATGGAGCGGTGGTGGATTGTGGGATGAAGAGGGTCTACTTCCAACATCCGAGCAAGAGGACCTTCTATTTCCAAGGTATCCGTTCCGCCTCTTCTCGATTTCTTATCTCTGCTATTCGAGCCCGTCGATTGCTTGATTCA
Organism: Amorphophallus konjac; assembly: GCA_022559845.1. Classification (NCBI taxonomy): domain Eukaryota; kingdom Viridiplantae; phylum Streptophyta; class Magnoliopsida; order Alismatales; family Araceae; genus Amorphophallus; species Amorphophallus konjac. Next base: position 16,145,903 of record CM040127.1, on the reverse strand, counting down.
GGTTGCCAGGGTTTTCTCGCGTCTGTGGTTGTGTCTGACCGGATGGAGCCGAATGTCGAGGACATTGCGGTGGTGTGCGAGTTTCCCGATGTTTTTCCTGAGGAGTTGCCTGGATTACCTCCCCAGCGGGAGATCGATTTCGTGATCGAGGTTGTACCTGGTACGGGACCTTTGGCGAAGGCTCCCTACCGTATGGCCCCCGCTGAGTTGAGGGAGTTGAGGGCGCAGTTGCAGGAACTGTTGGCCAAGGGGTACATTCGTCCGAGCTTTTCCCCTTGGGGTGCGCCCGTGTTGTTCGTGAAGAAGAAGGACGGTAGTCTGCGGTTGTGCATTGACTATCGGCAGCTGAATGAAGTGACCATTAAGAACAAGTATCCGTTGCCGCGGATTGATGATTTGTTCGACCAGCTGCAGTCTGCGCGAGTGTTCTCGCGGATTGATTTGCGGTCCGGTTACTATCAGCTGAGAATTCGCGAGTCCGATGTGGAGAAGACTGCGTTCAGTACGAGGTACGGGCATTATGAGTTTCTGGTGATGCCGTTTGGGCTCACCAATGCCCCAGCAGCCTTCATGGACTTGATGCAGAGGGTGTTCCACCCGTATTTGGACCAGTTCGTGGTCATTTTCGTGGATGACATCCTTGTTTATTCGCGGTCTGCTGAGGAGCATGCGTACCATTTGGGTGTGGTGCTGCAGACGTTGCGAGATCACCAGTTGTTTGCGAAGCTCAGCAAGTGCGAATTTTGGCTCAGCGAGGTGCACTTTCTGGGGCACGTGATTTCTGGTGATGGCATTTCCGTGGATCCCGCCAAGGTCGAGGCTGTGATGCAATGGCCGAGGCCGAGGTCGGTGACGGAGATCCGGAGTTTCTTGGGGCTTGCGGGTTATTATCGCCGGTTTATCCAGGATTTTTCCCGCATTGCGACCCCGATGACGAGGCTCACGCGGAAGGATGTGCCTTTCGTCTGGTCCGAGGAGTGTGAGCAGAGCTTTAGGGAACTGAAGAGATTGCTCACCTCGGCTCCGGTGTTGGTTTTGCCTTCTGGATCGGGAGGTTTTGTGGTGTGTACAGATGCTTCCGGCGTTGGATTGGGTGCTGTTCTGATGCAGCATGGTAGAGTGGTGGCTTATGCATCTCGGCAGCTAAAGCCCCATGAGGAGAACTACCCTACCCATGACCTTGAGTTGGCGGCAGTGATCTTCGCGCTGAAGATCTGGAGGCATTATCTGTACGGTGAGAAGTTCGAGGTGTTCACTGACCATCAGAGTTTGAGGTATGTGTTCTCGCAGAGAGATCTGAACCTCAGACAAAGGCGTTGGATGGAGTTCATGAAGGACTATGACTTCACCCTGTCTTATCAGCCGGGCAGGATGAATGTCGTCGCCGATGCCTTGAGTAGGAAGGTCGTGATCAGTACCTTGATGCTGAGGAAGTGGAGGCTCTGGGAACAGGTGCCCGAAGTATCTTTCAGGCTCAAGATTCCCCAGGAGCCAGGGTTGGCAGTGCTTGCGAGTCTGACTGTCACTCCTGCTATTCGTCGTCAGGTGACAGAGGCTCAGCATGCGGACCCTGAGTTGCCCCGGATTCTTGCGATGGCTGATGTGGAGCTCGGCGAGGACGGTGCTGCGAGGTTTCGTGGCAGGCTGTACGTCCCAGCGGAGGAGCAGGTTCGTCGTGCGGTGTTACGCGAGGCTCATGGGAGCAGGTACACTGTGCACCCGGGTGCGACGAAGATGTATCGGAACTTGCGGAGGCAGTTCTGGTGGCCTGGCATGAAGAGAGATGTTGCCGAATTTGTGGCCAGGTGCCTGATCTGTCAGCAGGTGAAGGCGGAGCATCAGCGACCAGGCGGTACTCTCCAGCCCTTGGATGTTCCTGCTTGGAAGTGGGACCATGTGACCACGGATTTTGTGGTGGGGTTGCCCAGAACCCCGACTGGGCAGGACAGTATTTGGTTGCTGGTGGATCGGCTGACGAAGGTGACGCGGTTGCTACCGGTCAAAGTCAGCTGGAGCGTGCCTAAGTTGGCTCGTCTTTATGTGGAGCGGATCGTGCCGTTGCATGGGGTTCCCATTTCGATCGTGTCGGATCGGGATCCGCGCTTCACTTCTGGATTCTGGAGGAGTTTCCAGCGAGCTCTTGGCACGGAGTTGGCATTTAGCTCGGCGTATCATCCACAGTCAGATGGTCAGTCTGAGAGGACCATTCAGACCTTGGAGGACATGCTGAGATCCTGCTGCCTGGAGTGGCAGGGGAGTTGGATTCATCACCTACCGTTAGTGGAGTTTGCCTATAACAACAGCTTTCATTCGAGCATCGGCATGGCTCCTTATGAGGCATTGTATGGGCGTCCTTGTCGGACTCCACTTGATTGGTTTGAGGTGGGTGAGCGTGTTTTGACGGGACCGGAATTGGTGCAGCAATGTGTGGATGTTGTGCACCTGGTTCGTCAGAACATGTTGGCGGCCCAGAGTCGGCAGAAGAGCTATGCTGACCGTAGGCGGCAGCCCCTCGAGTTCGCCGTGGGCGATCATGTGTTCTTGAGAGTTTCTCCGATGAAGGGGGTGATGCGTTTTGGACGGCGTGGGAAGCTGAGTCCCCGCTATATTGGTCCTTTCGCGATTGTGGAGCGCATCGGTGAGGTTGCTTACCGGTTGCAGTTACCCTCTGAGTTGGCGTCGGTGCATGACGTGTTCCACGTCTCTATGTTGCGGAAGTATATGCCCGATGACTCTCATGTGCTCGAGTTTTCCGTTTGGCCTGAGGTGACTCCAGATCTTTCTCTCCCAGAGTTTCCGATCCGCGTGGAGGATAGGCGAGAGCAGCGCCTGCGGAACAAGGTCATTCCCTTGGTAAAGGTCGTGTGGCAACGACACTCTGGTGGTGAGGCTTCGTGGGAACGTGAGGACGAGATGCGTCAGCAGTTCCCGTACCTGTTTGAGTGAGTCTTCCTCTTCTTTCCCCTTGGGTTGTTCTCAATTTCGAGGACGAAATTCCTTAAGGGGGGAGGGCTGTAATATCCCGGACCTTTCGGATCCTTCTTCATGGGTCCCGGATCTAGTTTTCGGAGCGTCCGGCTCCGTTGTGTCCGAAATTTCGTTTCGGACATCTTTCGTGTTCGGATCGGCGCGATCCGGAGTCGTTTCGGAGGCCCGGAGGCGTTCCGCGGCTTTTTCCGCGCGTGTTTTCCGATTTCCGGTGTGTGTTTCGGCTTTTTCTTCGGACGCTCGCTGCGGGCGAACCGGGCAGTTCCCCGAGGCACGAGTGGTACCGTTGCGATCGGTGCGTTCCGAGGATTCCGGAAATGTATTTTTCTAATTTTCGGTATTTTTCCGAAAAATCGGATTTTCTATATATTCCCATTTTCTTTTCTTTTCTTTTTCTTCTTTTCTCTTTTCTTCTTCTTCCTTCCTCTCTCTCCCTCACGCGACCGTGGCCGGCTCTCTCCCTCCTTCTCTCCCGTTCGACCGTGCCGACCCCCGTTCCGGCTGCAGACGGCGGCGGTGCGACGGCGCGAGGACGTGGGTGACGTGGTGGCGATCGTGCGGGCATACGGCGAGCGTGGGAGGCGTGGAGAGGCGAGATTCTAGCGGCGTTCTTCGCGACTTCGAGCTCGGATCGGAGCGTTTCGTCGCGGACCGGAGGTAGGGTGACGTTCCTTAGCCTCATGTCTTCCTTCCCCGTGAGTTTCAGCTCGAGACGAGGTCGAGAGGGGTTTATTTTGAGCCGGGAAGGGTCGATCATGCCGCGGGGTGAGTTCGTCCGATCCATCGTTTTGAGCCCCGATTTCACGGTTTAAGGGCGTAGGAGCATGCTAGGGGGCTTGGGGGTTCTTCTCTCGCCATTTCCCCCTCCGTGGGGTTTGTTTTGAGGCCGATTGGGCGATTCCGGTGAGGTTCGCCATTTTCTCGCCGGTGAGCGATGTGCGGTCGAACCAGTGGCCGCACAACCCCTATGCGGTTCCGTTCGGACCGTTCATCGGCTCGGCGCGCTTTGGGTGAGGCTTGGCGCGCAGTGGGCTTGAGCGGTCCATCGTGGGACCGCATATCCTAATGTGCGGCCCCACAGCTACCGCCCAACCCCAAGGGTTTTGACCGTTGGTTGTGACCGTTGTGCAGTGCTCTGGGATGTGCGGCCAGGAGCTGACCGCATAACCCCTTGCACGGCCAGGTGCTGGCCGTACATCCCCTAGCGCTATGGTTGGATGTGCGGTCTGGCCCTGACCGCACAACACCTGAACGGCTAAGCCGTAGCCGCCCTTCCCCAAGTGCGGCTAAGGACTAACCGTCCAGGCTTTTTACCGTTGGGAGACGAGCGGCCAGGAGGTGACCGTTCTTCACCCACGTGCGGTCAAGAGTTGGCCGCACATCTGTTTGAACGGTCCTGTGTTGGCCGTTTATCCGTCGTTTGGACCCTGGGTGGAACGGTCCTGATATGACCGTTCTAATCCTTGTGCGGTCCCTGTGTGACCGCACATCCCTGAGCGGCCCAGTGTGGACCGTTCAAGGGTACGGGTTGCGTCGGTGTGTCTCTCGTCGTACAGAGTGTACCGGGAGATGTTGTTGTCAGCTGGTCACCGTGCGTCGGTGTTGGTACAAGGAGCGTTCCTCGTACCTGCAGTTGCACCGTTGTTTTCCGAGACTTGAGAGTCTACTCCTTCTGTGACCCTCCACTAGTCGTAGCCTACTAGTACGCGTGTGCTAGTCGCACCAGGGAGTGGTGTACGGGCTGACCTTTAGAGACGGTTTGTGGACCGGTTACCGTTGGGCCCCACGTCTTGCAGCCAGAGTCCGGCTGAGGGGAAAACCGGTCAGAGGGCCAGACCAGGGACGCGCGGTCTGTGTGTGCACACGTGGTTGGGGGCGGTTGGACCCACGTCGACGGGCGTGACCCCAGCTAGTCACTTGTTGTAGTTACTTGTACGGTGTTTGCGCCTCGGGTAGGACCTACCATGTCAGGCGGTTCACCTGCGGTGCGGTGTAAGACGTCAGGGGACGCTACCGGCTGTGCTTCTAGTGGGTGGTACTCCTGTTGAGTACGGAGTGTCAGACTGTCAGTCGTGTGTTTCCGACCTTCGGGTTTTGACGGTTCGACCGTTGAGTTTCGGTCTTCTCGTACCGTGGCACGTGTGTCGGTTTGCGTGCCGTTAGGGTCTAGTTCTGTAGAGTACAGGGCTTTCCTTTCCGAGGTACCTTTCTACCGCTAGAGTAGTGGTTTCTCGTTTTTCGAGGTAGGGTTCGAGTGATCCCTACTGAGTCTTGTTCCGAGACTCATTCCCTGCGTGTTTTCACCGTGTTTCAGGTGAGGCGCCACCTTCGGGGAGCGTGTCAGGAGCGCAGCGGAAGCGTGGTGCGGGTGCCCAGAGGTAGTGCCAGAGGTCAGAGCCGGGGGATGCCCCGTGTAGCTGTACTTTTCTTTCTTGACACTGTACTAGTCGTGGACTACTGTTGCTGTTGTTGTTATTTTATTGTGGACCATGTAAAATGTTAATTCATTTCCTGCTTAATATCATAACTGTTTAATTTCTGCAATTATTTGTGATGCTTGTGTAGTTTCCACACCATCCTTTTAACCCTTCCGAGTCTTCGGGCTCGTGGGTGGCGGTGCGAGTCTCGGGTTATCGGGCCTTCCCGGTAATCGGATTCTCGGGTCGTTACATATTTACTTTAGCTTATCGGTTCTACCGTACTCTTGTTTGGTAGGGTTGTCTTCTTCTTTCTCGTTTTCCGTGCGAGGTGGGGATTCGCGGGATCCCTACTGGGCCAATGAGATGAGGCTCACCCCTGCTCTTCAGGTGAGGCGGGGTCGGCGGGAGGCGCGGCCGAGTTTCAGCGTGGTTCTACTAGTCAGGGTTAGTCGCCAGTCTGCCAGAGCCGGGGGATGCCCCGTGTAGTTGTACTCCGGGGGATGCCCCGTGTAGTTGTACTCCGGGGGATGCCCCGTGTTGTTGTACTTTCTTTCCCGTTGACTGTACTTTCCTTTGGACATGAGACACTGTGGACCTTGTAGCAGTTTATTTATTTATATTATTATGTGCATTTTATTTTAGATTATTGTGCTATCTCTGTGGTCGTTGCAATTTCTCTTGTACCCCCACACCACTCCTTTCTACCCTTCCGAGTCTTCGGGCTCGTGGGTTGGCGGACCGAGATTCGAGACGCGCCGGTTCCTTTCCGGTACTCGGATCCTCGGATCGTCACAGCTGGTATCAGAGCAAGGTTGTGGAGGTATATCGGAACTTGGAACGAATTGCAGTGGTCCAGAAGGTGTAGACACGCCATTCTTGACGTCTCTTGAGAAAGTCTCATATTACTATACAACGCCCCGCAACGGCTTACGCATTTTGAATCACTCGAGTGCTTCCTTTTCTTGGATCTTCTTCTGCCTTTTTCGGCAACCGGAATCGTTTCGTCACGGCATTCGGACGGCATCAACACCCGTCGGACGCATCAGAAGGTTCCGGAACCCAGAAGGTTCTGCCAGGCGGCCGCCGTTTGAGGACCCGGGTCGATTTTAATGGGGGCGTCTAGGCCCCTGGACGCCCCCATATTTTTTTCATTTCTTTTTTTTATTATTTATTTATTTTCTCAGGGCCCTAAACAAAATAAAAAATATATATATTTATGGAGGCGTCCAGGCCCCTGGACGCCTTCAAAAAAATAATAATAATAAAAATCTTTTTGGCATATAAAACACAAAAAAAAATAAATAAAATAAAAAAATACATATTAATGGAGGCGTCCAGACCCCTGGACGCCTCCATAAAAAACAAATATAAAAATTCAAAATGCCAGCCCTGTCATAAAAGACAAAAAAATAATAAAAATATATATATTTTGGAGGCGTCCAGCCCCTGGACGCCTCCATAAACTCCCTCACGGGCGCCGCCCACCGAACGACGGTTTGTCGTGTGTGAAAAAAGCCAAATTTAGAGACGTCCAGATGACTGGACGCGCCCATTTCTGAATCACGAGGCGCCGCTCACAAAACCACGCGTTGTGCCAAACCGCGTGCGGCAGTCGTCGGTTTTCGGTGGACCTGTTAGAGGCGTCCGGGACCCTGGACGCCCCCATAAAAGTATTCTAAAAAAATCAATAAAAATAGAATAAAATATTATTTCGGCCCTGATGGAGGTGTCCAGGGTCCTGGACGCCTCCACCTTCCGGAGCTCTATAAATAGAGGCCCACCCCCTCAGTTCTAGGGGAGCTAAGCAGTGATCCGATAGGCTGCCGCAGCCCAGAGGCTACGGAGTCATTTTTCTAACCCGTGGGTTCTTTTGTAGGTGGAGGTTCTGCCGGCTTCTCGGGTGCTCACGCTCGCGAGAGGAAGGTCGTCTTCATCCACCGCGCTTCCACGTCGTCCCCACGCTGCCGGAGCTCCGCCGGATTTCACCCTCGGCTCATCCAATAAGCCTTTTCTTCCCCTTTTTCTCCATAGTCCTTTACATTCATCATATTGCATCATCTATCCCCCTTCACAAGGGGGCCTCTTCTCTTACACTTCTTACATCCATCATCTCATTTTCCTCCTACTCGAGTCCGAGAGGGGTTTAAAAGATAACACCAACCAGGTGTGTGTCTTGCCATCATTTCGTTATTTTTATCGCAAGGATTCGAATACTACACCTCCATCTTTCTAATCCACTTGTCATTTATTTGTCGTTGTCTTGCAAGGGTACCCGAGGAAAGCCCTCTCCGTCGGCCGGCCGGAAGGAGAGGAAGAAGCAACCCGCCATCTCCCGCTCTTGAGGTAGGCGCGATCACCTTCTTATTTTGGGGTCTTTTGGCCCCTGGCGATCACATCTTATCATCGAGGCCGCGGCGAGTCACTTCCCCAATGGCCGTTTAAATTTCTGTTTCCTATATTCTCTTTATATTTTGTTATATATTCTGCTTATATCATCGAGGCCGCGGCGAGTCACTTCCCCAATGGCCGTTTAATTTTCTATTCCTATAAATCTCTTTATGCTTTGTTATATTCTGCTTATATCATCGAGGCCGCGGCGAGTCACATCCCCAATGGCCGTTTAAATTTCCGTTCTTATATTCTCTTTATATTCTGTTATATTCTGCTCATATCATCGAGGCCGCGGCGAGTCACTTCCCCAATGGCCGTTTAAATTTCTGTTCTCATATTTTCTCTATATCCTGTTATATTCTGTTCATATTCTCGAGGCCGCGGCGAGTAACTTCCCCAATGGCCGTTTCAATTCTTGTTATTTAATTTTTGCATCATTCCCGTCCCCCCGAGGTCGCGGCGAGTCACTTCCCGCTATGGCCGTTTAATCCCCATATTTTGCTATATCATACTTGTCCCGCTCGCCCCGCCGGAGCAATCTCCCGTGGTGGCCCCTTCTCTCTTTCCTCTCATTTCTGTGTTGCAGCAAACAAAACAAACAAAAAAGAAGGAGCCCGCGCGCTCTCCGCCTCTTCCTCTTCCCCGCATCCAGCTCTTCTCCGAACCGCGTGACGTCGCTCACAGATTGGCGATCACGGTGGGACCTCTACTGCTTCCTCTCGGCTACCCTTGCAAGTTCGGCACCCTCCGTGCCCCTCCATCTTGGCGCCCGCGTGCGCCCCCGTTGTGCTCACGGCAGCACTGTCAGTTGTTTGGTTGTTTGTTATTATACGTCTGTTATTTTTGTTGTTTTCCCACTCCATATATCTGTCAGCATTCCATTGCATACATCTATTCCTCCTTTCTATCTTTTTTTCATTTTTTTGAGGATCACCCTTTCCCGGTGAAGGAAGGACTCTCCGTTTGGGAATTCCTCTCAACGGACTAGAATCTCCTACACTGGGACCTCCGTAAGTCCCCGACATCGAAGAATCTCCTCTTCGTTCACTGGGCTGGTTGTACCATTGAAGTTCCCCGGAGTTAGTCATTTCGTTCGTGGTGAGACGAGAGACCCTAGCTGACACGGCGGTGAAACAAAAACAAACTAGGGTCCCCATTTTGTGTGAACTTCGGATCTCGCTAAAAATACAAAAAAAATCATCAAAATCAAAACACAAAAAAAGGACGTAAAAGCATCCACTTGTTTGATAATCTCTGCTACCTACTTGCTAGTGTATGTTTTTGCGTTCTGGGAAAACTGTGAGCATGTCTCACGAGTCTTCTGAGGAGAACCACCCTAGTCGTGGTTTGACAGCCGACCCGCGAGTCTATGCTATGGACTCGGGTCCTTCTCATGACCCCTCGCATGAGGTGCATGTTACTGCCGGGGACACGTCCCCGCCACAGGATATCACTTCCTTACTGGGCGTCCTCGCCAACACGGAGCTTACCTCTGAACAGCTCCGGGCCTTCCAGGCCATTCTAAAGGGGAAATCTGTTTCCCCCACGCCCCAGGAGTCAACTCCGGCTATCGCACCTCTCCACGAGTCCGTGCAGGCCATTCCATCTCCTTCATTGGCGCAAGCCACCCAGTCTCCCTCGCTTCAAGGACAAGCGAGCCAACAACCTCCCTCATTCCAATTCCCGTCACAATCTCAAACTCCCGGTGTTCCTCACACACCGTTTCAGCCAGGACCAACTGTCGGTGGTCCGACAGTTCCCTCTCATTCCGGGTTTCCCCCTCAAGTCTCCAGGAGACAGTTTCTCCCCCAATGGCAAGTGCCACCTTCACCCCCAGAGGAGCTCGCCCAATCGCTCCTCAATAGGTTCAATCGCATGGATGAGCAGTTTCAAAATCTGAGAAAGATGGTGGACGTGAAAGCCACCCCGGAGGTTGCTTTGCCAATCCTCCCTGTCATTCATCTTCCTCCTTCCGAAATGCCCACGTACCGCAGATACAACGGTACCGGCAACCCCTTCATTCACCTCAAGGACTTCATGTATGAGTCCTCCTACTGGCAAAATGATCAGAGGTCCCTGGCGTACCTCTTTCGGAGATCATTGGATGGTCCCGCGCTTGAGTGGTTCTATTCTCTGGAGCCCCGCGAGGCCGAGAATTTTGAAGTAGTTCAGAGAAGGTTCTTGCAGAAATATAGGGATAGGGTCGGTCCCTCACTCTCCATTACCGACCTAGTGGCCGAAAAGATGAAACCCGACGAGGATTTTGTCCGATATGCTGATAGATGGAGGTCTCTGGCGGAGAGAATAAGGGATACCCTCTCCGAGCCCGAACAAGTGAAAATGATTGTGTCTAATGCAACCCCACAGTTCAGACATGTCCTGGCCATGAATAAACTGACTACAATGGAGGAACTCTACGAAAGGGCCCGGTACATCCAAACCCAGCTAAAAGACTCCCCCATCATGAATATGTTTGAGTCGCCGAAGCCCAAAGTGGTCAGAAAGACAGGCGCTGGTGTCCCGGGCGGAGCCACAGAAGGGGTCGTGACAAATGAGCAAGTCAGTGCGGTCAACAATGCCAACTATGCAGTCAACCCAAGGCCTCCACAAATGCCCCGACTACCCCTTCAACCAGGTCCTTTCCCTCTCCGTCCTCCACCCCAAAATAATCCACCCCAGGATAATATGCCTCCATTACGCCAACCCCAGCAACAACAACCACAACCTCAGCAACAACAACCACCGCTTCAGTACAACCAAGTTCCACCTCCAGGGAACTATGGTCCCCAACAGCAACAAAGGAGGCCGCTCGGTCCCAAGAGAGCCTACTATCCACCATTGCCAGAAACTTTAACAGACATTTTTAATGCCCTCATGGCATCAAACCAACTCGCCTTACCCAGAGAAAGGCTCATGTGGCCTCCCAATGTTGATACCTCCAAATACTGTGTTTACCACAGGCAGCCGGGACACACAGTAGATTACTGCTTCCATTTCAAAGATTACATACATGATATGAACGATGAACATCAAATAGATTGGGATGAGATGAGACGGTACGTCGCAGCTCTCAAGGCTAGGAGACCTCCTCAGAGGCCACAGCAGCAGTTACAACAGCAGCAGCAGCAGCAACCACAACAACAACAGCAGCCTCAGCAGGCCCCACAACAACAGCCCGACATGGGCATAATCCAGAATCCACTACCGGAGCACCAACAGCCCAATCATCAGGTTAACCCCATCTCCTCCTTCCGGAAGTCGGGAGAGAGCAGGTGTGGCACCAGGAAAGTACCTCCATTCTTTATACCTCCAACCCTATCGTC